>PVHT020000077.1:31774142-31940424 GCA_004024745.2 Catagonus wagneri
TGACAGATTGATTTCAGTGAGGTCAACATAACTTAGCTCTCTCTATGTGCTGGTTAGTGTCACACATTGTTCCTTAGCCACAGACTGTATTCAAGTTTCTGGATGGGTATTCCTTAGATGCTTGTTCAAAACTGAAGGTTGGAGCAAACACATCTATTAATAGCAATCAACTTCAAGTTGCATCTTGTGACAGTTCTTTGGAATTGCATATGTGAAATCATCTTATCACTGATTATTCCTTCTAGTAGGGAAATGTAGGGGAAAATAAGAGAGCAATTAAATGAATATTAAGAAATACAATGCACTGAATAGTTGGGGATTTTTTCTGAATTACTTAGAAGAATTTATTAGTTGTATATGCATCAGTGATATTTTAAGGAAACAGGAACACACTGTTTGCACAGGATAGCCTACAGTTAAAATAATTACATACACGTACTTTTATGTAGTTATCAGTAAATGCAGTTAAATGAGCTTATATGGTCTTGTAGTATATGTAATAAATCATTATCTAACTCAACATATATGCTTGATCACCTGCAGTTATAAGTAAGCAGCACAGTGCTGTAGGGAGAGAGTGGGTTTTGGAGTCAGAAAAATTTAGATTTGAATTCATTCCTCTCTTGGCTCAGTTTGAGTCGTAAAAGTCCTTAAAAGAAGGTCAATAATATCTACTTCCTAAGGTTACTGTAAATATTGTATTTATTGCCTTCAGCATCAAAATAGGAACATTGCAGTTGTTCAGTGAATTGGGTTACTTTTCCTCCTGAGATTTTCACAAATGTAGCAAGGGGAATGACTTATGCTGGGTTTTTTTTTGCCATTACCATGAATATTTGAGTGATTAAAACTAAGAAAAATGACCTCACATGCCACTCTAACTTACTGATGGAGAAAACATCCAACGAAGTGTGTTAAAATTCTGGTGTTGGACATACATATGAAATATCTTCTTACCTTTCATTAGCTCAGAAGTCTGTATAGTATCTATAATCCTCAAAGCAACAAAAGCTAATAATTCTTCTGATCAAAGTTGATGTTAATTTTATAAAGGCATTTTATAAGAGTCTTGTTCTTTTTATTTCTATTTTCCTTATTAAAGATACACACATAAAAAGGTTTATGCAAAAAGGAGCACCGACTCCTGAGAGTAACAAGTAAGCCTCAGCTTTTACTTTTCTTTTCTATCGATATATCTCTATTGAGGGTTTGAGAAGTTAGATGTTCACATTTTTATTCTTCCCAGCTTATTATTTATGCCTAGTCTTTTCCTCTGGGATTTGCTATGGAAAATAGAAAAGGGCAAGAAAAAGAATACATTGACCTGGATTTTGAATCTTTACTCTTTCATGAAAACATTTTTTTAAAACATCTCGATTTATTTCCCTGTCAAGCATCCAATAACTCTTCTGCACAAAACCATGCTAGCTTTGAAGCACTTAAATTAGTGTTTTGGTTTTCAGTGGGGAAGGACAAAATTCATGTGGGTTGTTGCTGGAACAAGATGTACATTTGAGACTCTGGAATTCTACTATGATTTTTATCCTTTTTTTTTTTTTGCAGCAACAATCAGTGCTAGGTTATAGCATTTATGTTGTTGTTGCTTGTTTAATTTATCTTTAAATGGAATTGAAGTCTGTACACAAAATGAGTTTCAGCTTGTTAGAGCATTAATGTTGGCGGTTTAGAATGGGGAATTATTCTTTTGAAATAGCACTGAATCAGTACTTTACAATTGAATTAGTTCTGTGCTCCTGGGAAATCTTAAATTTCTAACTTCTTCCAAAAACCCCATGAAAATTCTCCTTGATGGTAGCAGTTCTCCAAGAACATCACTAAGGTGAAAATGTATTTGAGCTGTATTTTCCATTTTTTCCTTTCCTTTCCTTTCCTTTTCTTTCCTTCCTTTCTCTCTCTCTCTCTCCCTCCCTCTCCCTTTCTTTCTTTCTTTCTGTCTGTCTGTCTGTCTGTCTTTTCAGGGCCCAACTGTGACATATGGAGCTTTCCAGCTACGGGTCAAATCAGAGCCACAGCCACAGTAATGCTGGATTCAAGCCAATTCTGTGACCTATGCCACAGTTTGTAGCAACACTGGATTCTTAACCCACTGAATGAGGCCAGGGGTTGAACCCGCATCTTTATGGATACTAGTTGGGTTCTTAACCTGCTGAGCTACAATGGGAATTCCTGTATTTTTCATTTTGATAGTTACTCAGCATCATTTAGATTCCCTACGCCCTTTCACATTGGTAATATGTTATTTCTCTGTCACTTGAATTTATTTTTAGCGATTGGCTTCGGTAGCTATTATATTTAATTCTAAGAGTATCTCAGTTTTACAGGTGAAAGTGAATTCTTACCTGTATCTTGTAAATGAAACTTAGGAAGAAAATACAAAAGGTAGGATAATATAATACTAAAGATGGAAATAAAATTATTGTTAAATTTGGTCTCAGCACTAAGATCAAAGCTAAGGAGTAAAGCTTTTGAGGTAAACAAAGGCTTGAACTAGAAGACATAACATTTGTTTTCTAGTTTTAATTCTGCCACAAATTTGCTATGGGATTCTGACTAATTAATATAACTGGGCTTAGTTTCCTCATCTATAAAATTAGTGTCTGTTCCACAAGATTTTTTTCCTACTTTAACATTATGATTTGGATGGTAAGAAGCTCAGAATCATCCCTGAGTACCAAAGATTTATTTTGAAATGCTATTAGAACATAGGATGGAAAACAAGAGTGAGGATGAACTTGGATGTGAAAGTCAGGTACTCTGCTAGGACTCAGGAGTAAGCATATGGTGCAGGTCAAAGCAGACTAGAGGACTTGAAGTCTGATCAGTCTGGACTTAGGGACCTGACAGGAGCCATAAGTGTAAGGGAAATGATAGAAAGATAGATTTAAGGAACTCATTCCAACACTTTTCCTCTCCAATCCCTCATACACCTCCTGTTCAGGCAATTGTGAACCCCAGTTATGTCTGTCTTAGGAATAGAAAGAAGAGAGAGTAAAGCAGGAATATATTGCTGATGTAAGGTGAATCTAGGCAAAGAAGGCAGACTAATCCTTACATATGTAAACCAAGCCATTTTTCTCTTTCATTTACAATTTTTAATAAAAATTGCTTTCTTATATGTCATTGAATTTGGGTATGGCTTGATATCTAAGCGAACCATCCCTCAAATTCATAATTTTCTTGGTATAATTTAAGTTTTAAAAAGCAGTATCAAGTTAGTCACATAAATATTTTGAACCTCTATGTCTCTGAAACTGGGATTATAAACCAGAAGTTTGACATTTCTACACACACACACACATACAAAGGAAGGATTCACTTCATTAAGTTTACTCTTCTCTAGATCTAAAGATAAGTAAGAGATAACAGACAATATAGGTATGGCTTTTATAAATGAAAAATGAAAGGGAAGGATCCAATTCCAGAGCGAAAATATAAATTAAAATACCTGTTGGATATGTCTATATGAAGATCATGCCATTGATGCATTTTCTGGAACACTCCTCTCTCCTATTCTGCAGTCCCTTTTCTGTTTCTTATTTCTTTCAGGCATCTGTCAACTGAAAAAAAAAATTGTACAACATAAGAGTTGTGAGTTAAATTTTATTTGGGGCACAATGAGGGCTTTAGCTCAGGAGACAGCATTTCAAATAGCCCCAAGAAACTGCTCTAAATAGGTGTGTGTGTGGGGGGGGACGGAGGTCAGTATATATGTGATTTTAGTGAAGAGGGGGTTCAAGCAATCAAGCACATGTCCTTGTTGCAGAAAGTTTCTGCTGGTCTTGTGAAGGTTACTGCTAATCATAAGGAGCAGGTGTCACCATGAATGATTTTAGTGCTCTTCTAGATAAAAGGAGATGCAAGCAGTGGGCTCATAAAATCATCTCCTGAAAATATCTAACTATCTGAAGACCTGTTCTGCCAGTTTTTCCCACAGCACAGAGTACTTCATTTCCAGTCTCCACCAAAAACTAGTTTCAGAGGGTGTTGAAGGTCAGCAGCTGCTTGGACTCATGATTTAATCCTTTTAGAGGTAGATGGCAAGTGCCAATTTTTAATTGGCACAGTCAAGCCTAAAATTCAAAAATCACCCTTTACCTTTTCCTCTCTCTGGCCTTTTATAGCCAGGTAGGTTCTAAGACCTGTTGATTCTCCATCGAAAATATATCTAACATCTGACTTCTGTTTTTCATGTATACTTGACAAACTGCCATTGCCTTCTTAATTTATTCTCACATATTTCTGCACATCCCTTTGTTAATTTTCTTGTTCTGAACTTTGTTTTGAAAAGTTCTAACCATAAAATAATCTGCATGTATAAGCTGGCACAGTACTTAATTTACTTATATTTTATAAATCTAAAACATGAAATGTGTAACTACAATAAAAGTTTGGCCCACATGTAATAATCAGCATAACCACACCAAGAAAATACGCTTTTAGCATTCTGTAGTCCACCTTTTGTGAATTACACATCTTGGTTTACAGACTGCATACTACCATTCTAATCCATTTGAGTGAAATTCTAATTTCATTACTCTAGGGCGGCTATAGAGTTTATTGTTCAAACTGGCTCACTTTGAACAATAAAAGGGAGGATATTAATAATTATAATTATGCCTGGTCAGTAATATAAACTAGAACTGTCCTAGGCAAGGTGGGAAATAGGATCATCCTAGTCACGTCACTCCTATTTATAACCTCAGTGCCTTCCATCACCAATGATAGAACTATCTATTTTTTAGCTGGGTACTCAGGAGATTTGTATTAACCCTTTGTGTCTCTCTGATGGGTGTACTCACTGATCTCCTTAAATCCTTTGTTTAAACCTTTCTACCCTTGCATCTTTGCTTGCTTTTATCCTTTCTGCTTAGAATGTTATCCCCACACCACTTTACCAATCTAATCCCTAAACAAATTTTAAAGTAGAGTTTATCCCTCCTATTTCCCATAAAGCTTCCCTACATTGTCTGCTGGAATCACCTTTTTTTTTTGGCCTTTTTTGGGGCCACACCCATGGCATATGGAGGTTCCCAGGCTTGGGGTCCAATCAGAGCTACAGCTGCCGACCTACGCCAGAGCCACAGCAACGCGGGATCCAAGCCATGTCTGTGACATACACCACAGCTCACAGCAACACCGGATCCTTAACCCACTGAGCAAGGCCAGGGATGGAACATGCAACCTCATGGTTCCCAGTCAGATTCGGTTCCGCTGTGCCACGAAGGGAACTCCCTGGAATTACTTTTATTTCTCAATTGCTAACTTACATATATGTAAGTTTACACAATGATAACAGATTTTTAGGTTTAATTATCTGGTGATTCTCACATGGATTTAATATTCCCCGAAAGCACATTCCTATCTTAGACTTCCTTTTGGTACGTTAGAGTCTTCTTTTATTCCTTTCCCCCCACTTTTATTATCTAAAGGAGGAGTTCTGGAGGTAATGTGAAAATAAAGGGAGAGATTCTAGAAGCCAGAGACTACAAGAGATAATCCCCAATGAGATGAGAAAATAGAGGGTGGAGAAATGGACAAAGTGACAAACTGTTTGGTTGCACCAATAGCTAATGAAAAGGGCTTTGAGGTGAGATGTCATGAAAGTGGGTCATGGAGACGAGAATAAGGAGGCTGGGAACCAGATACGGAAAAAGTTGGAAGGAATGACAGCAGTAGAATTCTGAACATTGTCCAGTCCTGGAAATTTGTTATTCAAATGTTCCACAGCCCAGAAGCATTGGTATCACCTATGAGCTTAATAAAAGTGCATGTCCTCAGGCCCCATTCTACACTCTCTGAGTCAGAATCTTGATATTAATAGGATCACTACACAATTCCTTTGGGAAGCACTGGCCTATGATATCCATTTGTCTTTATATATAGCTTTATGGTCAAGCTGGGTCTTGGTACATAAATGGATTTCTCCAAGTTGAATGTTCTGGGGGGATGGTCAGGCTATCCAGTAATAAAGATGGGTTAATTAAATACTGAGGTGAAATCTAGTATTTTATTTTATTTATTTGTCTTATTTTATGGCTACAACTGTGGCATATGGAAGTTCCCTGAACAGGAACTGAATCTGAACCACAGCTGTGACCTACACAGTAGGTGCAGCAACACCAGATCCTTTAACCCATACTGGGCTGGGGATTGAACCACCACAGCGACCTAAATGGTTGCAGTCAAGATTCTTAACCCACTGAGCCATGGTAACCCCTAATTTAAATTCTCCTTTGGTTCCTTAGTTCTTTAAATGATGATGTAAGTAAGTTTTGTACAGCCTTTCACAAAGGCGGGGATGGAGGAGATTTGAGCTCTATGTGTGTTAGAATAATATTTTTCACATAACAAACTGTGACTTAATAAGAATTGGGTGGGGAATAACTGAAATAATACAATTATAGATGAACTAGAGTTTTCAAGTGTCTGTTCATGTCATTAAGATCTTTAAGGCAGTTGACCTCAACTGTATTCTTGCCAGTTTCAAGTGGTTCAGGACAGGAAAACAGTTAGCCATCTGGTTTTACTAAACACTTTCTCACTTACAAGGACAAGATGTATTACTTGGAGCAGCTAGAATTGCACTGTTGGAAGAATTTAGGACTCTTCTTTATACAAACTATTTCTTAAAGATTAAGAACTTGGCCTATATCAAAAATTAAAGGAATTTTTGTTGAGAGTACTTCTGATTCTTTCTTCATATGCTTCAGTTTTCTGTAGCTATGTATATATAAGCATTTATTTAACTAGAGAAGGTATCTCACAGTTTAAGCTACACAAGCCACTCTGTTCCCTTTGTGGGAACAGAAAACTTTACTATCCAAATCTTTAAGTAAATTTGCTTATGTTTTTCTTGTTGCTTTCATTATTGAGTTAGAAATGACACTTAACTAGTTAAAATTTTGTCTCTTAATAAGAAAAAATGATACCGCAGTTTGATAAAGACTAAATATAAATTTCTGGTAAAAACATTAGTTTGGGTTTTCTGTAGAAAAAAAGGCAACTTAAAAAAATAGAAAGTAACAAAATTCATTGTATGGTGCTAAACATTGTTTTCACTGTACATGTAACAAACTCAGGAACACAAAAACATTTCAACATTACTAATTTTACACTTCAATAAGTCTTTTACCTTTTGTGTTGGAGTTCCCTTCGTGGCTCAGTGGTTAACGAATCCGACTAAGAACCATGAGGTTGCGGGTTCGATCCCTGGCCTTGCTCAGTGGGTTAAGGATCCGGCGTTGCCGTGAGCTGTGGTATAGGTTGCAGACGTGTGTCGGATCCCACGTTGCTGTGGCTGTGGCGAAGGCCGGCAGCTACAGCTCCTGTTAGACCCCTAGCCTGGGAACCTCCATATGCCACGGGTGCGGCTCTACATAAAAGCAAAAAAGACAAAAAAAAAAAAAAAGCTAGTGGAAAACAGTGACATAATGTCCTCAAATTCACTAGGATTAGGGTGGAGAGAATTTGTATTCTCACACATTTATAGAGAATTTGTGACCTTGAAGATTCCCTTACACATGTATAGGCACACCACAGAGATATTGTGGGTTTAGTTCCAGACCACTACAATGACGCGAGTATCACAGTAAACCAAGTCACACAAACTTTTTGGTATCCTAGTACATATAAAAGTTATGCTTACATCATTCTGTAGTGGTGGGAGCAGTGGCGACTTCTCTGGATTGGTTTTCTGAAATGGCTTGGCCACAGTTCCTTGCCTTCATTGCCACCTGATTTTCAACTTAGAGAATTAGGAGCAACCCTTTCACTTTTCAGTAAATTCTCTTTTTTTTTTCTAAAATCACAGCCAGTTTATGTTGTGTGAAATTACAAAGCATTACTAATGACCACCCAATGCCCCTCTGACTACTCTAGTTTATTTCTGTACTAAAGCCCTTCCCTGATTTTCTCTCCCTTTAAGGCCTTCCTTGATGCCCTTTTCACCCTTATCTCCCATCGTCTTCCTCTCTGAGCTCTTCTCCTCCTGGGAGATGGAAACAGACAGCGTGGTAAGCTTATCACAGGTTTTCACATGGAGAGCTTGCCTTGCTGCCACCTGGAAGCAACACTTTCTCACGTGTAGGTCAATGAATGATGCATAAAGCAGAAGCCATTGTATCTGAATAGATAAAGCTCATCCATAGGTTTTGTGATGTTGTTTCACTGACATTCTGTAGAAATCCCATCACTTGCTATGAAGGGATTTTGCCACACAAATGGTATAAATCTATTTTTAGGTAATTTCTTTGGTTTAAGTTGCATTGTATTGAAGCTTCAGTTGTATTGAGACATGTTATCCCCAGATGCTTTAATTTTATTACCCCTTGCCCCCCTCCCCCCCAATTTCTGGAGAGTTAAAGAACGTTCATGTAAGAGCCCTAAAGCCTGATGCTTTCAATTTCAATACTTGTACTGGTTCCTTTCAACCAAAATTCTAATTTATTTAGAATTATGGAAAACTTATTATGCTGATATTCAAACTTTTTGGGTGGTAAATGTAGCAAATCTCTTCTTAAATACCATGAAGAAGAAAAATACTAACAAAAACATTTTATGAGCTTTCAAGTATTTTTTTAAAAGCAATAATGGTGACACATTTTTGAACACTAAAAAACAATGAAATGTCATATTTAAAGTCAGACTCTAGGCAATTAGTTTGAGTAGTAAATCTTTCTCTAAAACCAACAAAACAATTGAGTTTTTTTTTTTAAATCCAGATGCTGAGTTAATACAATTTAGTCTACTATGTTGTCATATTCAGGAATCACTGAATTCTATATAGAGAGACCCCCGCAGTGTCTACACATCTCATAGCTTAAAAATGAAGTAGTGATTCAAGGAAAAAGCATCACTCAGATATTTTCTGTTTTTTTTTTCAAAGAGAAAGCTGTGATGTTATATAAACTATTAGAGTCAACTCTTTAGTTATCCAGTGAAAACCATTATGAGACAGCTATGTTAGTTTTCTGTTGCCTCTATAACAAATAATCTCAAATTTTAGGGGCTTAAAACAACACAAATTTATTATCTTACAGTTCTGTAGGGTAGAGGTATGACATCAGTCACTAGGCTAAAATCAAGATATTAGCTGGGCTAGGTTCCTTTTACAAGTACTAGGGAAAAATGTTTCCTTGCTTTTTTTTTTCTTTCTTTTTTTTTTTTTTTAAAGCAGCTAGAGACTGTTCACATTCCTTGGCTCCTGGCCTTCTTTCTCCATCTTCATTACCAGTAGTACTGTATCTCCATGACAATTCTTTGAGACTCAGGTCTTCTCTTTGATTTACTCTTACATTTTTAAGGACCCCTGTGATTACATTGGATCTAACTGGGTAATCTCTATTTTAAGGTCAGCTGATTAACTGACCTTAAAATTAATTCCATCTGCAAACTTAATTCCACTTTGCAATGTACACATAACATATTCATAGGTTGCAGGAATTGAATGTACACATCATTGGTGGGGGTATAATTGTGCCAACCATAGAGGGAGATGATGTGGATCTATGAGAAAACAGGTGAAATGCTAGAGCCACAAGAAGTATAATTCTTTGGAGAACCCTGGGAAGACTGTGAAGATGGCCCAGGGTCCTGCTATACAGAGTCTGGTCCATGAGTCAGAACATGGGCATCACCTTGGACTTTGCTGGAAAGAATAATCTTGGATTTAATTTGGGAAAGACAGTTTAACAAGATCCTCAGGTGAGATTCATATGCATACTCAAGTGTGAGAAGCAAAGTTCTAGAAGAGGGGCTCTGTTCCCTTTCTTCAACCAGAGAAGCTTCAATTGTATGTGCTTCAGTTATTGGGCTACCTCTAACTTTTCACTTGAAATTGTATGGGACAACCACAGTTGTATGCAATGAGGAGGCAGCCTCCTCTAATATTTCAGCTCTCACCCCAAGTCCATGTCTTCATTTGGTGTTACTGAACTCCTGCTTCTCTAAGGATCAGAATTTTCCTATGGGGGGAGGATGAGGAAGGGTGGGAGATGAAAAGTGACAGAAAACTATAGACAGCTAATTGTTAAACTTCCAGAGGATGAAAAGGGATGTTTAAGTCCAATATAGGGACTTAGAATGCAGCTTTATTTTGTGACACCCCAAGCAAATTCAACTTTATTATCTATTTCTAATGTAGCAGTTTTTCTCAGACTCCATTTTTCCTTTTTTTTGGCTCAGCTTATACGTTTTTAAAGTATCTTTTCAGTCTTAATTTAATATGCTATTCTTATAATATATAACCTTATTAATGTTTACTGAGTGTTAATGTTTTCCATGTGACTCAGCTATATATATTATTGTAAATTATTTTTTGTATAACCTTGTGCTTTAATAAACATGTCAGCACATAAACTTGAAAAACAGGGTTTCCCAAGTCATGAGAACAAGACCTGAAAACATAATCCCCAATCACTAGCACAAGTATAGAACGTAGTAATAAAAAGACTGTGAGGGAGCTCCTGCTGTGGTGCAATGGGATTGGGGGGTCATCTTGGGAGCTCTGGGACATGGGTTGTATCCCTGACTTGGCACAGTGGGTTAAGGACCCAGCATTAGGGCAGTGGAAGTTTAGGTCGAGACTGTGGCTCAAATCTGATCCCTGGCTGGGGAGCTCCATATGCTACTTGATGGCCAAAAATGAAAAGAAAACAAAACAAAAAACTGTGAGAACTTTGGAAAATTTTGGAGAAATGTGACATCACAAGGCTGTCCGCTGATGGAAGGGGCCTCCCCTACTGATGATGTTTTTCCTGTCACTGGAGGCTATATGACCACTGGTCAGAGGTGCTGGTAAAGGAATACTTATGGCATGGAAGGATCCCTGAAAGACACTTCTAGCTCTCAAACATGTTAGGATCTAGGCTGCAGATTTTTTTTTTCAATCTATTATATTTTCAATAAATATTATACTAAATATTTATTGACTTGATGTTTGTTAACTTTTCTGGGCTTAATGTCTCTTTAGCTGGCATATGTAAATTTGAATGAATCAAAATGAGAGGATATGGGCAGAAGGAATGGGGAGGAATTGGACTGAGATATTTAGGAAATTCAGAAATGTCTAGTTAACCCTTGGCTGCTAAATTTCTATGCAATCTTCTTATTGATTTCTCTCCTACAGTGAATAAATAAGGAATTTAGACATGAGAATGAAGCAATTTTTCTCTGGGTTTTCTTTATTTTTCATTTTTCTTTTTGTCTTTTGTCATTTTAGGGTCGCACTCGCGACATATGGAGTTTCCCAGGCTAGGGGTCCAATCAGAGCTGTAGCTGCTGGCCTACGCCACAGCCATAGCAATGTGGGATCCGAGCCGCATCTACGACCTACACCACAGCTCACGGCAACACCAGATCCTTAACCCACTGAGCGAGGCCAGGGATTGAACCTGCAACCTCATGGTTCCTAGTCAGATTCATTAAGCACTGAGCTATGACAGGAACTTCTGTTTGGGCTTTCTTTAATTCCAGTAAATACATTAGATTTGTTTTGTTTGGAAAATTTTTGATCCATCATTCATTCATGTCACTTACTTTTAGGAATAAAAAAATAATTTAAGATATAATCCCCCAAAACATAGAGACACAAGATTTACTTTTGTAATAGAAAAGTGGATATTTAAAATTTATAAATATAAGAATTACTGCCACTAGGAGTGTTGTGTTGTTATTCAAGGGCATGCTTCACTTTTGATGTGACACTACAGTGCAAACAATACCTCTGGAATGGAACAATTTCCTAAGGGAGATTTGTATTCAAAAAGAAAGATTGGCCGGTATGACCACAGTATGCTAGGATATCCTAGGAGAGGGGTAATAGTGAGAAATCTCTTGGTAGCAAGTGGAAAATAACAGGCTAAAGATTTTCAAGGTACATTGCAGTTTCTGTTGACCTTCATGTTATATCAGAGCATAAAGGTTTTGTATCGCAATCAGGCAACATAAAGTTTTGGAAAAGCTCTTTGTGAAAAAGTTGCTGCAAAAGTACACATAAAATCCAAACAAAAACACTTGAATTGCTGTTTGTCATAATTTTCCCCCTCCTACTTGTCCCTGGTAGATCTGAGGACAAAGCCAGTGTCTGGTTAAACAAAGAGATTGTTCTGGGCATGACAATATGAAATAAAAGATTTGTCTGTCTTAATTCTTCCCATATGTTGGACAAACTAAGTTTATTGTTTAGAATACTTTGATGGAGCAAAAAAGTTAATGAAGTAAAAACAAGTAATGAACCCAGTAAATTCATTATAATACTAAGTCTCCCACTGTCAGATGTTGCTATTAGTTGTTATTACATTGCCATTTCTCTAGATTAGGAACTACAACTCATGTTTGCATGTGACCAAATGGGTTTTTTTCCCTAAAAACTGATTTTTTTCAGTCTTCTATTTTTAAGTATTTTTCTTTCATTATCAATTTAAAATATGTTACTTGCTATGAAATAAGAATATATGTAACATATGTGAATTAAAGTGTAATTATATAACGGACATCAAGGAACTCATCACTGAATTTAAAAATGTTACCAGTGTTTTACACATAAACTGAATGCTTGATTCTTCTCTTATCCTCTTGATTCCCTGCTCCACCCTGAGAATAAACTCAGAGATTTATCATTCTTTTGCCTTAAATTGTAATAAAAAATGTGCATGTGGCCTAGATGATATAGAATTATTTCTGCTTGTTTTGAGCTATAACATTTCTGTCATACTGTATATAGCCTTCATATTGTTGCTTTTTTCACTTAAATATGTGTGTAACAGGCATCATGATGTTCAAATTCTACTTTGCCATCTATACTGTTTTGTTATTCCATGTGAGAGCGCACTACAACTTATCTATTTTCTTTTAGATGACCAAGAGTTTCTCAAATTCTATTTTATTACTATAGCTGTTGCTACTGTGAACCTTTTGGAGCACATGTGCAACAGTTTCTCTAAGGCATATGTAAAAATTTCTCTGGGATTGGAAATTCTAGGTTATGTGACATGGACATGTTCTGCCTTTACAAAGAAATGCCAAACTGTTTTCCAAAGTGGTTGTTGCACTTTATCCTAGTCTTCATATAAATTGTTACTGTTGACCTTTAGCTTCTCTAACACTTGATATTGTCTGACTCATTTTTTGCCATTCAAATTGTCATAATTAAAATGTCTTATAAATGTGAACATTCAAAGATTTTTTTTAAAACGAAAGGATATAATAATAAAATGGCAATCTGGGAAAAGTGATGTTCTTTATAAATTCATTCAACAAGTATTTATTGAATGCCTACTATTATGAAAAATGTGAGTATATGAAGAAAACATTTTAAGTTCTCACTCTAAGGAGGTTACAACATACATAAAAAAGCATTCAAATAATAGTACAAGACAGTATTATCATTTTTTAGATTTCCTTCTTCTATTCCTTCACATTCTTTCTCTCTATAACTTGGGACTTCCCAAGGGAAAAACGTAAGTGGTTTCTCCCTTCAAAATGACTTTTGAGTGTCTGTTCTGCCTTATTCCTGCCATTTATTCCGTCAGTTTACCCTTGGACCCTGCCACAGTCTCTAGAAGAATGAACCAGATCTGAATATGAGCAGAATGGAGAGTTTAAAGAGAGGGGCTTTTCTATATGGGTGAAAAGATATGCAGGAAAGCAGAAGAAAGCAAGGTGCATAGCCTCAAATGGCAGAATGAAAGAATTTGAACTTTATGCTGTAGACAACAGGGATCAGCTAAAGGAATAAAACATTTTTTATTCTCAGTTACTGATTTACTCAGAAGGGTTAAGGGATTCTATTTAGAAGGGATTCGCTGACACTAAATGTGCAAAGGAAGAAAGGACATATATGTTAAGTCCCAGGATTATTTTTTTTTCATAGAAAAAATAAGAATAAAACAGTATGTGGTATCAAAATCAGTGTCTGTGACAACCTATAAATTAGCATTTTCAATAAATACAGTAAATTATATAGACCACATTATCCTGGGAAAATAATAAAATCATTATTATTTACTTCTTATGTGATAATAATGATTCTGGATAAATTTAATGCCTACCATAAAGCAATAGTATTCTGTTTCTAAATAGCTTATTGCTTCTTTTTAAGCTTTTGTTTTATATTGTTTTAATGTCAGATATGATTAGGTACTTTTGAAATTTGTATATAACACAAATTCCTACCAAACCCTGTAGCTCAATATTCACTGATTTGAATTCTTGGTATACACATCAGCATGTTTTGAGGAAGACCATGAAGATTAGCACAAAGATAGAGTTCCAATGAAGTGTGAAATGAATCAGGTAGTTGGCTGAATGACATTCAAAATGTTCTATTTCTCTTAGTACTTCTTTTTTTCTTATTTTTTATTTTTAATTTTTTTATTGCTTCCTTGTAGCATAGTTCTTATGAGACTATTTTCATAAGAGAATCTTTTCAGGTGAGTTTTGATGTCTTAAGGAGGAAAAATATTATTAGTGAAGATAAAAGGAAATTGTATATTTTGGGACACATAATTTTAAGTCTGATGAATTTTAAACTATGACTAAGTTTGTTTTCAAGATCATATATTTATCCTACCATTAAATGAGTAACTTTATTTATTTTAATTGACGTATACTTGATCTACAGTGTTGTATTGATTTCTGCTGTACAGCAAAGTGATTCAGTTATATATATATATATATTCCATTTTTTTTTCTTTTTAAGGCCTCTCCTTTGTAACCTGTAAGACAGCTATAGGCCATTTGTGAAGTAAGAATACCTAGGAAGAAAGGAATAAAAGAGACAATTTTATCTCAAAATGATGCATACTTTTCTTCATTTTTGTTTTACCCCATCTACAAAGCCAAATTAACCTGCAGTAGTTTGAAATAGTTCTCATAGGTAGCTATGTACTTGAGGTTTAACTAGAGTGACCATGATGTAATTTTAGTGGTAGAACTTTAAAATTCTCTGATAAAGTAATATAAAATTAATAACAGCATTTTAGACCAGTTTTTGGTTATTCTCTTGGGGTGCCTCTCCATCATTGAGTTCTATAAGGAGATTTAGTGTAGTTCAAGGTTAACTACTGGGGGGGGGGAAGAGAGAAGAAAATTTCATGGTAGAAACCAATCTGGAAAGGAAACTCATGCTGTAATGGAGTATGGCATTGTTTTTTGCTTCATTATGTAACCTCTACAGACCTAAGTTTGAAAAGTAGATATTCACCTTTCAAAAGTAAACAGTAAAACCTAAACATAATACAGTCTTAAAATTACAATTTCGTTTACTCAGTCAAGCTGGGACATATTTGCTAATGACTGAAGGAAGCTGTTTTACGTATTTTTTTAGAGCAGTTTATTATTGCGTTTCATTCATTCTATCTCTATTCCCTTCTGCTATCCCCACATGGCCAACTCTATGTGTTTGATGTGTATGTTTTACACTATATGTTTGAAATATTCTATGCAACTTTCACTTTTTTTTTTTTTTTTTAGTCTTTTTAGGGCTTCACCCACAGCACATGGAAGTTTCCAGGCTAGGGGTCAAATCGGAGCCATAGCTGCCAGCCTGTGCCGCAGCCACAGCAATGCCAGATCAGAGCCACGTCTGCAACCTACACCACAGCTCACGGCAACAATGGATCCTTAACTGAGCGAGGCCAGGGATTGAACCTGAGTCCTCGTAGATCTTAGTTGGGCTCATTAACCACTGAGCTAAGATGGGAACTCCACAACTTTCACTATTAAGGCTGGCTTCGAAAACTAAAGTAAGTTAAAATTTGTACCTTAGTCACCTTTTCTCGATTATAATATTATTTACTTTAAAAAAAAAAGCAAAAATTTCCCTTATTTGGTGGGTGGCTATGTTCTGATGTTTTTTAGTAGAAAAATGTGGAAAGTACTAATCAGGATAAAGAATTGGAAAAATAAATCACACAAAATTCCACTGCCTAGAGATGGCCAGTTAACATTATTGCTTTACTTCTTTTCAACCCTAAAAAAATAGTTCTTTAAACATGAGTTGCAATCATATTTTATAAACAATTTTGTGAGTTTTCTACACAACCATTATAAGAATTTCATTTAAGTCTTTTAAACATAGCTTTATTGGCTATATAATATTTCATTTATATATGTATCATAATTTATTTAATCATCCTCTAGTTAGACTTTTTAGTTGTTTTCAATTTTTGTTATAAATAATATTATACTGGACATTTATGTACATAAATGCTGGTCTTATATTTTATTTATCCCTTGTGATAAGCTATTAGCCATGGAAATACATTTCCAAGTTATTTTCAGAAAGGTTCTACCAATTGTCTTTTTTTTACCAGCACTGTATTAGCATGCTCACATTATTAAGCTCTTGCAAATACCGAGCATTACCTTTTTTCTTATTTAGTGGGTTAAACTAAGGTAGCATTACATTTTTACTGATTCTGCATTTTTCTTTATTAATGCAGTTGAACATTTTTTCAACTGTCACTATCCATTTGCAATTCTTCTTTATATATTGTCCATTACCTTTGTTCACTTATCAGTGAGGGCTTAATATTTTCTTATTTATAAGCATGAGCTTTTTGTTGTATTTGCAAAGTGTTTAAAAATTTTTGTTCAGATTTTGCTCACTTTTTGCATTTTGATTTACTGTTTAATGTTGCAAAGTTTTAAATTTTGATTTATTCAAAAATTTTCTTTCCCTTTTAAAAATTATTTTGTTTTTAGCTTAGAAAACTTTTTCCTTTCCATAGACTAGATAAGTATAAAATTACTGACTAAATGTAACTTGAATCCATGTGTAATTTATTACTGAGAACCTAAATTGCCTAGTTTCAAAACTCAAGTACGCCAGCCTGTCTTCTCTTCATCTCTGATTTATGTCTCCTCTACTGTATCTGAGATCTGTTTGGTAGTTTTTCTGTTTCTTTCCTCTCTCTGTACTTATTATGTTGATTTAATTTAATGTCTGTAGTATTTAGCAGTCATGTTGCATATAACTGATGGGACTTGCCCTGAAACTTGGCTTTTGAGAAATTTTGCCCAGTGTTTTGCCCTCAGGTTTAGGATTCTTTAGCCACAGGACACTTGTTCACTGCTTTTCTCTCAGCACATGGATAACCACCATTGTGTTTCACACAAGGACAGCAGAGTAATAACTAACACCTTTTGTGGTCAGATCTTAGGAGCTGGAGGATTCTTGGCTATTAAAACAAGGAAAGGAACAGCAAAGTATCTGCTAGTGACTGCAGCACAAAAGAGAAGTAGTCAAGAATTACCTGCAGCCTCTGAGCCATCTGTGAGGAAGTGATGGTGAAAAAGAACGCTAGAACCACACGTGGCCTATGATCCATTTAGGAAGGAAAGGACCAATGGGAAAACATCACATGAACCCTGGAAAATTTTGTATATGAAAATGTTAGGAAAGTTCAAAAGAATGAATATAATTGTCTCCACCGATTAAGAGGGTTTCAGTAAGCTGGGGTACTCTAAAGCTTTAATGCAGTATAAACTCACTGGGAGTAGTTTTAGTAAGTTGCATGATTATTATAGTTAATTAGATAAAAAATAGTGAACTTTAAATTCCAGGTAGAACTGCATTTTGGACAACCATTTAGAATGAGACTTACATAAATGACCATCATGGTGCACCCTCACACTAGTGAAAACAATGTGAGGAGAAAGAGAGCTAAATGTCTTCTCTTCCCTACATGCACAAACAAGGAAGAAGAGAAGCTTAATTGGCACAGAAAAACATCTAAAGGGAAAAACTTTGGAGGGAATAAGACTGATTATTATTGGCTGCCTAATACACGAGCTTTAAGATGAGGAACAAGACTGTGATTTCTCCAAAGCAGGGGCTAAGTGAACCCCATGTTGTTATTAAGTAATTCCTCCTAATACCCAGGCTGCTTCTTACCCTAGGGTCAATATCTTGAATGCAAAGCCTCATTTAGTGCTCTTCATCTTCTTTATCTACTGTCTTCATTCTAAAGCAGGAAAGAGGCAGTGGTGGAAATATATATAATTTCTCATTCTTCACAAAACCTAGCTAGCTGGATACCGAGTGAATAAACAGAGCTGGAATTTTGAAAGTTCATTTGGTTTGACTTTTCTAGCACTCCAAGTTCCCTAGAAAAGATTTTACCATTACCTTGACAATTGACTTAGTACTTCCTATTTCTTGTAAGGTTAAAAAGAAATAGGCACAGCCCCTGATACCAGAGAGTCAATACCCTCATGTCCTTCCTTTAATAGGAAGTATATTTAAAAATATTATCTTTTATAGCCATCAATTCTCCCATTACTTTAAGCCAAAGCTCTTGCTGACTAGCCATGATTTTATTTATAAACATAATTAATTTTGCCCCCAGCAAATGGCTACTTTGACTAATGGTTCATAGTAAACCTTCTTAACTATCTTTTTTTTTTTTTGTCTTTTGTCTTTTTAGGGCTGCACCTGTGGCATATGGAGGTTCCCAGGCTAGGGGTCCAATTAGAGCTACAGCTGCCAGCCTACGCCAGAGCCACAGCAACACCAGATCCAAGCCGCATCTGCGACCTACACCACAGCTCATGGCAATACTGGATCCTTAACCTACTGAGCGAGGCCAGGGATAGAACCTGCAACCTCATGGTTCCTAGTCAGATTTGTTTCTGCTGCACCACCACTGGAACTCCATTAACTATCAACTTATTATCAGACCCTAGAAGGGGTCACCGGTACTGCCATGGGATGATGGAAGATAGTTTTATGCAGTCATCAGCATTAGAATAGAACAACTTGAACAAGAGATTTTTAAAAATCTAAGCTTTATGTAACTTTAAGTCATGAACAATCTTGTGATGTTCCATCAGCCTTCCAATGATCTCCCCCTAACAGAACCCCCTGTGCCAGGCCTTACTATGGTGTGTGCCCAATGAGGGTGGCTCTCACTGTGCTGGCACAATGCCAGCATTAGGAGTACTCAACTTTGATGTAAAAGTACTAATCTTTCCTCCTATTTTATAGAACCTTTTTCTAAAGAGCCAAAGGCACCAAATCAGTATCAACACATGTTCCTTACAGTAGGCTTAGTTGATTTCAGCACATCAGCAATTACTCTCTACTAACTAGATATTATGCTTGCTGATGGTGATACAGAGAGCAACACATATGTGCGCCTCGCTGTTCAGTGATTCTCAAACTTTAGTGTGCCTAAGAATCAATTTGGAGTCTTGTTAAAAATGTATATTGCCGGTTCTTTTCCCCAGAGTTATTAATTCAAAAGAGCCAGGCAGGCTTCTGCATTATATCAGACGTTCCCAGTAATTCTGGTGCAGATTGTTGTCTGGAACCACTTGATGAAGTGGACACAGACTTTGGGATCAGACTGATCATACACTGGTTCCCCAGTTACTATCTGTATGACGAAATAAAAGTTTCTAGTTCCTGAACTCACAGAGAGAGTCTCAGTTTTCTTATTTGTAAATTCCCACCTTATAGAATTATTGGGAAGATTGGATGAGAATGTGTTGGAAAGTACTTAGCAAGAGCCTCATCTGGGATAGAGACTCAATACATAACTATCTTTGTTAGTATTAAAAAGCAAATCTGGACCAACTTTACTACTTTTGTGCAATCTAATTGGAAAATGTTAAAAGTAGGAGTCTGGGGATAATTGAGGAGTCTAGGAGGAATTGACTTATGATGAAAGGCAGGAATAATTCAGCATTTACAGCTGTATAAAGTTAAAAGGTTTAGAGTAGTCATGGGAAGAGACATAGCTGAAGGGCATAAAGAAGACATCACTGACCAAAATGCAGAATAAGATGATTAGAGTATTTGATTCAACTAAAGAAACGAATGGGAAATTGCAATAGTTTTCCCAACAAATGGCAGGGAGGATTTTGGTCATCCTGACACGAGGGAAGGAACACTAATTTTAAACAAATTACTAAAAGACCATTTCAACAAGAGCAAAAAAAAAAAAAAAAACCACAACCAAACCCAAATTGTCCTTTGTTGATAAATAAAAAAGTAAAACAAAGTCTTCACAGAACAAACAAACAACAAGTTAAGGACTTGGTACGGAATAGAGACCATCAGATCAGAGACCCAAATCCTGGGATTATTATTATTGTTCAAATGCCATGTATTTGGAGTGAAAATGATGAACTATGTTTTTCATAACATTTTAGTGATCTTATTAATTCATAATATAATTAAATGAACAGTTATTTCATTGTGCTATTTTTATTGCACTATTTTTAATGGCACTTTATCCAAAAAGTTTCTGTATCATGCTTGAATAAGGAGTTTCTGAACAAGGGAAATAACAACTATTTTTGTAAAAGTGTATGCAACATGGGGTGTAGTAGGCAATAAAGATAAATAAAACTCATTAAAAGTGAATTTACTGGAAAATAATATGCCATTATGAATTTCTTGAACCCTAAAGCAAAGACCAGATATTCTTTGAAACAGGAAAACTCATATGGCCTTAATCATTCTGGAAAACTAAGTTATGTGCCAGTAGATAGAGAACCAATCTAAGGTTGCCAAAAGCTAATCAGAAAGTCTCCTCATCTTACTTCCCCAAGCTCCACCCTAATAGAAAATCCCACTTTAATAGGACACTGACCAAATCAAAGACTTTCCTCAGACCTCCTCCTTTTGCTCTTCAAAATTTATCCTCCTTTCAAGCTCCTTCCAGTCTACTGGAACTAAACAGATAGTAGCTAACATTTTTACTAGTGTAAGCACTTGAGTAAACAGCATTTGATCAATTCTGTATGTGGGTTTCATCCTCTTGACCATTTTAATAAGGGTTAATTTTGAGTCTTACTTATTCATGGACATACTGTGATAGTGTATGACTCAAGATCTCAGAACCCATGTCATATGATTGCTCCCATACATGTAGAGATATGTCACAAAACATACAAATTCATCCAGCAAGCAGCTCCCCCTAACAGAAGCAGAATATAAAGACTTTGAGTGTTTTAGCAAAAATATCTCCAGAGAAAACATCTTTGTGTTGGGAGTTTGGTTCATTCTGGATGACTGTGTTATAACTTCACTGCATTCTGGTTTATTTCCCAGTTCACTGCTACTGGTCTACTCTTGCCAACTTCTTCCCACAGGTGATGGACACTATCCTCATACCTTTATTGTCTATCATTTTTGAGGAGGAGGGAAAACAAGAGAAGGGACCAGAACAAGTGAGATTAGAAAAAGGTATAGTTAAACAGAGTAAAACAAAAATCAAATAATGATTGGTGACTAAGTGGGTTAATACTTGCCTGATACATTGTAATGTTTTATAAATATTTTAAAATAAATAAACTGATCCTTAATGGGAGTTCCTGTTGTGGCACAGTGGAAGAAAATCTGACTAGTATCCATGAGAATGAGGGTTCAGTCCCTGTCGCAGATGCAGCTCGGATCCCCTGTTGCTGTGTGGTTGTGATGTAGGCTGGCAGCTGTAGCTCAGATTCAACCCCTAGCCTGGGAACTTCCATATGCCACAAAAGCAGCCCTAAAAAGCAATAAATAAATAAAAAGTCATTAATAAAAAGAATATACATTTTTGACTCCCCTCCATGATTGTAACATGAAACAGGTAGGGGGTGGGATGGAGCATACTTGCAGAGCCAGTATTACCCATTAGTGAGTCGGATAGTGAATGTGAATTGGTAGATTCCTAAAAGACTATTCCTCCAGAATTTCTCTCATACTCAATGGCCATGGTGACTAAAATTTTTAACACTGAAGGAACTCACTTTTAGAGAATTACCGGTAAATGTATTAAATATATTTTAGGGGCTATTGAGGAATGTCAATATACTATCTGGAAAGTATGATACATTATTATGTTATTACCCATTGATCCTTAATATTGATCTGTTTATAGGATTGAGGGTTTCAAAGGATATGATTCTGAGAGAATGGAATTAATTATTCAAACAGGGACAGGAGTCATAACACTGTTGTAGGTAAAGGTGGAATGCAAAATTTACTCAAGTTGAAATTTTGGATGGGGTGCCAAAAGCATTTCTCTATATGGCTAATTACATGCAGTTGGAACCTCTTCTTTCGAGTTCCCTTCCCTCCTCTCCTCCGCCATTTCCTCTCCTCCTTCCTTTCTTCTCCCTTTCATTTTACATTTATTCAAACTAGAAACTTAACAATTAAAAATCCTGTGAAGTAGTAAAATTGACATGCCTATTGGCATGATTTAATATTCATTAATCTCATAGATCAAAATAGTTTTAAGAACTTTGGCAGACCTCACCAGGGAGAATATAAGATGGGATATTTGCCCAGCTCACCTCTGGAGAAAAGGTTTAGCATAAACATGACCTGAGATGGTGAGCCAGTCTCACTCAGATCACAGCAGGCCTGACTGCAGTCTTATTATGTGGCCAGCCGACTTGTCTGAGACCTAGGGTACTACTCATTAAAGCAGGTCATAAGTTGTGAAGAGAAGAAAGCTTGCAAAGGAAAACACCTCAAGTACTGAGTATAGTGCAGTGGGTGCCAAGAATCAAAATAATGTAAGGGGAGCCCTAAAATTGGATTTATTAACAACAGCTAATGCTTATTAAGCACAATTTCAGGTACTGCTCTAGGATTTACATGTTTTAACTCATTTATCCCTTACAAAAAACACTTTGAGGTTAAGTATTAATTTTGTCCCCATCTTATGGATGAGAACCTCATCAATATTAGCAGTAGAACAATAACCCTTCTTGTGAGTGTCTCATGGTGGTTTGTGCAAGAGTTTCTCTAGAGTACCTGCTGAGAAGTGGAACCACACATCTCCGCACTAGATAAGGCTAAATTGTTCTCCAAAGTGATCGCACCATTTTCCCCTCCCACCAACACATGAAGTCTCCCAGTTTCTTCATACGGTCAGGCTTTTAAACTTTTGCCAATTTGAGGGGTATGAAATTGTATTTTAAAAATTTAACTTTGGATTTCTCTGATTATTAATGATTTATCATATTTTCATATATATTTTTTTGCTTTTCTGGTTTCCTTTTCAAGGAATTTACCCTTTCTATTCTTCCCTCATTTTTGTCATTATACTTTTTTATTAATTACATATGATTATATTCTTGGCTACTACTTTTCTGCTGTGTTATATGTAGTGCAAATATCCTTTCCAAGACATTCTCCCTCCCTTCTTTCCTGTTTTCCTCCCTCTTACTCTCTTTCTTGCATGATGTCTTTTGAAGTACATTAGTTTTATACTTTAATATATCCAGTTTATCAATCTTTTAAAATTGTTCATTATTCCCATCTTGAAAGTCTAAAGATATTTTTCATTATATAGTAACTTTAT
Source organism: Catagonus wagneri (assembly GCA_004024745.2). NCBI lineage: Eukaryota > Metazoa > Chordata > Mammalia > Artiodactyla > Tayassuidae > Catagonus > Catagonus wagneri. The sequence continues at coordinate 31,797,470 of PVHT020000077.1, forward strand.
CTTCATCATGTCCTAAGTTCTCAGATGTGCTGTTTCTGGGCTTTTTTTCTGGTCGATTTTTCTTCTTTTTTCTTTCTTAAATCCCTGAGCCAAAATCACATTGTCTCAATCACTTTTATTTGAGTTAGCCAAGAGATCAGTAGGGTGACTTTCCATACCTTATTATTCTTCTTCAGTATTGTATTTCTTTATCTTGAATTTTACTGTTTTACTTCAACATTATATTTAGTATTTTTGGGCCTTTGCTCATTCTTATACATTTGATAAAAAGTTTTGTTAACTTCAATAAATTGAACTTCTGTGAATTTGAATGTAACTGAATGATTTAATAGATTAATTTGGGGGTGTAGATTTCTATTTATTTAGATCTTAAATGTCTTACAATAATGTTTTATCATATCTTCATGAAATCTTCTGTTATATTTATCACTGGTATCTTACTGCTGTTATAAGTGGAAACTTTAAAAAATTTCATTTTCTAGCTGTTTGTTATGGGAATAAGGGAATGTGACTGATTGGTTTTCTGCACTGATTGTTACATTGATGATACATCTAGCAATGTTACTAAAGTCTCTAATTGTGGTTATGTGACTGTCAGTTCTCTTCTGAAGATAGCACTTTTATTTTTCATATATATGAATATATATGCATCCATATATGTCAAAAATGCACACACATATGTAGCTATCATACATATAAATCAATACATATCTAAGTACATTCTTATGTATCTATCATTATTAATGTCTTACAGAGCTAGCTAAGTCTTCCAATACAATATTATATAGTATTGTTGATAGTGGGCATTGTTAGCATTATCCCACGGAGTTACTTGCAATGTTTCATTCTTTTGTGTCATCTTTGCTTTAGGTAAATAGGAAATTTCCTCCTATTTTTGGATAGGTTAGGTTAGGCTGTAATAACAAATGACCTTAATATTTCAATGGCTTTCAAAGAAAAGTATATAACTGGCTTCACACTTTTTCTCCCTTACGGGTCAGCTGTGGCTCGGTTCCTATCACCTTATGCCTGGTAAAAGATGGCGGAGCTGTCTTTATAATATTACTAGTTACATGGTAGAGGGAAAGCATTCATGGTGAACAGTGTCTTGGCTCCTAAAGTTTCTGCCTGGAAGGGACAGGACACATCTCTTTTGCCTGTATTTCATTGAGTTAAGGATGACTAATGGCCATGCCTAATTTAAACAGGCTGGGAATATACAATCCTCCCTTAGGGGGAGGGTATCATAAAGAGAGGCTTCAAATATTTTGAATGTTAATATAATTGCTCACAGTGGGTAGAGTCGACTACTTTAATAGCTATGTCTATTTTAGTTTTATAAAGACCTTTGCCCAAAGTTTAAAATTTATTGGTATGGAATTATTTTATTCTCCCCCTTTCTCTTTTCCTAAACATAAGAAAGAATTATTTGAAAAAGGAAGTAAACTTTCCCTAAGTCTAAAATGTCTTGTTAAAATGATCAACATCTTTCTTCACTTATTTAAAAAGCTTTGGGGATGAGAATCCTTATCCTTTGCAGATAACTTGTTGAAATTCTTCTGTCTTGAGTTTGGTTATAACTGTTGTGACAGATATAGGAAAGTTAAAAAAAAAGTACACTTTTTTCTTGATATAAAACCTATGCCTCTGAGATTTTTCATATAAGGGTGCTAAGTATTAGAATATTAACTTCCATGAGAGACATTATTATAGGAGAGGGCATTAGGGAATCCATAATGGTTTGAAATTATGATTCATTGTATTTTAGGTATATATATATATGTAATCAAAACGGAAATATCCGAAGACTCATTTGTCAAATAATGTAGATTACCACTATAGAATATGAATTAAAATAGTGATAGGAAGGAATGTGTGTGTGTGTGTCTGTATGTGTGTAAGAGAAGAAAGAGAAGAGATTGTAATAGCTGCCAGACAGTCATCTATAAAAATCTGGATGCAAGTTTTCTGCTGTGTCAGGCTTAAGAGTCCACTCTGCTTCCTTGGTACTCCTGAGCATGATGTGTTTTTAATGTGGTGAATACAATTCTGAAAATATGTGAAGAAGATTAATATTAGACCCCAGGACTCTCTAACTAAGGTACTCTAGCTGAGTAGAGAACCTCAGCATGTTTGTATCTCAAAAAGTGAGATCAGAGTTTTTCACTCTTCTTTCTCGTATATTTAACTTCTTCCTCTTTTGAATAAATACTTGAGGGACAACTCATTTAATTATATATACTATATTAGATTTCTAAAACTGCACTAATTTTGAACACTTGTCTTAAAAGTACTACCTTTTTTTTTTTTTTTTTTTTTTTAAATAGCCACAACTGAGGCATATGGAAGTTCCCGGGCCAGGGGTTGTTTCTGAGCCACAGCTGCCTATGGCAATGCCAGATTATTTAATACACTGCACTTGGCTGGGGATCAAACCTGCACCTTTGCAGTGACCCAAGCCACTGCAGTTGGATTCTTAATCCACTGCACTACAGATGGAACACAAAGTTTTACCTGTTTTTAAAAATAAAATTTCAAATATTTAAAAGATAAAAACTCCTTTAGTTTTCAAACATCATTGTGTGAAAACTGCAAAAATAAGGCATAGGTGGAAAGGTTCTTGGAATGGGAGTCAGAATACTTAAACCCAGATTCTTAATAAGAATCTTTCTAGTTATAGGACTTAGGTAAATAGTGTAACGTCTCTGGGGCCTAATATTCCCAGTGGTTAAAATAAGTGGGTGGGAACAGGTAAAATTCACTCAGTAGTTTTTCACTAGGATTTCTAAAATAACTTTTTTTTTCTTATTTTTATATATTCTCTTCAAGGTTGGTCAACCTCCTTTGACATAAGAACTGGGAAGAGAAAGGGTTTATTCTTAAAACTAAAGTTAAAATATTTTTGAAAGAGCTAGCAGAAGTCTGTAATTCCTTAGCCAGACATACAAGTTCCTCTGCTGACTGACTGCTGCCTATGTCTTTCGTGTCACTTTCTTTTCTCATGCTGAACTATTGTACCTTTAACTTTCCCAAATAAATATCATTGTTTCATGCTCTTGAGACTTAATATCTCCTCTGCTTTGAATGCTTCTTTTTATGTTATCTGTTTTATATGAGTCCTTAGCTAATCTTCAATTTAACAGCTCAAAACTTCTCAATCTCCTTCATGAGTGATGTTCGCTAGTTTTTTTTGAACCATAAGTGCTGCCTAGTGTATTCCTCTGTAATGTCCTTCATTGTGGCCTTATCTGTGTGTTGAAAAGGAGAATACAGATAAAATCCTAGGACAACACCTGGCACATAAATTGTCTCCAGTAAATGCTGATCATTATCATTGGGATTATTGTTCATCTAGTTCTAGTTCTCCTCAGAGAAAAGCGCAAGCAGCTGGACTGAGGAGGGCAAAGCAGAGAGAGAGCCACACAAAGCATGGGTAGCCCCACTCCTGGACACCATAGTCTGATTCGCTCGAGTAGGGGCTGAGTGTAGAGACTCAGGTTCAGAAGTCAGTTCTGGGGAGAGGACTAGGACTGGCTGTGTGGAGGCAGCCTGAGGGGCTGGGGCACGGAGCACTAAAGCTGAGAGAGCATGGCAGGAGGCCTGGGCTCTCAGGAGAAGCATTGTTGGGGAGGGTGAGAGAAGGAGGGGTGGGGCAGGAATAATTTTATTTGTGCACACGTGGGCTCTCCAGTAGCAGGGCACCTCTTGGGTTGGCTATGGGTGGTGGGGCACCTTTTGTCCTGGGTATGGTTGATGGGGACAAACCACCACAGCCATCTCAGACTCCAGAGTTGGGAATGGCCTGCCACCACTACGGGTTCGTGAACAGGCACCATCTGCGGCCCCAGTCACATCAGGGGTCAGCCCAGAGGAGGGCACTGCAAACAAGCACTACCCATTGTTGCTCTCACATCGCTGTGAATGCGCTTGCCCTGCTGCCACCACTGCCAAATGCTCTGGGTGCCACCCACCCAAGGATCACTGCCACTTTCCAGGGCCCTGCAACTAGAAGCAGCCTGTGCTACCTCCCCGCAGGTCCTCACCATTATCAAGGGCCCAGGAACCAGGCACTGGCTACAAGCCCTGCCCATTACCTCCATCTCCCTGGAAGCACATGCAGGCCATACACCGGCACCCCGCTATCAAGCAGGAGGCATAACTCTCCCAGACTTCAGACAATATTACAAAGCTATAGTAATCAAGACAGTGTGATACTGGTATGAAAACAGACATACAGACCAATAGAACAGAATGGAGAACCCAGAAATAAACCCAAACACCTGTGGTCAATTAATCTTTGACAAAGGCAAGAATCTAAAATGGGAAAAAAAGTCTCTTCAGCGAGTGGTGCTGGGAAAACTGGACAGTTGCATGTAAATCAATGAAACTAGAACATACCCTCACACCATGCACAAAAATAAATTCAAAATGATTTAAAACTTAAACCTAAGATGAGACACCATAAAACTCAGAAGAGAACATAGGCAAAACAGTCTCTGACATAAACCATACAAACTTTTTTTAGGTCAATCTCCCGAAACAATAGAAGTAAAAACAAAAATAAACCAATGAGACATCAATTTACAAGCTTTTATGCAGCAAAGGAAACCATAAAAAAACAAAAACAAAAAGACAACCTACAGAATGGGAGAAAATAGTTGCAAATGATGCAGCTGATAAGGGTTTAATCTCCAAAATATATAAACAACTCATATAACTCAACAGCAAAAAATACCAACAACACAATTGAAAAATAGAAGACATAAATATACATTTCTCCAAAGAAGCCATACAGATGTCCAGCAGGCACATGAAAAAATGCTCAACATCACTATTTATCAGAGAAATGCAAATCAAAACTACAGTGAGGTACCACCTCACTCCAGTCAGAATGGTCATCATTAATAAGTCAATAAATAACAAATGCTGGAGAGGGTGTGGAGAAAAGGGTACCCTCCTTCACTGTTGGTGGGAATGTAAATTGGTACAACCACTATGAAAACAGTATGGAGGTACCTAAATATAGAACTATCATATGATACAGCAATCCCTCTACTAGGCATATATCCAGGCAAAACTTTCATTGAAAAAGATACATGCACCCCTATGTTCATTGCAGTGCTATTTATGATGGTCAAGGCATGGAAATAATATAAATGTCCATTGACAAATGAATGGATTAAGAAGATGTGGTATACTATATGATGGAATACTACTCAGCCATAAAAAGGACAAATTATTCCATTTGCAGCATCATGGATAGAACTAGAGATTCTCTTACTAAATGAAGTAAGTCAGAAAGAGAAAGACAAATAGTATATGATATCACTTATATGTAGAATCTAATATATGGCACAAATGAGCTTATCTACATAAAAAGAAACAAATTCATGGACATGTAGAACAGACTTGTGGCTGCCAAGGGGGAGGAGGAGGGAATGGGAGGGACTTGGAGTTTGGGGTTAGTAGATGCAAAGTATTGCATTTGGAGTGGATAAGCAATGAGATCCTACCATATAGCCCAGGGAACTCTATCCAATCAATTGTGATGGAACATGATGGAGGATAATGTGAGAAAAAGAATATGGGTCACTTTGCTGTACAGCAGAAATTGACAGAACATTGTAAATGAGCTATAATAAACACAAAAAAGAAATAATTTCTTTCAAATTAATTTTTTTCATTGTATTATAAAGTCTGCAGTATTGTGGATGAGAAAGTAATTCATTCACATATACCATAGTCATACTACACACACATATTTCTCATATTTCTCATACTGATATTGTTAGGAGAAGTCGTGGAGCCAATGAGAGGGCCAGAAGAAATGGCGTAAGGAAGCCTCATTCTAGGGAAAGAATAGAAAATGAAGACACAATGCATCCTATCCAATAGTCATTCTCTTTTTCATATTCAGAGAATTCAGATATTTTGGGGGGTAGCAATATATTCAACCCAAAACAAAATCCTCACCTCCTTTGAAGGTAACAGTAGTCACATAACTTAATTGTGGCCAGTGATTTTGTAAGTGGAAGTGAAGCTTCTGGAAAAGTTCTTTACAAAGGAGCCAGATTTAGCTGGTATGTCTTTTTGCCTTTCGTCTTCCGGACTAGACTGTGAATAAGACCTGAGAGCCTACATTCTTGAGTTCCTGAACTAATACCAACAACAACTTATCTCTGGACATCTCATGATGTGAGAAAAGCATAACCCATTATTTGTTTAGACCACCTTTTGGGGAGTTTGTATTAGCTGGCAGCAATTTTTAACTGACATAATAATTCTGAATAGTGCCCAGAGAAGATGCTTATAGCAGTGAGAAGGGAGGCACATGAAACCTTTGACCTGTCAACATTCTTAATTTATATCTCATGACATTTGTGTGCAGCTGTTGTTTAAATGACAATCTAATCTCCTGTACTGGTCTAAAAACTCATTAAAGTTTATTCATCTTTTGTTTCTACCACATGTTAGCTTAAGTTTACCCAAAATATTTATTGAATGACATCAATAAGGGCAAAGATTCCTTCAATTTAGGCTCTTGCAACTTGACATGTAAAACATATTTTTATTATGAGAAAGGAATAGGGAATAAAAATAACCTCTAATAAAGGTGAAATAGGAATATCTCCTAACAAATCCCAATGTGACTTTGCAGAGAGCATTCCAGAAAATTTACAACCATCATCCTCATCACCTGTATTCAGGTAAGAGAAGCCATAACCAAGAAAAATATAAAATACTGGCATGAAACTGTATAGACTAGGTCAAGAATCTTGAAGAAAATACTTATGACAAGTAAGATAGGGAGTGCTTTTAAGTTATACTCTGGATAAGAACTGCTTGACCTGTATATGTGATTTTTCACAGCTGGCTGTAAGAAGAGGATATTCTTATTTTATTCTGTGCTGAATAGGACAATTTTCAAATTGGAAAAATGCAGGAAGATTTCCCCTTTCTGGGTGCTTTATTTTCACTTCTAACATTGATTAGAGAGGCATGTAATTAAAAATAGGTAGATGTATAAAAGGGTTCCTAACTTCTCTAAAATATTTTGTCTCCCAACTGGGAGAAATTTTGTTATAACTTTAGTGAATAAAATACATACTTGGATATTACTCCACATTAGCTGAGTATTTGAGTCTTACAACAATTTGTTGAGTCCCTACCTGGGAATATAGCAATGAACAGCTAGACTTCTTTTTCATTCCCTGAAATTAATAATCCTCTGGGGAAGATAGGTACCAAAGGAATAATTATAATGAGGTGTGAGCACTGTTAGGATGGTTAGGGTATGTGGAGGTGATAGAAACTTTAGCAGGGAGAAACTTATCCCAGCCCAGATATTGTGAAATCATGGGAAGATAGGAAAAGGACCAGAGATGTTTGGTTTGAATCTGGTGGAATGATGACCTATGCCTCCAAAAAGTGTTCCTTGGTTTCGAATTTAAAAAAACTATTATCAAGTTTCTGGAACTTCCCTGTTTGGTGAATTTTTATATTCCAAGTTTTAAGCTAAAACACTAAATTTAAAGTTGTAAAATACATATGTCTAGTATTCGTGGAGTCATGAAATTGTCAGGATTAAATACGACGTTATGAGTCAAATGAATGATAGCTAGATAATATTTTCCTTACTTTCCTCTTTCTTTTCTAAGCCATTCCTTTTATGAAACAAACAAAACAAAACAAGAAAAGCCAGAGAGAATCAACTCAATCCCATGTAAAATAATTTATGATGTTTTTCCTTGCTGTGGAACACTGTAAACATAACTATTTTTAAATTTCAGAAAGCTTGTTACTTCATTCTGTGAAAGTCTCCACTGACATATACTATTGTCAATTTAATAAAGTCTGAATGTTGCATGTGTTTTTTCATTTCAAAATTAAATATCCTTTCTATGCAAAACACCCTTCATCAGCAATATTTTCCTCACATGCTACGCCTGTGATTAGTATGAGCTTATGCTTTACAGTGCACTTAATATCTTAAGCCACAACCAGGATAATTGTGAAATGGTTAATTCCCAGAGGAAGATGGTGATATTAAACAAATAGCAGGCACATACATTAGTAACCTGAAGAGAAACATTGCTCAGGATGCTTCAAACAACGCTGGAAGAGTGTGAGAGGATGGAGAAGGAAGTGATAAGGGAAAGGGAAAGGAAAAGACAAATAAAATATAAACAACCTTTATTGAGCAATACTAATTATGGAGTTTTAGCAAACAACCCAAATGATGTCAAAATGGTCTAGGCCAGTGTTCTCAAAATTTGGTATTTGTATAGCTCATTTGGGACATTTTAAATATGCATATTTAAAGTAGTACAGAGGTTTTGCCTGAGATGGCATATTTTAATAAACTTCCACAAGCTTCTGGTCTTTGGAATAGTCAGAGTCTAGAGCTGTGGTTTTGAGCACTGGCTCACATGAGGAGCACCTGGCAAAATAGGAAAATCCTGATCCTCAGGTCACGTCCCTGAACAATTAAGCTATGCTCTTTGGTACTGAGACCCAGATTTCAGTGTTTTAAAATCTCCCCACGGATGTACCAATGTCTAGCCAGGCTTGAGAAACCACTGGTCGGAAGGTTATTGTCCCTCATTGTTGGCAAGAGCTGGTGAATTCACTCCAGTGGTACTTTAGAATCACTCACACACTGAAAGTCAAATTACTCCATTACAAGACTGCAGCTGAGAAAACAAAACGTGCACCACACTATTAAAAAACCCAGCGCACATAGGATATGTTTGGCTGCATAGACCCTCAGAAATGTTATTGTTTCTGTCCTTGCACAATTTTGATATCGAGTTCTTGCATATAAGCATGTCTTGGGAATAGTGGTTGAAATAAGAAAAATAAGCCATTTAGTTTCTCTCTGCATGAAACTGGAGTGGCTGGAAGGCTGATTTCTTCACATCAACTCGCCTGATATCAAGGATGGAAGGATTTCAGAGAATGAATTTTTGAGTGTTGATTCTAATTTATCCTGGTCCATTTCCTACAATGTGTTTCTTCCCAATATAGTACTTCTGATAACTAGAATTACCTTTATTTTCAATGTATAGGGAAAAGTATCAATCTTAATTTTAAAATATCAGTGACTCTTGGGATTGCTTTGCTTTGCTTAAACTAAGTGTATAAGCTAATGTTCTTAACTAAAAGTAACTGAAAAAGGGGTCTGAGTGAATTAAACAGAAAAGAAGTTCATTTAAAAGGTAACAGGAAGCTCACAGGACTGTTGGAGATTTGAAGAATCAGATTCAAGGTCCAGGAACAATGCCCAAACCACACTAAAGAATTGTCTGAAGGGAAACTGCTGCTGTTGCTGTTAGATGTTAGAACTTTTCCTGCTGCCATTTTGCACCAGGAACACAATACTGCAATTACTTTGTGGCTGAGAGCTTGACACACTTCCACTTCCACCCTCTGTGTGTTTCCTTACATTGCTTGCTAAGGTCTCCTACTGGAATGTCTGATTAGCTTCAGGATTTCTCCTAACTGCAGGGATATTTTATACCTTGGCGAAGCAGGAGTTAAAGAGTAGGAAATTTCTCATAAAAAGGGTGTGTGTGTTATTCAAAACATGCTGGGGCAATAAAGAAACATAACTGTCTACCATCCTTCCTAGAGTCCTCCTTTTGTAATTCAAGCCAACATAGACAGCATCAATTTTGTTGAACTTCAGTTCTACTGCATACTCGAGATGTAAACAAGAAAAAAATAAATTGGTGTAGAAGTGCGAATAACTTGTTAGGAAAACTTTTGCATGGATTATTTTAATATAATATGTAAATTGTAATGGATTTACATATATTCAGAAGAGGAGTCCTTACTGACACAAACTGAGTGTGAAGTGAGGGAAAATATTATACCATTTTAAAGTTCATTTGCCTTGACTCAAATCAGGTATAGTGAAATAGCTAATATAGTATGTAATGTATTTTTGTTTTTTGTAACTGTCTCACCAAATGTCATATAAACTCTTCAAGGGCAAATATCTATCTTTTAAATTTATTCTTTATAGTATCTTGCACATAACCAGGCACATCGTAACTGTCAAAGTATTTTTTTGTTTTGAATTATTTTGGGAAATGTATTATCTGAGTATTTCAAAACATATCCAACCACCATACTATGTAAATAATATTGTGTAAAAAATACTATTTTAAATCAATTTTCTTGCTTGAACATCAGACTTATAATTAACAATTGATGGATTGGCAAATGAAAGTTTTGAGATTGCTGTAATTTTCAGGAGATTAAACCTTTCTAACTCAAGCTATAGCTGAGACAAGATTCATGTGAAAAGCAATTTTAAAAATTTTTCATTAACTATTGTCATGAAATGAGTTGCTCTGTACTTTATTATTATTGTTGTTGTTGCCATTCCATATTTAAAGGACATTTTTCCAGTACTAGATTTGAGTATAAGACCTGTTTATTACTAGAAGGATGGGAATATCTCAGAAGTTTCTTGTACAGACTTGAGATGCCCATAGATTAGGAGGAGGATTAGATGTCTGAGTAGGAAAAATCATAATGTTCAGAAGAAAAAAATATGCAAAACAATGCAGTTTTCTAAGTACAGGAACCCACAGGAAATAGATTAAAAAATATGATAATTTGTTACATGGATAGTTCTAATTAATTTTATCTGCAAAATATTATGTTAATACTAAAATATATTCAACTATTCCTCTATTCCAGGTGATGTCTAACATTTTTACAACTAAAAATAATGTTGTGACCTCCATGTATGTAGAGTAATGTATTCTGTTTTTTTTTTTTTTTTAAACAAAGTGGTATTACTGGATATGGAAGATTCTATTGTTGTTAATATTTACTCAACACCCCCCTTCCCATCACTGTAAGGAACTGGGATGATGATGTATACATCATCAAGATTTCTGTGTGACTTAGTACCTCCCTATGGTGTTATCAACTATAAAGTTGTTCATAATATTTCCTTATCATTTTAATGTCTTCAGGATCTGTGCTAATGTCATTTATTTCATTGATGATATTGGTAATTTGCATTTTGTCTTCTGATTCTGTTGATTGTTTTTTTTTAATTTTTTTTATAACAATGAATTTTATTTTAATTATAGGTGTACAAAGATCATTGCAAGTCAATTTGATAGAATTTGTCCCAAACCCACAGTGCATCCCCCCATCCCCCAGCTGTCTTATTTGAAAAACCAAGGTTTTCCAAAATCTGTGAATCATTGTCTGTTCTTCAAAGAAGTTCATTGTGTCTCTTTAGCTTCCACATGTAAGCAGTAGCATTGGGTGTTGCTGTCTAATTGTCTGACTGGTTTCACTTCGCATGATAATTTCTAGGTCCATCCATGTTGCTGTAAATGTTATTTCATTCCTTTTAATGGCTGAGTAATATTCCATTGTGCGTATGTACCATATCTTCCCTATCCACTCCTCTGTTGATGGGCATTTAGGTTGTTTCCATGACCTGGCTTCTTCCCTCTCTAGCTGCTATAGATGTAAAGTTAGGTTGTTTATTCGAGCTTTTTCTTGTTTCCTGAGGTAGGCTTGTATTGCTATATACTTTCCTCTTAGAACTGCTTTTGCTGCATCTCAGAGGTTTTGGAGTGTCGCATCTTTGTTGTCATTTGCTTCTAGATATTTTTAATTTCCTCTTTGATTTCTTCAGTGATACATTGGTTGTTTATTAGCATGTTGTTTAGTCTCCACGTGTTTGTATTTTTTGCCATTTTTTTCTTGTTGTTGATTTCCAGTCGTATAGCATTGTGGTCAGAGAAGATGCTTGATATGATTTCAATTTTCTTAAAGTTACTGATGCTTGATTTGTAACCCAGGATTTGATCAATCTTATGAATGTTCCGTGCACACTTGAGAAGAATGTGTATTCTGTTGCTTTCGGATGGAATGTCCTATAAACATCTATTAAGTCCATCTGATCTAATGATTCATTCAGGGCCTGTGTTTCCTTATTGATTTTCTGTCTTGATGACCTGTCCATTGCTGTAAGTGGGGTGTTAAATCCCCCCCATGATTGTGTTATTGTTGATTTCTCCTTTTAAGGTTGTCATCTCTGCCACCAATGAAAGAGTTCATATGTCCAACTCTTTTTAGAGGGACTTGTCACACTTTGAAATTCAATTCAGTTGGTCGCCGTGTTACCAGAGGCCTCTAATGGGTTCAAGAAAGTTGTTTTTTTTTTTTAGATTATGTTTTTTTTTTCTTCTTGTTCAGAGGGAATGGTGTTCTTTTGCAGATTTTTACACTCTAAGGAGAATATTTTTTACTTAAACAGCATGTAGTCTTTTGAAGAAATTAAGAAGAAAAAATTGTCTTTTATATTTACCCACATATTTACTATTTTCAGTGCTTGTTCTACCTGTTATCATTTCTATTCAGCCTGATGAATTTCTTTTGGCATTTCTTATATCTGCCTGCAACAAATACTGTCAAAATTTCATGTATATGAAAATGACTCTGTGTTCATTTTTGGAAAGATATTTCACCAGATATAGAATTCTATATTGACAGCTTTTTTTCCCACTTCAGATCACTGAAGATATTCCATTGTCTTCTAGCTCCTTTAAAAAAAAAAAAAACCAAAAAACCCAGAAGTCATCTGTTATTCTTATCAATGTTTCTATGTATAAATGTGTTCTTTTCCCCCTTTGGTTTAAGATTATTATCTCTACCTTTGGTTTGCAGCAGTTTGACTATCAAGTAAGGACTTTTGCCTTTCTCCTCTTGTCACATAGAGTGATTTTTCTTTTTAGTTAGTCTCCTTATTGTGTCTGTGCTTTCCTTTTTTTTTTTAACTTGGAAAACATTTGGCATTATTTCTTCAAATATTGTTCTGCCTTTTTTCTCCATCTCGTCTCCCTCTGGGACTCCAGTGACACTTATCTTATAGGTTAATATTATCTTGTAGCTCATTGATTCAATGTTTATTTTTACTATTTTCCTGTGTTATGAATCTGTCTTCACATTCATTGTTCCTTGCTTTTGTCAAGTCCAATCTGCTATTAACTAATAGATTTTTAAATTTGTATATTGTATTTTCAAGTTCTAGAACTTCCATTTTGGGGGGTTAGAAATAAAGTCTATCTTGGTATATCTCATCACTTTAGTCATTACATCCATCTTGTCCTGCAATTTTCTTAACATATTTATAATTCTTATAAAGTAATTCTGATTCTATTTGTTTGTGACTCTACTTCTATTGATGCTTTCTTTTGATTTTGGGTCAACTTTGCCTGCCTCTTTGCATGTCTAGTATTAAAGATTATTGATAATGTGTTCTGGACAATTGATTCTGTCCTCTTGCTCTGAAAAGTGTGGAATTTTGCTGTAATCACTGGCAATCATTTTGCACTTAAATCATTTTGCACTTCAATCACTGGCAAATTACCTGGTCCTATGAAGGATTTTTTTAGGCCTCATTAGGATGGTTTGTTTTCATTTTACCTTTACTCAAGGGTGTAGCATTTAGTCTTGGGATATAATCTTTATTTGTAAGGCTGACACTACTTGAGTTTTGATAGAAAATGAATCTTTTAAATTTGGTTTAAGCTGAATTTCAAACCGTCTTTCCAGAAATTGTCAACTAGTGAAATCCCTGTAAGCAATTTTTAGTCTTCCAGCTGGATCCTTGAAATCTCAACGTATACTCTAAAATTTAGAACTCATTCAAAGATTTAACAGAATTTGTATGCAGAGGCTGACCCCTGTGTAACTCCCTCATGTCTAGAATTTCTCTTATCAATTTCCATCTGCTTGATCAACCATGAACTTTGACCTGCTCAAGCTTTGCTTGAGCTCTACTATTTAGAGTACAAACTAGGGGGCATCTTTAGAGAAAATCTAGTGGAATATGGATTTCTCTTATTTTGCTTCTCTTCTAAAAAGAGCCATTGTCTCTTCAGTTTCTGCTTGCTTTTGTAGGATTGACTTCTTAAAACCAGATTTTTGAGCAAAGAGAGCAGTTTTTACATAATTGCAAAGCACAATAGTTTTTTTCCAAATATGTAAAATAAGACCATAACACCAAACAAAGAGTTTTTCTCCAATACATAGCATGCTGTCAAACCAGTTTTTTTTGTACTTTTTTCATCAAAGCTTCTATGGATAAGGGATTTTACTGAGCCTGATCTTTCAAAGCTTCAAACAATTCTCCTTTACTTGAGTTTTGACATCCTACATGGTGTACATTATAATCATATTCATAGATAATTACTTTTTTTGTGCTTGTTCTGTTGGAGGCACTATAATGAGTAGTTAAAAGTCTATTATTTCCTTTAAATTTCATAACTACCTTGTGACTTGGGTACTATTATTCCCATTGTATGTATGAAAAACTGAGGCCTAAGGAGATAAAATACATTGTCTAGGGTCATAAAAATGTGTTAGGACAAAGATTACCTGTGATCATTCAGTATGTTTGATAAATTAAATCTTTTGCTTATGACTTTATTACACAATTTCTTGTAGTACAAAGATATTTTTCAAACTTTAGAAAATTATTTTTGCTTTGGAATTTACAAAATTACAGAAAAATAATGTTAACATAATGAAATACTATATTTTATTGGATTAGGCAGAATATATCAACTTATTTGCACTTCCACAGAAAATTAACAGTAACAGTCTACGTTTATAAACAGGTCCATACTTGTTATAGTTGTATATAATTATTTAAAAATGTGTAAATATGTAAATAATAACGAGAAAGGCAAAAATAAAACATGCTAACTTCTAGGAATTATGAATGATTTAAAAACTTTTTTTTTGGTTTGTTTCAGTGTCAAAATTTGAGAGGGAAAACTAATGGCTTTAAATGCAGAGTGATGCAGGAAGTGGAGTATCAATTGCATAGCATATGTCCAGATGATGACTGCTCAGCTGGAAGCAATTCAAATTACAAGGTGTCTTCATCTTTTAATAGCTACCTTTACTTCGCTAAATGAGAATAAAGGGCCACATTTTACTTGCTTACTAAATGATATGTTACAACAAAACTGTTTATAACAGGCAGGAAAATCCTCCATTTTTAGTGGAAGAAAGCACTTCAGAATTTCAACATAGCTTCCAGAAGCAATATTTGATGAGAAGTCCAAAGGATCCTTGCAGGAGAAGATATTCATGAAGTAGCCATGTTTCTCATTTGTTTTTCAATATTCATGAGTCATGAACCTTAATTACTGCTTCGGCAGGCTACACCGTTTTTTTTTTTTTACTTTTTTTTCACTATTCATCAAGATAAGGGATCAAATAATTCTCCTTACTGATAAAAACTTTACTGTTGATAATTACCAAGGGTCCACTCTTAGTTTAGTGCCAATTTTGTTCATGCCTCAGATACTCATGATGTTTTTTGCTCACTGGAATGACTATTGCTTCATTTCACCAGCAGGTAATATTTATTTGATAGACAAAATTCTTTAGAGTTAATACAAAATATAAGCATGCCTTAATAAAATCAACAATTGTAGGCAGTTAACAAAGTGTTTACATTTTTGTTTCCCTAGTTCAGCCATGCATCAACTATAACATCAGGCAGATAGATGTTAAAGATAAGGGAAAATCAACATGAATTTAAATATATTAGAAAGTCAGCTTTTGAAATTTAATAATGATGTCAACTTTCAAAAGGATTGTTTCATTGGAAATTTTACTAAAGAGAATAGACACAATCAGATTCATGTGAGAAATTATTATTTAGTTTCATATATTTAATCTATCTATAATTTAATTTTACTTACTCAATACTGGCCAACACTTTTTAATATATTTTATTAAATTTCTCTAAATTGTCTTATCTTGAGAGCTTCAAAACCATACTCTCATTTGTAATTTAAATAAGTATGCGCTGTTGGCTTATTAACACTACATTGAGGACATTTTAACAATAAAATCATTCATAATCCCTAGAAGTTAGCATGTTTTATTTTTGCTTTGCTTTTTTTTATAATTTACATGTATACCCGCATTTTAAAATAATTATATATATACAACTATAACTGGTACAGACCTGTTTATAAGCATAGATTGTGACTGTGACTCAACTTGCTTTTTGAATTTTCACTCAATTTTGCTGTTGCAGTGGTTTGGGTCTGGACATTAGGTAATTTCCATCCCTCCTGGCATTTCCTCTAGCTCTTTACAGTTTATACTAGAGTTCCAGCATCTTTTCCAGTTGTGCGTGTGTGTGTGTGACAGCAGTGACATCCTGCATCCCCATAATTACGGTTCTTTCAGTTCAAGAAAATTTCTGCTGCTTCACTGCCACACTTGGTGCATGGGGACCATTTGAAGGACTACATTTCTGTCTAGACGTACCATAAAGCCATTTATTCTCTTAGTCTTCTTCTTGGTGCTGTTATAAAGCTCCTCTTCTCCTACAATCCTCAAACTTCTCTTTCTTCCTTTTCCTTTGCTTTGTTGGTCTGTTAGTGAGAATATGGGAGGTTGGACTGAGTATTTTGTCCCCCAAATCAGCATTGAGATGGAAGACTTAGTGATAGTAGTTGGCAACTGAGTGTTGAGTAGTCGCTAATGATTTCCATCTCCCTCTTCTTCTAAGTCACCTGCTCTTTTACTAGTTCCATTATTTTAGAACACAATAGAATTATTATGTTATTAAGTTATTATGTTATTATGTTAGAACATAATAGAACAACTTGTATCAGCCATCTGGTTAGATAAGAATGGACAAGGTAGAGGTGGGAAGCTGTTCCTAGGCAACAAGTGATGGAAGGGAAAGATAAATAGATAAGAGGCGAGAGGGAGTTTCCAATTAATGGAAGAGCAAGGGAAGGCAAGAATTTGTAGATGGAGTGTTTTAGTGTTCAGTCAAGTGGGTATGATTCAGTGATTTCCTGTCTATTCAAACATGTACACATACACACCTAATAGAAACCTATTAGGACATGAATTCTAATGTGCTATAGACACTCTTTGAAGTGTATCTGCAAACAATAAAGCGTGCTAAATGGTGGCTCAGACTTTACCAAATATCTTTGTTTTCCATTTGCAGTTGGATAGAGACCATGTGTCTAATTCTGTCTAGTGCATATCGAGTAGGAATAATGCATGCAAATTATAGGTATGACCACAACTTTTGCTTTAGGATCTTCTAGCAGCATTTTCTATTGCCATAGCAACCCTGAAGCTGTGAGTTGAGATGGAGAGAACCTGAATCTCTGCGTCACCACATGAAAGAGAGATGCCTGGAAGTGCTTGCTAGCTAATATCAGGAAGTAATAAGCTAACTTTTGGTATGTTAAGCCACTGACCCTCGGGGATTTATTTGCTATTGTAACATAGGCTACTCAGTTCTAACTAATATAGTTTGGAAGGTAAGATTGTTTTGAATTTCCACTCTGCTTAAAAGCCCCTTTTCTTTTCTTTTTTTTTAAGTAGGATTTGTTGGTTCTTTTGTTTTAAAAATCATAAATCATTTACCATAGGACAAGTTCTTGACAGAGAAACTAAAAGCCAAATTTTAGTTTCTGCCAATTGAAGGATGATTTGGGGTAAAGATAAAGTAAGTTAGAAATTATAAATTAGTGGAAAAATATGACCTCGTTAGAAAAAAAGATTTATGAATATTTTGGTGGTGTATTTACTCCACGAAATGAGGTTTTCTCAAGATCTGGAGGTCACTCATATAGAGGCAGTTTTTTGTCACTAAAACTTGATTTAAATGTTCTCTATTATCTCAGTGAAATTCAACCTGTACTATAGAGAAATCTTACATAAAAGCCCCATATTTTATTATTATTTGGTGTGACTATTGCCCAAATCCTAAAAAATGTTAATTTTAGGAGATCTCATGTTTGGGAATTTAGACGGCCTGAGTAGTTTCTTTAATTAGTTTATATGTGACAATAATTCAATTTAGAAACAGTATTTTTCTCTGAGTAAAAACTTGGATTCTCTAGTTTCCTTCTGTCTTCCCTCCCTCCTTCCTTCCCTCCCTCCTTCCCTCCCTCCCCCTTCCTTCCTTCCTTCCTTTCTTTCTTTCTTCTTTTTCTTTCTTTCTTATACTCCTCTATTCTAGGAGAGTTTATTCTCCATTTTTATAGTCACTGAAAATGAAGATCCTATAAACTATTTTTCAAGTATTTGGAATAATCTTTGTGAGTTTTTAATTTTTTCCGTCTCCTCTGAATTCCTTTCACAAAATTAACAACATTAGAAATATATTTCAGGTCTCTTCCATCCTGTAACATTGTAATTTCTGTGAATTTTGTTTTACCCACAAAGGAATTTATTTCTTTAGAACTTTCTCAGGCAATTGTCTTGTGTTCTCTTATTAAATTAATACCATTTCCCTACACTTTATATATAATAAAATCTTATTACAACTTAAAGAAATATTTAGAACAAACTGGAAAACATACTCAAGGTTTTTTCCTTAATAGTCATTGTGGCTGTATTTCACAAATGCCATAATTCACATTTTGGGGATCCGTGGTAAATGAGTGAGAATTTTAAAAAAGAAGGTTATTCTAAGACAGCTATGAAAAAAGAAATAAGACAACAGCTGATGACAAAATATAATTTAATATCAGATTTTAACACCTCTAAACTTCCCTTATAACTTGACCAGATGTTTTGCCTTCTGTGTACTTCTAGAGTACAGATCTAATGGCAGACATAATAATGGGAAGGGGGTGGTGGTGGTGGTGATGGGAGAATGTTAGTTTTAAAGTTAGCCCTTAAAGTGAAGTCAAATGTAATCACAATTACCTTAAAAAAAAATTCCCTAAATAGGAGCTCCTTGGTGGCATAGCAGTTAAGGATTTGGCATTGTCACTGCTGCAGCTCAAGTTACTGCGATGGCAGAGGTCAATCTTTGGCCCGGAAATTTCTGCATACTGTGAATATGACCAAAAAAATCCCTATACAAACAACCCCTGCCCCCTGCAACACTTCAAAATTGCTGAATAGCCAATAAGTCATCAAGATAATTCTTTTGCTTGTTTTCTTTGCATTTGGCATGATTTCCCATTTCCTAGTCATGGAGGACAAGGAATTTTTATGTCCCCCATCATTCCATTGGCGTCTCAATTTTCCTAAGACAGTGACCAAGAACATTAACATGGTGTGTAAAACCCTTGCTCAGACTTCTACTCCAACCTCATCTTGCTTCAAGCTCCATACCAGCTTCCTTTTAATTCCTTGAATGCTCTCTCCTCCTATATAGTTCTGCATACCTGCAACTTCTTCTCTGGTAACTTTTAAAATCTGAGTACAGAACTTAAACGTTTCTTCTTCAGAGAATGTCCACCTGATATCACAAACCAGATCATATATTCATGCTTTGTTTAATTGTAACAATCTAATCTTTCCATCATAGCTGTAATTTAACATTTATTCATGGTGCTCTGATCAGAAAGTAACTTCCCAGGGAGACTGTGAGCCTTTTTTTTTAGCCTCCTAAGCATCTTGTTGTGTACTCAAATGGCAGAAGACACAAGAAAGCTCTCTGGGGCCTTTTTTTTTTTTTTTTTTTATGGCCACACCTGCAGCATATGAAAGTTCCCTGGCTAGGGGTCATATCAGAGCTGCAGATGCTGACCCACACCACAGTCACAGCAACGCTGGATCCCAGCCATATCTGCAGTCTACACTGCAGCTTGTAGCAATGCTGGATCCTTAACCCAATAAGCAAAGCCAGGGATCGAACTCACATCCTCATGGAGACTACATGGTTCCTAACCTTCTGAGCTGCAATGGGAACTCCCTGAGGCCTGTTTTATAAGGGCATTAATCGCTAGTCACTTTCCAAAGATATCACCTCAATATCATCACATTGAGGATTAAGTTTCATTATATGAATTTGGGGGGACACAAACAAGAACAAAGATTTGATTGTAAATCAGAAATTATCTGTATGCAAATACCTCTTTCAATGGGGCTAAATTTGAGTCCTATTAAATTTAGTACTGAACACTAAATCTGCAGCTTGCTCAGAACTATTACATAGTTTTGACGATATGGTTTTAATGAAAGAATTTTTATATTCCCAAGTAATGGCCCAAATGTCCATATCATATTTACAATCAGGTTTTGCTGTCCTTTCTTGAACTGACTGCTTGTCTAGAAATAAAATCTCAAATTAGTGGTATTTACTCATGCCCAACTATACATATTATACTCAAAGGAAATAATATGCTTTAGAAAAAGGACTAAAATTTCTGGGTAGTCTTTAAACAAAAACTACAATCTATTTTTTTTGAGAAGTCTCATTCAAAGACCAAAAAACATGTAATCAGGAGACAGGCTTCAGTTTCCAGAAACAATCTTTAGTAACTCTTTGAAGAATGTCTATTTGAAGAATATACAATAATTTGAAATTATAATTTGCTTAATATTGTCTCCTTTGAACAATAAGCTAGTTATCAGCTTAGGTTCCAAACTCTACATAGCTGTTCCCTTACTTAGAGTCAGTGATTCCATTATTAACTTGAGAAGTTTAATATGTTTGTGGATATGTGTGCACATGAGATGTGCAGTCAAATCTGTATTTCCGATTTAAAAAATGTCCAGACACCCATAAAATTTGCGTAAAAGAAAAGGTAATTATGCAAAGTTAGTTTCCCAGCAGCAAAAAAATCACAACTTCTTCAGAATACACTATAAAAGTATATATGATGGAGTCTTAGTACCTTAGGTATCTCCAAAATCACTAAATTG
Organism: Catagonus wagneri; assembly: GCA_004024745.2. Lineage (NCBI taxonomy): Eukaryota > Metazoa > Chordata > Mammalia > Artiodactyla > Tayassuidae > Catagonus > Catagonus wagneri. Next base: position 31,818,170 of record PVHT020000077.1, read on the forward strand.
TTCACTATTCCTCCATGGGAGAGAGGATAGAGTGATTAAGATCTGGGGTTTTAGAAGTAGGCCAACTTTGGTTAAAAATCTCAACTCTATTACTTTTTACTCATTTTACTTTGAGCAATTTAGTTAATATTATTAAAACTCACCTTTCTTATTGAAAATGAGATATATTAGGACCATCCTCATAGAAGTACAGTAGAGCTTAATGGGACAGTGTATGCAAAAATTTTACCTTAGTGCTTGGAACATAATGTGTTTGCAATTAAGGTTATTTCAATGTTTATATTATTCTTCAGAATAGAAATTTTCAGTGTTTTCCTAGAGTAATGATTAGATTTATCATTATGAAGCCTCAGAGTTCCTCTAATTTTTGCTCCATATTCCTCTTTTCCCTTCCATTTTGTTAAGTTATTTATAGAAACAGTATAAATACATAAAGAATGGATCAAGTGACTTTGACAAAATAGAAGTTGATTCTCTTACATGTGAGAGTCCAGAGGTAGGTGGCTGGTCCAAGACAGTGGTCAACCCTGTTCAATGAGGTCATCTAGGAATCTGGTTTCCTTTCATTTTCTTGTCCACTATATCCTAGAATAAAGTTTTCTCTTACATGGCTGGAACTGCTTCGCCAACATGTTGTCCATGTTCTAGCCTTTAGGATGGGGGAAGGAGAAAATAGAGATCAAAATCTTCCTTTTAGAGGACTGGCCCAGAACTGGCATATTTTAATTATATCCACATCCCACTGATAAGAAAACAAACACATGGAGCATCTATTCGTAAAGAAGGGTGTAAAAAGTAGTCTGATGTGTGACCCTGTGCCAGGAGAAAGTGCAGGCACTTGATTACTAAAGTGAAGGGGACAGTTAGCAGTCTCTGTCACAAATAATGCAATATAGTGCAAAAGATCTGCTGGGACTAGAGACTGGCATAACCGGAAAAATAACTTGGGTCAGTTCAAAGTAGTCTTGTGACCTTGAGACCTTTCTATAGGTCTCTAGCCTTCTTTAGGTCTCACAGGTCTCATTTTTTGGTTGTTAGGGTACTTCTCAATCCTATATCATATGATACAATAATAAACTTTATTGAGCACTTGCTGTATGCTGGACACTAATCAAATACATGCTGGACACTAATCCAAATACGACCAAACGTGTTATCTCATTTAATATTCTCAACAACCTTGTGAGATAGGCCCTATTATTACCTTCATTTATAGACATGGGAAATTAATCATGGAAAAATTGTCACTTGACCTGCTCAGATTTGATTTCAAGTTTCTTAACTCCAGAGCCCAAAAGTGTTTATGTGAACTAGTTTGACCAAATGTATTAGTTTCTTATTTCTGCTGTAGAAAATTACTGTTAAGTGGCTTAAAACATCACACATTTATTATCTTACAGTTCTGGAGGTCAGAAGAATGAAATAGGTCTCATGGGGCTAACATCAAGATTTGGCAAGATCTAGAGGCTCTAGAGGAAAGTGGGTGTCCTTGCCTTTCCAGTTTCTAGAGGCCATATACCTTCCTTTGCTCATGGCCCCCCAGTCAGCAACTACATTACTCCAAACTTTGCTTCCATCAGCACATCTTCTTCCCTCACTATTCTGTGTCCCTCTTTCACTTGAAAGGACCCTGTGAGTATATTTGGCACTTACCTACCTAATCCAGGATCATAGTCCCATCTCAAATTCTTAGTTTAATCACATCTGCAAAATCTCTTTTGCCACTTAAGGTAACATATTCACACAGGTTCCAGGAATTTAGATGTGGATGTCTTTGAGGAACCATTATTCTGCCTGTCACAAGTGAATTTTCAAAGGATATCGGGAACTTAATAATAAGTGGACTTCCTCAGGTTTTACCGCATACTCTTTCAAAATTTCCTACCCATAATTTCCTAATTACAACTTGCCTGAATTACTACCCTCTTTGATGACTACTCTTCTTCAGTTCCATCTATTACATTCCTCAATGTATATGTTTCCCAAGGACCTGCTTTTTTCCTTTATTCTTCTCACTCTAGATCATTTGCCTTGGTATCCTCATATATATCTTAGAATCTGTATCTAATACAGCACTTATATCGGTGTCTCCAACCCTGTTTTTGCTGTTGGGTTTCAAAACAACATTTAAAAAGTGTTCACTGGATATCTTCCCTTGACTGCTCTGATCATGCAAATTCAGCATTTCAAACTGAAATTATGATCTGCTTTCCTGTATATGCTGTTCTCTTGAGTTTACTTTGTTTGTTGATGGCCCTTCATCTTCACGGTTATTCTGTCTTCTTAATTCAGTGTCCTCTTAGACTCTTCTAGCTCACTTGTTCCTCAAAATGTGTGGGTTCTATTTCTGTAACAGATTTTTCCATTCCTCCTATTTGCTCCATTTCTACCTTCATGCATATAGTTCTCTTACAGGTGTATGTCACTAGCATACCAATCTATTTCATACCAGATTTACTTGCTTAAAACTGAGCTCTGGTCTTATTTTACCTATCCACCTCAAACCTCCTTGTTTACAGAATTGTCTAGGTTTCCAGAACCTCCTTCATTTACTTTCAACATTATTTCTTCCTATACATATTTATATACTTTTTGTTTCTGAAAAGTTTGACCCTTTGTTTTCTATTCAACATACACTTTCTATCTCTGACACCCTTGCTTATAATTTCCACATACTTGGAACATTTTTCTAAACCATTTAAATTCATCTAAATCTAATCCATTATTTAAGGTCCCATTTAATGTTACTATCAGAATCATTCAGGTAACCTTTTGCTTTTTGAATTATCAGATACTTTACCATCTTTTATTAAATTTAACACCTTTTACTCATTTATATATCTATTTTTGAATATCACTGAGGAAAAGTTCATGTTTGGTTCATCATCCAATATAGGCATTTATGAAATATTCCTAAAGTATGAATCTGTAATATAGGAAAATTGGACAAGAGCAATGTTTTTTAGTCTGGAGAGCAAGGAGGAGTATACAAATCTTTCATGAGTGTAATTGTTTCAAAATGTATATTAAATATTATACCATATGATTTCATTTATATCTGGAATCTAATAGATGGCACAAGTGAACCTATCTACAGAAAAGAAACAAACTCATGGATTTGGAGAACAGACTTGTGCTTGCCAAAGGGGAGGGGGAAGGAGTAGGATGGACTGGGAGTTTGAGATTAGTAGATACAAACTATTACATTTGGAGTGGATAAGCAATGAGGTCCTGCTGTATAGTACAGGGAACTGCACCTAGTCACTTGTGATAGAATGTGATAGAGAATAATGTGAGAAAAAGAATGCATATATATATGTATGCATTTGGTCACTTCGCTGTACAGCAGAAATTGACAGAATATTATAAATCAACTATAATATAAAAAATATTAAAACTATTATAAAATACTTAGAAAAATTAAAACCCCAATTTCAAAATTGAAATACTGATGGGCGTATATTTTTGTTATTGTCTTACTTTGTAGGGAATTCCAGTCTGGGCTTTAAAACCAGCTCCTCAGATTCGAAGCCTGGTCAGACCACGCATTAGTTTACAAGTTACTTGACCTCTCATCATATGACTGTTCCTCATATCCTCCTCTAGAAAAATGAGAACTATTGATAGCTACCTCATAATGCACACAGCAAAGCACCTGGCACATGATAAATCTATAATACATCCATCCAATTATTAGCCATTATTATCTCTCAAAAATTGTCATAGCTTTAATAGATTGAGAAAATACTGGACTACATGGTCTCTAATGTAACTGTATCCATAAAATTCTGTAATTCTGACACTAGTATAATTTTGTCTAATCTCTATCATAATTTGGATTTATATACAAAGAAACAGTTAAAATGATAGCTATTTCGTCTTTGTTATAGACATTAGGAATTATAATGCTTTTGAAATTTATTTGAGTCAGTTCTTATTGATTTTAGCTTTTTACAGTTTGTGGCAATAAACTTATAAGAATAGAAGCAGTTTTTTAAAAAATATTTGAGCAAAATCTTCCTCTATTGCCCTTTCTTCCAGTTTGGAGTATAGACCTTCCTACAGTACTTATAACTCTTGCTTGTGCATGTGTGTGTGTGTGTGTGTGTGTGTGTGTGTGTGTGTATGTGTGTGTGTTTGTGTGTGTGTTTGTGTGTGTGTTTAGTGCATTAAATTCACACAACACGTAAGTAGTTATGCCATGCTTTATCCTTATATCTGAGAAGCTTACTTCCCTTCCTAGGGTGTTTATTTTCTACTTTGAGTCAATATTCTTATTTTTATAATTTTAATGTCTGAATTGTGTGTCAGCTGCATAGACTAGACATACCATATGAGAAATCATCTGTTTGCACTCCAAAAGTATGCCCATATCTGTTAGGTGAGCACCTTGGCAAATAGTAAATCATTTGCTTAAAATTTCCATATTAAGATGAAGGTTGCTACTGAAAGATTCTAATTTGGTACTGTGTTTTTATATTCATACTGTAATAGAGAAAATCATTTTAGTCATGCTGAAATTGTTAGAACTAACACAGATATGTAATTAGAATACATAAAACCCTTACATTCTGAGTACTTTTTATTGTATGAGGCAGTGAATAAAGAAATTTTTCTGTAACATAAACCTGGGTGTGTGTGTGTGGTTTATTTTTGGGGGGGGGTTGCACACCATGGCATATGGAAGTTCCCAGGCTAAGTGTTGAATCAGAACTACAGCTGCCAGCCTACATCACACCCACAGCAACAAGGGATACAAGCCACACCATAGCTCATGGCAACACGGGATCCTTAACCCACTGAGAGAGTCCAGGAATCGAACCTGCATCCTCATGGATACTAATCAGATTCGTTCAGTTGTGCCACTATGGGAACTCCCTGGGCATGTTTTTTAAACTGACAAACATCTACATTGAGTCTTTGCTACTGAATTCATATATAACAGACTCTGTAAATATTATCCTGCAGTTTAAAAAGTCGAAATGTACTTGCAGAAATGTAAAACGCTAAACTTTTCAGACTATAATGACCTACCTCCTTTCACTTTTTCTGTCTCATCTATTATCAGATTACAAATATAGAATTAGTCTATAGCTTTTACTCCAATTTGGTTAGGGTAACTTAAGAACAGGCTTACTTTTTTAAACCACAAATTAACAAGTTGAAATGCTTCAACCAAATAATCAGGTATGCTTTAATTACAGAATCCTCACCGGTGGTATTGCTGGTAGGTAAAAATAAATATGATTTTTTATTCAATTCATTGTCAAAATGTGCTGACAACTAGGAAAAGGTTTATTTTTTAAATAAGTGTTTTCAACATAAACATTATTGAAAAAGAATATAGATAGCATGGTAAAATTAGCTCTATGGTTGATGAATATCATAAGTTTTCAATTCATACGCATAGTTGAAAAAAATTTATGTTTTAATTTTTGTTATGCTAGAGAATAAAAAATGTACAACTGAATATATACTACTGGGTCTCAACTTTGGCCACATTGAATCACTTGGGGAGCTTTGAAAAAAAAATGTTCTGTTAATATCAGAATCTTGGAATAAAGTTAGGGCATCTACAATTTTTGAGAGCTCCCAAAGAGATTCCAATGCTCAACTAGGTTTGTAAACCACAGGAATAAATACTTTGGGTTTACCCACTATTTTGACATATAGGAATGTACGTAACACCTCTCTCTCTCTAAATATATATATGTGTGTGTGCGTGTGTGTGTGTGTGTGTGTATATGTATTTGTATATATATGTATATACATAAAATACACAAATTTACACACACACAGATAAGATAATAAATACAATTCCTTACTTTTTCATATGCGACTTTTATTATAATAATAGCATTTATTATGATAAGGCTAACATAATGTAAGCGACTGTTATTAGTGCTCTTAATGCATTTTTAATTTAAACCTAACAAACTTTTATGGAGCAGATTTTTTCTTCTTTTCTTTTTCTTTTAATAATGAAGAAACTGAGGCAGAGAGATGCCAAGTTACTGGTCCAGTGTCATACCGTTGTAAGTTGTAGAATCAGAACGTGAATGAGCTTTCTCAATTCATATTCTCAGCAGTTAATCATTTTACCACCTGACATTTGTCAGTAATTTTCACTAATTAAGTGGTTATAAGAGAAAAAAATTAATTAGATGACAAATAGAACTACTGTGAAAATATAGATAAGGTTATGGGAGAGATATTTTGCTGTTTGTATATTACTTGATACAAGAAAGCTAATTTACTAAAATTATTCTAGGTTTTAAATATGTGTTTTTTAAAATTAAATGTAGCTGGGTTTAGAAGATAATGTCCAACTAATATGAAGAAATCTCAAAGATCATCTAGAAGATTTTCACAAAGGTGCTTTCTCACGTATTCTTTTTCTGGAATACAGGCTGATACATTGACTCTGTTTATATAGGGACTCTTTGTCCTTGATTTCAGAAAACAAATTTTGAATATTTAGGATAAGGTTTCATGAAGCCTGTAGATGGCAGCAACTTTCTGTTATTGGATATTTGTTGTTCATAAGAACTTTTAGCTGGAGAGCTCACTAAAATTAGATGTAGGACCACAAACTGTGGTGGCTGTGTACTAAGTTGTACAAGTGAAGGTGTATTCTCTATTTGGCTTTCCAAAGTAATTGTCTGCTATTAGTTTTGAAAAGCTATTCCATACTCTTTATTTGAAGAAGGATTAAAACATGTTTGTCTGGATCTGAAGGAAAAGCTGAACCAAAGGGACGTCATTCTCAACAAAAGTAACTTCAGGGAGCATTCTGTTATCATTGCTTGACATTGCATTTAGGCCATTACACACTTTTTCTAAATACAGCCTGCATGATTTATGTGGAATTTTAAAAGCAATGATCCAGTCAATTTACTAAGAGTTTCAGTAAATTTCCTTCATGGATCCCGCACCTGATGATTGCCTTCTCCTCCTGGCATTTTCTGCCTAACATACCATGTAATACAGTTCAAGTCGAGAATTTTTATTTTGTCAAGTCACTCACTGAAAAGGCTAGTGAAATCTTCTACTATGTACTAAACAAAATCAAAGCCACTGATGGTTTGGGTTGCATTGCTTTTGAAGGCTTTATTAGAACTGTTAAGGAAAAAAGTCATCCATGCTCCCATTGCCCTTCAAACAAATTTGTTTAAATAACTTGGATACTCCTTATTTTTATGTTAGATTTTATATGAGTATTAAGATTGCTATAATTGAGATAACTGTGATTAATATCTCTCTTTGGATTAAGAAAAATACCAATAGTATAGATGAGAAAGGACAGTCCAAGTAATATGCTTTAATAGAGTTAGAACATTAGCTCTTCGGCCCCCCAAAACATTTGGAACTTTTCCAGAGCTTTTGAGTTTAAGAAACAGAGGGAAATATTTTGTGGATCTGACCCTCCATGGTTTGCCTTTTGACAGTCAGTTAAGTTTTGGCAGACGTGTTTCTGACATCTGTGTTTTTAGTTTTATTTTATTTAACTTTTTTTGTCAGTGCGCTAGAATCCAAATAAATAGTTTTGGAAGCAGGACACCTTGTTCGAAAGTTGACAAGTCCAAGTAAATATTCATGTTTACTAGGACAAAATGGGAGATGAGATGAGCCAAAAACACTTATTTATGGGAGCTTATTTTCTCTATGTAATTGGCCCTAAAAGGAAGATGAAAGCTAATGAGCTCCAGGGATTTGCCCCTTAATTAGTTTTACACTGTCATGGATACAGTGAGCATAAAATGAGGCACAATTTATATAACAGAATGCTTTTATAATTCTGACACATAAGGGCAAGCGAAACATCTGTTTTCTGTTGATTAAGTGAAGAAGTTTCTTTATATAACCATCTCTGGGGATATGAATAGCACAGCAGAATCATTTTATAGTAAGATGCTTAATGGAATAACTTTATTCTATGAGAGAACTGTCATCCAAATTTTTTTTCATTGTTTAAAATAAAAGAGACTATTAGGGTAGTCAGTTTCTATCATTTATAGCACTGTTTAACCAACCAGAGAAAATATCTATTTCTCTGTCTTTATCAGCATTGTGTTCAATAATATAGCTGAGATGGTATTAGGGATCCAGATGAATTTGGTTTGAGTGTCAAAAATCAAATTTTCTAAAGACATTTCTTTTTCCTTTTCAAAAAAGGTATTGCTATATAGTTGACTTACAATATTATATTAATTTCAGGTTTGTAACATAATTAAATACTTTTCTAGGTTACCAAAGTTATTATAAAATATTGACTATATTCTCTCTGTTGTATAATATACCTCCACGATTTATTTATCTTGTCACTGGCAGTTTGTACCTTTTACTACCCTTCACCTATTTCACCTCTCTCCCAATTCTACTCTCTTGTGGTAATTACTAATTTGTTCTCTATATCTGTGAGTCCATTTCTGTTCTGTTCTATTTGTCCTGTTTTTTAGATTATGCATATAAGTGAAAACATACAGTATTTATCTTTCTCTGTCTTACTTATTTACCTAGCATAATAACTTCCAGGTGCATCCATGTTTACACAAATGACAAGATTTTATTCTTTTTTTGCTGGCTGAGCAATATTTCATTGTATATACTTAAACCACATCTTCTTTATCCATTCAACTGTTGATGGGAAGTTAGGTTGCTTACATATCTTGGCTATTGTAAACAGTGCTGCTATGAACATAGGAGTACATATATCCTTTCAAGTTAGTGGTTTTGTTTGCTTTGAATAAATACTCAGGAATGGAATTGCTGAATCATTTGATAGTTTTATTTTTAATTTATTGAGGAACCTCCATACAGTTTTCCATAGTGGCTGTAGCAATTTACATTCCCAACAAAAGTGCACAAGTTCTCTTTTTTTCCTTTTTGCTGTCCTGATTGAGAGATTTCCACTATTCTGTCTTCCGAGTTGCTTGTGCATTCTTCTGTATCACCTAATCTGCTGTTAATTTCTTCTAGTGTATTTTTCATTTCAGTTATTATATTCTTCTGCTCTGATTTTTTTATCTTTTGTAATTCTTCATTGAAATTTTCCTGAGTTTGATGAGTATTTTTATAATAATTGTTTTGAATTTTTTATCAGGTGTGGATCCCTACTAGGTTGCTTTTCTTCCCCTCCTACCAGTTTCAGTTCTATTCTTGGTTGTAGAGAAGTCTTTCTGTTAATCCTCAGGCCATTCTCAGAGGGAGTTTTCTATAGTAGTTGTAGTTTTGGTGTGTTCATGGGAGGAGGTGAGCTCAGGGTCTTCCTACCCTGCCATCTGGATCCGGCCTCTCCTAAAGCCATTTTGTAGAGTCATAAGAGATTATTTCAAATTTTAATTGAATATTAAAAACCTGAAATTCATGAAATATGTTTTCATTCAATAAATATTTGAATGCTGACTTTATGCGGTAATGTACTAGAATAAGACAGACATACCCACACCCACGGAATTCAGGTTTTCTTAAGGGAGAGGGTGATTAAACAGCTAATTTCACAAAGTAATTAAAAATATAACTGTATTTTTATGTTGAATGAGAAGTACAGTATATCATTAAAATATTCAAAAGAAGGACTGGCAAAATCTAGGATTTTAAAAAAAGAGTTCCTTAGAGTTTATTTTTAATTCTTTACATGTACATAGTTTACCTGTTTCCACTGGTGAATGAAAGTTCTACTTATGACATTGAATAGTTATAAGGCAACTCAAAGAGAAAAATATGTAAGAATTAGCAAAAAGAAGTTGGCATATTCTGCTAGTAAAAACATAGATATGTTGGTGCTATGAGTTCTTAATAACAAATCTCTCTTACACGAGATGGATATATATACATTTACGTATGTGTTTATTGGTCTTTTTTGGGGGGCCACACCCACGACATATGGAATTTTCAGGCTAGGGGTTGAATAGGAGTTGTACCTGCCGGCCTATACCACAGCCACAGCAACACTGGATCCAAGCCACATCTACAACCCCCTATACCACAGCTCACGACAATGCTGGATCCTTAACCCACTGAGCAAGGCCAGGAATTGAATTCACATCCTGATGAATGCTAGTCGGGTTCATTACCACTAGCCACGATGGGAATTCTGGATATACATTTATTTAAATGGGAGGATATATATTTTTATAGAAATGAATTTAACTTACATTTAAATAAATTCAGTTTGATTTTAAGTAACTTTATAAGATGATTCTTACAAATGGATTAAGTTTTCCTGAAAATGAACAGGCTGAAAATTAAGAGAATATTTCCTAGAAAAATGCATGTTGAATTTGAGTGACTAAATTTGCAGAAAAACAATCTGGAAAATATGTAATGCTCAGCCCTGTTTATAGGTTTGTCCAACTCTTGTGAAAATGCGATCAGACTCATAAAACATCAACAGTTTATCCCACAGCCTGAAAAACACAAAAAGCTATTTATACTTTTTAGATTGAATTTTTATAATTTCTAAAACATAAGGGGTTAGTTAACAGTAATAGAATTTGATTTTAATAATGGAATGGTTTTTTAAAAGCTCAAAAGTTGGTGGAAATGTTTGAAAGTAAGAGAGAGGGAAATAGGCTGTCAACAACGAATTTTGTGGGGGGAAGAAAAAACAAACCCTGAAAAGAGAAACACAAAATGACAAACCAAAATGACAAAATTCACTTCCCAAAGATGCAGATGAATGAACTGTCCTTTTGATTCCAGAAATCATTCTTTCATTCTTAAATTACATTGTAGTAGTGTCCTGTCTGGTTTACACATGCTACTTTTTAGTGAAAAATTCTGTTTGCATCTATTCAGTCCTTGATGTGTTCTCAGGTCTTGTCAGCTAAGCGAACAGAAATCTGCTTTTCTCATCAGTCTTATCAAAGATCCTTTGATGATGTATATTATCTTCTTATCCAGAATTTTGTTGTTTTATTTCTATAAAATATAAAAATAAAATTTATTCTGAAGCTTATATTAGCCTAGGTAAATTAACCTGCAAACTACTTAAATTATACTGAGTAGTTTTACACTCAACATTAGTTTAATGTTAACTAAAATTTAGTTTAATGTTCTTACACTGAACATTAGTTTGACAATATGACAGAATTGATCCCAATTATTTTCATTTCTTTGGTAGAAGTTATCCTATTGTTGGTTACTTAAACTTTTTCTTAATTTTATTTTGTATTTAGTTCCTAGAAGTCTCTTCCTCAAAAAGATCATCAAAGAAATTACTTCCTATCCTTTTGCTGTGTGATGTATACAGATGCCTGCTCAAAATAGTCAAATTTGAGGATGTTTTGGCACATAAATAGCAACAGATTTGTTTTCCTTAATATTTAACACTTGTCTTCTATACTTAAGCACAGTGCTTTCTATGATGTTTAATGAACTAGACTTATTTATTGAGATGAAGAAAATAATTGAGGAAAGATTTACAAAATCTTTGAATCTATAAAATATTTTTTACCATTATTATGCAAAGAATAGGGGCCATCTGTTCTCTATCTCCACTGAAACCAGAACATGAGGAAATAAACTTAAATTGCACTATGAGGTAGTTGGGTTAGATTAATTGAGGAATTTCCTGACAAGGTTGTTAACACTAAGATGAATCAGGGAGAGAGGTTGTGAAATCTTCCTAGATTATTTTTCTCCCTTATTATTATGCTAGTTTGGTCTGTAAGCTGATAGACCTCTCCAGGTGTATCTTGTCTTCATCTATGATTTCAGGTTTAATATCAGAGGCAGAGCCATGGAAAACTAACAATAATCAAACAATAGCTGAGATTTGTTAGATTTTTATTTGTAGTAAGCTCTGTGCAAAGAACTTTGCACGCTCTTTCTCATTTGAATATGTTAACACATTAGGTAGTTTAGTCTACATGGATTCTGTGTATAGCTTTTAAGTTGATGGTGGCTACCACACACTAGAGAACTCATTGCTGACAGCAGATTTGTATATCTCTTAAACTTACTATAAGGACCGAAGAGTCATATTTCTGTGACTGTGGTTATACCCTTATTTTGAGAGGACAGAAGCATAACATGGAAAAAGATTTTGTTAGGTCATGTTGAACATGTTGCTATTATATAGAGAATCTGACTATTAATTTTATGGAGCTGTAACAGGGAACTTATTATTTCCAATGCTGGAAGCTGTCTCTAGTGATAACATGATAATGGGTGCTCCTATGTTCAGAGTGTGCTGGGAATAATTCACTGAGCTGAAGATCATTGTTTTTTCTTCCAAAAGGCAGAATACACTTCTGCAAAAGAATGCTTTCAAGTGGCTCTCTGTAGTCACCCTATAGAAAAGAAACCCATGTTTTCAATGATTCTAGTCATTAAAGCCCAATTACCAATATCATCTTATTGCCATCTCTTCCTCTTCTGAAACAAATCTTTCTGTTTAGCTATCATATGGATAAGTCTTAGATCTTTCCTGAGTTTGTCAGTCCTGTGTGAAGAGGCTTATTCTTGTCTTTGTTCTTTCTATTCTTTTGATTATAAACTTTGGTGACAGGGATGGGCCTTGATTTCACAACATGGTAAGTATGCCCAGTGTTTCACAGATGGGAGAGGCAGAAAGTCCAACTGAAAGAAATAATTATGATGGAAACATGTAAGCTGGCAGTTTGCTTGAATCCCCTGAGCTGATGAAAGGAAAGCATTTTCCTCTTTTGATAAGGCTTCCAAAATGCATTTGTTTTCTTTAGTTACATTTGCACTACTGTTGCTATTTCCACGAGTTCTAGTCTAATTTTCAGGAATATTAGGAGTTCCCAAGGGTGGGAACAATGAACAAGAAGTCCAGAACTCTGAGTTCTAATCAAGGCTTGCTCCATTTGAATCACCAAGATTAAACTGACACAGGTCTCAAAATTGAAACATTTTCTTTGTGGATTTCAGGTTGTTTTAAACAATGTTTAAAATTTTTTTTTTTCAGAATGGCATCAAAAACAGCAAGGAGATATCTATAAAGCCAGATATTTCTGTGGCTTAGAAAAATGCACAGAATTTAAGTTAAGCACCTTTAAAAAAGTGAGTCCTTTTTCTTCAACTTTTTTTCTTCTTTTTAGAATTGGTAGAACTCTGTCATTTTCATCCATGTGGATAAAAGGCCCTTAAAACTTTTTGGTTCCCAAGAGGGCAGTATAATACAGTGCACATTTGGCTGGGCTCTACAGTTAAATACTCCTGGCTATTAGTAGTGTGAATTTGGGCAAAATAGTAAGCTTCTTTTGCTTAACTGGGAAAATAGAGATAATATTGATACTTAGCTCAGGAAATTGTGAAGTTTCAATTAATTCAGATAAGATCATTAACATAGTCCTGTCCCACAGGCTTGCACTCCATGAATGTTATTTCTCCTCCACCTGCTCTTCTTAGTTCTGCTCTTCCTCCTCCTCCCATGCCTTTGAGTTCTAGAACCCTTCGAGAAGCTAATATGCTTTGACTCCAGCAAATGAATGTATGTCTACACATTTTAGGTAACTGAACAGAAATTATTCAAATTATTGCCTCGTAATGTAAATGATATTGTAGAACATTTTATACTTTATATACTTAAAACCTTTTATTATGATTAAAATTAAAATGAAGACCGTAACTGCTTAGCTGCATTTTATTTTGTTTCTCTATTGTTCTGTTTTGTGGTTTATTTTTATTTTTAAAATTAACTTTTTCTAAACTTTTTACCTTGAAATAAATTTAATTCACAGAAAATTTGCAAAGATAGTACAGAAAGTTCTGTTATCTTCATGTTTTCTTTCCTAATATTACTATTTCATACAGATGAACTGAGAAACCAACATTGATACATTGTATCAGGTACACTCCAGATTTCATACAGCTTTAACTCATCTTTCCACAAATGCTTTTTCTCTTCCAGGATTGAATCTTGGACTAGAAATTGTTTTAAGTCATCATACCTCTGTAGTCTTTTCTAGTCTGTGAATTCTTTCCTTGTTTTTTATGACCTTCACACTTTTTGAGGAATATTGGTTAGAGATTTTGTAGCACGTCTCTCAGTTTGGGTTTGCGTGATACCTTCTCATAACTAAACTAGAGTTATGGGTAACTCTAGAGTGGAAGTGCCATTCTCATCACATCAGGGAATACATGCTATCAACACAGCTTATCATAATGTATGTTGACACTGATCATCTATCAGAGTAGTATTTTCCAGGTTTCTCCATGGTAAAGTTACTCTCCCCTTTTTCTATATTCTGTTCTTAGGAAGCAAACCAGGGAGTGCAGTCTACCTTCAAGGAACAAGAGGTATAATTCTTTTTTGAGATTATTCAGTCTTTAGATCAGTGCAACTAAAGGCATGTGAAACAATGAGTTTCTTAGGAAGAAAGATATAAATAAAGTTAAATAAAACTGTGAATCTCTCAGCCTTCATAGAGTGCCATGTTGGAGTATGACATCAGAGCAGGAATAGGTTATTATTTTACTGTCACTCAGTGGGGGTGAATGGAAGCAAAGCTGATAGAGGCCATTTTCACACTGATGTTATATAGTAACAAATCCTCCAGAAGTTATCAAGCCAGATCTTAAGACAGTGGCTCATTATGCCCTGCCATCATGCTGGCCATATCCAGACATGTAACTAGTCAGTGTACACTAATCTTGGAAGAGATAGCAATGGTTTCTTAATGGAAACAATTTTGACTTGGACCCAACAGCTAATTTCTCACCGGTATGAAATATTGAGCACGTATTATGTACCAGTAGCTTTTTATGCACTTTAACCCTTTATTTTGGTGATTAAATAATTTTATGCTAGGTGTTAATATCCTCTTTTTATAAGGAAATTGAAATTTAAAGAGGTCAAGTAACTTGAACATACCAGTAGAAGCTGGATCTGGAACTTAAAATAAGTTTTCTCAGTGTATGATTTTTCTGTCATATATGAATCACACATATATAAAATATGTTAAAAATTTTGTCACAATAGCAAAAAGTCTGAGAGTGAGGGTTTTTAACAGTTATTTTAATAATCTCATTACGTTTTTTTCTATAATAATTTAAGATTAATAGCTATTTCACTTGCATACAGCAATACAAAAGTTATTTTGTGGTCACAGTATCTCCAGATAGAAGTATATGTTGAATATTACCATACTTCCAAAATTCTCCAGGTGGATAAAAATTCATTATGTTAAGAAGTACTCAGCTGAAGGTGTTGCTGGAAGCAATCTTCATTTTCCTTAGAGTGCACATTTGCTGCTAGTTTTATTTTTTGCATTGAAAGGCAGCATGAAAAAAAATGTCTGACAGATACAGGGGAAAACAAATGAAAGACTCTCCCTTGAATATTGTTTGAGAGAAGTTAATTTTTAGGTATCCAGTTCCTAATTCTCAAAGATACTTAAAATATTATTAAAAGTTATTCAGTATGGAAAAAATCCATAAATTCCTGTAAAACCTTGTAAAATTATTTTAATTGGAAACTGAACAAAGAGCTGAACTATATCCAAACATGCAAGTGAAAATTCCATTCCCTGTACCAATTTGGATAACTCTCACTAGTTGAAAATGAACCAGAATAACTAGTCACTTCTCTATTTCTGTGTTTCTTCTGGAATGATTTTACATAACCTGACATTTTTCAGATTCATTATAAGTTCACAACAAAGTTTGCTATTCATAGATAAGTGACTTGAGGTACAAGGCAAAGGTGACTTTTATACATTGGATAGGAAGTTATGACAAAAGTAAAACAAATCAAAATGAATAGGCATTGAAGTAATGTCTGTAGAAATCTTTAAAAGTAAATAGCTTCTTGGCGGTTTAGTATGGTCCTGATTTTCTGTCTTTTCCTAAATCAGTCTATCTGGGATTCCAAAAGGGAGAGCACCAGGCAAAGTTTAAAGTAGGTGACATTTTTTTTCATCCCTCCTTACCCCCATGTTATAGTTTTTCCTTCACTCAAATCACTTTCTATTATTAACTATGTCACTCTTGATAAGTGGAAAATATACAGTTTTAAGACCTTGGTGTGTGTTGCTTAGATTCTATATTTTAAAGCCAAACCCTTAATAAGAAACTGGGTTAATAATATGTTTTCATATACACTGGCATCTGGTTAGGAAACATATTTATGGGCCATTAAATCATTCAAACTTTATCAGTTTCTAAGGTCTGCATGGAATCTATATGTTTAAAACTGGATGTTTTGGTTACAAGAAACAAGGACAATTTATTTTTTAAACACTACATATGAGTCAGGCATCATACATTAGACAGAGCTCCCTGTTCTCATGAAGCTTATCTTCTAGGGAGGCTACAATAATAAGACACATATACACAAGTAAATATTTGTCAAATGGTAGAAAGTGGAAAGAAGTAAAAACAGGAAAGTAAACTGTGCATCTATTAAAATGATGGTATTGGTAGGAACATGATGGCAATGATGCAAACATGAACTATTTTTAGACTATTTTTTAGAGAAGTTTTAGGTTTACAGCAAAACTGAGTGGAATATACAGAGAGTTCCCATTTACCTCCTGCCCCCACATAACTACAGTGTCCTTCACTATCAATGTTTCATGTCAGCATGATACATTTTTTACAATTGATGCACCTACTTCAACATATCATCACCCATTAGCACACAAAACCCATAGCTCATATTAGGATTTCACTCTCCATGTTGTACATTCTTTGAGTTTTGACAAATGTATAATGACATGTACCCACCATTACAGTATTATACAGTTACTACATGGTGAACAGAATAGTTTCATTGCCTTATAAGTCCTCTGTTCTCCACGTATCCCTCTTCCGTCCTAACTTCTGGCAACCACCGATCATTTTAGAGATGAATACCAAATTGTGTTAAAGAGATATGATACAACATCTGGCAATAAAAGAAAAAACGAAACAAATGTGGCAAAATTGTGATAATTATTGAATCTGGGTGATGAGTATATAGGACTTAACTATTCTCTTTTGTTTATTAGGTAATATTTTCATAATAAAATTTAAAGTCCCAAACAAAGATGAAAATGTGCTATTGTGTATATTTCTTACTAAATGAGTACAGCAAAAAAAAAAAAATTAAGAAACTGTGTATGTTTTAGAAGCTCCTGGATCATCAGCATTGTTATTTCTTCACTCATCTCTTTGACGTTATATCTACTCTCTTTAAACTGAGCCTGTTCTTGCTTTATCAAGTAAATTCTCTAAGGTATATATTATTCAGGGATCAGCTCTGGAAAAATTTAAATTTGTATCTGTCACTAAATAAACAAATGATTTCTCCTAGGATTCAGTAAAGTTGATGGAGAAAATCCACAGCAAAATGATAATATGATGGAAAAAGCAAAGGGGAACAAAGAAGACCCCAAACAAAGTAGCTAAGTTATAAATGGTAACATGCATACCTTTAATATGTAAGTATTTTAACCATATATATGTTTGTGCACACATATCCACTGTACACATGCACACATGTGCATACACACAGAGTTTTGTTTTTCCTCTCCTCTCTAAACTTTTTTCCCTAAGCAATAAGCACGGAACACATATTATAAGAGTGCAAATATTTAAATATATACATAAATATTCATATGTACCTAGATTATTTTTTCCAGGCAGAATATAAAATTGACTTCAAAATACTCTTTTGATTTTGCATTCTATTTATGCTCAAAAGGGCATACTGAGTTCTGAGAATTCAATAGAAATTAGAGACTGTTTCTGGAACAATGATAAATGTATGGACGCTTAATCTAGGATTCAGCATTTTTCTTGGAGACTTCTGCTATTACAGCAGAAATCAGAGAATCCCATCACTTTCATTGGTTCAACAAATATTTATTGGGCTTTATTTACGTGCTAAGCACTGGGTATGCATGTTGTGAAGCATGGTGCAGAGTTCCTGATGTCACAGAACTTATAACTTGGTAGGAAATGTAGAGAATGACTCATTTCAACTGTTAAGAGTATCAAGAAAGGTGAGGTAAAGGGTGCAATGAGAATACATCACAAGGATATCATATGGAAACTGGAGGTCAATGAAAGACTTCTTGGGGGAATCAAGTTAAAGCTGAGACTGCAGGATGAGTAGAAGTGAGCCAGTAAAATGTTGAAGGGATGCTGGAAGATGGGGTGGGTGGGATAATTCAGAGGAGGCAGAGATTAGCATTTCAAAGTTCTCCAGGCAAGAGAGACCTTGGTGAATCTGGGGAGCAGAAAGATTGGGAAAGCAACAAAAACCAATAATGGAAATGTAAGCAGCATCAATCCTCTTATACTTTATATCCTAAGGAAATGGTTAATTATGCAAATGTCTCAATGGGGCAGAAATATGACAGCTAAAAAATGTATTTGCAGAGGAAAAGGTAGATGATACTGGATGTGATTGGAAGAAAGGGGATCAGTTATGAGTATATTACAGAAATATGGGTGAGAAATCATGTTAGTTTGGTTGAGGATGATGGGAGTGGTGGAAATAGAGGGATAAGAAAAACAAGAGGTAGAACTGATGAGTGATAGTTTATATCTGTTATGCTCAAAACATCTTACTTTGGCCATGGCGTGGGAAAGAGCTTAAGAGTCAAAAACATTACTGAATATTGAAGAAGGAAGATGTTTCTTAGCAAACAGGTATCTGAACACTTTAGGTCAGGTAGGCAAAGACTTTAACAGCTATTGTCACAATTCTGTATTTATTTAGAGTGGCTCTAAATGAGCTCGAACAACCTTACAGACACTTTCAAATTAATACCAAAACATCATTTTAAATGAAGTAAACTGCCAATAATATTGTTTGATTCCTGTTTAAGGACTATATATTTTTTTGACTTTTGAGAGGCTAATCTTTGGCTTCTGTATCACAGGTATTAAGTTTTATAGTCTTGGTAAGACCTCAGCTGTATCCTAAGCCCTAGTCCATTGGTGTGTGTAAGAAGGCATGTACTTGGTTGTGATTATTGGAAGATGTTTTTACATAAGTGTCAAACTATACATGACAAACTTAAAATTGTTTGAACAGCAGTATCAGGCCTCTTGTGATGTATAAAGGCAGACATTCTAGTGCTCTTTTGCCACATTTTGCCAAAAATTTGATTTGGACACCGGCCTTCTGATTGATGACACCTGTCTACTTTACCCAAGGGATTCAACAGCTTCTTTTCTGGGTAGTGCTGTACCCAGCTTTTCTGGAATCGTTTGCAGACAAGTAAATATGGGAATAAAATTCTCATGAAAATAAGCTCTAGCACAAATGGAAAGAGATACAAATCTCATTAAAAACCCAGTGAAAATCAGGCTATAGGTTAAAAATGGCTTAGGCAGGTTAGTAAAATAAATGCAACAATTTTTGCTTTTCTTCCTTTTGCCTAGAAATCTATATTCTTAAAGTTATAAGGAATGATATCTTGGCTCAGTGATTTGAGAAGCAGTGACAGAAGTGAAGAGGTTGCCTCTGAGGGATAAAAATGTTTTTGAGATATGAGGACAGGACACTAAAATATTATGGTCCTAATAAAATTTTTGCAAAGCAGATGAAATATAAAAATAATTTACAACATTATTCTGTAGCATACAACTTATGATTTTACTTGCCCTTCATTCTGAATGTTTGATCTTATGGACTTTATTCACTTAGCGCTGGTTACTTTCTCATCAAGTCAGCAAACCTGCAAAGCATTGCAGAGTTGTTTATCTTCTGCAGGTATGTGGCTCAGTGAGGTGAGGGCAGACAAATGAGCTCTTTGTTTAGGCTAATCCAAGCCTATTGCTATTCTTAGACTTTGGTGGTGGTGGTGGGGATACACTGAAGGTATTGTTCCCTAAAATTCTATTTAAGCAATCTCACACATGTAAGTAGCTAGATCTGACTTACATAGCAGTGACCTGAGAGGCTTATGTAGTAGTTTTGACAGATGTCAGAATGCAGTTGACTTAGAATACTGCTTTTCTGCCAACTCCCAAGCCTCTAACCCCACTGACATATGTTTATTTTATAATATTTATACTGCCCCTTAATCAGCATATTGTAATACCTATTGTAAATGGTTAGGATATTATTTTCCCTGAGAAGACATTGCACGTTCAAAATCAACTCATTAGTAATGATTACTTTATCTGATTACTTATTATCACCTGTTGTTACAAATCTTAGGTTAGATCAGGAGAAAAAAAGGTTAATTTTGGTTTGGCAGAGAAGAATGGAAATATTAGAAACTAGAGTTGGCATGATCTCATGATAGGGGTTCTGGGAGGTGTTAGGAGTGAGGGAACATCATGCCAATTGTGAGCTGGGCAAAAATGATAGACTAAGGCAGAGGGTGTTATTGTAGTAGAGGTAGTTAAAGGAACTGTCTTTGGAATCCAACAAATCTGGGATAGCTCTGTTACTTAGTAAATGTGTGGCCTGGAGAAAGTTACTTAACCTCTCAAAGCTTTGATCTAGAATTATTTTTATGTACTTTGTACAGAAATCCCCAAATATGCTTCAAGACTAGATAATTTAAGGGCAATTCATAAAAATGTTTAGCCATAGTATTCAGAGAGTGATTCCCCTCCCCTTTGCATCATTAATTTGTCTCCCAGAGACAGAATCATGGCCTTTTGGAAGTAAGGGCCTTATTGCTATCTTGAGAGCAACTGAAATCCATCATATTTAGGGTGACTACATAATGCATCTCAAACCAGGATAAGTGAAGGTGAGAGGAGGCAGTATACACAACCAATCTGTAATAACTGGTCTAGAAGAGGTGTAAATTGGAAGCCCTTCTGTTCAGCTGTTTCAATCTAATGATGTTGAATGTTTGCATGTAAGACAGAAAGATTTAGAGAAAAATAGCCTGGGGTCCTAACAAAGGTAAAAGGTTCTAAAAAGAATGAATGTTTTCCCTTCTCTTTATTCCTGTACTGTTAGTGAAAGTTATATTAGTATTAAGTATTTTTGATTTATTCTACTCTATGTAAAAATATTGTTGTAGTGATTCATATATCTACATAAATATTTTAGCAAATGTATTTTTCTCTTAACTGGAGTTCATCTGTAACAAGAAATTGAACCAATCAAAACACATTGGTATGGTACATTTAAATATATATACACCTTTAAAATAATAATGCTGATTGACTTTAACTTTCATTCTGTTGATGAATAACTGACATGTCAGTCTGAACTTGGAGTCAGTAATAGTGCATTAATATCAGGTTTCTAATTTTTTAACCATTAGACTTATTTACTTTCTCATGTCTTTATTTCCCTATGAGTTAAATAAAATTTATACCATTGACAGAGGACTCCTTTGATTATTGATCTCAGAGTTAAATGATAATATAAATATCAATCACTGTCTTTTCTAATACCTATATTATTTTAGTTAAGTGGGTAACTAAAATACAAACATTAGCATAATTTACTAGTTATTAATTTAGAATTTGTATTATTCCACAGATGATTTAAGAAATAGCAAGAAATATCTCTATTTTAGAGAAAATGATTTAAAATAAATAAAAGGAAACAAGATTAGAAAGAAAAGATAACCTCTGGAATGTTTGTACATAAAACATAGGTCATGAATTTATATGTGCTTGCTGGAAGGGGTTCATAAACATGTCCCTACCTTTTAGCAGTAAAAAAAATAAAATAAAATAAAATAAAATAAAATAGAGCAAAACATTGTGAGGTCTAACAGTGAGAAGGCACATAAGCAAAATTAAAACTGCTGGTCCTCTGGAGCACATACTCATACTGAGAGTAGAGAAAAATTTCTTCCCTGAGAAATGTACACACTATAACTTCCTTCCCATTTCTAAAAGATTAGTTTTGTTATCATCAATAGTGTCAGATAACATTATTTTCCCTTCCTGAAGTTAGTGATTCCAACACTAAAAAAAAAATCTCCCTTATTTAACCCACTCATCCAAGTAAATTTCTTGTATACTGTGTACGTAATGGTGTGATGTTTTAATTATATCCTTCATATATCTTACATGAAAATTTATATGCAGATTGCAAAGTGAAGTAAATATTTATGAACTTTCATCACATTGCTTAATGTAAATGCACATGTGAAAGCACAATGTTTTAAAATGCTGGCTTCAGTTCTTCCTACATAAGTATCTTTTTTTATTTATAGGCCATTCTAGCCTTCTTCCTTATACGAGACACCTATTTTTCTTATGGTAATAGCTTTAAGGTTGAGAAAGCTGGTTCATGGAGCTATACTCCACTGTATATAATATTCTAAGGGGATTTAAAGGGAAGGAATCTTGGCCTGTGGATTTTGCATCTGTGAGTGTGAAGCAGATTTGCCCTATTTGAGCATCAGAATTGCCTTGCTAAAGCAAATTAACCTCTGTGAATGTGAGTATGACACAAAATGTACTTTTAATATACTTTTCTAAAATCAAGGCTAAACAGTTTTGGAGTTCCCACGGTTGCTCATCAGGTTAAGAACCCCACACAGTGTCCATGAGGATGCGGCTTCAATCCCTGGCCTTGCTCCGTGGGTTAAGGATCTGGCATTGCCGCAAGCTGTGGTGTAGGTTGCAGATGTGGCTCAGATTTGGTGTTGCTGTGGTTGTGTTGTAGGCCTGTAACTGTAGCTCTGATTCAACCCCTAGCCCAGGAACTTCCATATACTGCAGGTGCAGTCCTTAAAAAAAAAAAAAGACTAAGCAGCTTTTAAAAATTATGCATAACACAAATTGAATTATTGAATTGGAGAATGGGCAATCATCTGGCAAATTAAAAATGAAAATAAATGTTGATGTTTAGGAGCTTCAATAAGTATCATTCCTGTCCTTCTCAGGGTTTGGAACTAATAGAAATATAGACTTAGACTCCAATAGATGAAGATTTTAAAAATAAGAATTTGAGAAGGTACTTTGGTCTGTGGCTACAATTAAGGCTCCAAAAATGTAACATCATGAATTAAACTATGATGTCTCCCTGGGTCTGTTTAGCTGGCTGTAGAGATAAATAATGTGTGCTCTAAGAAGAAGCTGCTCCAAAAAGAGGGTTCAAAACAAATCAGGCTAGATTTGGCTTCCTATAACAGAAAACTCCAAGATCAAACAAATAAAAGTCGATTTTGCTCTCACACACAAGAAGTCTGGAGATAGGCTATATCAGGTTGTGTATTGTGGTCATTAGGGAACTGGGGTTCTTTATTTACTAGCTGTGCTACCCTGGAAAATTACTTCTTCTTATGAGTCTTAGTTTCCTCTCACGTAAACTAAGTGTAGTGATGCCCACATCAAGGAATTTTTGGCAAAACTGTTGTTAAGATTAAACAAGATATAAGGCAACCATCAGAGTAGGTACAGAGTATATTATTTAGCTTTCAGATCTATAGATGAAAGTGAGAAAGTAAGAAGGTTCAAGATTTTTAGAAAATACGCAAAGAAGCAAAGATGAAACCACTATGAAATAAAACAGAGCAGTAGTTGCTAGGGGATAGAAATGGTGTGGTATTGACCCTAAAGGGATTTAGGAATGTTTTTTGTCATGATGGAATTGTTATATGTCTAGATTTTGGTGGTGATTATGTAACTGTATATGTTCATCAAAACTCACAGAACTGCACATTTAAAAGGGCAAATTTATTGAATGCAAATAACAGTGTATGTTTTAAAATGGAAAAAAACCCATAGAGTCATAAAATCAAAAGCTTAAAGATTCCTTTGATTTGTATGCATATGCTTATATATACATACATAAATTATGCATAGAGATATACACTGAATATACTTTACTGCTTTCTCTGGGGATGGACAGATTTAACCTGGAAGAGAGGGCCCTAGATTTTTAGATCTGGAAGAGACCTTGTAAGTCATATAGACTAACCACTTTAAAAACTAGAAAATTTGAGGCCTGTCAAGATGATGTGACTAGCAAAGAAAGGGTACAAAACTATTTCTTTGACAGTAGAGTAGTATTTAGAATCATGTTTCTGGTTACAGCCCTGTGCATTCTGCTACATCTTTATCTCCTTCTTTAAAATTTATTTTTATTTTTACAGCATTTTTTTAAATTAAAAAGTTATCTTTTCTAAAGTAGAAAAATATTAATACTAATCTTGATTGGTATATACAGAAATCAAAATATTTAGCACTGTTATAAACTATAAGTCAGATGAAAAATATAGGGAAATTTGAAGTTGATGTTGAAACTCCTAAAAGTCACATGAATACGAGTCTAGCTATGTCATGAATAGCTATGCCATGTTAACTATGTGTGGTTGAGTGACCATATTTTATTAAACAATCTCTATAATTTTAGTATAAAAATTCCGGATAAGATGTCAAAAGACTAGGTTGCCATCTTAGCTTCACTGCCAATCAGTTCTCACCTCACAGGTAAGACTCACAGGTGACTCTCTTAAACTCTTAGGAAACTCATTTAAAAAATGATACCTCAAACGGAACCCTAACCTTTTTTTTTTCTTTTTAGGCCTGCACCTGTGGCATATGGAAGTTCCTGGGCTAGGGGTTAAATTGGAATTGCAGCTGTTGGCTTTCACCACAGCTATAGCAATGAGGGGTCCATGCCACAGCTTGTGGCAATACAGGATCCTTAATCCACTGAATGAGGCCAGGGTTGGAACGCACATCATCAAAGAAACTATTTCAGATTCTTAACCCACTGAGCTACAATGGGAATCCTGGAACCGTAACATTTAAAAGATGAAAGAAAAGCTACTTCATTTGCAGCAGAGTGGGGAGCCTCTTGTTCCTACCACTCAGCCTCCTCCACCAACCCCTCTTCAAACTTAATTTAAGATACTTCACTGGAGCAGTAGGGTGCCAGGAACATCGTTTAACAATTCCTGGAAAAGAAGTCCTTAAAGTTCTTTTTCTCTTTGAAAATACTCTGATTTGTGAGGCCAAAAATGGAACGAAAGACATTAGGCTTTTTTTTTTTTTTTTGCTTTTTAGGGACACACCTATGGTATATGGAAGTTCCCAGGCTAGGGGTCGAATTTGAGCTGCAGCTGCTGGCCTACACCACAGCCATAGCAACATGCGATCTGAGCCACATCTGTAACTATTGTAGTTTACCACAATGGAACCTCCCTAGGCATTTTTTTTTTCCTTAATGGATTTTATTTCAATTATAGGTATACATAAGTCATCACAAGTCAATTTTACAGATTTTTTATCCCAAACCCACAGTGCATCCCCCCACCCCCCAGATTGTCTTATTTGAAAAACCAAGGTTTTCCAAAGTCTGTGAGTCATTGTCTGTTCTGCAAAGAGGTTCATTGTGTCTTTTTTGTTTCCACATGTAAGCGATAGCATTGGGTGTTGCTGTCTCATTGTCTGACTGGTTTCACTTCGCATGACAATTTCTAGGTCCATTGATGTTGCTATAAATGTTGGTAATTCGTTCCTTTTAATGGCTGAGTAATGTTCCATTGTGTGTATGTACCACATCTTCCCTATCCACTCCTCTGTCGATGGGAGAAAATATTTGCAAATGATTCAACTGACAAGGGATTAATCTCCAAAATTTACAAACAGCTCCTACAGCTCAACACCAAAGAAACAAACAACCCCATCAGAAAATGGGCAGAGGATATAGGCAGACAATTCTCCAAAGACATGCAGATGGCAAGTAAACACATGAAAAGATGTTCAACATCGCTCTTCATTAGAGAAATGCAAATCAAAACCACTATGAGGCATTTTTTTTCTAGCTGTAAGAAAGACCGGAAACCACAGATTCTGTGTAAGACTTTTTCTTTTTTTTTTTTTGTCTTTTTTGCCTTTTCTAGGGCTGCACCCGTGGCATATGGAGGTTCCCAAGCAAGGGGTCTAACAGGAGCTGTAGCTGCTGGCCTTCGCCACAGCCACAGCAACGCGGGATCCGAGCCACGTCTGCAACCTACACCACAGCTCACGGCAACGTCGGATCCCTAACCCACTGAGCAAGGCCAGGGATCGAACCCACAACCTCATGGTTCCTAGTTGGCTTCGTTAACCACTGCACCACGATGGGAACTCCAATGTAAGACTTTTTCAATGTAGTTGTACATCATTTCATTGAGACTCTAACCTTTGCCTTTAAAAACGGATTTAAGAACGAATGAGAATAATTATATTTTGTTTGCAGTAAATGCAGGTTGTACAGGTTATTAAGAAAATGTGCAGAGTTCCCATTGTGGCTCAGCAGTAATGAACCTGACTAATATCCATGGGGATGTGGGTTTGATCCTTGGCCTCACTCAGTGGGGTTGAGGATTTGGCATTCCAGTGAGCTATGGTAAAGGTCTCAGACATAGCTTAGATCAGGCCTTGCTGTGGCTGTGGCATAGGCCAGCAGCTGCAGCTCTGATTCGAACCCTAGCCTGGAAACTTCCATATGAGGCCCTAAAAAGACAGAAAAAGAAAAACTTGCATCAGTGTTAAAATACGTGTGCACTGGAGCCACAATAACTTGAGCTAACGCCTGCAGCAACATTGCTGCTGTAGGTCTTATATATTCAGCATTAGTCCGATGGGAGAGCTTGAGAGGATCTATCAGGAAATTTGGTGAGTATCAGTGAAATCAACACTATTGCCATGTTGTCTTTGATCAGACACATGCAAATAATGGATAATAACTAGATACAAATGAATTTTCTATGATGATAATCAAAAAGGCGGAAATAAGATTCAATACAAGAACATAGTAAAGAAAACCTTCAAATAAAATTGATACTATAAGAAAATGATTAAAAACAAGTATCATGGAACTAAAGAGTAGCAGCTTGGGTAACCCAAGTTCGAATAAAAAACACAGTGGTTCAGGTATATACCACAAAATAGCTTTGTTCATCCAAAAAGTGAAACAAAATTGACCTCATTATAGCCTTTTGCTACATACCTAGCAAAACTGTCACCAGCAGCAATGTTTCAATGCATACAGAAGTAGTAGAAATGAGGTGAAAGGAGTTCTAATTTGAATAATTGTATTTTGGGATACAGACAAGAGACTGTGACAAATAAATCCTAAAACACAGGGGCTCAAACAAAGTAGATGTTTAATGTAACTAAATAGAGGAAGGGTGCTGAGAGATTCAGGAACCCTTTACGGGGGCTGGGGGGGGGGGCGTCTTTCAGGTTCTTTCTATTGTTGCTCTGCTGTTCCCTGAGGTTATCCTCAATTGCTTGGTGGACACTGGCTCACCACTGTTTGCTTTATAGACTACAACATGTGGAAAAGAGGAGGAGAGGCAGGTGATTTTTCTCTCTGAAATACAGAAAGCTGAAGTCTCCCACATTGCTCTTCTAATTACCCTTAGCAAGAAACAGATCACAATGTCACATGTAGATGCAAGGAATCCTGGGACATTCTAGTTGGGTGATCATATCTTGAGAAGAAGAGTGTTCCCAAAAGGAAGGATAAA
The DNA here is from genome assembly GCA_004024745.2 of Catagonus wagneri. NCBI lineage: Eukaryota > Metazoa > Chordata > Mammalia > Artiodactyla > Tayassuidae > Catagonus > Catagonus wagneri. The sequence goes on from PVHT020000077.1 coordinate 31,845,529, forward strand.
AGAAGGGAAATGAGGATAAGGTCTCTGCCCCTGAATGTAAACACATTTGTGTAATGAAGTTTCATTTTGCAATAAAGAAATGCTTTCATGATAGATTAATGCAATAAATGAGGGTCCTTTGAGGGAAAATGAAAGACATTTGTAAGAGGGAGGGTTTTTTACTTTGTAGCATGATTATTAGACATGTAGAGTGGTGCAGTCCTGATGCCCGTATCATCTTGTTGTAGAGCCCCTTTTGGTCAAGAGCAGGACACAAGGTCCACTTCGACTTGTATTTTTCTGATAGTTTAGGGAGCAACTGGTTAAGTCCTTGCAGACTCTGACAAGGCCAAAGGAAATAAATTTGGTTTTATTTTCATCAGACTTCTCTGAGGGAGTGATAATTATGCAAACATATGTCAGATTGTTCAAATTCTTAAACATTCAACTTCAATCCATTCTGGAAACATGACATGGAATAAATCCAATCTATTAGGGGAATTTGTATGTTACCAATATTTGACTATAAGGATACACTCAGTAGTACTGACTTTGAGTTAGAAGATTAGAAGCTGTATATCCAACTTGGCACTTGCATTGGGTGACCCTGAAAAAACTTGTTCCAGGTTTCTGACAATTTCTTTTGCAGAATAGCTAGTCATATGGGTTTAGGATAAATTTTTGTAAACTGAATAAACTTAGTATATCAGAAGTCCTATATATGACTTAAGTATAGCCACTTATATGTGGATTTTAATCACCTTTTAAGGTCAGGCTTGCAACAGCCATAAACAGCTACAAACTTACTCTCTCACAAAGTTCCTTTCTCAAATTCCTCAATAGACACCTACAGAGTTACTGTTTGTGTTTGAAAGTACATATCCTGACTTCTCCTATGGAGCCTCTGCTCAGAGTTTAGAAAATGTTTACAGCTGGGGTGAACCTATAGCTTGCTGGGGGATATCAACATGAAACAATTGATCATTCATCCAAAAATAAGAATTCTAACAGAAAGGGGTGGTAACTGCTGAACAAGTATGCTGGCATGAGATGATAGATGTGTAAAGGAAATAATTCGGCTGATGCACAATAAATTGTAAAATAAATTGTATTTAGGATTTTTTTTTTTTTTTTTATTAAAAGAACTTTGGGGGAGTTCCCAGCCTGGTGCAGTGGTTAACGAATCTGACTAGGAATCATGAGGTTGCTGGTTCGATCCCTGGCCTCGCTCAGTGGGTTAACGATCCTGCATTGCTGTGGCTGTGGCGTAGGCCAACGGCTACCGCGGCCCTAAAACGTCAAAAAGGAAAAAAAAAAACAAAACAAAAAGGAACTTTGTTTCCTGAATGAAAACAAATCCTTATTTCTAAAAGGCTCATATCCTGCTGTTTGTTATCTATATGAATTTATGTGAGGTACCACGGTATGCTACAAAGGAAGCTGCATATGGAATTTCTTCACTTAAAATCAAAGTTCTATGGGTGAAAGAGTAATAATAATTAAACCGAGTGATAATTAATAATTAAACTCAATATACTTATAGAAAAATAGCTAGTAATTGAATAAATCACAAAACCCAAATGATCAATAGTTTTCCTGCAATTGAATGGCTTTCAAATGTCCTCCAAAATTTGACCCCAATATGTAGACTAAATCTATAATTTTATGCCCTTATTTAGATATTTTTACATGCAGCAACTGATTGTAATTTAGAAAACATATTGAAAATGGGGTGCATTTGTCCTTTTTCTGTTTTACTGTCTGTAGCATGGGAACTATTTTAAATTTAATTTTTATAAATAAAGTAGGATTCCATGATTTCAGGTCAATGTTTGGTGCATGAAAGTGTCTAGAATAAAATAGGAATTAAGTACTTGGGCTCTGAATTAGATTTAGCTTCACCATTTCTTACCTGTATGACTTTAGGCAAATTACTTAACTATGCTAAGCTTCGGTTTCCTCATTCCTGTAATACTGATGATGAGAGTCTATAATTCATATGATTGTGATAAAGACTAAAGTGAAGTTAATCCTTAAGCACTGTAGCTGCTATACAGCTGCATGCTTAATTAACGATTATTCTTATTATAGATTCTTGAATTCCTAGAATGTTTGCTAATCAAGCTGTTTCATAAACCTGAAGTCTAATCTACACTCTGAACTTGAAATCCATTAAAAGTAAAAGCAAAGCATCATTTATTATAACTATTGCTTTGATTGCTTTTGATATAGCATGTGTTATATGACTATGCTTTTATAAAAGAATGCCAGGTGGACACCTTTAATTTGATTTCATGTGAAAAGTTGTATGCAAAAAAGAACAATTTTCCCCTAATGTTTAACATCCTTTTTATAGTTAAAGAGGATTTTTTTCTTAAGCATCTCTTTAAAAATTCTCTATCACATATACAAGTACATACATACATACACAAAAATGTACAAACATATATAAACACAAAATATATACACAAAATAGAGAAAAAAGGTGTTCTTTAATGAAAATTAAAATGATTTCTGTTGGGAATTCTGGGGTTCCTGACTTGAAGATGTGAACAAACAGTTGCATAGTCTGTATTGTAATAGACAGTATCCAATGAAAATTGACTGTATAAGCTAAAATAATAGCTTGCATATTTTTCTAGAAATTTGATATTGTGCAAGTAACTAAAGTTATATCTCTAAATTACTATTTTGATTCTACATTTTCTATCAGTATTTCTACTGACAGTTGGAAGTCCTAAACAGGGAACTAGAACTCTTGTGTCCCAGTAGCCAAGAACAAGTTTGGTGATGTGAAATAAGGTGAAACTTAGTTTTTGGAAGAATGCTTAATCTTTTCTGTGTTTGAAGACAATATTTCAATCCCTTTAAAAAATTAATTTACCTTACATTTGTTTTTGCTATTTTTTTTTTGGTGCACTGAAATTTTGCGTTTCTATAGAGTTAAATATATTACTCCTCTAGGATTTCTCTAAGATAAACAGGAGCTTTCCTATTCAGGAGCTAGTAAAAAGTCACTATTTTCATCTAGTATTTTATCCTAACATACTTTTTATCAATTGAAATTTATTTTGGTTTATGATATGAAAACATGATCTAAAGTGATTTTGCCGAAAATGGCTAATTGTCTCAGAGCCATTTATTCAGTTATTTTCTTTCCTCTTTCATTTGATTGCCTTATGTAATATATTATTAAACTTAATGTTAAATATTCATAGTATTTCTTCTGTATGTTGATGACGTCTGCCCTTATAGCAACACCAAACTCTTTTAATTATAGTACTTTTATGGTATGTTTTATGAGAAAATTTATTTAAAACTCCTGCAGGTACACGTTAACATGGGAAAACTATTAGGAGATCTTTTTGAGTCAGCATTCTATCATAGCCTCCCAACCAGGCCTTCAGCCATGGGCACACTCTAAAGAATCCCTCTTGCTGTATCTTATTGCTATAGGACTCATAAGAAAGTTCTGCCTCTGAACTTCTCCCTGAGTTTTGCTTATGCTTTATTTCACACTTTTTCCCTTTTAAAAAATCAAAATCAGTTTCTTATTTTCTGAGCCTTTTGTGGATCCTGATAATTTACACTTCTTCAAACTTATTGAGACAATTGTAGCTCACTCCTTACTCTGAAGACACAGAAAAGTTCTATTTGCTCTTCTGTCCTGGAAGTGCAGTGAAGGTAGGGGAGAAGTGAGTGTGGCTTCAGGGGTAAAAAGTGCTACCATGTTAATACTGATGTTATTATTTACTGGATTTATCAGTTACTGTTTAAATTTTTCTCTGTACTTCATGATGCTATCCATATCATTTTCCTGTGTTTATGGGTGTCTTGCACTATGCAAGCCAAATAGGATCATTCATAGCTGCTTCTCCCTGGTATTTCACCTTTAAACTTTACCATTTAGCACCTAATTATGAAAATTAACTAGCCCTACCATATACCTTCATTGTTGCCATTATTGTTTTTAAGGTTCCAAAAGTAAACCGTTTTTTACTTAGGAAATAAAAGTTGATTTTAATGTCAGCCTATGTTGAATTTTCTTTTATATACCAAATAATATTTAACTTTAAGGAGAAGGACATAGCATTTACTTAGGTTAGTATTCTGCATATGTAGTGTAAAAGGGAGACAGAAAACATGGACGTTGAAAATATTTTTTGTAATTTAAACTAAATGAAACACTTTATGCAATCAGTATACAAAATGCAACTGGTAATAAATGGACATTTTAGCACACAAGACTAAAGATCACAAGCTATTTGAGAGGAAAAAAAACCCATTGTAAGCAATCTTTAACAACCGAAAATGCTAAATAATTATATTAAAAAAACCAAAACCAATTTTAATTGATTTTGACACAATGAGTATATATATAGTTTCATTTTTCAGGTGGAGACACTGCAAAAATAAAGCACATATAAAGTTTTGTAGCTTTTAACAGTTTGATGTTTTGCTTTATAGATGTGATTTTCAGTCTAAAGCATGAATCTGAGAACGTATAAATATTTTTTAGACACAGCTTGGTTTTTTTTTTTAACGGCCACACCTGCAGCACATGGAAGTTCCTGAGTTAGGTATCAAATCAGGGTTGCAGCTGCCGGCCTACACCACAGCCACACCAATGCCAGATCTGAGCCACATCTGTGACCAATGCCACAGGCTTTTGGCAATGCTAGAAACTTAACCCACTGAGCAAGGCCAGGGATCGAACCCACATCCTCATGGACACTATGTCAGCTTCTTTACCCACTGAGCCACAGTGGGAACTCCCATAATTCTTAATGATTTTGGAGCTGTGGCATAGGCTGGTGGCTACAGCTCCCATTCGACCCCTAGCCTGGGAACTTCCATATGCCGCAGGTATGGCGCTAAAAAGCAAAAAAAAAAAAAAAAGAAAAAAAGAAAAAAGAAAGGATTTTCATGGGAGAGAAAAAAGTGTATATGAAAGGTCAATTCCTCAAAATTTAAACTTTAAATGTTACCAAGTATATAGCATTATGACATGATCTTACAAAGCATTCAAGATTTAGTCCTTTATTATAGTGTGGACCTGAGCACAAGACCTTTTAAATTACTTCTCTTCAAAGATGACCTAATGTTTTGTATTGTCCACACAAATGCATTCAGAGAGAAAATTGTAAATCTTTCATAACAAATCCCACATGTAGTTATCGCTTGAGCTCTTTAAACATTCATATTTGCTATTATGAAATTTTAGCTTTTTCTGATTAAGGGATTCAAAACAAACGTTTATTCCTTAACATGGTTCTCTGACTTCACATTATTTTTTTATGGGTAAAAATGAGTACACTACCAAGTCAATCAGTTACGCTGAGAAGAGAGGCCAACTTTGATTCACTTCCACAGTCAGTACCATTCAGGCACAGGATGGATTACAGGTGATCACATTTCTTTTCTTTCTTTTTTTTTTGTCCTTTTGCCTTATCTAGGGCCGCACCCGCGGCATATGGAGGTTCCCAGGCTAGGGGTCTAACAGGAGCTGTAGCTGCCGGCCTTCGCCACAGCCACAGCAATGTGGGATCCGAGCCAGGTCTGCAACCTACACCACAGCTCATGGCAACGCCGGATCCTTAACCCACTGAGCAAGGCCAGGGATCGAACCCGCAACCTCATGGTTCCTACTCGGATTCGTTAACCACTGAGCCACAACGGGAACTCCAGGTGATCACATTTCTACATGTTATAATCATTTAAAAAGTATGTGGAGTTTGAATCACTTTGTAAAAAACAGGATGAAAAATATGTAGTTGAATGAGTGTGGCCTAGAAATGGACTTGGATTTCTGGAGTTAAATAATTTAAAAGGTACACAATAGAAGGATGAATTATTAAAACATTCCCTTGAATCTTCGTAGGCTATTCTTGTCTTCTGTGAGTTGGAGAACTGCTTTAGGGTCTTTCTAAGGTCTAAGTGATTAACTTACACTGACACTGAATTTTTAATGTCAGAGACTTTTCTTAACAATTTAAATGCAAAATATAAAATATTATTTCAATTAAAAGGACAAACTCTGACAGGTCTATGTAGCTTTCAAGTTTAAAAAGTTAAATAGGTCTAAAGCTTACAAAGGTCTAATTAGGGAGCACTGAGGGTTCATATTATCTAATCAGTCCTGAAGGGCTGTGGATTTTGTCATTTAATGGCAAGGGTCTTTGTTAAAGCTTCATTAGCTGCTCAGTCATTAAACTTTGAAGTGTTCTTTTACACAAATTCAGAAGAGTTCAGGCAGATTAAGAGAAACCACTGCATAGTTATTATTGATCATTTAGCATTATATGAGTGTATTTCTTCATTTGGTGATAGCTGATTTCTAGAGAATACTAGAAGCATTTTATTTCATTGTCATTTAATAATTGCATCCAAGGATATTATACAGATTTAAATTATTGTGATTATTATCTTGACATTGTTTAATTTCCTGTAATTTGATCGGAATTTTCTGGTCAGGAGCTTCAAAATATTTTAAATTTGTGTAATACTCCAGAATAACCTTTCTTTAAAGGTCCTAGATTTCAAGCTTCCTGACAAGTGTGTGTCCCTGAGGCATTCAGCATTATAGTCTATCTTGTGTCTTGCTAGCGGTCTTTTGATTAGGTTTCCAGAATCTATTTTCCAGAAAGATATCAGATGCAGTGGGTCACACTGGCATTTGAAAATGACACATTAATATCAGTCAAGGCAGATGCCACTCTGAATCTCATGAGAAAAGTGAGAGTAGCAGCCTGGAAAATCCTCACTCATCAATTTTCACACCCTCCTATCCCTCTTCTCAGAATCATTCTGTAATTTTTCTGCAGTGACAGGTGTGGCAGTTCATGTATGAATTTTGTAAAATGAAGTGGTAAGCTCTGGTAGCTTGTGAAATACATTTCTTTGAATTTATAAGCCAGTCTTGAACAGCGGTTGCTATTAACATTTTAAATGTCTCCAGGTCCTTATTGAAACAAAGTTTAAATGCTTCCATAGTTTTTTTGCTCATAGTTTATTTATTCCTTTTTTCCCTAAGCCAGTTACTTTGTGGAGTTTCTTGATTAGCTAAATATTTTTCTAGAAGAGCTTCTACCCTGTTTTTGATTAGAATTAACTAACATGCTTTTACTTATATGACAGGTCTTGGTTTAGTATATCTTTCTATCAAAAAAGTATATCTTTATAATAAATATTAACTTAATAGTATGGAACTATTAAGATATACTTTCTCTTAGATATAAGGTTGAAAGGCAAAGGCAAATGGAGGCTTGTTTTATTCATATTTAAAATTTTTTTCCTGACAAAGAATAATAATAATATATAGAACAGGATTCTATTGTTTGGAGAGGATCAACATTTCAGCAAGAGGTAGTTTTTCAAGTTAATGAGTACAAAGCTTTAAGAAAGCCCACTGATAAAACTCAGGCTTGAAAATATGACACAAACGTGCCAAACCAGTGGAATAACATAGCTGCAGACATAAAGCCTTAATGTTGGAGCAGGCATTATCACAGTTGGTAAAATTGCCATAGCTGAAATGATTAGAAGGGATTATGGGCAGTCCAGAGAAATAAAATTACAATGAAAAGACTATAAACATTAGATTTAATCTTGTGGTTCCAAGCATAAGCCAAAATAGTAGTCAGGCAAAATTGTGGAACCATTGTGGGGAAAAACAATTTTTCTAAAATGCATTTTCCTCAGTAGAGCCCAGAATAATAGATATTTTCTTTTCAATGGGGAATTGTTGACTTGAAAAAAAAAAAAAACGTATTGTATAACACTAGAGCCCTATAGATAGTGCGTAATTATGGAGTTTAGTTAAAACTAAACAATATTTGAGTTATTGTATTTCAGGTAGTGGGAAAGAGTTTTAGAATTTGTATTTCAAAAGAACAGAGACATGCAGAGAAATAAAAGGCAGACCTATCTAATAAGTATAGTCAACATTGAAAAGGGTCTGATAAATGTTAAGAGGTATGATTTAAGACTCTTTAAAACATATTTTACTTATACTTAGAAATATCTTTGATTTTAAGAGTATTATATTTCTTTCTTTTGTTGACTATTTTCATCCTAGCAAAAGTTCTTAAACCTGTGACTTAATAGCTAGGAGTTTCAGTTGGAGTTATTTTTCTTCTGTGTCTTCATGTGTTCTTATGTGTGAAAACATATTCTAAGGTTAAGAGACACTTCATTGTGCCGTAGAAAGCTGTTGAGAAAGAAAACTGTTAGGATTTTAGCAACTTGTGTTTGAATGAGATATCTGTCACTAACTATGTGTGATCTTGGTAAGTCTTTGGCCTACTATACCTCCATTTATTCAGTTAAAAGTGCTTAATTGGATATCTAAGGTCTCTTTTCTTTGAAAGTTCCATTTAAATTTCCCATGATTTAGAACTGCTGACATTTTAACATGGGTATGAAGGTCAGAGTGTGGTGTAAGAAAAACAGATTTCAGTTATTTAGAAAATAACAAGATAAAGCCTTTGAATATTTGGGTGTATCTTCAAATATGAGATAGAATTTTGAATAATGCTTCACCAATTTGCCTGCCTTTAACTCTATGATTAGACTTAAAAGAAGCAAAGAATTATTTATAAACTGGTTCATCTCCATTACTTTCTTTGAGACAGATAACAAGAAGATTAAACAATCTTTAATTTATGAGGTAAATAAGGTAGTGTCTCTTACTCTCAAAACTGTAAGGATTATTTGGCTTTTTACCATTTGTAATCTACAGATATACATTGTAAGGAAGTATAGATAAATAGTGTTAAAGAATTCAGTGTTAGACATAATAACTGAAGAAGCTGTAAAGGTCTTCTGAATCAGAAAGAAATTCCAGTACAAGAGATGGGCCCCATTTCCTCTTTTGCTTGGGAAAAAAAGCTTCTTTATGTTTTCTTCAGGTCAAATATTAAGTATAATAAGTTTGTAGGGCTTAACAGACTACAATTTTGTTTTGAATTGCATCAAACAATCAGGTGAAGGAAATTAAAAGACTGAGTTTGACTTCTATGGGAAAGAGATCTTCTTCTGGATGCCAAATTGGAATTAATGAGAAAAATGTGAGCATATATTTTCCTCCTGATTTATAGATTACTAAAATCTAAGAGAATAGCCAGTTGCTAGAAAGAAAAGACCAAACAAGAAAAAAATCCAAGTTTCATAAATTTTGAAATTGATACTCTAATTGATCAAATTTCTTGGTATATAAAAGAAGTTATTTAAGAGTGAATAAAAACCAAGCAAATTCTTAAAAAATAATAGGTAAATCATGGTCAACTAAATGAGTGTTATTGAGAATGAAAGAGAAAGACAAAGTGCATTAAAAATGTGAACCCTCAAAAGAACTTAAGCATATTACAAAAGAAAAATGTTTCCAAGCCATACGTAGGATAGTCAAGAGGAAAGTCTCAAATATGGTGAGAGTAATGAATAAAAAAATGTCTGGTAGATTTTTCTGATATTTTTTTCAGTTAAATATAAAGACAATGGCATATGTGGTTATTAGAATATTCTTGTAAGTGATTCTCCTACTTTTCTAAAACTGCCACCTGAAATTGCAGCTAATAAAACTGTGGTTTAAAGAAAGACTCAATTTTCAATAGTATGAGTAAAAAAAAATACTTTGAAATAAAGTAGTCTTGGCACCTTCAATTTTTATTACTTTTAGTATATCTTGTCAGTCTTTTCCCCAGATTTTTAAAAAAACAACTGGAGATATTAAAAGTCATCTTTTCTTGAGACAATGGATGCAAATAGTTCTTGGAACATAAATCACACGTTTTATTCTTTACATACATATTTCCCCAAGGGATGTGAGCCAGGACAAAAAGCGATAAAGTTGAGGGATTTGTGAGAAAATTATAAACAGAAAATGATAAGATATCTATCTACCTTTATCACATTATTCTGTTAGAATACTTAACATTGTCTAATCCTTAAAATTCCAAAAAAATTTTTAGCTGACTCTGGAAGTGAAGACGTGTCAAAATGTTTCCCCTATCTTCTTCCTATTCAGGAGACAGTAGCAGTATGAACTGTAAGACTGTAGGGATGTGTAGAAATATTGCATCTAAATGAAATATTAATGTGGAGAATTGGATATTGACCATTAAAACCTATACATTTCTTCAGAGTCAATATTAGACTTATTGAGTGACAATAGCAATGCCAATTTAAACACAGACCCCTTTGAAGTTTTATGACCTGACAACTACCTTCTGAAGAGAACACCAGTTTATAGCTCATATGAACCATTCTACAACACACCGAAACTTATGGGATGCAGCTAAAATAGTGCTTAGAAGGAAATATATAGCTATAATTACCTATATCAAGAAAAAAAAAACGATCTTAAGTCAATAACCTAAACTTCCTTCTTAAGAAACTAAAAAAGAAGAGCAAATTAAAGCAAATGAAGCAGGAGGGAAATAATAAAGATTAGAACAGAAATAAATGAAATAGAGAAAATCAGTAAAACCAAAAGGTGTTTCTTTGACAAGATCAATTAATTTGACAAACCTTCAACTAGTCTGAGCAAGAAATAGAGAGATGACTTAAATTACTACAATCAATTTTTTCTCTTTTTCTTTTTACGGACTTACTTGTGGCATACGGAAGTTCCTAGGCCAGGGGTTGAATCAGAGCTGCAGCTGCAACACCATAGGCTCAACAACACCAGATCCTAGCTGCATATGCAAGCTACACTACATCTTGCAGCAATGCCAGATCCTTAACCCACTGAGTGAGGCCAGGGATTGAACCTGCATCCTCACAGAGACAACATTGGGTCCTTAACCTGCTGAGCCACAATGAGAGTTCCTAAAATCAAAATTGAAAAAAAATTGCTATTCACCTTATAGAAATAGAAAAGATTATAAAGGAAAACTATGAACACTTGTTAAATCAACAAGTGAGATAATCTAGATGAAACGAAAGACATACACTACTAAAATTAATGCAAGAAGAAATAGAAAATCTGAATAGGCCTAGAGCAAGGAAAAGTCTGAATTAGTCAATAAAAATTTCTTACAAGGAAAGTACAGTCCCAGGTGGCTTCACATTTGAAGAGAAATTAGTGCCAATACTCACAAACATGTCCACAATATGCAGAGGACTCAACCCATGCTGTGAGACCAATATTAAGCCTCATACCAAAACAAGACAAAGTTATCACAAAAAAGACAAACTACAGACAAATATCTCTTATTAATATAAAAGCAAAATTCCTCAGGAAAATGCCTGCAAACGGAATCTAGTAAAATAAGAAGAGGATTATACACAATGAGGAAGTGGGATTTAGCCCACCAGCCAGGTTGGTTTAATATATAAAAATTAATCAATGTATTATATTATATGAATATAATATAGAACAAATCCCACATGATTATGTCATATACTTCCTACCAAAATCCTACTTTCTGTTTTTGCAGAAATTGACAAATTTCTGATTTGCTGATCCTAAAATGCATGTGGGTATTCAAGGTACCCAGAGTAGCCAAAAAAATCTTGAAAAATAAAAATAAATTTGGAGAACTCACACTTCTAATATCAAAACCTATTATAAAACTACAGTAATTAAAACAATGTGGTACTGGCATAAGCATATTCATACTGATTAACGGAATAGAATTTATAGTACAGAAATAAATCCTAATATTTCAGGAAATTCCTTTTGACAAAGGTGCTATAACTATTTGAATGAATGCATAGTGGTATCTTTTTGCAGTTTTGATATGCGTTTAACAAATGGCTAATGATTTTGAGCATCTGTTTATTTTTTTACAATAATTTCAATTCTTTTTATTAATGCCATTATCTTTCTTGTTTTGGTTATGACTTTTTTAACTTTTCCTCAAAGTGAATATTTATATCAAATTATTTTTATTTGATAATAAATGCATTTCCAGCTCTCATCTGAATGCTAAAGTAGCTGTGTGCCATATGAATTAATGTAATGTTTTAAATTACTTTTTAAATATTTTAAAATTTGTTTTTCTCTTGTCTGCATGAAAACTTTATAAAATTTTCATCCTTTAATATAAACTTTTATTGGATTATATATAAAAAATGAGACCTATGAAATATATTCATTTAAAAAATTTAGAATTTTAAAAATGTGACAGGAAATTGATGTGTATTTTAAGCTCTACGAACACAAGAATGTATGTTCTCTGTTTTTAGTGCACTGTTTTATATATATGTATATTCAATCAATTAAATTAATTAAATAAATAACTATTTAAATAAATAAATTAATTAAACAACTATTCTTGATATTTTAACCACTCTGTAAAGTCCCGAGAAAGATGTAATAAAGTTTTTTTCCTATAATTACATTTTAACCAAGTTAATCTTCTTTATCCAAGGAGTTCTTAATTTTTAAAAAATTTGCTGTTGCTTTTGCTTTAAAAATTATGACTGTTACAGAGCTCTCTTGTGGCATAGCAGGTTAAGGATCCAGGGTTGTCACTACAGTGGCTCGGGGCACTTCCATGGTGCAGGTTCAATCCTTGGCCTGCGAACTTGGCCTAGGAAATTCCACATGCCACAGGTATGGCCAAAAAAAAAAAAAAAGAAGAAATTATTACTGTTTTATCTTCTTCAGGGATTTTTATCATTTGCCAATATGTTACAATGCCCCCCCTTCTTTCTCTTTACTTTCCTTCCTTCCTTCCTTTTCTCTTTCCCTTCTTTCTTTTGGCCTCAGGTACAGCATAAGGAAGTTCTCGGGCTAGGGGTCAAATTGGAGCTACACCTGCTGGCCTGTGCCACAGCCACAGCAGTGTGGGACCTGAACCATGTCTGAGATCTACACAACAGCTCGTACCTACTGAGTAGGGCCAGGTATCAAAACTGTATTCTTATGGATACTAGTTGGGTTCATTTCTGCTGAGCCACAATAAGAACTCCCAATTTCCTCCTTTTCTATATCAGTGTAATTAGTTTTAAATTTCACTCTATTTAATTATGAATATAAAATATTAAATACCCAATCTTATTTTCATTCTGTTTGCATTTACCCATTTTTTATTTTCAGTCTTTCATTGTCATTGCTTTTGATGTAGTTTTCAAAAACAACAAAGAGCTGCTTTAAAAATAAAGCACAGTTTGATTATCTAGGTTTTGGTAGGAGAAAGCAATCTTTCTATATTTATTAAGATGCTTGAAATACTTGCTTATATTTTTTCTATTTTTTATTTTTGCTGTTATTTTTTACCTAAAATTTTTCTTATTTAAGTTTATTCCTTTTCCTTCTTACATATTTGAAGTTTCATGGTTGTCAGTTTTGTTGGTGGTTAGAAAGGCTTTCATTCATTGCCAAATTAAAGGCTACTTATATTCCCACCAGTGAGGATACATGGTGAATAAAGGAGTGAAGGTGACTGCTTCCATGAATCTTATATTCTAGTGGAGGCAGATAGATATCAACCAGCCAAGTGAAAACTAAATAAGCAAGCAAATATTGGATAAACACTGTTTTGAGAAATCAAGTAGAAAAATATAGTAGCAAGTGACGAGGAGGCTTCTTAGAAGTACTACCCAAGTTCTTCATCTTCTAAGCTTCGCAGGTGCCCCTTGAAAAAGAAGGCAGTGACATGGCCACCATCTGCTCAGAACCCCCAATGCCTTTTCCTTGTCCTTTCTAGATAACTTCATACACACATGCAAGTTCTTTTTTTTTTTTTCTTTCTCATTTTAACATAACATATGGAACTTGCATTGGGGAAAAAAGAGAATGTGTTTCAGTAAGACTAAATTTTTTTTTAATGCCAGCAAAACTGAATGTTTTTCCATTCTGACATTTCATTAATTTTGTTTCAAGGAAAATAAATGAGTTGATTAAAAGTGGAAAAAATGACAGTGGTATCACATTGTGGTAATATATTTACTTCATGTCAAATTAAATCAATAAAAGATGTTAAAATTATCTTGTGATACCTTCATCATCTTGTTGAGATTTTGAAAATCTTCTGCAAGAAAATTGGTCAACAAGTTGATTTACAGTATAGTTGCAGAATACTGATTGATATCACAGCCTCTATCGTGACAAAATATTGTTAAAATTTTGAGAGAATGAAATGTATTAAGATCAAAGCAGTATTGTTCATTTACTTTAGGTTCAAAATTTGCCTACCTAGCTCTGCAACACATAAGAACCTTGGACATTTGAGGCTTTTATTTCACCGTTAGTAAATCTTAATTTTTTTAGAGTGTGTTTGCAATACTTTGTAAAGTCTTAACACTTAATTTTCCAGATAGTTATCAATAATAATTCATTTTTTATAGAAAGCTGGTTTTCTTAACCCTTTTAAAATTACTGGGATGATTTTAAGAGTTAAAAAACATAAGAGCAATTGACATTGTCTTAAATTCTTACTTGGCTAGTGCTACTTCAGACACATTTTTTGTGTTTCTGTGCAGCTCTAAGAGAAAATCCAGATTTGGCTTTACTCACTATATTACATGATAGTTGGTTTGACGTTATTTAAAACTGTCTGAGATACTGCATGCTTAGTGGGGTTTTGATTAGTTACTGGCTAACTTCAAAAGGCCTGGGTAGTTGGTTTGGATAAAACTTGATTAGTTTGGATGGCTATTCAGATTTCCCCACAAATCTGCTAGGGCCTCTTTCCAGGTCTTTCCTGTCTGAATATTTTATTCTTCATTCATCTCCCAAGAAACTGAGTTTCGTGTTTTTAGGACTGCAGGTCCTAGCTAAATATTCTCAAAACCTATCTTTATAGAGATTGACAGGTCATATGACCAACTATTTTTTTAGGGCCTTATATCTATCATCTTTACAGATAATTTTATTTTCCTATTATCAGAATCATGGACTTTTAGAACTATCTGGAAAAATTCGAGATCATCTAGTCAATTCTAGTTATACATTTTAGGAAAATGAGTTCTCTAAGCTCCTTTAATTATGTAAGCTCAGTAGGTGGAGGTACAGGTAGTACATATAAGACTGTTATGAGGGATAAGTCAGATAACATACTAAAAATATCTGGCTATATTAGGCTACACACAGAGCTTTTACTTTTCTTCCTTCTTTTCATATAGAGTGAGTTAGTGGATAAATGCGGACTGGATTCTGCCTCATGGATCCTCTTTTGACTAAAGTTACTAAAATCCTCTTTCCAATCACTCTCCTAATCTAGAATCATTTCCTCTTCCTTTACTTGATATTTATTTTTCTCCTTGCCTGTTCAGTCTTTGCCTTTCTATATAGTTTTTCACCCATATATTGTTTCCTGGCATTAAAGGTCATAATTTCAAGAATGTCTTCAATATTATATGCCACAGTCCTTAATAATCTATCTGAAGGAGATGAGCATAATCAATGTAAATTATATACTATGTGATTCTTATGTTCAAACATATTCCACAAAGAAATTATGCATGTGCTAGAGATCATTGAAAAGAAATTTTCCTTTTGATTAGAGTTACTATTGCAGGATATTTTCTATGTATCAGTCACTATTGCCAAACCCTCTGTACAATCATTTTTTAAAATCCTCATGGATTTTTAATTAAATGTATACTTCCTCTATTTGGAACATTCTGCCTCCTGTTTGTTACTCAGGAGGGTTTTCCTCCAGTCTGACCACAAATATCTCCTCCTCAGAAAGACGTTCCATGATATCTCATCTAAAAAGAGTCCCCAGCTCTCTTTAACACATCACTCACTTTTATTTCTTATAAACTAGGATATAAATATATAAAACTATCTTAGTTGCTTACTCGTTATTGTTTTCTCTACCCTGACAACTGTAATTTCAGACCAAGGTATCATGGATCTTGTCTGTTTTTGTTCATTGTTGAATTTCTCTTACCTAGAATGGTACCCAGTGCAGATGGAAATTCAGTAATTATCAAATGATTTCATGTTACTTCAATTTCACCAAATCTAGTAAAGCTGATTAATTTACCCAAATTAAGGAGCTGGTTAGGGGCAGAATTGGCTGTCAAACCTATGTTTCCAACATTTCAACATCCATATTCCTCATCACAGACTTTGATAGCACTCAGACTACTTTTGGATTCTACCTGAAAAAGAAAAACATTCCATCCTTGTGTCTGCCAATTTAGGGTCACACACTTTCAAATATTCCATACCAAATTATTATTAATAAAGAGCCATACATGCTTTCCAGATTCTCATGTTTAATACAGATATGTGTAATGATTTAATTAGTCATTTATGGGACATTCATTTATTTTCTTAACTATTAGGCAAGTTCAAGGAGATCCTTTGTATTCTTTTTTGATATTGTAATCTGAGAGTGTGACCAGTTTTTGAACTCCTCTCATGTTTACTCATTCAGTACTCTATAGCCTACAAAATAAATTATAACAGTTCACGGGTCCAAGAATTTTTGAACTGATGTGTTTATGACATACATTATCAGGTCTGACTATGGTATTTGAATAATTCGTGAGGTACCTATGCTTCCAGTATCCTTAAAATAGTTTTTGATTTATTGTTATGACAATCTAGGAGCTGGAATTTATTGGTATTATGTTTTTAGCTTCACTGGTACTACCATGCTATCACCCAAAGAATTAAGATCTCAGGCCTTGAAGGAGAACTATGTTGATATTTACTTCTCTATAACTCAACCGTGGATGAGTATCAACCACTTATCAAGAGAAGGAAGAAATCAGAAGTGTTATATTTTATCATCGATTGAAAAGCCGATGTATCATTTGTTTTTTAAAGGGATTTTTCAATAAATACATGTTTTATATTTTGCTGTTTTTTAAAAATAGAAATTATGTCATAGAAGCAATTTTATTTTGAGTCAATTTGATAGGTAAACTAGAGAAGTTTATTAATGCTAACATATAGATATATAAAAGTTCATTATATCAATTAAAGCAGTTTAAATTTATCTTATTCACAATATTGGGGTGAAAGAAACTCAGAAAACATATAACGAGAGCTACTCAACTATGTAAATATTTTCAGTTGGATTGGTAGAAAACAATTTTATTTTATTATTTTTCTTTTTATGGCCGGACTTGTAGGATATGAAACTTCCTGTGCTAGAGGTGAAATTGGAGCTGCAGCTGCCACCTACGCAACAGTGAAGGCAACACCGGATCCAAGCTACATCTGTGACCTACACTGCAGCTTGCAGTAACGCTGTATCCTTAACCCACTGAGCCAAGCCAGGGATGGAACCCGCATCCTCAGAGACGATGTCAGATCCTTAACCTGCTGAGCCACAATGGGAACTCCAAAAATGATTTTAAATATCATCTAAAAATAAAGGTTGTAAATAAATAACTTTTTTCCCTTTTTTTCTGAATACTGATTGATTTTATATAAAATTTTCATAAAAATGTCTTGGTATATGCTATTAGATCATTGTTTTTACATAATTAATGGTTACAATAGGTAAACCCTGTTAAGAAGATGGAGGTTGGGGGCTCCCTACAGGAAATAAAAAGCCAAGAAGTTGAAAAAAGTTTCTACCTTATAAAAAACCTTATAATCCTGGAACTATAGAGCGTTTAGAAAGATTTAAAGGTTACATTTAACTCTAATTAATACTGTGATGTTCCTTAAAGTATTATTATTTAAAATCTGTATATAACAGTGTTAGGTGAAACTAATTGTTGAAAACTTACATACATGAGAAACATTTAAAATATAACTTTATGATGGAGCACGTTAAAGTGTTCCGGGATTATGTGGCTTTTTAAAATAATTAAAAATTCATTAACCTAATTTTACTATGGAGATTTTTTACTTGAACCTTTATTCTTCAATTTTCTAAAACATATTTGAGATGTCAATTTTACTACTTAGTGCTTACAGTTATATTTCAACACTGTGTGGTTTGCCTCTTTGTGAGGTCAACAGTAATATTTATGATTATTCCTTGTGAAAATGTTATTTGGTTATATTTCATTTTTTTGCAAACTAGTAGCTTTTCCTAGTATTAAGATGGTTTTAATTTATTTAAGTATAAGAAGGTATATGTTTGCCAGCATATTAATGAGGAAACACAAAGCCAGCCATCTGGGCTCGTTTTATTTTTTTTTTAATTTTTTCCAGGAGAGATTTTTTTAAATTATTTTTATGATTTTTATTTTTCCATTATAATTGATTTACAGTGTTCTGTCAATTTCTGCTCTGCAGCAAAGTGACCCAGTTTTATATACACATATGTATCTATATATATATTTTTTCTTTTTCTCACATTATCCTTCATCATGTTCCATCACAAGTGACTAGATATAGTTCCTTGTGCTATACAGCAGGATCTCATTGCTTATCTACTCCAAATGAAATTGGGCTCATTTTAAAAGCAGTGTGTTCATAGAAGGTATAGAAGACAGGCCAACCAAAGTAATTCTTTCATTAGTTTTTTCCATTATAGCTGGTTTACAGTGTTCTGTCAATTTTCTACTGTACAGCAAGGTGACCCAGTCACACATACAGATATACATTCCCAAGGAATGGCTCTAGTTTTATGGATCATCTCTTGACAATGATTTTTTTCCTATACTGTTTGGCATGCCTCATGATTTCTGACAAAATGCCAGATATTATGTATAGAAGAGCAGTTGCAACAGAGGTAAAAAATTATTTCCTTTCAGAAAACAGCCCATCTCTTCTATCAGGTTGTCAGTATGGAGGGTTGAGTAAATCCTGTCAGTACCAAAGCTGGGTTTGGGTTTGGATTTGATTGTTGTTATTTTAACCTTTACTGCATTGCAGGCTTTAAATTTCTATAGTGTGGTCTGTTGTTGCCTGGTGCTGAGAGTGTTGCCTGGAGTGCTGGAGGGCTTTTCGTAGTATTACTGTTCCATCTTCATCTTTCAGGAGTCCTACATGCTTACACCACAGACAGATGTCTCCCAAAGTTCTTACCTTACTCCAGATTGCTATTGATTGCTACTCATGTTACAGGGAGAGTAGCATGCTCTATCCGTAATAATAGAGTGCTCTGTTATTCTGGTCTAGCCTCATATTTAGGTAGGCTGTCTGCTCCAGGGCCTTGGCGGTGGAGTTTTCATAGACCTGGCTTTCTTCCTCATGTCAGCCAACCCTGCCTTGTATATTTCAAACGTCTTGGTTGGGAGAGTGTTTCCTCCTTCTTCCCCACTGGTAGCAGATGTCTGCTTTGTATCAGTGTAGGATCTTGAGTATAAGAGGGTTTACCTGCCTCTCTTTCAGGAGCAGAAAATTTTTCCTTCTCCCCTTTCTACTCATCCCTCAGAAACAGTAGGTATATCTATGATCTGAAGATAGGAGGACTTCCTAAGCACTCCCCAGAAGCAGATGGGTTATCCCTCTACCCCTCCCTGAGAAACATACGTTTTTGCCTGGATCCTGGAGCAGTAGCACTTCCTACCTCTATTCTAATAACTTAATGCCTTTTCTTTTTAGAAGAGAAGGGTCTGAGAAAATACAAAGTTTTGTATCTGTTCCCAGGAGTAGCTGATCACTTTCACACTGATCTTACTGAGGGAGACTCTCTCCAGTTTTCTACCTTGACCTTCAATTTTCATGGAGTTGGCTCATGGAAAAATATTTGTCAGTAAGTGTAAAGGGATTTCAGTTTTTCCAAACTTATATGCTAGTCAATTCTCACTCTTTAAGAAATTGTTAAAATTTACTGTGATTTATTCTTACCCACTTCTATGGTGAGCATCTCCTCCTCTCACATCTTGCCGAAGGTGAAAATTTCTGTGTACTCTTTTCTCCTCAGAGAGCATGTTACTTCTTGGAATTCAGAGCATTTGCTTGCCTTGCAACCTCGGCTCTCCTACAGAGTAAAGAAAATGTAGATTTTGCAATTATTTGACTTTTTCTTGTTGTTAGGATGATAACAACATTCTCTTGTGGTTTTTTTGAATCCTAAGCAGATGCAGAGTCTCCTGAGTCCCCATAGTTGTTTTAAAGCAGCTGGTTAGTGGAACAGATGCATTAATTTAATAGAGTCAGTCTTAACAACAAAAAAATCTAAATTTGAGACTTAAAGAGTATAAAGCATAACTTTAAAATGATCACAATATTGAAATATGGTCATTAAAATTACAGAGAAGTTATATATAAGAAAATTGGATATTGGTACCTGGAAATGTTAAATAATGAATTATGTGACATTTTGTAGATTTCTATGGATTATAACAAAAATATTAGTTTTACTTTATGTTGATCAGATAAGTAACTTGGGGGAAACAGAATGCAAATTTTATCTTAAAGAGTATATGACAGATTAGCCAAGAAAGAGAGAAGAGTAGTCAAGGTGAGAAAAGCAGCAAGTTCAAAGGCATGAAAGTAGAAAATGAAAAGTGAGATTATGGTACATTGGAAAACCATAAAGATGTTTGCCTTATTTTGTTTATCTATATCTGAGGTTGGCAAACACAGACATGAGCCATATCTAGTCAGCCTGGTTTTGTATGACCAGTGAGCTAAGAACGGATTTTACATTTTCAAAGGGTTGTTAAAAAGAGAAACAAGATGAAGGAGGAGGAGAAGGCTAAGAGGAGATAAAAGAGGCCAAAAAGGAGGAGACTAAAACTGTACGTGGCTTGTAAAGCCTAAAATATTTACTAGCTGAATTTTCACAAAATAAGTTTTCACAAAATAAGTTTTCCCTGATCTGTAGAGTTTTCTTATTATTTGTTATTCTATTACAGAGAAATGGAAATCCCCCCAAATTTTATACTAAATATAATTGTCATATTATCTAATTCCTCTTTAATTTGCTTTCAATTGATTTATCAAATTAAACTTCTTATAATTACATGTTGTACTATGATATTTTTTGCATAATCGATTTTTTACAGTTCTAATTCATTAAATGTGGATTTTTAATTTAATAGATCACACATATTGCCATCTACTTTTACACTGCCTTTTGTTTATTGTTGAGCCAAATATAACCATAATTTCATTTTTCAAATTGCCATAAATCCGTGATATACCTAAGGAGTTTCACAGGACTTACAAAGAATAGACAAGACCTTTAGATGACCACAGTGTTTAACAAATTAGTGAAACAATAGATTGACAGTGGGTTTTTTCCCATGAAGATAGCTTTTTGGCTTTTTTTTTTTGGCTGCACTTGTGGCATGTGGAAGACCAGGGATCAAACATGTGCCACAGCAGTGACCCGATCCACAGCCATGACAAAGCCAGATTCTTAAACCACTGCACCAAAAGAGAACCCCTCCATAAACACAGCTTTGACTTTCTGATTTGTTCCACGCCCTTCCTTTTTTTTACAATTCCTATTTCTCATCTTCTATCAGATGGCTGAGACAACCACATCAATTACACAGGGCTGATCATCTAATATGTGCTTTTTCTTCTCTCTCTCCTTTTTGTCAGTGACAATGCTAGTTAGTGCATCCTCAGAAGATGTGTGGTTTCAGGAATCTAGAAAACTAAATCTGATATTCTGAATTTTTTCAGGTACTGATTTAAAAAAAATAGGTCAAAACAAAGAGAATGTTATTTGGAAGGATAATTTTTAGATTTGATTAAAGCATTTCATACTTGTCTCCATTTTAGTGGCAATTGATAACAGTATTTTAAAATGACATATTATATTTTCATAAACATTGCTTAAAATTTAACTTTATCTGGTCAGCCCCTCAATCAAAAATATGTCCTTAACAGGTAAAAATATTTGACAGCTTACAATGTGCTTTCAACTATTTCATTTGCATCTTCAAATATGTCATAGAGATACTTCATGGGGAACTTCAGTTTGTTACCTGAATTTGTTCAGGGATTGGCATGTAGAAAGCAGAAAGACCAGGAGCATTACTTTCTGACATTTGTTGCTCTTCACAAATAGATACTAAATCACAACAGGAAAATACCTGTTGTTTGTTTCAGATATTTTAGAAAACAGTTTATTAGTCCTAAAAGTCAAATCTGATATTGTTCAATTCTAGATGTAAGGATCAAAAGGATAATGGAAAAGTCCAAGTAAGAATAAGGACAAAAAGGAACATGAGTTCATTTTTATTGGCCTTGTTTTATTAATGGATTTAACCGAAGAATTTCATAAGATGCTTTTGATAGTTTACCACTTGACTCTGCGGCTTTGATGATTGCTGGCATCCCTAAAAGCCTAGTGGACTTCATGGAGAGGAAAACTGACTCTTTTTAAGATAAAATGTCAAGATAAAATTGGTAGGTTTTTTTTTTAAGACATAGAGATTTAAACCTTGGATTAAAAACACAGCAGAGGAAAAGAAAACATATTTTGACATTCAGCTTTCACATGTGGAGACCTCAAAATTATATTTGCAACAACCTGTTAACTAATGGTCATGGTCTCAAATATTTGGGAACAAATCCTTCGGGCTTAGAAAATTACTAACATTTGCTTCTCAACTTTGGGGTCAACAGTAAGACTGCACGCTTCTAGGCTTCATCATTTTCAACCAAGACATGGATTAATTTATTTAATTTTTACTTGAATCAAGAAGTATCAGTAGAAAAATAGTATTGTATAATCCTGCAGATCATTTCTGAGGAGCTCAGTTGATTGATTTATGCTTTTGATAAAACTGTGACCTTCAGAAATTTATAAACTGAAGTCTTAACCCCTAATGTGAATTATCTAAAGACAGAGGCTTTTGGGGACAATTAATATTAAATTAATTTTAATAAAGATGGAAACCTAATCCAATAAGATGGAAGCCTAACCTTATAAGACTGTGGCCTTATAAGAAAAGGAAGACTGTGTGTATGTGTGTGTGTAAGTTTTGCATGTGAGAACACAATGAGAAGGCAGCCATCTGAAAGCTAGGAAGAGAGCTCTTACCAGAAACTGAATCTTTCTGAACCTTGATCTTTGATCTTCCAGCCTCTAGAACTATGAGAAAACAAATTTCTGTTGTTTAATCAGTCTATGATATTTTGTTATGGCAGCTTGAACTAAGACAATTAATTTGCATTCTGTAGCTATCTTAATTTTATCCAGGATATATGAGAATACTTCCTTAAAATTCTATAAAAGATTGTCCACAAAGGAAAAAATTCAGCAAACAAAATCATTGCCTAGAGATGTTGACAATTGATCCTGTAGTTAAATCAGCTTTCGGAAACTATTCATACCACAAAGTGCAACTGTGTTTTATTAAGGATGAGCATAGTATGGCTTTCTCCTTTTCAGCAGACTGGAACTTCTTAGGAAACATATTCTACTACTGAAAGGTAAGGCTCTCTTTCAAATTATGCACTGCAGATATTTAATTGGATAAAGACTCAATGTTATGTCCAGCAATTCAAAGATTATGTTAGGGGAGTTCCTGTTGTGGCTCAGCAGGTTACAAACCTGACTAGTACTCATGAGGATGCAGGTTCCATCCCTGGCCTCTCAGTGGGTTGGGGATCCGGTGTTGCTGTGAGCTGTGGTGTAGGTAACAGACCTGGCTCTGATCCTGCATTGCTGTGGCTCTGGAGTAGGCTGGCAGCTGCAGCTCTGATATGACCCCTAGCCTGGGAACTTCCATATGCTGCAAGTGCGGCCCTAAAAAGCAAACAAAACAGAACAAAAAACAAAGCTTATGTTAGCATATAAGCTTATAACTACCTAACATTTTCTTTTCTCTTTCTCACTGCCTTTCACCCATGCAATGCCTTTATTTGCTTTAAATAAATTTCCACTAATTTATCTGATCTTTGTTCTATTTGTATGATTTGACTTTATGATAATAAATTTAACCTAATATTTTGCCTTCTTTTTTGACTCTGGGGCGCCTCACCAAATTACCTGTGAAATAATAGCTATTCTTTGGCCACAAATTTGTTTATGAGCAGGGAAAAGAATGTTAGAAGAGATGGGATTTGCACAAAAGGAAAATAGCATTCTGCTGCTTTAGGCATATCAAGACTTCCTCTAACTCAATTTGAGTTTGTAACGATATCTGCATATGATCAAATAACTTTTAGTTTCTAATTATGAATTATAGAATTAGTGAAGATGGTATATATTTCATACCTAAAATATATGAGAGAAATACCAAATGGAACTTATTTGCATAAATGAACATTTGGAAGCTTCAGGCTGCAGCAGAGTCAACTTGGGAGCAAAGAAAATTGATGTGTTTAATCACTTTATTCTGGAAGGTGAAAAGAGGGATGCCTCCCAAGCACGTGTTTATCCCATGTGATTATGTTCTGTCTTCCAGAATGGTATGATGGTATGATGGCAGGGGCAGAGGGATCTGCCTCTACTTTTGTTTGCTCAGTTAGATTTCACTGAACTCTGATGGAACTTAAATGCTTTTGAATATTTAGAGGAACGTGGTGGCTAAAATATCAAATACTCATAAGAAAACTCCAAATAACATCTTTTGTTTGCCTCCAAATACCAAGAGGATAGAGGAGTTGTATTTTGAGAATTCTACACAGGCAGAATGCAGCCTATCTCAGTCCTGGACTCATATCTAGCTAGGAGACATACTGTAATAGGTACACTAGATTTTTCATGCCTCCACTACATTATTGGGCTTTTTTCCCTGCACTGGGTCCTTCATGAGTTGACTCATAAATCTATAATCTGAGAAGAGATGGGAGAGGGAAATTATGTCAAGAAACGGATAGGGAAATAAAAGTCCACTTTAGTGCACCGAGTGAAAGGAGGGATACAGGGTCAGCAGGATCTGATGGCAGTGTTCTTTCGCTGTATTTCTCTCCCAACTCCAAGCCTCTCACCATCCAGATCCATTCTGAGGCGGGGTAGGAGCTTGTAGGAACATTCAGACACATATATATATTCATGCAATATTCATAATTTTATTAATACCCAATCATGTATGTCAGAATTGTAATTTTTATTCATATTTTACTCAGATATGCACATAAATGTATTGGCTCAATATCTAGAGCTAACATAATCTTCCTAATGCCGCTAGGTAACATGGAACCTTGGACTAATTGAGTAATGAAATCTCAGTTTCTGCTACATTAAACAGTCTCCTTCAGTTCAGATACTTGATCTATTTGAAGTTCAGCTTTGTGTTTGGCCTGGTTTAAATAGCTCTTTTGGATGGCTTACTGTTGTAGGGAAAATGAGGAGTCTTTTAGAGTTTGGGCACCTCGCCCTTCTCTATTGAGAAGACATCTGACTGGGTGAGGGTATATGTACCATCCCCACAATGGCCTTGGGTGGGCATTGGTGTAGCAAGGAAAGACCTGGGACTCCTGCCTGGTCTCTGCTGGGGTGAGGCTACTCTGGTCTGCTCCCTGCACAGGTGACTGTGATCTGGCTTTGGGAAGTTCTCCTATGAAACTGCATCTCTCCCTGGTCATTTTAGAGAAAGAAATTCACTCTCCCTGGTCTTCTGAGAGACTATATATATATATATATATATAGTATGTTATCATGTTATATGATAATATATATGATATATCCATGTTATCCATATATACTTTTTCTGAAAAATGTTCTAAATAACAAAAATAGATTTTATTTTGTTCCTTTACCTTTTAAAACTTTAAAGCCCATTTCTTAAGAATAGGAATATTTTCTTTTATGACCACAATATAGTCATCAAATTCAGAATATTTAACATTAACACATTAGCTTAATCTCGTCTATATTCCAATTTCATTAACTATCCTAATAATGTCTTTGATAGCAATTATCTCCAGTCTAGAATCTTCTATTGCGTTTAGCTGTCATATCCCTTTAGGCTTATTTAATACAGTACAAGTCCTCGGCCTTTTTTTTTTTTCTGTCTTCCATGACATTGGTAGTTTATAAGAATATAAGCCAACCATACAATCTTGAGAAAGAAGAATGGAGCTGGAGGACTCATGCTCCCTGACTTCATCTATATAATAAAGCTACAGTAATCAAAACAGTATGGTACTGGCACAAAAACAGACACATAAATCAGTGGAACAGGATAGAAAGCCCAGAAATAAGCCCATGTACCAATGGCCAATTAATCTACAACAAAGGTAAGAACATAAGATGGAAAAAAGATGGTCTCTTCAATAAGTAGTGCTGGGAAAACTGGACAGCTACATGTAAAATAATGAAATTAGAACATTCTCTAATGTACAAAAATAAACAACATGGAGTAAAGATATAAATGTACAGCTGTACTATAAAACTCCAAGAGGATAACATAAGCAAAAGACCCTGACATAAGTCATAGCAATAATATTTTTGGATCCATCTCCTAAAATGATGAAAACAAAAGAAAAAATAAACAAATGGGACCTAATTAAACTTAAAAGCTTTTACATGGCAAAGGAAACCATAAACAAAACAAGAAGACAAACTACAGAATGGGAGAAAATATTTGCAAATGATGCAACTGACAAGGGATTAATTTCCAAAATATACAAATAGCTTATACAGCTCAAAAAAAAAAAAAAAAAAAAAAAAAAAAAAAAAAAAAAAAAAAAAAAAAAAAAAAAAAAAAAAAAAAAAAAAAAAAAACAACCCATGAAAAGTGTGCAGAGACCTAGTCATTTCTCCAAAGAAGACATACAGATGGCCAACAGAGAAATGAACAGATGCTCAACACTGCTAATTATTAGAGAAATGAAAATCAAAACTATGAGGTACCACCTTACATTGGTTAGAATGGCCATCATAAAAAATCTACAAGTAATAAATGATTGAGAGGGTGTGGAGAAAGGGGAAACTTCCTATGCTGTTGGTGGGAATGTAAATTGGTACAGCCACTCTGCAGAACAGAATGAAGGTTCCTTAAAAAAATAAAATAAAAATAGAGTTTCCATATTCTCTAGAAATCCCACTCCTGGGTGTATATCCAGAGAAGACAAAAACTCTAATTCAAAAGATACATGCATTCGTATGTTCATAGCAGCAAAATTCACAATAGCCAAGGCAATGGAAGCAAATGTCCATTGACAGAGGAATGGATAAAGAAGATGTGGTATACATATGTACATATATATTCACATGAATAAAATAATACTATTTGCAGCAACACAGATGGACCTAGAGATTATCATACTAAGTGAAGTAAGCCACACAAAGACAAATATATGCTATTGTTTACAAGTAGAATCTTAAAAAAAAAAGGATACAAATGAACTTATATACAAAGCAGAAATAGACCCTACAGACATAGAAAACAAACTTATGCTTACCAAAGGGGAAAGCAGGGAGGGATAAATTAGTAGTTTAGGATTAACATATACACACTACTATATATGAAACAACCGACGAGGACCTACTGTATAGTACAGAGAATTATACTCAATATTTTGTAATAACCTATAAGGTAAAAGAACCGCAAAAAAGAATATATATGTATATATATACATATATACATATATACACACACACATATATTCTTTGTATAGGAACCACTTTGCTAGAACTAATACAACATTGTAAATCAACTATATACTTCCATAAAAAAATTAAAAACCACATAGTAAAAATAAGGAACAAAACAGTCTACCCAAAGTATATTTTAATATTTTAAGAAACTGAAATGATGCAAATCCATCATTGCTTTTAAGATACTACCTTATTTTACACAAATGTTTCAGTTCTTCATAAAACTATTGAAATTATTGGAGCTTTGGAAGTTCCCATTGTGGCTCAGCAGTAATGAACCCGACTAGTATCCATGAGGATGCAGGTTCAATCCCTGGCCTTGCTCAGTGGGTTAAGGATCCAGCATTGCCCTGAGCTGCGGTGTAGGTCACAGAGGTCATTCGGATCCAAACATTGCTGTGACTGTGGCATAGGCCGGAGGCTGTAGCTCCAATTTGACCCTTGGCCACGGAACTTCCATATGCTAGAGATGCAGCCCTAAAAAGCAAATAATAATAATAAATAAATAAATGAATATAAAAAAAATTATTGGATATTAAAACTTCATCCTTGAATATCTTTGTAAAATGAAAAAGCAAAGCAATTTTCCATACATAGATTTGGAGTTAACTCAATTAGTGAGATAATTTTTGATGTTACTGGGTGTTTATATATATATTGGTTAGACACTAATGATTTTAATTTTTTATATAGTAACAAAGAATACTTAAGGATAATTATGATGGGGACTATTTTCAGGATTCTGACTTTCAATTAATAAGGTGGAGCTACTATGTTTTAGTGCCCAGGAAGTAGGAATAGGTTTTTCTTTTTCTTGCTTGTAACAGATTTTAAAAGACAGTTGCAGATATCTTTTTACTGGGTTTTGGTTTGGTCTGCTAATCACTTTCTGTTCTATTTAAATTTTACACTAAAGAGGAAGTTCCCATCGTGGAGCAGTGGTTAGCGAATCCGACAGGAACCATGAGGTTGCGGGTTCGATTGCCAGGGCCTTGCTCAGTTGGTTAACAATCAGGCGTTGCCGTGAGCTGTGGTGTAGGTTGCAGACGTGGCTCGGATCCTGCGTTGCTATGGCTGCGGCGCAGGCCAGTGGCTACAGCTCCTTTTAGACCCCTAGCCTGGGAACCTCCACATGCCGCGGGTGCGGCCATAAAATGACAAAAGGCAAAAAAAAAAAAAAAATTTACACTAAAGAAATTCATGTCCATTGGGTTATGTAACCAATTTATTATAAAATCATCACCTCTCTGTCTCTGTCTCCAGTTTCTAGTATCCTTAAATCATACACTGGGATTCTGATACATTGATTGACAAGATTTTTTTTTCAGAGTAAACTAAAATATCTTAGTGAAATTAAATATTCTAAAAATCAAATTCATTTGATCTTCTAAAAAATATCTTTTCCACTTGGTAAATATCAACTCAACAGCTGTATCTGTTGAATTTCAATCATCTTTAGAACTTTTAGTCTCCTTTGACTTGATTTTCAATAACCATTTGAGGGAATTTAACAGTAGTGGCTCTTCTAGAGATGTGTTTGGATTCTAGCTTGGCTGACTGTGTTTGACTTGAAGTTTCAAGCTGATTTTTAAAGAATTTGAGATTCCCTCAGACTCCAAATATGACTGACATGTATCTTCTCTTTTGTTTCTATAAACACACTTGTAATGTGAGAGAAATTAGATCTCTTGGAATGTTTACCTTCAAATAATTTAATAAGAACACATTTTGAATTTACTTAATTATTTATATTTTCAAAATCCTTCATGTGTTTTAGCCACAGAACATGCAGATTTGTCAAAATACGCTATTTGCAATAGAGCAGAAGATAAATGCTTTGGGGATGAGACAACTAATTCTCTCTCTCTTTTATTCAGTGCTTTTTAACTTTTCAGAGCAGTTATGCATAGCTGTTGATGTTGTTTGTAATGAATCAGTTTAAATAATGCACAGAAAATAAGAGTGTATGTGTGTGTGTGTGTGTGTGTGTGTGTGTGTGTGTGTGCATTCTCACAATCACCCTATACATCTCAAAAAGCTTTGCTGTTAGGAGTGGTATTCTTCAACACTTGCCCAGTTATTAGAGTTCCATCACATTCTTATTCCGTGGTCTTACATTCCTTTAAAAACTAGAGAATTTATTCCTGTTATCTCGCTTGTAAACTTAAAAAATTACAATTTATCACTGTATAGATTCTGTACTTGAAATGAGTTTATTTTTATTCATGTTTGTTTATATTCTGCTTCTTTTCTAAAATGACTTGAGGATCCAAGAGTTGAGTTTAGAGAAACCTTAGAAACTAGTTTCGATAGCAAGATGCAGAATGTAATTTATCACACTAAATAGAGTCCTTACAGTGATAAAATATATATTTAAATGTCTTTTTCGTTATTACTTATAAAAATTCAACAGGCCTGAAGTCAATTCAGTGATACACTGACAGAGAAATACCAACTATAGAATCTAGGGCAAACAGCAACGACTGAAAAACACTCCCCGCCAAAGGTTCAGACATATTCACCTCATAAGAGAAAATATATACTTAATAAAATAGATCAACTTAGTCAAATCAATGGAAAATTTTTATATGGAAGTTGATTTTTATCTTCACTCGAATTCTTTATCTTTACTCGAATTCTACTAACTGAACTTATTACTTTGTTGTCTTTTATTATTCTGTTTCATATTTTTTACTCTTCTCAACTGTTTAGTTTCTGAAGGCAGGAACACTACTATATGCATCTTTATATTTCCTAAAATATTTCAGAGAAACTGGAAAATAGTTAACACTCAAAACTTGACCTATTTATGAGCAAAATAAAACTGATAGTTAATGACTCTCTACAGTTAACTTGTTTTTCTGTACAAAAGGAAAAAATTGTGCCTGTGATGCTGTGTGTACACAGCAAAACTTAGAACACTGTTTTAAACTGGATGAAAGATTCTAAGCTCACCTCTTCTCAAGGTCACACCGAATTTACAACTATTTACAAAACAACCATGGATGAAAAATAAAGAGTGAGCCACGAGGAGATGGGTAGGAAGGGCAGACTGCGATATAGTCAATTCCAAAACCCCAGGTTATGGACTCACAAAGAGAAGAATAATCACAATTGAGGTTCTTCCAAAGACTGAGAGGTCTGAGCCTCACATGGGGCTCCCCAGCCTGGGGTTCCTGCACCAGGAAGATGAGCCCCCAGAATGTTTGTCTATGAAGGCCAACAGCACCTCCTTTCTGGAGTCCCAGGGGGCTGGCAGAAATAGAGACTCTACTCTTAAAAGGAGAATACAAACTCTTACATGCTGTGGGACCTGGGTCAGAAAGCAATTTGAAAGAGACTGGGTCAGACCTACTTGCTGATCAGGAGGGTTTTCTGCCTATTAGAACAGGAATGCAATCCCACCCCCACCAACAGCCAGGAGGCGCCAGTACTGGGATGCCTGTCACATAACTAGCTGGACAGGACACAGCCCCACCCACCAGAAGACTCCTAGGCCCACAGGCACCCCTGGACATGGCTGTGAACACCAGAGGGTCCAGGACCCCTCCCCACATACCAGTCTGTGCATAGGCAGGATCCCCAGGGCCCCGCAGCCAGAGACCCTGAGACCCAGCTCTGGTGGGCTGCAGGGCTGCGGTGGTCCTGCAGCTGCTGACGGCTTGCTGGTGAGTGGGGCTGGGGCCCAGGAGATCCTTGCAGCTGGGGTTCACTCACTGGTGAGGAAGGCAGAAACCTGAGGCAAGCACCAGTCTAGCGGTGGGCAGAGCCAGGTTCCGGGGTCTCTCGCTGCATGGCGCTGGGGGTTCCAGAGTTGGTGTCGGTCCTTCGGAGGGCAGAGCTGTGGGGGTCCCTGAGTTGGTGCTCGCCCACTGGTGGGTAAGGCTGGTTCTGAAGCTAATGCTGGCCCAATGGCAAGTGGAGAAGCTGCCCAAGGTCTCCCGCCGCAGTTCCCTGGGGTTCCGGGATTGAGGCTGTGCTGCTGGTGGCCGAGGCCAGGTCCTGACGGCTGCCCTAAGGTTGTGGGGCTGGCTCCTGAGGCCAGTGCTGTTACACTGGTGGGAAGGGCTGGGCAGCGTGCCCTCTCGTGCGGTGGCTGGGAGCTCAGAGGTTCCTGAGGCAGGTGGCCCGTGGGCGCGCAGCTTGGCCTGTTTCCCACCACTTGCGCCTGCGCCGCCTGGGCGGGCTGGTGGGCGGGGTCAAGTTCCCGCGTTAAAAAGCTAGAGGGCGAGCTCCAAAATGGCGCTGCCCGGAGTCTCTGGGCTAGTGGTGGAAAGAGCTACCTGAAACGGCTTTTGCTTGGGTCTGTGTCCTCAAGGTGAGCTCCAGCCGGTCGCGGAGCTTCTCCTAGACCAGCAGGTGGGTCTGACGCAGGCTCGGGGTATTTGATGGGAAATGTTTTCTGTGCGCCCTTTAAAAGTGGAGTCCATTTGCTACAGTCCTCTGGGACTCCAGAAAGTAAGCACCTCTAGTCTTCAAAGATAGTTGTTCTGTGGGTTCTGCCTCCTGGTGCAGGACCCCTCCCCGCCCCATGCTGGGGAGCACAACAGGGGTGCGAATCCCGCTCTCCTCAGGGAGAACCTCCACAATTGTAATTATCCTCGCCTTGTGGATCACCAACCCTTGGGTGTGGGTCTTGACTATACTGCATCTGTGCCCTTCCTCCTACCTGTTTTGTGGTGTCTTTATATTTTCAGTTGTAGAAGATCTTTTTCTGCTAGTCTTAAGGTTTTTCTTATCAATAGTTGCCCTGTCAGTAGTTGTAATTTTGGTGTGCTCCTTAGGATGAAGTGAGCTCAGCATCCTTCTGCCTCACCATCCTGGCCATCCATTTCTTGGCCTAGCATTTTCTTACTTGTCAGTTCTTCGATGCTTTTAAGTAGGCTTACGAATATTTTACCCAAAATTTTTAGTTGGTTTTCTTTGGCAAGGTTTTTCTGAGTAACCTAGGCTCTATTTTAGGCACGATTGGAGGGGGACAGAGACTAGCACATGCTCATTGTATTAGTTTGTTAGGGCTGCTGTAACAAAAAGCCACAAACTGCAGGTTAAGACCAACAGAAATGTATTGCCTCACAGTTCTGGAGGCAGAAAGCCTAAAATCAAGTTTCAGCAGGGCTGTGCTCTCTGTGAAGGTGCTAGGGAAGGATCTGTTCCAGGTTTTTCTTGGCTTCTCGTTGCCTTAGGTGTTTCTTGGTTTGTAGATAGCTGTCTTTCCCCTGTGTCTCTTCCCGTGATGTTCTCCTGTGTCCATGCCTGTCCCTGATCAAAATTTTGCCCTTTATATAAGGACACCAGTTAAACTAGATTAGGGCTCATGCTAATGACCTCATCTGAGCTTGATTACCTCAGTAAAGACCTTTCCAGATGCGATCACATTCTAAGGTACTAGGGATTATATAGTAGGATGCTAATTTATGCTTTTGGGGTGACACAATTCAAATCTTAATCTCACCAACCCATTTCCTCTTCATGGGCATCCTGAAGGCAAGCGTTCCTGCTCCCCATTGCCATTAGGTCAGACCATCTGCCTGGGTCTGGCCAGATGAGTGTGGGTGGGAGTTATGTCTGCTATTGCTAGGCCTAGTCATAAAGTCTCCTGGATGATGTTCTTCAGCTTTGCTCCCTGCTCACTGGCTGTCTGGATGTAGATTGAGGAGGCTCTGGAAGATCTCAGCAACACAAGATGGAGAAGCCAGATACCATCACCAGGGAAGGCCAGTTGCAGTTGGCAAAACCCATTTGGATTGTGACGTGAGTAAAAACATATGCTTATTGAGTAAAGGAATAATCCTTCTCTTAACTCATAGCAGCTTCTGTTATGTCTCTTACTTCTGACTTGTTTTCTCATTGATCTCAGGGCCAAAATAATATCATCTGAAAAACACTTCTTTTGTCCAGCAAAAGAGGTTGCTGCTTTATTGAGAGATGGAGCATGGCAAGTTTTTATAGCAAATGTAGCATTTTAATGAGAAAATTCTCCTCCTCTATTTCCCTAGCATTTGATATTATAAAAATAGTTTCACAATATAGTTCTATTTACTTTATATAAAGCATGAAAGTAGTAGTATGATGTAATAGTGCTCAAACTTATTCACCAGTTGATACTATCATATATAAATTAGATTTTGTCTTACAGGATCAATTGAAAAGTTATTAATTATACTTTATCAAATATATTACAACAACTCAGCCTTGAAAATATGACAACTATAATTTTCCTAAGTTTGATATAAAAGGAGTACACATACAGAAGCACAAACACACCATATATGTATTTCTGTATTTTGTCACAATATAAAATATATCAACTTCACGATCTGCATTTACACAATGTACTGAGTTGATTCCAATCTTGTGGAGTCTAGTGCCAAATAGTGGAAAGTGAATGAAAAATGAGAACAAAGGAAAAAAATAAAAAGTTTCAGAAAGTAATTATAGCTTATAAAATTTTTAGAATCTGTTTTTTTTAAATGTTCCTGAGTAGGTCACATTTCCCTTCATGTCACATAACACCAAAAACAGTTGCCAATTTTTAAACTTGTGATTTTACTTTTAAAGATTGTTTTGCTTTATCTTTTCTATCTTTGAAGGAGGAAATGGTTTCTACTAGGTATGGTAATGAATTACTGTTCATTTTTGAATAGCTGAAGTCACTTCATTACTCATATATGTAAAATATTGCCTGATTAAGTGGCTACCCTGTTGTGGAGGGTGTATTTTTATTTTAAGATGTAAAGTTCTATTATATTGTAATAAAAAAGTTCAGCAAGTAAAATTTTCACTATGAGACAGCATTTATATGGGTATTTTAGAGAATTGAATATAACATTTAAGATTGAAGAAGAATTAATCTTCCAAGAAGAGTAGCAGAAACATATTTCTTTGTAACTTCAAGAACCAGGTAAGGCAGAACATTACAAAATTGGTGTTAGAAGATAATCTGCTATACTCAGAGATATGGAACATAAGCCTAAGATGCCTATTTCAGCTCTCACCAAATTTTACTCCTTAATATGAGATGAGGAAAGAACTAGAACTCTTAAAATACTTTTTCAGGTTAAAATTTGCCCCTTACACTCAAGCTAGAGTATAGAACCACTATCTCATTATATGGGAGTTCATTTCCGATAATCGTTAATGGCAGTTGCTTATATGATATACCATTTGCTAGAATAGATACATCATTTTACACTATCATTTAAAAATTCAGTGGAAAATCCTGCTAGTGATTTGTTATAGTTTAAACCCACAGTAAACTTCTGTGCCCCACTGCTTATGTTTTTTGAGTCAAATTAAGACAGGTTATGCTCTGTAAACTGATCAGGAGGTCAATCAGATAGTAATGTTAAGATCTCTTGCTTCAGAGACCTCAGGTGGTCAGGATAGAATTTTTAACTGAGTAACTGTTTAGGTCCTGGAAGCTACAGTTAACTAGAATAAATTTTGTATGTTAATTTGTTAGTAAATTCAATAGGTATGAGAACGATGATCTCAGAGAGGTTATTTGGATGTAACAACTTGGAATATGGGAATATGAGGTTAAAATGATTATTTG
The DNA here is from genome assembly GCA_004024745.2 of Catagonus wagneri. Classification (NCBI taxonomy): domain Eukaryota; kingdom Metazoa; phylum Chordata; class Mammalia; order Artiodactyla; family Tayassuidae; genus Catagonus; species Catagonus wagneri. The sequence continues at coordinate 31,880,392 of PVHT020000077.1, forward strand.
TAATATGATACTTTTTTTTTTTTTTTTGGTTTTTAGGGCCACGCCCACAGCAAATGGAAGTTCCCAGGGTAGGGGTCTAATCGGAGCCACAGCCGCTGGCCTATACCACAGCCACAGACACGTGGGATCTGAGCCGTATCTGCGACCCACACCACAGCTCCTGGCAATGCTGGATCCTTAACCCACTGAACGAGGCCAGGGATCGAACCCCCACCCTCAGGGATCCTAGTCGGGTTCGTTAACCACTGAGCCACAAAGGAAACTCCTCATATTATACTTTAAATCTTGAATTATTATTATTTTTTTTACCAGAAGGCACAGCTCTGTAGTCAGCCAAGTTCTAGCAGTAGAAGGTTATTGTTTATGGTCCACACTGTCCAAGTTTTATAATGATCGTTGATCCAGCCAAATAGTGATTGTACCGCCTTCTCTTTGGAATTTGTAGCCACTGAATAAAATATAAAATACTGGCATAAAACTCAGTGTATTTGATAGGATTTCAAAGGTAGATAAAGAACTGCCTGCCCTAAATAAAGTTCTGAAACATAAAAAAATTGGAATTTTAAAAAATTTCATAGTTTTAAACATCAATACTTGAGAACAAAGCTTCATTCTATGAAGATTTTATCTTATGGAGACTGAAATAATCATTCATGAAGTTTTAGGGGTATCATTAGAACTAATTAAAGTAAGCAAAGAACAGTCTTCGGGTATGCACAAAGTGTGAAAACCATTAAATGGTTGCTTAAGAGTTTGCGAAGCGCTGCTTCCAGTCAAACTCTACTCTGTGCAAAAATCTTCAATTCAGAGATTTCACTCTCTTCAGTACCTGTGATCCTTCCATTTCTCTCATGTTGACGGTCTGCCATTTGTCCTCATGACCACAACCTTTCCACTTTCTCTTCATTTAACAGCTCCTTCTAGTTTTATTTTTTTTCTTCTGCTCCTTGTGCTTCCACTATCCTTACCTAACTGGCTATTTCTCTACCACAGTTGAAGGCAGTCACTATCTCTTTCTAATTTGTGTTTCAAAACTACCTGTGTTGGTGTGAAACATTGCTTATCTATGAAGATTGATGTTATACAACAGTCTGACTTTCATTCTCTAAGCTGTGCCCTCAATACTTCGCCGTATTCCTTCTATTTACCTACAGAACTCCTCTTTTCTGTTCTTTTCTGAGGCAGTGTGGCAGAGTAGAAGAGCATGGACGTTGGCGATAGACCTTGATTCATATCCCAAGTTTATCACCTATTCTCTGAGTGATCTTGAACAAATTATTAACCTCTTTGAGTCTCAGTTTCCATATGTATAAAATGGGAACAATAATTCTTTTTCTCTTAGTTTTATCAAAGTATAGTTAATTTACAAGTTTGTGATAATTTCTGCTGTACAATAAAGTGTCCCAGTCATAATATACACATATCCATTCTCTCTCAGATTCTTTTCCCACATAGATTATCACAGAATACTGGGTAAGAGTTCTCTGTGTTATACAGCAGTCCCCGTTGGCCAATCATTCCATATACCTCAGTGTGTACATGCCAACCCAAACCCCTAGTCCATCCCTCCCACCTCCTGGGAACAGTAATTCTTATCTCGTGAACTTTTCTGTAAGGTTTTAAGATAATGTAGGGAAGGTAATTTGGGAAATAGGTTGGTAACTAATGGTCACAACTACATTTAAGCTGCCTAGACTGGTGTCTCTATGGGTGTGTTATGGTCCTTAAACTTTCCACCAGATACATAATCATCCATATGTGGTCCAGATACCTAATCATTCACATGTGATATTGCCTTCTACCTTATAAAGAAAATGCAAATCAAGTGAGTATTTTTCAGTTTCTCTTCCCTCCGCTTCTGTACATATCTGTGATGTCACCTATTGGTTCCTTCTCCCCTATTTTCAAATAATCTGTATTTCACATCTTTCCAAAGGCCACAGAGGCAGGAGAGCATGTTAGTTAAGAGAACAGTTTTTGGCTTTCTATTACCTGGGTTCTAATTTTCCCTTCTACCACTTGTTTAACCTTCCTGTATTTGAGTTTCTCCATCTGTATAATAGATACAGTGTTGACATGTAACTCATAATTTTCTGAAAGAGATTGCATTAATTAAAACATTAAAAACGTGAATAGCACTGCCTGGTACAACAGTATGAACTTTTGTTACCTGTTACTACTGCTGTGAGTTAGTATCACTTTTTGCTTTACTTTCTTCTCAGAGTGCTCTCTGGCTATGAACATGTTGTGGACATTTAGTTTCATCCATTGTGTAAATAGCATTGAGTCTAATGACATGGTTTACCATTGAAAAGTTTTATTACTATAGTATGTAAAGAGAGAACATTCACCAGTTTTGAGACCTAATAGTAGCATATATAAAATTTTCATTAAATGATAAAATCTTAAGTTTTGCATATAAAATATTAAAATTGAATCAAAGATGGTTTAACAATTGGAATGGTATTGGATTATCATCAAAGAAACCATAAGTTTCCTAAAATATGATGAAAAAGTTATTTTAACGGTTGGTAAGATAGAAGTGAAGAAAAAAAATCAGCTCATGACTCCTGGTAGTTTCTGAACAACTCACAACTCTCAGTATATGTAACTCTAAACTCTGAGCCAAAAAGCAGGTAGATCATTTCTGATATTGGCAAGGAGGGGTAGATTTAAAAAATTTAAGCTCTTAAGATACTAATTTTTGTTATCAAGATTCTCTTCTGATTATTTTTATCTATTCCAATATTGCCTAGGTGGCTATATACTAATGCATTAAATATCACATCCCATTTGAAGTTAAGAGCTGCATGCCCATTGAAAGGTCTTTTTCAGTGACTAAAGTTTATATTTTGGAGTTATTATTTCAGTAAGGGTATTGGAGTTTCCACTACTAATTTAAATATAAGGACTTTAAAAAACTTTTGATAATGCTATCAGATGATTACCCAATTAACGATAATGTATTATTTATTGCATATTATCAGAGAGAATCAGAAAGAGATGACAGCTGTCCATCTAGTCATTTCTGAATAACAAACTTTTTGAAATGGAAAACTGTGTTAGCCAATTTTAGTTGTTACTGTACCAGTATTAGTGCAACAAGAGATGGGATGTTACTTCCTCTTCCACAAAGGTGCTATTGCTGAATACACAGCTCCTTTAACAACAGTTTATATAACTGGCGATGTTACTTATGAACAAAGTGTTTTGCTCGGATTCAAAATTAACCACATATATTATGTACTTTAGGATAAAAACTTAAAATAATATTGTTTTAAAAGACATCTTTTTCAAATTGTGAGACTATCCAACATAATCTGAACTAAAAATCTTGGAATAAGTTTGTTTGGAGCTTTGAGTTCAATATTTTGAGGCACAAAGGGAAGGGAGACATAAATACATTCGATTGCATTTTTGAATCTTTCTTCATATAGAAAGTAGACAATGCTATTCCTGCCATAGAAACAACTTGAGTATTATTCTAGCAAATGGAAAGAGCGAGGAGTTAGACCTCCCTTTAAGTTTATGTTTTGTTTTTGGGATCTAGCACAGAACATGTATTTTTGTTCTTGGAACATTGGCTGGCAAATATAAGATACTCCATAAAAAACAATAATTATTAAAAAATTCAAACAACCAATTTTTAGACATCCCACTTGCTTTTAAATTACAATTTAAAAAGTAAGTGAAAATGGTTAATAACTGAAGTGTATTAACATTTCTTCCAGGCTTTTTCCATACCAATAACTTAAAACTATATGATAGTCGGTAAACAATATTCAGTGGCACATGGAATGTTCCAATTAAAATATTCAACAACAGTGAAATGTTTGTTAGACTATACATATATGTGTTAAGATAACAGTTAAGGTGTTTGGCTCTAGAGTAAAGCTGAGAAGATAATTTAGCCTCTATAGTAAAGTAAACAGGCAAACAAACAAAAACCTGACACGCCCCCCCGAAAAAAAAACAGACAAACATCACGTGGTTGGCTATTTGGCAAAATGGATTCAAGGTCCAACTTTTTCAGAGACTAGTTATGTGAACTTGAGCCACTTGGTATGTCTGCGCTTCAATTTTCCTATTCTCTAAAAAGAGGAGTATCCAGATCGTGCCCTCAAGTTTTTGTAGAATAGAGTTGTTTTAAATTTTCCTGGAGCTTGGGCTGGTGACAGTCATTATGAATACTGGGAGGTAAGGAGACAGAGAAATTTATGGCAAGTAGAAATCCATGTATCTGGGAACAGAGCCAATATTGGGTTTTGTCAAGTGCAATCTCTTTACCTTGGAAATGAAGCTAGGTAGGTGGGAAAGGTAGAATGGTGGGAGAAATTTATATTGCAAGGTCAACAGCCTAGGACCATCAGATAAAATGAGGACTAACTTTAAAGCTCATTTTAAGTTTGGAGTTCACCAAAATAATTAACATTTAAATTTATTTTATTATTTTAAAATGCCTTTGTTGAATACTGTAATTACATTTTAAAATTGAACATGGGGCTCTTTATGGAAACTATATATAAAAACTTTTATTTAGAAAATTACATTTTATAATTAAAAACTGGTGATAAATGTACTATAATTTTCTTAATAATCTTTTAATGACTATCAAATGGTACTATAAACTGAAAAATAATTTTTGAGTAAACTTGAGATGATTAAAATAATCAACTTAGTGGTCATTTAAAGCAGTTACAATTTAACATATATTTCTGGATAATGTACTCTGTTAACGGTAAATATGAATCACTGTATAAGTGATTCATTTTTCTTAAATTTCTGTCTTATTTTGCTTAAATTTTATTATTTGCTTTCAAGTTTATAGAAACAATTTTGAGTGCTAAGTATCACTGTAACCATTTTATAATGAATACACTGGAGCCAAGTAAGATTGTCCAAGGTAAATTACTTAGTAAGAGGCAGAGCAAGAAGTCATATCCAGGTCTCCTTGTCGCTGAAATCTGTGCTTTTAATCACCATGGACTCTACTCCTGACTTAAATGATTATTTCACAAATATTGAGCCACAATAATATTTGAAACAATTCTTTGGGCACCAGCTCTATAGGAGAAAATAAAAAACACAAAAGACCTTGCCCTCTTGGAACCTGCAAGGTGGAGGGTGGGAAACAGGAATGAAACTAACTAAATAAGTAAATTATAGAGTATGTTAAATTATAATGATGCCAAAGCGAAATAAACCAAGGGAAGGGGACAGAGGGTGTTCAGGGGGACTATTGCAATTTTAAGTAGGATGCTCAGGGAAGAACACTCTGAGAAGACAATATATGAGTTAAAACTGGAAAGAGCTAAAGGTTACTTGCCTTGGGGTTATCTAGCAAATGAAGATTCTAGGAAAGAAAAGAGCAACTTGAAGCAAATTAAAGATACATCTGAGACCCGTGTGATAGAGCACAGTAAATACATGGTATCCTAGAAGATAAGATCACAAAGGCACAGGGAAGCCACCTGCATAGGACCTTGTAGCTGTTGCAATTACTTAGACTTTTTTCTAATAGAGATTAAAGGCTCCTGGAGGACTTTGCAAATAGTGCGTGATCTGACTTATGTTTTATGAGAAAAGTCTAAAGGGGAGAAAGGATGGAAGCAGAGAAGCCACTGCAGAGGATATTGGTCATAATTCAGGGGCCTTGAGATAGTGACTAATGGTGGAAATAGTGAGAAGTAGTTGATTCTAGATATATTTGGAAGGTAGAGTTAATGGTATTTGTTGTGGACTCAGTGTGAGTTGTGAGAGAAAACTGTGTAAAGGGTTTTCTCTGAACAACTGCAAGTCTGGAGTTGCACTTAACTGACATGGAAGGAGCATATTTGGGGAGAGGACAAAGATGGGGAGCTCAGTTTTGGACATGGTTTGTTGAAATGTTTAGACATTCACATGGAAATATGATGTGTAATTGCGCCTGTGGTTTACCGGGAGATATTCAAGTATATCAGGAAGCATCAGATACATAAGACTGGATGAAAAGGAATAAGTGAGGACACAAAAGATACATAAAGATTGAGCCCTTGGGTATTTCAGCATTCACAGTTTTTTGGGGGAGGTGAAGAAACTTCAAAGGAGAATAAAAAGTGTGGCCCAAACGAAAGGTGTAACCGGGATTTTAGTGACTTGGAAGCAAAGAAAATGTTTACAGGAGAGTTCCCATCATAGCTCAGGGGTGAGGAACTGCACTGGTATCCATTAGGATGCAGGTTCAATACCTGGCTTTGCTCAGTGGGATAAGATCTGGCGTGTGGTGAGTAGTGGTGTAGGTAGCAGACACAGCTCAGATCCATTGTTGCTGTGGCTGTGGTATAGGCTGGCAGCTACACCTCTGATTCGACCCCTAATCTGGGAACTTCCATATGCCAAGGGTGTGGCCCTAAAAAGACAAAAAGAAAAGAAAATGTTTACAGGCAGAGGGAATAAACAATTGTGTCAAAAGCTGTTGAGGGATCAAGTAACATAAGAACTGAAAAGTGGCCATTGAATTTACCAACAAGAAGGTCATTGGTGACCTCACCAAGATAATTTCAGTTATATGGTGGGGGAAAATCTTGAATAGAATTGATTTAAGAGAGAATTTGCAGAGACAATCTTTTGAAGAATTTTCCTCTAAAGGGATCATATGTAGTGTTTACTGAAGGAGGGAAATGAGTAATGAGATGGTAAAAGAGTTTTTGTGTTTGTTTTTTTTTAAGATGGAAGAATAACATTTTTATATGTTGATAGAGCAATTCAGAAGGGGAAGCAAAATTGATGGTGTAGGAGAAAGAAGTGAGAATTGCTAAAGCAATGGTCTCGTGTTGGAGAGCGCAGACAAGATTAGAAAGCAAATGGATAAGCTGGTGTTTGCTAAGAGCAAAGAATGAAGAAAGATTTCATCTATTTTAACCAGAGGGAAGACAGAGTAGGTGGGAACAGATACAAGTATCTGGGGGTTGAAGTGGTGATGGTTTGTGTTTTCTTCTGAAGTTCTCAATCATTGGCTTACAGTGAGCTGTTGGCGTATAATGTCACATTCAATTTAGTAATATTTAGATTAGGTAGGTAAAGCTCAGGTATATTGAATTGGAGACAATTTAAAATTTAAAGTTAAAGACTAGAATGTGGTATAAACTGAGAATAAAACCTTTTGAAAATTGTAGTAGATTCACATCATATCTGTTAAGTAGGTGCTTTTTTATTGCTATAATAAAAATTTATGCTTACTCATGAAAAGAGCTATTGTTCTTTTCTAGGTCTTTTTTCTTAAGAAACAAGGCGATGATAATCATTACTATCAACTTTATCTTTGAAGACCAGTAAATCTAATGTTCTTTATACGAGGTTAAAATCATTGTAGGGTGAATGAATAAATTCTGTCATAAAGGTAGAATAAGTGACTTTTTCTGTGACAAGAGTCTGTGGGAGAATTTGCATTTGTATTTTAAAATTTTGGATTCCAACTGCTGATAACATTTCTTGTCAAACTATTTTAATAGCTTCTTTTGCTTTGGGGAATGTTTAAATAAGATCTTGACAAAAATAAAGAAAATACGCTTTTCCCTTTCTCTATACTTTGTGCCAAAAAGACAAAGTTTTTTATTGTACCTTTCTGTTAGCAGGTACTGATAGAATTTATAATGTGGGATTTTCCCAAGAATAATATTCCCAAAGTTTGCTGGAAAAAAGTAATTTAAAAATAGTGTACATTTAGGCCACATTTAGAATGTTCTGCAAGGTTAAAAGGATGTTTGGAGTCAGGTTTTAAAAACAGTGGGATTTAGTGTAATAGGTTTGGCAACAAAATAAGTGCAGTTCATACAACTGATGAATTGATGCAGACCCAGGTGACTAACACATACCGTGTGTTTGCTTTGGCAGAGAATTTGGAAAAATAATTTGGAAGAAAAATTATATTATTCAACAGATTTCACTTTTGTTGTTTTGTGGGATTTTTTTTTTTCAAATCTAATCAGAGTATAAAGGTAGGGTTCTGAAAGATCTTCCCATTGAATGGAACCAGATTTTGGTCTTTCATAGAAAAAAACAAGATGAAAGGGGATAATTCTACTTTTTTTATATGTTTCTATTAATTATTAACTACTCAGAAACAGATCTATGACCAGCCATTTCTCAGTTGATACTGTGTTTATTAATTATTGTCTAAAAATAACATATGAAATGCCTCTTATCAACATTTCTAATATAATCATGACATATAGAATCTTCTACTTAAACATCAATGGCCAAGAATAGTACTATGTTTTGCAATAATGAAGAAATATGCTATTCTAAGACTTTGTTGTCAGTTTGTAGATTTGCTTTTTTGTTGTTGTTATTTGGGCATAAGATTAAAGGTTTTTTCATACGTAAAGCAGATAATTTTAATATTGCTACAAGGTTTCAAAAAAGTTTGTTGGCTTGTTAGAGTATTGGAATTCTCACTGTTTGGCAAATTCCAGAAATATTTATGATGTGATGAACCCAAGGCTGGAAAGAGCTCTGATTCCATTTTATGGGGTGGAAAGTTGCTTCATGGGCTGTTCTGACCATTGTAAGACAGAGATGTTGAATATGCTCCTAAATTGGCTTCAGGAGCTAGACGCACTATTTTCCACTCTAGATTAGCCTGACTTTCTGTGCTATGTTGCTAAACCATGAAATTCAGGAGATAATGGTATATTTTCCTTAAAGAAGAATGAAAAATTCTTAAAGCTGGAGGCAGTTCAGTACAGCATAAATAAATGTGCAAGCCTGTTTCATAGGAAAGAGCTGCAGACTGATGAAGCAGGCAACTGATTTTCTAAAGTAAACAGAAATATTATTTGAAGATTGCTCCACTTGTATTTTTTTTGTGTGCATGTGTCCTTAGGCAAGTTGTTAAGCCCTGTGAAACGCAGTTGGATTTATATTGAAATGGGGATACTGATACCTGTTTAATTTCTGACGTTGTTATAAAGATAAACTAGGTACTATGTATTACATTTAGTACATGGGATCCTTTTTTTCCTCTCGATAGACTGTAGGGCTGTGAGATTTTTTATGCAGTCATCAGCATATTCTCATAGGTGCTGAGACAATATTTAGAGGAGGAGAATCTGCAACTGCAAGACACTAGAAGAGGTACCCTCTACCATACAACTTTCTTAGATAGGATTTATTATTTCTATTTTATTACTAAAACAGAAATAGAAAGTTAAACCCAAAGCCAAATAGCTAGTAGTATGAGAAGAAGCTGGAATTCACAACAGGATGATCTGCCTTTGAAAAGCATGCCTTTTTTTAGAGCTTTCTTGTAGCAGTGAAAAGGGAGGACTAAGTTTTTAAAAAGTTACCAATATGTGCCATATGCTTTCAAGAAGCATGTTCTCATTTAATTTTCAGAACAACACTATAAGAAAGTCATTATCTTTCCTGTTTTGCATGAAAAGAAACTTATACTCAGAGGTTAAGTAATTTTCTTAAGCCCATACAACCATTAATTTAGCAAGTAGTGATTCAGATCCAAAAATAGGTCCAATTCAAATCCAAAAAAAGTTCAAAACAAAAGACCGGTTCCAAATTCAAGCTTTTTCTAATACAACATGATACCTGGAGGTACAGGATCAGCAAGAGTGAGAGGTAGGCACTTGGGCATACATATTTGGAGAATGTGATTGGAATGTGTGTTGAGGAAGGGAAGATGGGAGCAGCTTTTGTTGTGGGAGACTGCTCCCTTATATTTTGTCTTCTTTCAAATGTCTAGTACTGTAGTGCAGAACTATTTTCTGTTCCCTGAATTTTCCATGCTGTTTCATGCTTCTGTACCTTTGAGCATGTATTTTCCTGTTTAGAATAGCCATTTACTCTTCCTTTTCTGAAAAACAGCTATTAACTTCACAATGTAGTTCAAAATGTATTTATTATGTAAATATTTTGTCGATGCAATCAGTGTTTAATTGGATGCTCTTCTTTTGAGATCCTTTGGCCCAGTATTGTCTCAGATACCTCAAAAAACATCATTCCTGTGATTTTTTGAAAGGATGAAATAGATTTGCTAAGAACTGATGGTTCTTAAGATTTTTCCTGTATCTAAGTGTGGATTTGATAATCCTGCAAGATTATTCTAAATGTGTAAGCTCCTTAGAATTCAGGACAAAGGGAATTGAGAACATTACAAACACACACACACACACACACACACACACACACATTCCAAGACATATACACACACAGACAAGATCTGAAACCTTGTACAGGGTTCTCAGAGACCCCCACCATTGATTCCATATCACATGGCCGGTACCCTAAATATTCCTACCTGATATCTGTCACCATGCTTTGTATATACATAATGAGCATCATAATGAACAACTGAAGTTTAGAGGGATTACCACAATTATGTAAACTAAGGAGAAGTATGATCAAGATCAGAATGAACTAGACCCTTGTATGTGGGCCTTTCCTAGGAAACTGATTTTATCACACTGATTTTCAAGTCCAACATCCTGTTTCCAGTGCATATCTATCAACACCTTCACCATTCTCTTTTTTGTTTAAAGAATTACTATTGTATTACAAATGTTTCCTTTTGGCTGTAAAATTTTGATTCAGCAGTAAAGTTAGATTTAATGACTGGGAGAGCAAATATTGTTTACTTTTTTCTCCTCTCTGTGCCAAGTCTTTTGTGTGTGATAGATATGTATGTTTTTCAAATACCATTATTTTTCCAATCACACATTCATTGAGTCATGAATTTTATGAGTAGATTTATCACTAGTTCAAAATATAGTGATAGATTCATTAACTATTTTTTTATCTTCTCCCTCATTCATTGAGTTTTCTGTGAGTACAGTCAGGGTATGCTAAATAAAAAAAGAAGAAAAATTTATTAAGGTCAGCAGATCAGAACAAGAAATGCAGAGTTAACAACTAGCTGGTAAATTTAGACTATTTAGGCAAAAATAAGAGGCATATTTGGCTATGTTCATTGTCCCTACTCTCAAATATTTACTTGCCCCTTACTTTACTTTGATCAAGGATAAAAGTGAAGCAGAGCTCTAAGGTTTGGTTTAATCATTGAAAATAAAAATATTTTTCTTTGAAATATAACTTGCGTCATGGTCTCATAGTTTTGTGGACTGGTCCTAATGCTGAAAATTCAAACTACTGCTTTTGTGATTCTTGGTCAGTGGTCAGTGCTTGGCTTGCGCTCCGAAGTCCTAAAATGTGGGTTCATTAAGTACCAGATACCTCTAAGTTGGATGAACAGAACAGTTTCAAAATGTGTCTTTGATCTGGTATTTCTGCAATCTTTGTTAAGCTCGCAAAATATAGATTTTTATCTCTAATTTCTGTTCACCCACTTGTGGCTACTTTAGGAAGTAGTTTTTCTTTTCGTTACTTCCTCCTTGAGGAACTGCAAGATCGTTGTTGGTGCAACTTGGCCAATGCTTAACAGAAGTAGCTTGTTTATATTACTTCCTGTATTTTTTTAAAGACCAGCATTCATTATTCCTTAAGAATTCCTTTACAGCTTTCTTTCTTAGGTATTTTTTTTTTTTTTCTGGAGGAGTAAGTCATGGATTCAATTAGGCTAATAATTTCTTACCCATGAGATATAATTAATATCTCCACTTAATATCCTTTGGAGAAAAATACTGAGTATTTGGGGGGAGGAAAAAAGATATATGTAATCTTTTCTAGGAGAGTACATTTCCCAGGTTCTTGCCTTAAAACACCATTTGGCTACTTTTAAATAATAGTCTGCATGATCAATTGAGGCTCTCTGCTTGAATCTACCTACTCTTTTAGGAACTAGAGGTATTAAAAATTCTATTTTGGCCGAGTAAAGAAATATTAATGACCTGTCTGGTAGTTAAACTTAAGCATACTAGCTTGCGACTGTGTTGCCAAAACAAATGAAAATTCAATGCCTGCTATTGGAACCAATTTAGTTTGGTAACACTTCATTTTCGGGCATCATCAAGGGAATGAATTATTCCACTTAAGTGAATTTTCCACATAAGTGCTTCAGAGATAGCTCTTTAAAACAGAAATCAAGGCATGTAGGTTTCTTGCTGAAATCCTTCAATGACTTCCCATTGTCTAAACAACAATGCTTTGCTTTATAGTATGCCATTCCAGTTTCATCTCCCTTCAATTCCCCTACCACTTGTGATCAGTTTTAATTTGCTAACCATTCTCTAGACCTATCATGCTCTTTTAAATATTTGATTCCCAGATGCTGTTCCATGTGGCCATGACTCCTCATCAGTTTACTAGATTTCTTCTGTGAGTTTCCAGAGTCACAATATATGTTTTCAGTGTGGAAGTCACACATAGACGATTTTTAAATTTCTGTAGTAGCTTCTCTCATTAAATTGGGAACTAATAGGGTCAGGGCTCATGTCTCACTCCACTTTTGTTTTTTAATTTACATCTTTGGAGACTCATTTTTGTGCCTGACAAATGGTGATATTGTATTTATTTCCTGTGGGAGCTGTAACAAATTTTCAATAAACCGGGTGGCTTAAAATGAAATTCATTCTCTCATAGTTTTAGTTTCCAGAAATCAGAAATCGAGGTGTCAGCAGGGCTATGCTTCCTCCAGAGACTCTGGGGGAGAATCTGTTGTGTGCCTCTTCTAGCTTCTGATGCCTTCCAGCCATCCTTGACATTTTGTAGTTTGTAACCATATCGCTTAATCTTTGCCACCATCTTTACATCACCTTCTCCTGTGTGCATCTGTTTCAGAACTCCATCTACCTTTCTCTTATAAGGAAACACATGTGATTGCATTTAGGGCTCACCTGGATAGTGAGAAGTTCCTCCTTTTAAGATCCTTAATTGAATTGCTTCTTTTGTCATATCTGCAGGTCCTAGGCATTAGAACATGGAAAAATCTTTGGAAGGCATTATCAGTCTATTGAAGACTCTTAATGTGTTCTAAACTGAATTACCTATTCAAATGCTAAAACTTTCAAAATATAAAAACATATTTGAATATATTACTAAAGCATACCTCATCCTTAATTGCTTCCTTAATTAAAACATGGTATTCAGACCATATTTTCATATTTTCTTGATATCTGTGTTCCTGATTTTCAAAACTAAGCCATACTTTCAGTTGTGGATTAATTTTAGGTCTCTAGAGTGTTAAAGAAAGCTCTCTCACTGTTTTCTAAATATGTTTAGAGTGCAGTAGTTATTATCTATGTAATGTAGAGCTATACATACAAATAAGATTCAGTTCTTTTTTATTTTATTTTATTTTTTTAGGGCCACACCTGTGGCATATGGAGGTTCCCCAGCTACGGATTGAATTGGAGCTGTAGCCGCTGGCCTACACCACAGCCATAGCATTGCAGGATCTGAACTGCATCTGCAACCTACATTACAGCTCATGGCCACACGATCCTTAACCCTCTGAGGCCACGAATTGAACCCATAACTTCATGGTTACTAGTTGGATTTGTTTCTGCTGCACCACAATGGGAACTCCTCAGTTCTTTTTTAAAGAAATTACTAATTAATGTGGAAAATAGACATTGAAGTGGAACTATGTCAATAAAATATGCAACTGTTGTGTGGCTAAAGGGTTAAAAAAGAAACCTTACAGCTTTATGTATGAACTGCTGACATTTGGTTATCTTTCTATCTCTGTTCCCATGGAAACCTGGTAAAAGTGACATATCAGCTGTATTTTTGGCAACATTGATTATGGTAAAAATGGCCCTTGATTAGCAAATTGTACCTAGATGGAAGAATTAGAAATTAGCTATATGGAGAATAAATGAAATGTAAATAACTGAAGAGGATGCCATAACAGGTTTGCCAAGCAATGCTAAGAGCCCAGCTGGGTTTGGAGATGAGAATTCATCTTTGATCAAAGCTCTATGGTCATGTGATTTTTCTCCAGCAAAGCCTGATCATCCAAGTGCAGGAACAGAAAAGGTAAGTTTGTAGTATTCTTCAAGGTTAGAGTTTTGCCTGCCTAGTTTCAGTGGAATAATTTGGGTACTAGGAACTTGGATATGCTGGCTAGAGAAGTTACGATAAACCATGGGCTGTAGGGAATAAAAAGTGTATAGAAAAGGACTGATAAATTGGAAAAGAATGGAGGCCTCAAGAACTATGCCCTTCTCAGTGGTAGGAGACATGTTGTCATAAGGGCATGAGAAACTGAAAGGAAAGGAAATAGTGATTGTAGAAGAGTTATTTGAAAGAAACCAAACATGGAACAGTTCCTTGTGGTGACAAGGATGTGTACTGGGAGGGGGTGACTGAAGCAGAAAGTAAACTGAAGGTAGCTGAAGCTAAGAGATTCAGAAATGATAATGCTATTGTGTGACTGGTAATATGACTAGATGTTGAGATGACTCAACATGATAAAAGTGCTTGGGAGTTGATAAAAGACTGAATCAAATAGCAAATTCCCAAATAATTAGAGGAGTTACTCAGACATCAACTGATGATAGCAGCCAAGGAGAAGAAAGAGAGTCAGAAAACAGGAACTATTACATAGAGATAGAAGAGAACTGAAGGGCTAGGAAAGAAGCAGTGTTCTCTCCAGGCTCCGAGGTGGCTGATGGGTGGGAGAAGATACACTTTGCATGAGAGGCAGTAGCACTGTGGGAGAGGAGGATTTGTTCATATCAGTGAAGCAGAAAAAATACTTTCAGAAAGGGGTGATGAGTGATTACAGTGGACAGAGATTCAAGAAAGCCCTGTGGCATAGATTTGAGTTGCAAGAAAAGAGCAGTGGGGAGAGAGGCAATTAACTGTGGATAAATTGTGAAGAAAGCATAAGGTAGTTGGGTGAGAGCAAAAGAAAAAAAAATCTATGCTCAGGAAAAGGCAGTAACAAAAAATGAAAAGAGGTAAGATGCATGGATGGAGCTGATGGCCTGAAATATTCCAACTTTATAATCAGTCATTTGGATTTAGGGCCCTCAGAGGTAACTGGCTTGGTTTTAGCAGAGCAGATGAAAAACATCACCAGGTGCTGAAGGACAGCTTCAGCTCAGTGTGGGTGATGAGGATTTAACACAACTGTCACTTCTTACTGCTGTCAAGGATAAAAGACGTTTTCTTTTTGTAAATTATATCACCTTCAAATCTATTGATTTTAGTCCATTTTGAAACTAGAATTGGATAAGGTTTCCCCCTAAAATTAGAGACTTTCTGTTCAGTAAAATGCTTTCCAAAACAATCCTTCCTCTCATTCTGATTTTCTGTGATTTTAGTGTACTAGGTTCATAAGATGTTTTCATATTAAGAGTTTAAAAGATAAAGTCTAGTTTCCTCTGTAATATGATGCATAATTTTCTCCTTCTAAATTGCAAATAAAAGTTTTATTATATTGGTGGATGTACGTTTTGAGTTATTGTTTAATGTATTTTTTAAATGTTAAAAATTAGCAGTTACTTGATCAAGGTAAAGTTCTTAGCACTCGGTAGTTTTATAACTAAAATCTAATTGTTTATTCATGTTTTATTAATAATATAACCTTGAGTCTTAGGTTTTGCTTTTTTTCCCCCCTACTTCTCTAATCCTTTCAGGTAGGAAAAGTCAAGCCCAGAAATCCTGCATGTGTGACTTGGGCTGTTCTATTCTAGTAGAACTAACTCAGAGACTCATGTATACACTTGTCTCCCCTTGACATGTTTATATTCTTACAATTTATAAGAGCAGTAATAAATTCTAGGTCCAACATTTCCAGCACTTTGGGATTTGATGATTTAGAACATTTGGTTTAGATTTAGGGACCTTTCCACATTTGTAGAGATATCCTCTTCCTTATAGATCATTAAGGGCAGTTTTCTATGAGCTGAGTTAGTTTTTCCAGGTAAGTTGTGGTATATTAATATTGTCAGTAAACTGACTGACTTTTGTCTCCTGTATGTCTCACATTGACTTTCTCACTTCAGGAATGTTAAGAATAAATGATAAATGTAATACCAAAATTATAAAATACTTTAAAACCTACCAAGATTTTTCAAGAAACAGTCCAGGAAATAAAGATCACATTTCTCTTTATCAATTACAGAACTCTCCTCTCCAGTTTTATTGAGGAATAATTGACAAATGTAATTGTGTACATGAAGTGTGATGATTTATATATGTAAACATTGTGGGATAATACTAAAATCAAGATAACGTATCACTTCATGTAGTTAGCTTTTTTATGATGATAATGCTTAAGACCCATTGTCAGCTTTCAAATGTACAATATTATTACCTTTATTCTTATAGATACTATATTATCTATTAACTATATTATTAACTGTAGTCACCGATAGATTGTACCTTAGATTCTCAGAACTTAGTCTGCTTGAAGTTGAAAGTTTATGCACACTGACATGCATCTCCCCATTTTCCTTTGCTCCCAGTCCCTGGCGACCACCATTCTATTTCTATGACATTTGCTTTTCTTTCTTTCTTTCTTTCTTTCTTTCTTTCTTTCTTTCTTTCTTTCTTTCTTTCTTTCTTTCTTTCTTTCTTCTCTCTCTTCCTTCCTTCCTTCCTTTCTTCCCTTCTTTCTTTTAGATTTCATATACAAATGATACCATACAATATTTGTCTTTTTCTCTCTAATTTTATTTATCATAGTGTCCCCCAGTTTCAACCATGTTGTCACAAATGGCAAGATTTCTTTCTTTTTAGGGCTAATATTCCATTGTATATACATACAATATCTTTTTTATCCATTCATCCATCTAAGGACTTTTAGATTGTTTCCAAATCTTGGCTACTGTGTGTAACATTACAGTGAACACAGGAATGCATATATTTCTTTGAGGTACAGATTTCATTTCCTTTGGATATATGCATGGGAATGGGATTGCTGGAATATATGGTAGTTCTACTTTTAATTTTTTGAGGAACAGCCATACTACGGTTTTCCATAATGGTTGTGCTTATTTACATTACCACCAATGGTGTATAGGGTTCCCTTTTTTCCTCATCCTGCAGCATTTATTCTCATTGAATGTGTGTGTAATAGTCCTAAAAAGTAATTAAAATCTATCTTTGCACTTGTAGGGAAAAAAAAAGAGGAAACTGACAATAGCCCTTGAAATATCTTACAGAAATAATTTCCCATATATAATTTTAAAATGAAATATTTATATTTGTGATCTCTAAAGCAGACTAGTATAAGTAAGCTTTAGTTCTAATAAAGGTTTGGAAACAAAATACATTTAATTTTAAAATTCCTTTCTAAGCTATATTACTGTATTTAATTAAAATAATTTCAGTTTTCTAGGCAACAAAACATATGAGAAAATGGGCTACATTTCTCTTCATTTTTATACTCTTTTATAAATGTTTTTCTATGCAAGCATGATTATTAAACATGAAGTTAAAGTTACTTGAATCAAAAACTATCTTTTATTTCTTATATCAAGTTTATGAAGTTAAAATGAGAATTACTCTTTATTCCCCGCAAACTTTGAAGATAACCCATTATTGCTCTTGCTACCTTAGACCTGGAAAAAGTTTATTATGATCAAAACTTTAAAGTGTGAGAATACAGTGCCTCATAAGTAGATAAAAATGATGTCCCTTAGCTTATTCTTAAAGTTATTCTTAGAAATTTATTAGAATTACATATATATTTATATATTTCTTTTAATTAGTGATGTTATCAGCATTAACTATAACTTTTATTATGAAATGGTTGCAATATAATATGGCAGATTATATTACCTTTTTATAAGAAATGATTGCAGGATTTGAATGTAACAGACTCTGAGATGACTTCTCAGAGTGGAAATGCATGAAGATGATATTCTCCCAAATAATACAGTGCCTCAAAGCAGCATTTCTAAGACCTTGCAAGTGTTTAGCTTTCTAGTGATGAGAAATTTTAATGATAAAAGGATAATATCTTGGATTTCAAAGTATTTTGGATCTAATTTAACTGAATTGCTCAATGTTTTCTTTTAAATAACTAGGAGGGCACATTTTCTCTGCAAATTCTAATTCTTTGGCTCTGCTATCATGTAGGGCCTGCTATTAAACTGTCTTGACATTTCACTTCTAATTCCTGGGCAAAGATTGCAGCACTTTTGCCTGTGCGGAAAGGCCTTTTTTTTTTTTTTTTTGCTATTAACATTTCACTTGGTCATTTTCTATCTCTTTGAAAAAGTGACCTCCCAACTTTTCTTTTTTATCTCTTCTTTCTGTCAGTTTCTGCCTCTTTCAGTCTCTTATCCCTTGGAATTCATCAACAAGCATAGCCCTACCAGCTAGCTGGCTAGTTCTAATCTGAGCAAGAAGTGCATGAAAGCTTCTAAATCCACCAAGCCTAGAATTATTCATGCTATTATCTGGGGCTGCAAGCTCAACTGCACAATCTTTGCCTCAGGGGAATACATTATCTTTATTATTCTGGTCAGGAAACAAATCTGCCCCTGCCCGGGAGATACTAACTTCCTGAGTCCTCAGTGAATTGAATAGAGCTTGTCCTTACAGATGAACTTAATCCATGCAGCTGATTTTCTGGTTAGATTTTCCTGTCTAGGACAAATTTTGCCCCAAGCCTTTACATCTTACCTAATTTTTCTAGTCTTTCCCTTGCTCCCAGTCATCTCTGCCTTACGTCCCATGGTGAACAGCCTGATGACATGGACCTCAGACCCCAAGGACCTACCTTTAAGTTGGATTGAGATATAAATGTATGCAAGCATGCAACCAAGCACAATTTCATCACAACTCTGTGGGCTTTTGTTATACTCTCCGGTAGACCTCACAACCTATTGCATTTAGATTTTTTCTCAGATACCGTTCTTGGGGGGCAGTTCTCCATGGTATTTCTAAATGACTATGACAGTTTTGTTCCAGACTCTCTTTTAAAGGATGTTTGTATATCAAACAGTCTTAGAAGACAGAGATAGTGTTTCTATATATCCTATAGAGGTAGAGGGCAGATTTGTTTGCATATATCTCACATTCTCCCTCAAGATTTAAAGGATTATGCCTCTTTGGAAACTTCAGCTCTTCCTCTTCTCCTCTTTACAGATGACATGCAAACAGATTTTGCATTTAACTTTTACTGGTTGAAATTCTCAAAGTACTGTTCAGCTCTTGCTAAAATATTCTCACTTTGCAATCATTCACTTAGCTCTAAAACCTTCCTCCAGCATAACAAGCTGATCAGATATGTTGTGTGACTGATTGAAACTCTTAAAATATAGTCATATTTTCAGAGAAAAAGCTTTTGCACACTCAGGAAGTCATGTTCCACTCAGTGGCATATTATTAGTATGATGCCACTTGAGACATGTGAAAAAATAGTTACATTATTTATTCTCCATTAAGGTATACCATGTCTACAATAAATATCAAATTATAAATACTTATATCAATTATTTTATTTAACTCGGATATCCTTTAGAGTCCTGTTCAGTTAGTACCCTCCCTGCATCTGAGTATTCTCTTTTTTTTTTTTTCTTCAGGGCCGCACCTGCAGCATGTAGAGGTTCACTAGGGGTCGAATCAGAGCTGCAGCTGCCAGCCTACACTACAGCCACAGCAACGCCAGATCGAAGCTGCATCTGCAACCTACACCACAGCTCACAGCAACAACGGATCCTTAACCCACTGAACGAAGCCAGGGCAAAAACTTGTGTCCTCATGAATGCCAGTCAGATTCATTTCTGCTGAGCCATGACAGGAAGTCCTAAGTCTTCTCTTTCAATGAAGGTCATGAAGGCAACATTTGCTTTTCCTTAAATTATTAAACTCCTTACTTTAATCAAGGAATCTAATTTCTTTATCTAGTTATGACTAGGAAAGTAAGTATGTTTCCTTAGATTTGTCTTTGACTAAATATGCAATTTCTTGTGATTTCTGTAACTGTTCTACCATATACATTTATATATGAAAAATACAGAGATATTTTTCTATCAATTCGTATAATGATTCTAGTTCAATAATTTGCGTAATGCTTGGCTCCATGATATCACTGCTCTTTTGAATTTAAGTATTCCTAAGTGGCTGAAATAACGTTCATTTAATTTCATCTGCTTATTTATTTATTTGCAAGCTGCCTGTTCCAAAACAGGATTAATGTTATCTATAAAAATACATATGCTATAATTAAATATGGAATAAATAATAGATAAGAGAATTGGGGCAAAGAGAAAAGAGCCATATATTCAGCTATAAGATTTCAAGCAAACAAAGCAAATTGAACATGCATGTTCAATTAAATGTCCTGGAGATAATAAAAAATTACAAAAATAATTTTTCTTCTTAAATATGAACTGTGCAATGTAATTAACAATGTTCTTATCCAGGTAGTTATGGCAACTATCTTAGCCTTCTCTGGATGTCATAACAAAATGCAGCTTACTGGGTGGCTTAAACAACAGAAGTTTATTTCTCATAGTTTCAGAGACTGGGAAGTCCAAGATGAATGTGCTGGTTCAGTTTCTGGGGAAGATTCTCTTCCTGGCTTACAGATGGCTGCCTTCTTATTGTGTCTTCTTTTACAGAAGGCTCTGGTGCCTCTTCTCCTTTAGAGTCACTATTGGATTAGCACCTTACCCTTATGACCTAGTTTAACCTTTATCATCATGTAACAGGCTCTGTTATCAAATATATTTCACTGGGGCTTAGGGATTCAATATATGAATTTTGGAGGGACATAAACATGTAGGATGTACTAGCTATAACAATATTTCATGGGATCATTTCTTACAAAATCCTTAAGTATAGGCCAGTGGCAGTATTCCAAGTACATTTAGGTGAATGCACAATTAGTGTTCATTTTGATGATAGCTATATCTAAATTTGGAAACAGTGTAAATATTTACCAGCAGGATGTTAAGTAAAGAAACTTTTGATACTTTCATACAATAAATTTTATGTAAATGTTTTTAGAGAGTCCTTAATTAGGTGGATAAATAATCATAAAATGAATGTTAGTGACAGAATGAGGATACAGTCTGTTTCTGTCTTCCATTTCCAAGTTGTAGTAGTGTGTCTACAAAGGAAACACAGGAAGAAAAGATTAGCATTGATTAACTCTGGGAAGAGGAATTTGAAGTGATTTTATTTTCTTCTTTATATTTAAAAGAAGTTACCCCTTACAGTGATTACACATAATGTTTATATGATCAGTGATGGAAAACAGTAGATGTTAAAAACAAAAAATCATCTGACTGCTAACTATGAAAGAAATCTAACTACTGACACAAAATTTAAGGCTCCATAACCCATTTCTAATCCCTCTTTCTGGCTTTCCTTTCTCTTCATAAATCCCATCCCCTGGTTGAATTGAACTTCTTGCCATTAGATGAATAGCTATTCAGGCTGCTTTATCTTTGGGCTCATGCTATTAGCTCTGCTTTCACCAGTAACTGCCGCTCACCTCTAACTGTTAAATTCTATCTAGTGATATGCTTCTCACTGTCCACCAAATTAACAAGATTGCATTTACTTCCTCAAACTCCCCTTGAACAAATCCTTCCTACAAACTCCCAAGTTACTTTTGGCTTTTTATGGCAGTCATCGACTTAACAGGAAAACATTATTCATATAAATGAGTTTTTTTCCCTCTATTTAAACTCATTTCCTTAAGACCAATCTTTTCCTACTCATTTTGTGTCCTTTATGGTGTCCAGCCTGGTTATAGCAGATGTTTCAGTTACCTACTACTGCATGATGCATAACAAATTGTCTAAAACTGAGCGACTTAACAATAGCAACTGCTTTATTATTTCTCGAAGAGTTACCTGGGCAGTTCTTCTGCTCCACATGATGTTGGCTAGGCATACCATAATGTTGGCTGAGGATTCAAATGAGCTGGAACAGACAAGATAACTCACTAATCACCTGGTCTTTGCTCCTGGCTGTGTGCTGGAAGCTCAGCTGGGCTGGTCTACTCTAGTAGCCTGAGCTCCTCATGGCATGGTGCCTGGGTTGCCAGACAAAGCATGCCAAGAACAAGGTCTCTCGGAGTTAGGAAGCAAACACTGCCAGTCTTCTTAAAGGCCAGGCCAGGAATTGTCACAGTGCATTTCTGCCACATTCTATTTGTTGAAGTAATCAGGGGAAGGAGAAATAAGTGCTACATCTCAATGAAATAAGTGACCGAGAATTTGCAGACATATTGAGCAGGTGAACATGTTCATTAATTCAGCCAATATTATAAAACACCGATTATGAACATTATTTTAGTCACTGCAATAATAAAAAAACAAAACAGACAAAACTCCCTGCTTATTGTGAATTTTTACTGAGAAAAGAAAGAAAATAAAAATAAAACGTTAATGCATTAGAAAATGACACAAGGAACTATACTGTATCTAATTTCCTGAGATAGACTCTAATGGAAAATAATATAAAAGAATGTATATATATATATGTATGACCGAGTTACTTTGCTTTACAGCAGAAATTGGTACAACATTGTAAATCAAATTTTTTAATAAAAAATTTTAAATAAGTACCATGAATGAAGTGACCATGTCACAGTATTACCATTGCCTATTTGTCCCCATGTAAATACTAATAGCATCATTTTCCACTCTCAAATTTGCCTTGATTTGGACAAAAATTTATTTGGCCATCCAACGTATCATGATAAATGAAGTAGACAGAAGCTTCGTGAGTGTATGGTATGGGGCCTGTGTTTATGGTCAATAGAAATATCACCAAGAAAGTGACATATCTAAAAAAGAGATCTAAGAGAGGTAGGTTGATATATTTATGTGCTTCGGCCCAGTGAAAATTTGAAATTTATACTTGAAAATAAAAAAATTTTGTTGGTGCAATTTATAGATAAGGTTTGCACACTTTTGATTCTTATAAATTTGTATGCTCTGACTAATCCAAGATAGCCAAGTTCCCCCCGTTCATATTTGTTTCTGGAAGTAGAATTTGCATGTTACAATAAAACTCACTCTGGGATTGGAACAGCTTCTGAGAGGAAGTAAATTCACTTTGAGCACATGCTTATTTATCCTCCCTCCAAAAACTGCTCGAAAATAAACAACAACAACAACAAACAGACCAGAGAATCTCCTTCTAAAAGCCACAGCTTTTGCAGCCTGTACTGCTTTGGAGAGAATTGTGAAATATTAACATTGTTCACCAGGGGGTGCTCTAGTCATCTGAAATGAAGTACAGCTCTAGTGCCCAATCTTCAGTTATTCCCAAAACCTAAGACTGGCTTTGGGAAACATAATTTTAAAAATGTTCTCCTTTTTTCTTTCCTTCTTTTCCATTCTCCTCATAGTACCTCCAACAACTCCACAAAATGTTTCACTTTAATGATGCTTTAGGTCAAGTAATATTAAAATCAGTTGGGATCACTTAAGCCATAACTACTGATAGCAACCGTGAATCATAAACAGGTAAGTAAAATGATGCAAGTATATCTAAGCAAGTTTGATATGATGAAATACATTTCCCTGCCTGAAAGTCACTTCCCGTGTTTACCATGGAAAACAGTAACATCTGGTGATTACACAGTGTCCTCTAAAAGAATAAATATATAATTATACAAATAGTAAATAGGTTCATGATAATGATAGTGTGTCTTTTGTCTGTGTGCCTCAAAATTTATATTCAAATGGGAGAATAAAAAGATCTTGGTACCATGAATTTACAATAAATTATGAATCAATAAGTTACTTTTCCTTGTAAGCTAGGGTGACCTGTTTTTGCTGCCCATAAATATAAATAATAATAGTACTTATCTCAAGAGGTTGTTTTGTAGGTTATGTAGATAATCCATGCAAGACCTCTAACACAGTGCCTGGCACGTAGTGAGTCACTGTCATTGTTTTTTTACAGATCTAGGGTTGGGCCATCTGGGTTCAGATTCTGCTCTACCACTTAGTATCTGAGTAGCATTGGCTAAGTTATTGAGTCCTTGTATGCCTCTTTTTTTAAAAAAAATTAAGAGTGATAACCACAGCATTGATCTCAGATTTATTGAGATATTGAAATGAAACAATATACATTAAGCTGTTCTCACAGGGCCTTTCTCAGTATACATTCCACGATTATTACCAAATCGCGGTAATCAACTACACTGTCGTTTGTATTTCCCGTATCTTTCTGTTCCTTTAAAATATGTAGATGTGTTCTATTTGATTTCTCTGATGCTGACTTTTCTTACCTGGGTCTGAGTTGTCTTGTCTTTGCTTACTCACTTTGGGGTTTCCTTTCCAACTGAGTGATATACTGTCTGCCACTTGATCTGTAGACATGGATATTGCCCAAGTGTCCCTGGAGAACTTCTGAATGGTCCTTTCAGGTGCATACTGAAATGTCTTCATTTCAGTGCTTTACTGATACTTCTCCTAATTATCAAAGTAATCATTTCCCTTAAAAAATGCTTTGGAAAGCTCATGCGTGCACAATTGAGTGGGAAAAAAGGTAACTATTAAGAGCATTCACAGATTTGGCTCTGCCACTTGCTCACTATAGGGTTTTGTATCACATGCTCTTTTGAAAACCTAGGGCCCTTCCCAGATGTCATGGTCACCTTCAGGCACCAGCTTACCGCCTCTAGCAAATTCACATTTGAAGTTCTTTATATCTCTCCAAGCTTTGACTCATAAAGTGAAATCACTATCTGGCTTTGAGTTTCCCTCAAACACCCCTCTTTCACAAGATCTCTGCTTATGTCAGACTCTAAGTGGGGTCTTAGAGGGCCAAACAGGGTTTACTTTGGCAAAGTGATCCTAAAATTGAATATTAGGAATTCTTGTTCTTTAAAGTTTCTGGGTGATTTTCTCATGTTATTTGGCTCTTTCTCCTACTACCTCTCCTCCCTTCTCTTCTCAGCCTTACTTTTCCCAGGAGAGAAAGAAAACAAGTGCTCCCACTTTCTTTAGTAGAATAACTTGACTATCATTGAAAAATATTGATTTTTCTATTTCACATTAATTTTCTTATATACCTTATGGGTATTTTTCCCACACAAATAAAAACTTTGTGAATAACCTTTTAATGGCTACATATTATTTATTATATCGTAGTACATAATTTTCTGAATCAACAATGGTTTGGACATTAAAATGTTTCTTGTTTTTTTACTGTTATAAGTTAATCTGAAGTTAACACTTTGTGAATATATTTTTGCTCACATCTCAAATTTCAAGTATACTTTAGAGTTTATTCAACAAAAGTTGATAAAAATCTTTTTGTGAAGAACTATTCTTTAGTCACATAAAATACAATTGTCAAAGACTTGGAAATTTTTCAGAGCATTTCTTTTTCTTTTCTTCCCTTTCATTTCAAATCTTAGTTCCCACCTATGTTGGTATTTTCTGAAAAATTGGCTTATTTTATATCTCACTTGTACAAGTTTGTACTACTTGTAATGATCATAAAACAGCAGTTACTATTAGCATACAAATCACTGCATTTGCATTGTTTTCCTACCTTTCTTGCATATTATTATCCTCCTTCTTTTGGGATAAATTATGTTTCAACTCACAACTCATTTACTCCTGCACTCAAGCATTCCCCATCCCCTAGCCCTGTCTCCAGACACAAGAAAGCCTTTTTCCTTGTCCTCTCTCAAGGGTTGCAGCAGCAGTGGACTTAGCAGACAGGACACTTCCTTCCTTTCCCACAGGAGCATAAGAAAAGATGTCTACACACTCAGTGGTAGTGACGACTCATCATAGCGTGGCTGGAGCAGGCTGTGAGTAGAGGACTATGTGGATGGGCCTCCTACCTGCTAACACTGCATTCCTGTCAGTGCTGAAGGGGACAGGGAGAGTGGCAGAATTCTACCTGAAGTGACTGAAAACTTATGCTAGTTTGCAAGAGTTAAGTTTAACGAGCTTGCGTTTTCTTGGGAACAATTTCCCCGATTGACATCAACCTGATGTTTGGAAGATCCGTCTTTCCAGCTATCACAGTGTAAGGTGAAAATAACACTGAAACGGCAAAAGATAAATTATACTAATAATTAAGGTATGACACAAGTTATTTCTATTCGTTGGCAAATCGTTTGTTTCATGTCTGTTACCTTTTGTTTCTATTCTGTATACAGTCTTAAATAAATAAGTAGAAAATAATTCTAATTTCCAATCCAAATGTACCACACAAGGGCTTCTATGAATACATGATCTCTCCATTGTCCTTAGGCACATAGAAGGAAAGAGTGATTCTTCCTTGTACTCCGTTTTGTCCAAATGCTACACAGAATGTTGAAAAGACTAGGGATTCAGATTCCTGAAGACCGTCTACGTTAAATTAAATGTGTATGCTGGAATGGGCATATAAGAAGAATAACATGATTTTTCAAACCTCTCGCAGTATATGTGTAGATGAATGGTATTTAGTTTAATAGTCAATACTGCTAACATCTCAGCAACTCCCCTAAGAGTCTCTTCAGTGTTGACCTTTTCCATCTGTCGGAATCAGTGTGTTGCTAGACAAAGAATGCTGTTTCATTGAGAGTGTATACTGGCCACTCATTATACTGGCAATGAAGACTCTGGTTAGAAAGTTTATTAGATTTAGAGATTGATGATTGTTGAGAGCTGGAGTCTGAATTTTATGAATGCTTTGTAGCTTTCAGCTTTATTGACTAACAAGGGAAGTATTCCTTAGGCCCCTGCTGTTAGATGACACAGGCATCAAAAAGAGACTCCTAATTAAAATGAACAAAAACCATTTTACTCTGTGTTCTGGGGATTGGTTCAAACAGTTTGGGAATGAACAGACTTTTTGCTTGAATCAAATCCAATAATTTTGTTTAGATTTGGAAGAGCTCTTGGAATTTCTCTTCCAATACTTAGTGGGCACGTTAGAAACATTAGTAACATTTATCAGGGGAGCTTTTTCCATTAGCTGAAGTGTGGGCTAGTGTTGGGAGCCAACATTCAGCAACCACAGGGGTTTCTGGTAAAGATCAGCAGTTGCCTGCCCACCTAGCAGTGGCTGGCATTGCTGTCTGCTTGCTAAAACAGAATTATATCTTCAACAGTTCTCTGAAGTCTTCTTAAAAGGTACCCCATTTAGAAGAGTAAGAATAAGAGTAATAAGGATTCTAGAACAATGAGCACCTATTCTGTTCAGTTCTGCAAATATATAATCTTTAATCTTCAAAACATCTTACAAGGTAACTAATACTTTTTTTTTTAATAGGGGGGGAAACAGATCTAAAGAGGTTTATGAATTTATCCCAAATTACTTAATGAGACAAAGTGAGGATTCTAAGTCTCTGATTCCAAAGCCCATGCTTTTAGCTCCTGTGTTCCATTAGTTAAGTTTACCTAAATTGGTTGTATGATGAACAATAGTAATTGAAAGACTGAAGTTCCTAAAACTTCGCATTAGTTATAGACTTAAATGTTTCCTTCCATGTGAATTTTCCAAACCTCTAAAACATTTGCCTGAGTGTCAGCCTCTTTTGTTTCCATGTGTGTCAATTGTCCAAATCTGAGCAGAGGGAAATAGCTGAAGGCCAGCGTTAATGCTCAAACTAGATAAACCTGCTGCCTTGGCCTCTGGCTGATGGCTTGAGAGAATAACGACACTGGCAATTTTTGTCTTGTAATTAGTATAATTATATTTTTAATAAACTTCAAGAGACTAAAATATCTTTCCTAGGATTCATAGCATCATGTAAAAATCATCTGTTTTTTATTGTAAAATAATATCTTTGCTTTCATATGATATCCTTTTTCCTTATTATTCTTAGTGCTTTTGTGGTCATAGAAAGTACATTACCATCATGTCTTTTGAGGACAGAAGAGATAAGGAGGGTTTGGTTTTGGCATTGATGCCAGTTTAAGCAAATAGGTTGAATGTCCAATCTATAAATTTGAAAATATAAACTGAAAAGTGTGTGGTGTAGTGTAAAAAGTATATCTTAGGTTTTTTACATTTGTCTTTGCTATACCTATTTAAAAAGTAAGAGAGCCTAACTCCTGGGAGACTTCAGAGAATATCATTGAATTTCACTTTTGGGCATTGAGCAAAAATATAAGGAAAAGATTATCTAAAAGAAATGTTTGATTCTTATTGGATTGCGTTACTTATCTCTTGCTGTCAGTGCCGTTTTAAAGTTTAGATCCTTTGATGGCTTGGGTATAGACGTGTTACTACTAAGGTTAGATAATATGCTGTTGGAAATGTAAACCTAAGAGTCAATTCCTAGGATGTGAAAAAGGGAAATGTTTATTACCCTCTTCTTTTTCTATCTAGATTTTTGTTCTGTTTAAAGGCTGCCACATATATTATTTTATAAGGAACTGACTGTACCAAATGTTGTCCTTCTTGTATCAATAAAAATAAACAAACTCATCTGGAGGCATTGACCTTGTTTCAGACATTGAATTAACTACACTGTCCTTGTTGGCTCCTGTCTTCAAACCTTCTATGACTGGATTAATAATCTTTTTATGCAGTATCAATCCCACCTCAGATTTCTGTTTTAAGAGGAAAAAAATGAAGAGTTTTATTTTCCTTATTTTCTATGAACCTAGTACCTTGGTGTGTGTGTACCTAGCTTACCGTCAGTTTCCAAGGGCTGGGCTTTCTCCCTATGAGTCCCCTGTGTTCTATGTGGGTTGCCCATTGCTTCGGCCTCTACCCACTAGCAGTCTTGTACAGATCATCCAAATTTGCGTGGGTTCTGGAGAGAGGATCACATGTTCTTGATATTCCTCCCGCTCTGGTCTTACCTCTTGGTTACTGGATGTACTTTCTCTACTTACACTCTTACAAAAACATTCACATTTTGTACCAAGTCTTCAGACAGGCAGCAGCACAGAATACTTGGACTCTCAAATTTAATTGTCTAAAATCTAAATTATAAGTCTTCTAAGCCTTTGCTATTTTACCATGCACTTAAAAGATTTCTATTTTTAAAAAAATCTGATTGAAAATGTAATTTGTCCTTCAGTTAGATTGTAAATATTCTTTGGTAAGCTTCATTTCTTTAGTTAATTTTTTGCCACTTTTTGATGAAAGCTAAATGGAACACTGCCTCTAAGTTATATATTTATATGTAATCATGTTAAATCCTCTGGTCTTGGTTATAATTACTTTACAGTGCTCTTCCTCAACATGAAGTAAAATGAGGACTCGATTCCTAATTAAAACTTTAGGAAAATTTTGTGCAAGAACCTAGGAATTATTTTGACTCTTAGCCCTCTGCTTTCTAATTATCCTTCCTTGATTATGCTGTTTCTTCTGTTATTTTCCTATTGCTTTGAGTTTTCTGGAAAAAACAAAAATCACTTACATGAAAGGATAATTGTTTAGAGGAAAGCTTATTCAAAGGATCCAATGACCAATTTTGGGTGACATTGATTGCTTATATCTTAGTGATTCAGAGCAGATCTTGCAAAACAGCTGCTTGAGGGTGACAGGGTGACAGATTGTCTTACAATGATCAAAATCTATAAATTAATGGAAAAAATTTAAAATAACACATTAATATGTAGGAGAGGAAAAATTCTCCTCTATCCCATTTTGGGTCTCTGACTAGGCCAAATAATTAAACTGACATAAGACAAATTAACAACAAAAGTATACAAATTTTATTGAATTTTCACATATACAGTGGAACCTTCACAAGAGAATGAAAGTCTGAAGAAGTGACCAGAGCAGGAAGCTTTTTATACCTTTTAGACAAAAAAGCAATGCGTTTGTGAAGAAATGACAAAACAAAGGAGTTTGCAAAGAAGGAACTAGGAAGATAATAAGGGTTATCTTAACAACCTTTACAGCCCTAAATTTCCTATCTCTAGTGGTAAGGTTGTCTTCTATTCTGGTGCAAGGAGGGTGTCTTTATTATAGTATATTTATCTCTTGCTTTCATTTTCAGAATGATCTTCTTGCATTGGCTGTTTCTTAAATATGTTTAATTCAAAATAGTCAATATACCAAAGTGGTGTGTTTGAGGTTACCATATTCTGAACCCCTTCATGTATATTCTGTGCTCTGAAGAATCCATTATTATATTAGAGTGCTTCTCCTGGAATTAAAGCAGATGAATGTTCTACACCCTGACCTCTGATCCACATGCAAGGCAATAAAGTCAGCCTTTGCTCTTTATTTGAATTCATTCGACTTATATATCTAAGAGTGGTCCTACTGTTAGCTCTTGGTGACAGATCAAGCAATTGTGTGCTGCATGAGAACGATGAAGCCCTTGGGATGAACTCTGTGGTCTCCTTCAGTCTCTGGCATCAGGCTCAGGTAAGTGATACAACTATGCTGAACAACTGCTACTGCACACCTGGATATTCTGTTCCACACTTCCTACATCTCTGTCGGAATTCACAGTAAGTCATATGGCCAAGTGTGATATCAATTAGCAGGAAAATAATATACTCCATTCACTGGCAAGCACTTGCAGGTCACATGGCCTGCCTCTTAATTCTTGAAAACTAATATTTAGTGATCAAATATTTTATAGGCTTCCATTCCATTGTCTGAAAAGTTATCATATAGTATGAAAGAAGGAATACATCTATAGTTTAGTATTCCCTTTCCCTTATAAAATAGTTTATATATATACATTATTTATTGATACATAAAAGTGATGTATATAACAATATATGTGTGTGTCTGTGTACAAAAACTAAAAGCAATGTATTTTAGTTTCACTTGTTCCTCAACTTCATAAAAACGGTTTAATACTGAATCACTAAATGTGGTTCTCTGTGGCTTAATGTCGTATTTGGCTAAATTTTATAACTTATGTAATTTTGGTTTATTCTGGGCTCTTCATAATGTTTTTATATGAATAAGTACATCTATTTCTCTTCCTGTTTTAACTACTAATAAATAATAATAGCTCAGTGTTTTTAGGATAAATCCCTCCGCCTGATTCATCATAAGTGTCCTGGTTAATCTTTGGACTTTGCTTGTCTATATAAATTTTATCATCTTAAAAAATTTAGAAAAACCTTGTTGGCGTTTTACCAGGAATTGCACTAATTTTGCAGTTCTCTTTTTGGAAATTTGACGTTTTTTTGAATATTGAAATTTCCTCTTCACTAATGACTGATGAATAAATACAATAAATGGGGAACGTTTGTTTATATCTTCATTAGTGTTTTTTAATAATCTATCTAGAGTTATTCTATACTTTCTTAGACATTCTGAGGTATCTTATTTTATGTATGTATATGTGTGTATGTTAGATATAAAAAAGTGTAGTTATATTTCACATAGATATAAATATGTATTTAAATATATGTAATATATAAATATTTTTGTGCTACATATAAAATATTTAAATTATATTTACCATAATGTAAGGTAATTAATACTAATATGTTGATTTTATATATGGCCAGTTTGCTAAATGCTTATATTATTTCAGATAATTTTCTGGTAGATTATTTTGGACTTTGGAGATAAAAGAATCAATCTTTGAATAATAAAAAATTGTTTCTTTCTCTTAAATGTTTATATATCTTGGAGTTCCCGTCGTGGCTCAGTAGTTAACGAATCCGACTAAGAACAATGTGGTTGTGGGTTCGATCCTTGGCCTTGCTCAATGGGTTAAGGATCTGGTGTTGCCGTGAGCAGTGGTGTAGGTTGCAGACGCGGCTCGGATCCCGCGTTTCTGTGGCTGTGGCGAAGGCCGGCAGCTACAGCTCCTGTTAGACCCCTAGTCTGGGAACCTCCATATGCCACGGGTGCGGCCCTAGATAAGGAAAAAAGACAAAAAAAGAAAAAGTTTATATATCTTATCTTTCATTTTTTCTTAAAAAGCTTTCCAGGACCTCAACTCTAATGTTTAATACTTTGTTCTTGATTTCAATCAAAGTTGTGCTACGAATTACCATTAAAATGTTTGTGTTTGTTCTTTAAAAAGAACACTTACCTGAGGTAGAACTTACATACCATAGAAGTCATACATTTTTAAAAGCAACATATTCCGACACATTAATTGTATTTATTTGTCTTAGTTTGGGGCTATAATAAGAACCATAGACTGAGTGGAAAAAGTCACACTTTAAAAAGTGTGATTTTTAGATTTTAGAGTTTTGCAAATATCTCCACAGATTACATTTTGTTCTCATAAATTTTCTTTCTTAGCATTTCATATAAATGGAATTATATAATATGTAGTTATTTTTTGTATGGCTTTTTTATTTGGAATGTTTTTAAGGTTCATCATGTGTAGCATGTTTTATTGTTGAATAGCATTTAATTATATCAGTATACCACAACTAGTTTATCCATTCTTCAGATGATGGACAATAGGATTATTTCTAGTTTTTACTGTTATAAAAAATGTTGCTATGGACATTTGTGTATATGTCTTTTTCTGCACATAATTTTTCATTTCTCTTGGGTATATTCCTGAAAGTGGAATGACTGGGCTGTATAACTTTATGTTTAATATTTTAAGAAACTATCAAACTAGTTTCCACAGTGGTTGTACAATTTCACATTGACAAGTAATATATGAGATTTCTAGTGTATCCACATGCTTGCCAGTACCTAGGTAAGTTGGACTTCATCAAAATTAAAAACTTTTGAGCTTCAAAGGACGTGAACTATTACAACATGACATTAAAGAGATAAATAACCCAATTGAAAATGGGCAGAGAATTTGAATAGACATTTCTCTAAATGAAATACACAAATGGCCAGTAGGAACATGAAAAGATGTTCATTTCATATCATTAACCATCATGGAAGTGAAAATCAAAAGCACAATGAAATACTCCTTCAAATTCACTAAGATCACTGAAATAAAGACATACAATAAGAATTTTTGGCAGGGATTTGAAATATTGGAATCCTCATTCATTGGTTGTAGGAATGTAAAATGATGTACCTACTCTGGAAAACAGTTTGGCAGTTTCTCAAAAGTTAAGCATACAACTACCTTAGTACCTAGCAATTACACACCTAAGTATATACTCAAGAGAAATGAAAACCTATTTTCACACATAAGTTTGTATACAAACATTGATAGAATTATTCATAAAAATCCAAAAATGGAAACAACCCACATATCCAAAAAGAAGATTGGATAAAATATGACATATTCATTCAATGGAATATTATCAACAACAGAAAGAAGTGAGGTACTGATATATGCTACAACATGGATGAAACTTGAAAATATTATGTGATGTGAAAGAAGCCAGTCAGGAAAAACCACAGGTTATATGACTCCATTTTTAGGAAATGTCCAGAAAAGGCAAATGTATAGAGACCAGAAGTAGATTAGTGTTTGCCTAGGGCTGGAAAGAGTTGCGGAATACATAGGTAGTGATTTTTAGTATGTGTGGCTTTCTTTTGAGGGTGATGAACATGTTTTAAAATTAAATAATGCTAATGATTACATAATTCTGTGAATATGCTGAAAATCATGGCATTACATACTTTAAAAGAAGAAATTTAATAGTATGTGAATTCTGGCTCAATAAACTGTTACAAAAATCAATGGATTATAAATATAAGGGTTTATTTCTGGACTGTCAGTTCTAATCCACTGATATGCCTATCCTTGGGCTAATACCATATTTATATGATTACTGTTGCTTTATAGTAAGTTTTGAAATCAAATAGTCTTCTAACTTTGCTGTTCTTTTTTACAACTGTTTTGGATATTCTATGCCATTTGTACTTCCATACAAGTTTTAGAATTAGGTTGTCAATTTCTACAAAAAAGCATGCTACAATTTACAAGGGGGACATTGAATTTATTGACCAGATGACAATTACCATGTTGACAATACTATGTAATCCAATTCATGAATATATAATTTACCTTCATTTATTTAGATCTTTAATCATCTAAGCAATATTATATAAATTTAATTGTGCAGAACTTTCACTGTCTGTTAAATTTATTCCTAGATAGTTTATTAAATTAGATGCTATTGTGGATGGTAATGTCATAGATTAGTTGACCTTAGATGCATGGGCTTATCTCTGGGCTTTCTATACTATTCCATTGATCTATATATCTATTTTTGTGCTAGTACCCTACTGTTTTGATGACTATCGATTTGTAGTATAATCTGAAGTCTGGGAGCGTGATTCCTCCAGTTCCACTTTTCTTTTTCAATATTGCTTTGGCTATTTGGGGTCTTTTGTGTTCCTATGCAAATTTAAAGAATTTTATTCTAATTCTGTGAAAAAGAATAGCCATTGGTAACTTGATAGGGATTGTATTGAATATGTAGTTTGCCTTAGGTAGTATATAGTTGTTTTGATAATATTGATTCTTCCAATCCAAGAACATGGTATATCTTTTCATCTGTCTGTGTTGATTTCGTTCGTCAGCATCTTGTAGTTTTCAGAGTATAGGTCTTTTGCCTCTTTAGGTAATTTTTTTTTTTTTGATGCAGTGGTACATGAGATTGTTTCTTTAATTTCTCTCTGATCTTTCATTGTTGGTGTATAGGAATGCAAGAGGTTCTCTTTGTATTAATTTTGTATCCTGCACCTTACCAAATTTGTTGATGAGCTCTGATAGTTTTCCAGTAGCATCTTTACGCTTTTCTATGTGTAGCATCATGTCATCTGCAATGATAGTTTTACTTCTTTTCCAACTTGGATTCTTTTCATTTCTTTTTCTTTGCGGATTGCTGTGGCTAGGAGTTCCAAGCTATATTGTATAAAAGTGGTGAGAGTGGACCTCGTTGACTTATTCCTAGTCTTAATGGAAATTCTTTCAGCTTTTCACATTGAGAATGATGTTAATTGAGGGCTTGTCATGTATGGCTTTTACTATGTTGAGGTAGATTCCCACTATGCCTACTTTCTGGAGAGTTTTTATCAAGTATGGGTGTTGAATTTTGCCAAAAAGCTTTTTCTACATCCATTGAGATGATCATATGTTTTTATTCTTCAGTTTGTTAATGTGTTGTATCACACTGATTGATTTTTTGTATATTGAAGAATCCTCTCTGGGATAAATCCCACTTGTGTAATCATTATTATTTCTTTTATACTTGTTTCTTTATGTTTATTTTGCTGCATTTATCTGGTATCTTTAGGTGTAATCTTACATTATTGATACAAAATCTTTTTTCTTATTGGATAAAAACATTTAATGCCACAAGGGCTGTTTAAGCTGCATTTTATAAATTTTTATATGCTGTATTTTCATTTTAATTGAAACTGATTATTATCTTTAATGAGTGAGGTTTGATACTGGGTTTTATTTCTAGGTCAAGGCTAAAGACATCTGAAGATACATTTTTTGTATGTTGGGTTTAGGTCGATTGGGTCAAATGTTTGTGAGTGGCAAGGTTTTTTATACTCCCAGCTCGGTTTTTGCTCTTTATCCTGTTTTTCCACCAGAGCTAACAGATTGGAATGTTTCTAAGTGCCAAGAGCAGAAGAGTGCAAAGTTTCTGCAAAACTTTGGAAAGGATGATTAACTACTTGACAAATTTTTCTCACTCCAAGCAATTGGATTGGATTAACTGGCACTTTGGTGAAGCTGTCCTGAGAAGTCACTTTTCTTTTCCATTTTCTCCTACTGCTCCTACATCTAAAGAAAACAAAATGTTTTTAAGGCTATGTATAGCCATGTGGAATGGCATTGTAATTAATACTGAGTTCTGAAGACCCTGCTTTTGCTAGTGAAATGATATCATATAGGAGAAAGAGGCACATACAGTAAAAGGACTGTGGTTATGTTTGTTTTTGTCAGTTTTTCTTGATTATTTTTGCATGAGCAGACTTGGGAATGGTGCTATAATATTTTAATGGTAAATATAAGCCTCTGAGTGTGTTGAAGATAACTACTCTTGTCTCAGTGAAGAGGAACCTAGGCATAATCCTGGCTTCAACTGTTGGGGCCACCTTGCTGGGATTAAGTGGAGAAAGAGAGAAATAAAAGAATAGAGAAAATTTTGAGCATTAAAAATAATGCTTAATTGCATCATGAAAATAAGAGAAAATAGATTTAATTTTTTTGGAGAATAACTTTCTTTTGATAATGGAGGAGACTTTTGGATGCAAACTGTAGGTGTTTTGTATTGCTGATGTTGTCCGGGGGTAAATTGATGAAGTAGGTCACAGTGTAGTCCTACAGTAAGGTTAAAAAGAAAGTAAACACTAGTATCTGTTGAACTTTTAATATGGGTCAGGACTCTGCAAAATGGTTCCTTTACCCGGCCTCTTTGCTTATCTCCCTCAGAGCATGTTGTTTATACTTATGTATCAGTATTTTTCACATGGAAACCCATACTTTAGTTATTTCTATGTGTAGTATTTTCCCTTTAAGTGTAAGGGCTGCACTGCATTCACCTTTCATCTCTCAGTGTCAAGGCCAATGCTTTACACAAAGCAAGTACTTGGTAAGTTCCTGTTAAATAGAATTAAAATGAATATGAGATCATGAGTTAATGATACATTTCAGATAGATATAAACAGAAAACCATAAAAATTTACATAGCAGACTTGCCAAGTAATGTATAGCAGCTTAAAATGTGTTATATTAAAACAAATGAACAAACCAACAGTGTCTTAAATGTGTTCTAAGAATAAGGATAACTTTAAAAGGGTGACACTCTTATAGGTGAGAATATTGTCTCAGCTAAAGCTATTTATGCTATTACCCATTGTATGATGTATGTTGGACTTTGAACCAAAATCCTTTAATTTCTAAAATTTTGTGCTAGAAATTAGAGCTGCCTAGACAATTAATTGAATATCTAATACTTTTGATAAGAAATTTCTATCTCCTAATTAAGGGAACCTATACTGGTAGTAACTTTCTGATATGGACTTTTATGTGGCTTCATATTTTTGTCCCAAAGTTAGAGGCTTTGTAAAACACTAAAACCAAGCATTTTTAAATGTGTAATAATTCAGATTTTTTTTATCTACCATGCATTTTTATACTGAAATTGGATTTATAAAAATTTAAAAACCTTTTGTTCAACTATTTCTTTATTAATGCAAAGACAATTTGGTTTGGCCGGCCTTCCGTCCGTCCTTCCTTCCTTCCTTCCTTCCTTCCGAAAACAGGCAAGGCTCAAGAAAAGTGTTGCTATATGGTATAGACAGAGCAAAGGCCTGGGAGAAGATGTGAGTTTGAACTTGAGTTAAGTGAATTTTGGCAAATCATATCAGCTTCAGGATTTCAGGTTTCTTGCCTGTGAAATGAGAGGGCTTGAGCTAGAGATTCTTCTAGTTTAATTTTCTCTATTTTTAAGTAGATGTTTGAATTTGTAGTACACCTCTGCAAAGGATGGATGATGAATTCTGTGAGGATAACATACATTTATTCTAAAATATAAGTATATTGGTCTAAAATATAAATGCACTGGAGTGTTTTTTAGGTTTTAAATTGTGAGCTTTTTCTTGTCATTGATTTGCTTGCTTTGCACTAATTGTCCTCAAAGTTAGAAAACAATAAGCAATCATTCATAAACTTAGAGGGAAGCAGACATAGTTTTTTCATTGTTTCCCCTTTTCAGAAATAAAAAACAAGATTGTTCCAAGTATCTTCAGGGTATTCTATGAGAAATAATTAAATATTCTGTGAGAAGAGCTTTGAAGGTGAAAGGCAGTATGTAAATGCAAAATTTTATTATTATTCTTTGACTGTCAGCAATGCTTTTCCCAAGTGCTTTTCTGGACTCAAAACATATTTATTGCACTTGTGTTGTCCAGTTCCCTCCCTGAAAAGCCATAATTTTTAGTTGGCTAACACCTTTCTATTCTTCAGGATAAAATTGTTCAACTCAATAAAATCCCAGCCAAGAAAACTGAAATAGCCAAATAGTTCCAAATGGAGTATTTGTCATTATCTTGGCCATTAATTCTTCCTAGTTTTTGGGTAAAGTTATTTCATTGTTGATATAATAATGGTACATGAAAAAATTAAATGAAATAGAAAAAACAAAAAAAAAATATCACCACAGGTTTTTTGTAGTACTGAAACAGCCAGCATTAGCTTTAGGTAAATATTATTTCTGACAGTTCTCTTTACTTTTATGCCAATAGGAAGATGTACACTCATTAATAGCCATATGTACAGATAGCAATAGTTTTCATAAAATGGAATCATGTAATAGTGATATTTTAGCAGTACTGACATTAACTACTATTTTAACACAAAGAAAAACTAAATAAGCAGATTAGTTTGAGTAAATAATTCTTTACTTCAACAGTTCATAAAGATCCCAGTAAAATTAAGAACAAGATATAAAAGGATCAATGTGGTGTCAAAAGCTGTTTAATTTTTGTGCAGCATTATGTGACCTTATATGAAAATAAGCAAGTGACCTCCAGCCTCCTTATTTATTGTGTTTTTATTATTTATAGTATTTCTTTTACTTTGTCAGAACTTCTAAAGCATTCTTTTTCTAAAACATAAATCTCACTGATGTTTAGTTTTATTTTTCCTGCATGCGGGTGGATTCTATACCCACCAAGCACCATGATCCTCTTAACCATTGTTTCTACTGAGATCTTTCTTGTGATTTATCTTTTGGTTGTTTGGGCTTTTTGCTTTTCTGGAAAGGCTCATAGGTGTTATATTTCAGGACTTCTTAAATGTTTCAACTTGACATTTTAGTTCTTTCATTACTTTGGGAAAATTTTATATTTTGCCTTTGAACATATTTTCTGTGACTTGGATTGCATATATTGTTTCAAATATACTGATTTCCTTGGTCTGGGTCATCTTTTCTTTCCATGTATATCACATTCTCTCTCTACTTGATTAAACTCTTAATCTGTTTCCTCTACATGCACTTGATAATCTCATGAATATTTGTATGTCTGTGGCTTGATGTTTATAATTTATCTATTGGTTTGCAAATAGTGTTTGGACTCTGTTTCTCTGGCTCTGGAGTTTCTCTTTATTTCATTTGGTTGTTTACCTTAGCTTTGAGCTCTTATATTATTGTATTTATGTTCTTATTAAGTTCTTTTATAGCATGATGTGTTTGCAGAGAATGACCTTCTTTTCAGTGAGTTTGATATTTGTTTTTCCCAAAATAAATTCCTCATCTGGTTTTGTGGACTATGATCTCCCCTGACTTTTTTTTTTTATTTTTCTTTTAGTGTAGTGTGTGTGTGTGTGTGTGTGTCTGTGTCTAGTATTTTATACTAAATAGTAGCAGTTCTGAATAGACCTTCTATTAGAACTGATTCAGGGAGTGGGTAGTCGCAATTTGTCTTTAACTACCATGTTTGAAAACTATTCCTCCCAGTGAGCTGAGTTTTAGAACCATGTCATGGGAGGTCTAGCCATTTTTCAGAGCAATTCTCAACAAGAATTGATCTTGTTAAGGCTTGAATCCAGTCTGCACTGGATGACCTGGCCTCTGTTTTCTGCTCTTAGATTTTGTCCCATATCTAGTTATAGTTTTACTCTTAGTCCTGTGGCAATATAATCTGGGGTTTTAGATCATTTTCCCAATTCAGAGTGAAACCCTATAAGATGGTGAGCTCTTAAATTTTGGCAGCATTTGCTCAGGGCCCAAGAACTAGTCTCTAATAGTTTGGGCATCTATTCTTGAGAATTTTACCATGACTTCTTCCAGGTTTCTTTTGTCTCTGTAGATTTTGTGGTATTAGTGAGATTTGTCAGAAGTTGATTATCCTTCTGTCAATATAGCTTCTGAGGCCCTGAGTTAAGAGCCACGTTCTACTAGCCAGAATCCCATTTCTTTCCTGGGGAATCATGTTTCAAAGTTCATGGAATGAAGTTGGGTTTCTTTCATTGTATATTTGCTACTGGTGAATTCCAAGCCTGTTCTTTTTTTTTCCCTTTTGTTGTGCATTTCATTCATTTTTGGCAGATGATTAGTCTCCAGTCTGATTTCCTTCTGATGGAGATACATCAGAATCTCCATTTTTTACATTCCAATCATCTATTAGATTTCTAAACACTCTGATAAAAAAACAATTACATTTTTGCCTACTTCAGGAGATAAAAGCTGACTGCAGACCTTTATACAAACCTTCGAAAAACTGGCTATTTTCCCGCTTTACCTGCCCTAATAGAGCTTTTATTATCTGGGGTCTGCTGCTTCTTCAGTTTTTGATTATAAAGACTAGTCTTATCTTCTGGAAACAAGTACATCAGATATCAGATTAGCATGCATATTGACTTTCCATGAATACCTCCCTGATTAGTTTGGTTAATATTTTTAAACAGTATCAGTAATCTAGGGCTCTAAATTGGGCCAGACTCTTAAATATTTATATACCTATTACACAAGAAAATCTTTTGTCTGGTTGCTATAGAAGCCACTTTATTGAATTCAGCAGTAAAATTGAGATACAATTTACTATTTTAGATTATTATGCTCATTTATGCTGTTATTACATATTTTGACATTTCAGAATAAGGATATTATTTTCATTTTTAACTTTTAAAGTCAATTTAAGACAATGACAAAATTTTCTAGATGATATTTAATTTTATTGTCTAGTAATTTTGGAAGATGATTTTTAGATCAAAACAAATTCTACTCCATTTAATAGTAGAAGGAGTGGTCCATAGTTATTGTTTAAATAGTGAATTCTGGTGTGAGATAAATCTATGCTTTCACTTTTGAGGTTCTGTCACTTATATTCAGATTTCAGAGGAAAACAGAGTTATAACTCAAGCATGTATTATATTTTTGTTTGTTGAGATGAAATACCAATGATTTCCAGGGCTTAGAGCTCCCACACAATGATATATGTCCAAAGAAATACATTCCAAGGGTAGCTACAGTGTTGGGTTCAGTCGGTTGTATTTTAGAGAAACTGAGATTTATGACATGATATCATAAAATACCTCTGCATCTTTGGAGAGCAGTGTATGTGTGTGTGTAATTTCTCCCTTCATGTATATTACAGATAATGAGGAGACAAATAGCATGCACAATGTTTTTATTTTCATAATTTACGTACTCCATTAAAGTGTGTATAGCCCTCCTCTTTACTTCTGCAGCCACAGAACTGTGTGGAAGGATCCAGACGAGACTAACAACCAGTTCTACCTGCCTTATGATACATTCTCATTTGCCATTAGCATCTCTTTCTGCTGTTCTCACGTCACTTGCCTTTCACGAGTATTTCTTCAGTCTACCTCTGTGTAATCAGCAATTACTCATACTCTGTTCCCCATGTTCTAAATAACCCCATTTCTGTACTTGCATGATGTTTTAGAATCAATTTCCTTGCAGTTCCCATCGTGCTCAGTGGTTAACGAATCCGACTAGCATTCATGAGGATGAGGATTTGATCCCTGGTCTTGCTCAGTGGGTTAAGGATCCGGCGTTGCTGTGAGCTGTGGTGTAGGTCTCAGACGTGGCTCAGATCCCGAGTTGCTGTGGCTCTGGCTTAGGCCGACGGCATAGTTCCTAGCCTGAGAACCTCAGTGTGCTGCGGGTACAGCCCTGAAAAGACAAACAAACAAACAAACAAAACAAAAAAAGAGTCAATTTCCTCTTTTGTTTATCACATGTACCATTTTTTCCCACTATTTTTGCACAGCGGTTGAATTCTTTCAGGCTTAGGTTTGAAAATGTCAAAGTCACTATTTGCCTGGTTAATATGTATTCTATGTGATATCCCATAGTCAGTATATGATTATTGACTTTTTACTTTCTTTTATGATATCTTTGTAAGGTTGAGCAAATAAAAATGTTTCTTCTTTCAGCTCTGTTAGGTCTGGATAAGATGTGTCTAAATATTTATAGTTAAAAACCTTGCAGTGAAGTCACTATTTCTTTTTCTTAACCTTTTCCACTACCTAGTAATGATATTTCAACAGTGAGGTCATTCCCTGAGTGCTCTCTCTAACCTTTATGTTTTTGAGTGCTCTTGTGTAACAAGACAGGAAAGAAAACAGCAGCAGTTATGTTGTGAGAGGAGAAAATATCGCTATGCATGAAAGAATTTAAGCAGTGTTTATATTAACTTCTATTCCTATTTTAAAAGTAAGCATGGTGTGTTAGCACAATTTTAAATATCCAAATTAAACAAAGTCAATTCTTTTCCTTCTAAGTTTAGTGGAAGTCTGTCCTAATTGCTACTGGGACAACCATATAAGCTGGATTATACCTGCAGGTTAATGTTTATATTTCACTATGGTATTTTATAGATAGTAGCATGTTTATTTTATAGATAGTAGCATATTTCAACTAGTAATAAGAAGTGTTATAGAGTGCTGATATCTTTGACATCAAATTAGAGAAAATTGGTCATTCCTTGGCAGAAAAGATACAGTGGGAAAGAAGTAGTTAATCATCTTGCAAAACTCTGAGACTGGCAATTGTTATAATTAAGGGTGAATAGATGAATCCAGGATGTTAGTTATGTCTTACACATTCCAAGTTCTATTTTTCCACTTTCTTGGGAATAGAAATACACATTATTGTCCAGTGGATTCCATCACTAGTCATAGATGAAGGACAGATAGTACTTGGTGGAGTTGTTAAAACACTCACAGTGATGAACTAGGATAGACTGGAATGTATACTGGTGAAAGGAAATTCATAACTGGTTCACAGTATTAGGCATTTAGAAACATGGGGGAATAATAATTGTAATGACAGATGTGGCTGATGCTCTAGATGAAGATAAAATGATGAGTGGAGAGCAAGTATTCAACAATACAAAACTAAATGTAAAAACTGTATAACGTCTTTGGAAGCATATAAAGAGACTATCATCATCTACAATAAGAGGGAAGTGTAAGCTTAGGACCAAGACTGGGATTTAAGTGTCAGAGCAGCTGAACTCCAATGAGGTTAAATTTCAGAGTAAAGCAGACTTGCTATGTGAACCCTGAAATATTAGTTGAGAAATGATGAGATACTGATACATATGATGGGGACATCTGAGTTGATGTCCTCATAAATCTGGAAAGGCATGATCCCCTGAACCCTCTGGACCCACACTGCCTCCCTATAAGAAGCTGGGACTTCCTCCTTGCTTAGACATGAAGCCTACCTCTCACCCTTGCAAGGCAACATGTATCTTGCCTTAGGATCTTCCCTTTTCTCCTCTTCTAGTGGCTACAGAAATAACTAAGTTAGGTTACAAAATAACACAGCCAAGGACATGCAGAACCTGATAATGGAGAAGGGATTACATTCCCAAGGAGTTAAAGGACCCAGTCAATTTGTACTAGCAAGAATTGGGGGACTACA
This sequence comes from Catagonus wagneri, assembly GCA_004024745.2. Lineage (NCBI taxonomy): Eukaryota > Metazoa > Chordata > Mammalia > Artiodactyla > Tayassuidae > Catagonus > Catagonus wagneri. Next base: position 31,923,450 of record PVHT020000077.1, read on the forward strand.
CGTGGGACTAGATAGTGACACAAGGTAGCTAGGAAAAAAGCTAGATAAGGAAAAGTTTACCAATTTTGGTATACTCTCCTAGGATACGGAATTTAACAATCTGGTAAATGTCCCTCTATTAGAATGGCTTCTAGAAGCATGGAAAAAGTAGTGGCCTACACCAGGAGAGAGAAAATGTTTGCTGCTAAGGAGGTAGTAAATATTTCTGGCTTTGCGGGCCAGATAGTCTCTGTTGCAACAACTATTCAGATGTTTCTGAGTTCCAATAAAACTTGATTTACAAACACAGGTAACAGGCTGGATTTGGCCTATTGTTTGCTGACCTCTGGCTTATATTATGTAAAGTTCAAATGCCAGAATTTTTATGGCATACTATGGAAAAAGGTATTGTAAAAGATTCAGAGTAGGGTTCATAATAGAATACTATGTAAGCCAGGAAGACCCAGCGAAATATGTGCCGTGGGAGGGCATATGGTCCAGTGGTGGCCATCAGGAATGTGCTAGTGAGAGGAACCCCTGCATTTCCTAGTAATTCAGTGGTGACTTCCTTTTGTAGGCCAGGACTAATGATGAGAATGCCATTGTGGAACATACAGCACTGAGAATGAAGGTAATATGGAAACAATGAGGGCCAAATAAATGTAATTATCATAATGAGTGGCAAGGTTGGAGAGGTAGTCTGGGTGCCTGAGCTGTAGACTGCTATGGAGATCCATAGTGGAACTGGTGTCTCTAGTAGTGAAAGAAAAGGATAACCACAACTGACTACTTGATATATACAGAGAATTCAAGGGTGGATGACCAGGAAGCTGACAGCAGTTGCTTCAATTAAATCATGATTCTTGGCCATCAAGCAATTTCACACCTGGATTCCACTGACTGAAAGAGATGCCAGATCCCCTGGAGGAAGGACTCTACCAACACCATGGCAATGTACATGGTAATGTGTCCCCAGTTCTTTCCACAAAGGGATATATGGACATTTAATTACTAACTATAAAATACGGAAAAGGGAATGCCAAAGATTTTGGGAACTATTAGATACAGAGTCCAGGTTGCCATTATAATGCCCTTTTAGAATGGGAACCTATGGAAGTCAAGCAGTAAAATGGAATGGGCTCAGGCTGGGTCCACAGACCTACACAGTGGTCATTATCCCAGTTTCTCAGTGTGTAATGGGAATAGCCATACTTGATAATTGGCACGTCCCCCACATTGTCTCCATGAGCCCATTGCTGTAGGAAAAGTCAAGTAGAATTATTTAACTCTGCCTGCCACCCCTGACCAAATAGTAAATGATTCATAATATTTTGTCTGAGGAGGAATAGCAGTGATTAGCACAGCCCTTAAAGACCTAATCCAGGGTGGTGGTTTCCATTATATTTCAATTTACCAGCCTTGCTCCTGCTAAAACCTGGTGGATCCTCCAGGATGTTAGCAGATTAGCACAAACTCAACCAAGTAGTAGCCCCAATTTTAGCTGCTGTGCCAGACGTGATATTGGTGCCAGAGAGCATTAATACAACCTTGGGTACCTTGTTTGTGGTAATTAATCTGGGAAATGCATTTCTCCCAGTCTCAACAGAAAAGAGGATCAGAAAGTTTACATTCCCATAAAACAGATTGCAGAATACTTTTCCTCCCTACCCGCATATGTAAACTCTCTTGTCCTCTTGCAAAACGTAAACTCTCCTACTCTCTGCTAACCACACTCAGGCCACTCAGCACTTCTCAATGCCCATTAATTAGCTTCCTCAATCTATTCTCAACCTCTTAGCACCTTGACTTCTGTTGCTTATTAGCACTGTGACCTTCTGTATAATAGATGTATAACTTCTTCAGGCTTCGTTTCTTCCTTGATAAATGGGAATAATAATTATGACTCATAAATAAATGAGATAACTTTTGTGTTTAGAAGTTAGGTGAACATGGATAAGACCTAGTGAGATAGACTTTGTGAAATGCAATCACAATCTATCTTAGTTTGGGCTGCTCTAACAAAATGCCACCAACTGGGTAGCTCTTCAGCAACACAGAATTCATTCCTCACAGCTCTGGAGGCTAGAAGTCCAAGATCAGGGTAACAGCATGTCTGGTTTCTGGTAAGAACCCTCTTTTTGTTGTTTCCTCACCTGGTGGAAAAAATAGCAAGCTAGCTCTCTGCCCTTTTTTTATAAGGATGTAAATCCATTCATGAGGGCTCTACCTTCATGATATAATTACCTCCCAAAGGCTCACCTCCAAATACCATCACCTTGGGATTAGGGTTTCAGCACATCAATTTTGAGGGTACACAGTTAGTTCATAACAGGATCTAAGGAGGAAAAGAGAATTCACTTGAAGTAGCTACAGCCGAGGAACTTTAATGCAGAGAATGTGTTACATATTGATGTGATGTGTTACAATGTGATGCTGGATATGAGAAGCAAACAAGGAATGCTAAGGACACAGAAATTGGCAGCAGCAAAAGTGTTCATCACTACTAGGCTTGAAAGACAAAGGAAAGAGATAAACTGGTGTTGTTAGAGCCCAGGGGTTAGGTTGACCTGATGAAAACTGGAACTGTGGTGGGCTTGTCTGGTGGGAGCTGAAGCCAAAGAGGAAGTTCAGCCTCTTTCAAAAGAGCTGACAAAAGCAAAGAATGGAGAGGTGGAGAGAAACACTGAGGTTACTCCATTTCCCCTACCTTCCAGTATTTTGTCTCTCAGTGACCAGAAGTCAGTTGACATCGGGCCAGGGAAACACCACCTGCAGAGGTCAGCCTAGAGCACAGGAAAAATCTGAAGCCAACAGTGTTTTCATTTTTAGGATGTCATGACATAAGGCCACATCCTTGTGGGTAGGAGTGGGGTGTCTCATAGGTGGACTACTATTGCCACTATCAGCTTTTTTGTAATTAAGTTTAATTCCGATTTAGGAAGTGAGGAACTGGAAAAGCAAACTGATCAGCAACAGGGGATAAATTTCAAATGCATTATGCTAAGTAAAAGGTACTAGACACAAAGAATATATACTAAATGATTCCATTTATATAAAATTCTATAAAATTCAAAACAGTAGTGATGGAAAGCAAATCAGTGGTTTCCAGGGGACAGGTTATAGGGGAAGAGGAGTAACTGCAAAGGAGTACAAGGAAAAAATTTTAGGGTGATGAAAATATTCTATATCATAATTGTGGTACTGGTTGTATAACTGCATATTTTTTCTCAAAATTTATCTAATAGCACGTTTAAAAATGGTGAATTTTATTTTATGTTAATTGTAACTCAATAATGCTGACCAAAACAAATCAAATAGTTATACACACATATTCTTTTTTTTTTTTTTTTTTGCCTTTTGTCATTTTATGGCCGCGGGTTTATGGCCGCACCCGCCGCATGTGGAGGTTCCCAGGCTAGGGGTCTAATCGGAGCTGTGGCCACTGGCCTGCGCCGCAGCCACAGCAACGCAGGATCCGAGCCGCGTCTGCAACCTACACCACAGCTCACGGCAACGCTGGATCCTTAACCCACTGAGCAAGGGCAGGGACCGAACCCGCAACCTCATGGTTCCTAGTCGGATTCGTTAACCACTGCGCCACGACGGGAACTCCACACATATTCTTAATACTTCTTTTTAAAGGGGTGTTAATTGAATTCTCAAACATGAAAATGTCTCCAAATTTATTAGCATTTACTGTTATGTTCTATTCTTACAAACTCAGCAGATGAATTGCTATCATGTGGAAGATGAATTTTCTAACCCATCATTTGATTGTTAGAGAAATCAGAGCCCAATTGTCTTAAAGTCACAGTTAAAACTTTAGTTCTAATAATACACACTCATTTGAATATTTGAGTAGATTTTCCACTTTCCATCCAGAATTTTGTCACGGAAGCACAGAGTTCACACGATCCACACGTTTAGCATTTGACATCAGGTGCTTTAAAGATTCATTTTCTACAGTATGTAAACAAGGCCACTTAGAGGGAAAATGACTCTGTCAAGAACTCTGGATTTCACATGAAGGGCTTGTTTCAAGAAATTCTTTTCAGAATCAAGAAACTATGTAACTCTATGACCTTCCTGGAGGGAAAACTTGAAGTACTCTTGCCTAAAATAGCAAAGTTGGACTTCTAAATTATGGGAAATGACAAACACATTGAAAATCTGGAAAAAACTTCTCAGGAGATTAAAACAAACATCACAAAGTACACTGCATAGAAAAGAGCTGACTAAATTCAATATCATTATGAAAAAGATGGGTGGTACAATTTCAAAACCTAATAATGTACGTACTGACTGCAATTTTTGGAAACACTGCTTAATGGAATTTTGGCGACTGATGGAGGAGTTGATTACTTAATGTCATATGGAACTTACTTTCAAATACCAGTACTGTAGATAAGATCTATAATGTGGATTAAAGAAAACTGTGACTAGAGAAAAATCATTGTCGGGAGAGATTTGAACTTCTGATGTGGGAGAGGCTCTCTTGTCAGAAGGAAAATCCTTATTTCCTTGGAGCCAAGCCTGGAGATGCAGAGTAGGAAAGGCAGCTGCCTGAAATACCAAAGGGGGCATAGTTATTGTTTCCTGTGTAATTGTCAGTGACACAAGGAGAGCAACTTATCTCCTTTGACACATTGAAGGCACACAAAGACTGCTGGGGAGGAGACCTGTTGATATCACACAGACTCTAAATTTGCCTCTGAAGTAAATTCAAGAGATTCATGAGATTTTTCCTAGAACTGGAGAATTGGTATGAAGGTACATGCTAGCCATACTTTAACTCTTTGGGATTGTTCTATCTTTCAGGAGTCTTCATGCACTTCATAATTTAACTCAGTTGTAATGGCCATAGTTAGCAGCTTGTCTTTTTGTAGTTTTTTAGCAATTTAAAATGCATCATTAAATGCTATAATAGAACTTTCTCTATTTTTCAGTAATGTATTTTTTTTGCCTTTTTGCCTTTTATGTAGAGCCACACCCGTGGCATATGGAGGTTCCCAGGGTAGGGGTCTAGCAGGAGCTGTAGCCGCCAGCCTTCGCCACAGCCACAGCAATGCGGGATCCGAGCCGCGTCTGCAGCCTTCACCACAGCTCACGGCAACGCCGGATCCTTAACCCACTGAGCAAGACCAGGGATCGAACCCGCAACCTCATGGTTCTTAGTCGGATTCGTTAACCACTGAGCCACGAAGGGAACTCCCCAGTGATGTATTTTTTAATTGTATCTGAGTTACTAGCATTGTGAAATTATTTTCCAGTGTCACTTTGGGGTCTTAAAGCTTCACTTAATCAGGAGAATTAGGTCTTTGCCACTGGAGTTTGTAGAACTTTATTATAACATCAGCATGGTAATACAGTGGAGAGATAAAATGGCATTTCTTAAGCTGCAACTGAGAGACTTGATAGGCATATTTTGTCATTCTGAAACATGATTTTGGTTAATCAGACTGTAACTTTAAATGCCACAGTAGTAGAATTTTAAATCGGTTAAGTTATTCACCATTCACAGTAGGTCTTACTGATTAGGGAAAACATAGGAAATCTTAGTCATTAGATTCTTATTTCAAAGCCTTTCTGCCACTGGATTGCGATTTTAAGTGTATTATGTTTTATGTCTTCGTATACTATGTAGCTCTGTCTTCTTTGAACATGTAGATGTTGTAGATGAGGCTGTCAGACTAAAAGATGGGAGGTATTGGGGAAAACTTGTGCTGGGAAGCTGAACAGATGTAAGGAATGCATTTTAATCCCTCAAGGCTCTTCAGATGCCAATTGGCTTATGTTTCTGGATACTATCTGTCAAATCACGTTGAGCTATCTCAGTTTTATATTCCCGGGAATTGATTTCATTAATGAAGAACGTTCCAGAACTTGGGGTTATCTGCAATGAAAGATGACTTCTTCAGGCCTAAGAGCTGAAAGATAACTGGATGACCATTTCTTTTCAAATGGAAGAAATGAAAACTTGGGGCCATGGTGTGAAGGCTTTTAACAGCAAGCTGAAAAAACTGAATACACTTCAGAACTTGCTGGCAAGTGTTTACAATCAACTGGAACAGTTTCAGGGCACATTCGGAAGAGGAGGAGGCCTGGACCACTGCTGTGAGAAACTGGTGTACAGAGTTCTCATCTTACAGCAGTTACATGCCAAACATTCCCCTGTCTATAGGGAGAATGATGTTGGGTTGAGTAAAGGCTTAAAGTAAAAAAATATGCATTGCAGAAATAACAAACAGGAGATATGACTAGGATGTAAGGACATATTCTGATCTGGCTTGTGCACTTTATGTTCAAACCTCTAACTTACTGCTTTGTGTGCTTAAGGCCGTCAGGTATTAAATCTGTCTATAAAGTTAGAAATTAATTTCCAGGTTATCACTCAGAAAACAAGTGACTCATGCAGATTCAAAATGGAAATCACTGCCTATTTAAATAGAGACGAAGAGCAAAATATATTGCCTGATGTCTGAATCACAACAGTTGTAGCCTATAGCTATTTCACAGAGTTTCTAAATGCTTTAGTATCGGGGATGCTTTCTGCTGGAGCAGACTGCTTTGGTCAAGTGATCCTCTGCAGTTACATGTGCTGTAAGAGAATCCTATGGACACTCCAGAAACACTGAAATTCACAAGAATGAAGTTTTGAAATATTTTTCTATAAATTATGAAATACCACCCTGACAAGAGCCATTATTCTGTTATTCCCATTAAGGGACTAAGGGTATTTCTAGAATAAGACATGAGGTATTATTTGGGATTACCATGGGGGAATAAAATTCATTTTAAAATAAGCTTTCGTTTTTTGTTGTCTCTATTTTGTTTCCTCATGTAACTTAAGAATGATGTGTATCTGCCATGTACTCATTAGCTCTATTAAAGCTAGATTACTACTTCTTCTACAGCTGACATTTTTAGTTAAATTAGACTTTTGACACATATTTATTCCAAAACATTTGAGAACAAAGCATGCCTTCTAAAAGAAAAATCTAGACTCCAATTCTATTGAATAGTTTGCAGTTTACTTGCATTTTAATGGATAGATTAAATTTTGTTCATTGTCGAGACAAGCTATTCCTATTCTGTAGCTTGGGTCTGCTTGAAATAAATAAAAAATAGCCTCCAAAACTTCAGATATGTTTTCTATTTATGTTTTTAAAAAAATCAAAACAGTTTTCATGGGTATCAGGTATTTTATAAAATACTCTACATACCTACCTAAGCCATTATGTATTGGTTTACTGAATAGTCTGAACTGCAGAAATCTACCATGAGTCTTTAATTTGTTTCCCAGTCACTGCCTGCAGCCATTGTTTTCCCAATCACTGCCTGCTATTGACTCCCCTAGCCTCTCAGAGAAACCTACAATGGGCAGATTGTTTATCTTTATGGTCACTTTCCACTATAACAAGCTGTTATCTTCTTAATGCTCATCTTTTTATGTGGTTTACTCATCTCTTGCAACTTTGTCCCAAGAGACTTACATTGAAGAAGAAATGTCTGTTTTTTTTTTTTTTTCAACTCTTTCCTCTATCTTTTCTGTGTGTGTGTGTGGGTTTCCTTCCCTTTGCTAAATAAAGGAGAAAGAAGGTGGAGAAGGCTGAAAGTCTGTAATGGATCTTGAATTGCTTGTCCTTTTGCCAGTTGATATTGTTCTGGATAAGAGACTTTGATGCCGATCCTCATTTAGTATATATGTATGAATTTCTTGGATTGCCTTGTTTTGGGGAGTGGGATCTGTTCGTTTCAGGCTTCACTGGTGTGAGGAACCACGTCCAATTTGGTTTCTTCCTATCTAATCACTTCTCAGAGTCTATTCCTGAATGTTCACTGGGATAGGCCTAGGTGGCCATCTTGGGCTTGGAATGTTCAAGAAGTCTCAAAACTGTTTTCCATGAGATACACTTTACTTACCTCCTTTTTGTTCTTCATGGGAGTAGTTCAGACTTTGCACAGATGCCTCCTCTTTCTGTTCTATACTCTTTCCCCCCGATTCTCCTTTCCCCTTGTTCAATACAGTAATGAGGAAGAGCAGGTCCACTTCAAAAGCTAATTGTCCAACTAGGAATAAAATACCAGTTTCCTTTTTTTTTTTTCATTTTTTGCAGGGACCTCCCCATGAATAATTTTCTTCAATCCCCTCTCCCACAAACTGGCATTGTGGAAGGGGGAAAAAAAATCTTCCCTATAATTCCAATAACTTTATTCCAGTTCCCCCTTCTTTATCCATCCCTGATTATCCAGTTAGCGAGAGGGGCTTGTGGAGATTACTAAGGAGGATGGTGGATTTGGCCACCATTTAATAACTCCCAGAGGAAGGATACCATGTTTAGCAGTTCCATTTAGGTTGGTTGGTGTAGTATTTCTCTTTGTATAACATACTTGGATCTTAGTCACCAGTTAATTCCAAGGCAACAAAAATATTCCATTCATGTCGCCACACACAAAACAGCAAAAAAAATTTTTTGTAATAGAGCTCTATTTAAATAAGGCATTATAAGGGTAACTGTGATTAATTGTGCTTGTGTTCAGTTGCAGTTTTATATTGTTAATGAAAAATGACTGTAAACTCTTAAAGATTGTCTAGGCATGTGATTACTTTTAGCAGCTCTGATTTTTTTCATCTGTTAGTCCACAACCTCCTCAACATCTGACATTAATGGCTGTTAACCATGTTCTCCATAAAACTCCTCCTGCTTTCGTTGTTCTGAGCACCCAGATGTGACACCTTTCAAATTTCCTTCAAATTGTTCTCCTGTGCCACTCTTTAACAAAAAATAGATATCCCTCTTCCTCTCTGTCATGACTTATCATTCTAGGCTGATCTCTGTAGAGCTAAGTTGTTACTATACTGTGACTTCAGTTTGATTTAAACATACATGCACATATTAGCCAGATGGATCTGGCTAATCTAATTTAAATGGAGCTTTGGTAAAAGTTTTCACTGACTTTAGAACACTGTCCTCTTTCAATATTTACCTCAAAGACCAACTCTGCAACAACACTTTAAGAACTTCAACATCCTGCCCTTGTCTATCTTTCCAATTTTTTTTTCAGCCCTCTTTGCCTTACAAGCTTCATTTCAAGCATACCTGTACCCTCTTATCCTCACATTCGCAGGAACACACACCTGTTCCTATCTCTGTGTTTTATCAAATACTTCCCGTCCTAACCAGAAAGCCTCCTAACTTCACTCATCTGCCCAAATAATGAGTTTTAAATATTACACTCTGCCATGAAATATTTCTGGAAGGCTCTAGCTTATATAGATCCTGTCTCAGTTTCTATATGTAATGGGTAGACTTCATTTTGTTTGACTTCTCATTCAGTGTGTGTCCTGCTATGTTTGTTCCTCCTCATATTTAGGTGTTTTGACTCACTAATACATTAATATTTACTAGGGTTGGTTACCATATCTTAGATTTCTTTGTATGTCCTGAAAGAGTGTGACAAGTAGATAATATTTTTAAAAATATGGTTTATTTGAACTTAAGTTTACCAAAGGGGAAAGGTGGGTGGGGGTGGGGGATGGATAAATTAGGGGTTTGGGATTGACATATACACACCAGTATATATAAAGTAGATGGGTAACAAGGACCTACTGTATAGCACAGGATAATCTAAACAATACAGTGTAATAACATATGAGAAAAGAATCTCAAAAGAATCGGATATATGTATGTGATTTACTTTGCTGTATGCCTGAAATTACCACAACTTTGTAAGTCAACTATATTCCAATAAAATTTTTAAAAATAAAATAATAAAAAGTAAAAAAATACAGTTTATTGGTAAATATACAATATAGTGCAATAGAAAGAGCTCTTGGCCAGCCCTCAGAAAAGCAATGTAACCTTGGGGTGTATTGCTTTACCTCTTAAACCTCAGTTCTCTGATCTGTAAAATAGGAAAGTAATGTCTTTTTTGTCTACTCTGAAAGGTTATTAGGAGTTACAAATAGGATGTGAAGAATTTTAAATCTGGAAACAATGCTTTGCCTGTAACTTTAGATACATTTAGAAAAGTCTGTCTAATCTTTAAGTTCAATGTAAAGAAAACTACAGGAATTGAATGAAAATGGGGATTTTTGGTTTTCCACACTCAGCAGGACAAGTTCCTTACACCTTTCCAGTAGAAACGTTTTCAATTTTGTTTGGGGAAATAATTTATTTTATTTTAGTAGACAAGGGTATTGAAGTACATAGGAGAATTTTGTCTTATATAAGACTAATGGCAGTACTAGAAATATACAAATCTTGTAACTTAGGGGTCTGAATATCTACTTGGGTTTTTTATATTGTAAAATGAAGAAAGCAACTAAAATTTTGAAAAAAATAGTTTTGAAATACAGAGTTTTATATTCCATTAAACCTAAAATTCATAGATTTTCTGAATTTAAAAATAAATAATACCCTCTGTAGTTTTGTTTACCATGATTTAAAGACAGAGATTTGATGAGTTATAAAAAAGAATATACAATTTTCTCCTCTAATATTTCCATGAGGGTTCTTATTTGCCTGCTATTTTTTAAAGATGTTCCAGAATTTACATTTAGGGAGATCAACTTCTATTTTTTTTTTTTTTTTGACCACACCTGCAGCATTTGGAGGTTCCTAGTCCAGGGAGCGAACCTACTCCACAGCAGTGACTCAAACCGCTGCAGTGACAACACCAGACCTTAACCGACTGTGCCACAGGAGAACTCCTAGGGAGATCAACTTCTAATGTGCCTTCCAGGCTTATAACTTATGAAAATTGACTGAACCACTTGAAGGGAATTAGGTATCATTTCTTCTACTGTGACTAATAATTCAGCTTAAGATGGGGAGAGTAGTGTACACCCAGAACTGCTAACTACATAAATTAGATCAAGTTGAATTTTATTTTCTTAACATTATGCCTTGTTTTATTGAGGCTTGCAGTGCAGTTCTCAACAGAGAAACAAATGCCAACATATCCATACAGTATCATATCAGAATGGGAAAGAATGTGCTTTGTTTCACAACATCTCCATTGTGGTAAAGCAGCGCTGTGACCAGGGTAAGAATATGCTGACTCGGTGTTTCCCATCCTAGAATTTTAACAGCAGTACCACAGACCTTCCTATACCCTTGCCAGGGAAAATTGCCTTTATTTGGCATAAATAATTTAAGTATATCTTATTGCTAAATTAGTATTCATTCTAGATTCCTGAACATGTTTACCACAAACACTTTGTTCCTTCCAGCTTAAATAATATATTACTTTAGGGACTAATTTTGTGGCTTTTACTTAGGCAATGTAGCCCCAGAAGTAAATCAGTTCGAAGCTGTAAGTTTACTTTAGTTCTACCATTTTTTTCTCCCAATTTTAGTGCTGTTCTCAGACCACATTAATAACGAAGATTTGTCGGAAAGGTACTGGACGTGATTATTGTTTTTATTTTTGAAACGAGGTTTAGAGTTTAGTTTGTTAACACAATTTTTTCATTAGTTTCTTGAATACCTTCTTCTTAACATCTTTTTTTAAAAGTTTTTGACCACGCCTGTGGCATGTAAAATTTCGTATGGATCAAACCCATGCTACTGTAGTGGCCTGAGCTGCTGCAGTGATAATACCCGATCATTAACTTGCTTCACCACAAGGGAACCCTTTGACATCTTTTTAAACAGAATTTTTTTTACAGTAACTGACAGGTTTCTTGTTTTGAAGGATAAAAATTGGTAAACAACTTTCTGTATAAATTATTTCTCTTGCTCTGAGTACCTTTTTTAAAAACAGGTTAAACCCATTGAAAAGTTAGTTAAAACTACATTTCTACCTTGAAAAAAAAAAAACCCAAATCTTTATCAAGACTATGGGTGTATGGATGATCTTTTCATTCTGTGTTTTGCTTTTCTCCATCTGTATCCAAGACATATTCTGTAGTTATTGGTTTGACTAATACTGCATTTAACCCATGGTTCTTTTTTTTCCCCTCAGCTACTTTCCTGACTCAGGTCTCCTCTTTCATGTTGAATTTCACCAGTTGCTGGACTGATCTTCTTATCTCGTGTCATTTTTTAGAAGTGATTAGCGGTAAGCATATGTGCTCTTCAGCAATGTTTTCAATTTTCTTCCTTCCAGCACATAGTAAAACTGCATTGTTTTTGTCCCTGTATAAAATATGAGATGTGACGTGTGTCACTTCTTGTTGGGAACCAATCGAGGTAAGGGCTCAAGTCACCATGCCTCCAGCCTCTCGTGATATTATTACTGGTATCAGTCATGTGTGAAGGCTCTGACAGCCAGAGTCCTTGAAGGAGGATGAAATGGAATAGCATCCTCACTGGGCTCTAAATTGGTGACAGACCAAGAAATAAACCTTGACTGTTTTAAGTCACTGAGATTTTAGATTTGTTTTTGACTGCAGCATAACATAGACTTTCTTCACTGATAGACCATTGCACTCACAAAAATAAATCTTTGGAGAGTGGTCTTTTCAATATCAAATCTTATACTCTTACCACTGTGCTCAAAATTCTTTTGAGGGGCTCCAAGTAGATAAATAAAATTTCCTAACTCTGATACCCAAGGACCTTTATGAACTGCCTTCTAACTATTAAAACTAATAAAAGATTAATAATGTGACAAATTTTTAAAAATATGAAAATATATACATTTCCTCTATATAATATAATGGAATACAAAATTTTCAGTTATAATATCAACAATCTTTCCCCTTTCTCACTCTACTCCTTAACTATGCCATTTATAGTATACATTTAAATAATATCGGCTTCTAGGTCTTTTGCAAATTTAACTCAATTTGTATTTTCCCTTAGCAGATGACTATAATCTTCTTTCATTCAGTCAACTAACGTTTATTGAGACATAATAATAGGCACCTAACTTTTAGCATTTACCACAGTCAGTGGGGAAAGTAGCATTTATTGTGACAAATGAAAGGAGCTTGTGTCTGAGGGTCAGGAGAGCCTCATGGGGAGTCCTACCAAGGGCATTTTCTAGTTGCATCACCTGAGACATGATTTCTAACTGCTCTGAATCTCAGAACCCTCATTTACAGAGTAAGGATGATAGTCCCTACCATAGCCAGTTGCTAGGTTTAAATTATATCATGCATTTGAAGGGCTGGGCAGAGAGGTAGAGCTCAATTATTATTGGTCCAGTCTTTTCAGATGAGAATACAGAAGCTTAGAGTTGAAGAAACCAGATGGGTTTCTACGCTTTTCCAGGTTTTGACCTTCCACGCTTTGAACATTCAAAACTGATTTACATTTCCTTTTTCCTTCCAGATTATCAGTTCCTTTAGTTCCTTTTCTCTGTTATTCAATATATATGAACCCTGCTCTGGTTGGGGGAGGGGAGGCTGCAGGAGGCAAGACTGAGATCATTAGAGCACCTAAAGCCTTCTCTGGGTCATATGGAATCCTTAGGTGGAAGGATTCTAGCAGTTCTAAGTCTGTCATTGACAAGTGTTTTAGGGAAGCAGTTTCTTGTGACTACAGGTTAAAAAATTTTGCAAGTTAAGGCTCAAAATGTGGAAGATTCTTTCTTGTCATGGTAATGTCTCAAGGCAATATATCAGGGCAACTTGGGATTTGTTGGTAGATCAGAAAAATAAACCAAGTACTTCTTAATATTATTGTCATCATATTGTAAATTCTTTTTTAATACCAGAGTCTTTAAAGAGAGGAATTGGAGTGTCTGTTGATGTCATAAAGCTTTTGGAGTATAGGATGTATCCTTGCTGCTTGGAGAATCATTTCTTCCACTCGAACAAAGAAATGTCAGCAATTTTAGTGGTGAAACTCCCAAATTTCATTCAGGTCTTTGCTATGTATCAACTATTATGCAATAGTAAAAACTATGTTTAAAAAAACCCAGCAGGAGTTCCTATCGTGACTAGTGGAAACGAATCTGACTAGTATCCATGAGGATGTGGGTTTGATCCCTGGCCTTGCTCAGTGGGTTAAGGATTCAGCATTGCTGTGAGCTGTGGTATATGTCACAGACATGGCTCGGATCTCACGTTGCTCGGATCTCATAGATCAGCAGCTGTAGCTCTGATTCGACCTGTAGCCTGGGAGCTTCCATATGCTGTGGGTGCGACCCTAAAAAAAAAAAGCCAAAAAAAATGAAGCAAAACACTCCACAGCAATGTAAAAGCATAGGAAATAGTAATCTTAGGCAAAGAAAGCATGTTAAAAATGTATATCAATATAAGCATAATGTATGAGAAAAAAACAATCTGGGAATATTTATATCGAAACACAGCAAGGTGTTAATATTGAACACCTCTGTAGAGTGATGTTAGGTCATCTTTAGTTTATATTTCTTAATTTATTTTATTCTCTTATGTTTCTGCAATGACCCATATATTTTTTATTGCTATTACAAGTGTAATTACTCATATTTGTGCATGTATATGAAATGTATCTATTTTGCATATTTCTGAAATTGGTCACATTATTGAGCTCTTATTCTTATTAATGCTAGTAATTTCTCAGTTGACTTACAATTTAACAGCCCAGAATCATGTTAAATGATAGTCTGTAACCAGTGTTAGTTGTGATTTTAAAAGAAATTTTCTAATATATTATTATGTTACCTCTCATTTTTAAATAAATATCATTTATTAGGTCACAGAAACTATTTTTATACATGTATCAAATCCTGCTTTGGCATCTTGCTGGAGTGTTTTGCCAGACTGTTAGAAACAGTTCATTTTTTGTTGTTATGCCTTCTTCTCTCCTTCTTTTTAATAATAGATTTCCCCTATGGTGCAGCTGAGCATATGGCTAGAAGCCATGCTAGTGTAAGTTTCAAGTGATGGGAGCAGAAGGGATGTCTTCAACTTCTGGATCAATCATTATAAGGAAGTGGTTTTCTTTCCACTGTCTTTTCTCTTTCTGTCACTAGAATTGGACATCAGCAGCATCCAGTGCTGCAGATCCATGATAGAAGCAACTTCTGTGGATGCAGCAACAACTGATGCTAATTACAACATCTAACCTGTGTGTCTAAAGGAGCATACTTCATATCTTAATCTCTCCTGCCCATTTCCTCACATCTTCTCTTCCCTAAAATGGCCCCTTATTATAAAGTAGACTTGATTTATTGTGCTTAGTCTATCCAGAAAATCCATCCCCATATTTTCAGAATATCTCTCCAGTCCAACCACTCCTTACCATTTTTCTTCCTAGGCTGAAGTAGTCTGACATTGTTATAACTGTTCTCCTATTTCTATTCTTGTGCTTTATAATATGTTTTCTGCACAGCAGAATGCCTTTCTAAAAATGGAAATCAGATTACATCACTTCGCTTAAAATCCTCTGATTGGCATCCTTTAACACTTAAAATTCTGGCAAGAAAGTTTCTGAGAGATCAGGCCTCTGTCTTCTTCTCTGGCTACATATCCTACCCTTTCCTTTCTAACCAACTCCTACCCACCAGCACAGGGTTTCTTACTTCCCCTACGACATATCCTCTCATTCTCACCTTGGGGACTTTATATTTGTTATTTCTCTGTCTTTGAAGTTCTTCTTTCACATATTCTCTTAGCAAGCACTTCTACATCATCCAAACTTATCTGAGAAGTATATTCCCACCTATCTGCTAAAACAGCTGCTTCTTTCTAAATGACACTTTTCCTTCACCCCACTATATTTTTGCCTATAGCACCTTAGTTTTACCTGAAGTTATAGTATTTTTTATTTTTAAAAAAATATTTAGTATCTTTTTATCCCACTGTAATGTAAATTCCACGATGGCCTGGATGTTGTATTGCTTATCCTGTATTCGCAGAACTTAGTGCCTAGAACATAGTGGGTACTCAAACAATGTTTTAGATCAAAAATTTAATAAATCAATATTTAATGTTACATAAAATTATCAAACAATTTTGTATTTTATCTTATTAACTTATTTACTTAATTTATTAGTAGATTTGGTACTATACATTTATTTCTATATTAAATTCTTCTTGGTCATGTATGCTTCATTTAATTTGATGGCAGATGATTTTTTCTAGTATTATTGCTGTTAATAGATGGGACTAATGAATAGATTCTTGTGTTATCTTTAAAAGCTTCCTAAAATAAATTTCAGCCTTCTACCTTTTTTTATGCCTCAACATATTCTATAGAAGAAATGCCATCTCTTCCTTGCAAATTTGAAAGACAGCACTCATGAAATTGCTAAAACCAGGATAGTTGAATAATTTCTTTATTACTACAAATATCCTTTCATAATTAACAGTGTAGCCAGGTGTTTGATTTCTTCTTTTCCAATAATAATTCATTTTTCCCTAGAAAAATATTAATTTTATTGGAAGTTTCAAGTTTAATATGCAATTTTATGATGATTTTAATACCTGTCTTCTGTAGTCTTATCCCCTTCTCACTTGCAGTTGTGTGTGTGTGTATGTGCGTTTGTGTGTGTTTGATAGTTTAGATTAGCCAAAAGTTACTTCTGCCTCAGAAAGCACAGGTTTTCTCATATTACCTCTCTTCTTTTCCTCCTTGACTGGATACCTCCTACTCCTTATGTCTCAGTGTAAATAGAACTTCCTTAAGGAAAGTCACTCTGATTGCCTCAGGTCTGTGAGGTTCCAAATACAGTCCATTATACCTCAGTGTATAGTTAACTTTGGCTAACTATGAGCAATTACTGAAAAAAAAATAAGTGAGATAAAACACAGTACCTACATATATATGCAGCTTGGAAGGGACATATATAGAGTTTCTAGAGAGCTGGCAATTTTCTATTTCTTAATTTGTTGATGTGAAGTTGATTTTTATTTAGTGATAATTTTTTTTTTTTTTTTTTTTTTTGCCTTTTGTCATTTTATGGCCGCGGGTTTATGGCCGCACCCGCGGCATGTGGAGGTTCCCAGGCTAGGGGTCTAATCGGAGCTGTGGCCACTGGCCTGCGCCGCAGCCACAGCAACGCAGGATCCGAGCCGCGTCTGCAACCTACACCACAGCTCACGGCAACGCCGGATCGT
>PVHT020000077.1:31940524-31989135 GCA_004024745.2 Catagonus wagneri
AGTGATAATTTATTGAACTTTACAATTGTTTTTATATATCCTGAAGATTTTTGATGCTAAATTTAACAATACATGCTTTTTCTTAAAAAATTTTGTCTTTTTTTTAGGGCTGCAACTGCGGCATACGGAAGTTCCCCAGCCTAGGGGTCATAACAGAGTTATAGCTGCTGGGCTACACCACAGCCACAGCAATGCCAGATCAGAGCCGTGTCTGCAACCTACACCACAGCTCACGGCAACATCGGATCCTTAATCCAGTGAGTGAGGCCAGGGATGGAACCTGTGTCCTCATGGATGCTACTCAGATTTGTTTCTGCTGAGCCATGGCAAGAACTCCAATAAATGCTTTTTAACTTAATATGCTATTTTTTTTTTTTTCATTTTTCTGGTGAGAACATCACCACAGAGTTGGCCACTGTCTAAAAATAGACATTTGGGCATTATTGCTTTGACAATTTGGAGTTACCAAAAGATTTTAAGAAGGAAACTAACAATAAAATTAAAAAAAAAAAAAAAACCAGGAGTTCTTACTGTGGCTCAGTAGTAATGAACCCAGCTAAGAACCTAGCCTAGGAACTTCCATATGCCATGAAGTGGCCTTATAATTACCAAAAAAACAAAAACAAAAACAAAAACAAAAACAAACAAACAAACAAAAAACTTAAGAAAAGCAAATCTAGAAATAGGGAAACTAGCTATGAAGCCATTTCAGTAGTTCCTTCCAGACTTTGTTTATGGAAAAGATGGAGTTACAGGAGCTAGATTTACTTTCACCCCTGATTCAACCAAATCACAAACAAAATATGTGAGATAAAGGTTTTAAAGTCATTTTATATCAGGCAATAAAGGACCCTGATTCTTGAGACACTGGAAACAAATGAGGTGAAGCCTTTAGTTCCCCAAATGAATTTCTTGACAGTGGGTCCAAGCCCTTGTGTAGAGAGGGAGAACCCAGGCAGAGCACAACAAATGAGATGGAGCTGACTACTGGGGGAGATCAAGGCAGTTAGGGTTCACAGGACAAAATATTGGAGAGAAGAGAACTACACAGAGGGATAACTTCTGCGATATTCAGAGAGTTACCCTTCAGTGTTCAGCTGAGTACTGATCAGTTCATTCACTAAGGAAATCATCCAGATAATCCAAAATCATTGGAGAGCACAATGCCTGTTATTCATACAAGATAGGAATAGTGCCTATTTCAAATAGTCAGACTGGAAAACCTTATGATACTTGGGGTTTTACGTATAACACCCAAGAGAGTTTTAGTTCATTAGTGGGAAATAATTAGTTTAAAGGCTGCTTCAGCTTTGCCTAACAAAGCTTAAAAATAAGACATGTAGATTCTGCTTCTAAATAACTTAGCTGCATCACAAAACAAAATTCAAGAATATTTATAGTAATATAAAAATATCTAGCACTCAATAAGGTAAAATTTGTAGAGTTTGACATCTAATAAAACCTTGTTAGTCTTTCAGAAAAGCTGGAGAATATAACCCATAATAAGTGGAAAAACAATCAATTAAATATACCTATAATTTAAACAGATGCTAGAATTAGCAGGCAAGGACATCAAAAGTTGGAACTGTATATATTTTATATATTAAAAATATTATGCAGAGATTTAAAAGCTTTGAAAAATACAAACTTACAAAACAAAAAATTTCAGTGTCTGAGATGAAAAATACACTGAATGGGATTAATAGAAGACTGGGTTTTGAAGAAGGAAGGATCAAGAAAATATTAAATTTGAATATACAGAAATATAAATTATATGGAGATAAAAAGGAAAAGATGCATAGAACCTTAATTATTTGTGGAACAAGAGACCTCATCAATGTGTAATTGGAGTCTGTAATGCAGGCAAGAGAGAGTAGGAGACAGGAAAAGTTTTGGGAAAATAATGGCTGAAAAATTTCCAAATTTTAAGAAAAACTGTAAATCCACAGTTCCAAAAGCTCAATAAATCTCAAGCACAAGAAAATGAAGAGAAGTATAGCAAAGGCATACAAAGTTCTGTGATAGAAAAACCTTTAAAGGATTTAGTGGAAAATGACACATGTACAAATGTCTTAGAATGAAGGGAAAAATGATAGTGCATTTTTCTTCAAAAAGTATGTAAGAAGACAGTAGAACATCTTTAAAATACTAAAAGAAAAATCTCTTTAACTAGAATACTCTACCAAATAAAAATATATTTCAATAAAGAAGATAAAAATATTCTTTATACATGGAAGAATCCAACACCAGGAAACCTATACTAAGAACATATTTTAGAAAGTTCTTCAGGTAGAAGGAAAATGATATTTCTGCATTTATGTTTTAAGTATTCTTTGCTTTCTGTAAACAATGTTCTGTAGTTTTTAGCATGTTAATCCTTCATATGTTTTATTATTTTTTTACACTCAATTATTCATGTGTTTGGTGCTATTATGTATGACACCAATTTTTAAGATTTTTAGTTTTTCATTGTTAGTATGCAGACATACAATAGATTTAAATTTTTTTTAATTTTTAATTTTTTTATTAAAGTATATTTGATTTACAATATTGTACCAATTTCTGCTATACAGCAAAGTGACTCAGTCATACATAATATTATATATATGTTACATATATATGTATTATATATATTTTATATATATAACATAAAATTTTCCATCATGGACTAAACTAGGCAATTGAGTTTTGTTTATTGATCTTATATCCCACAGTCGTGCAGTAATCTGTGGGTATAGTGAATCACATTAACTAATTTTCAAATAGAACTTTTGATATCTTCTTAGAAGTTATTTTCCCTCATCTATTAATGGGCTAGAGAACAAGGCTGGACTGTAGAGTCTGATCCAAGAATATCAGTCTCAGCTGAGGTTGCTTTTATCTTGTTTTTCTACACAGTCAAGAAATAAACTACATGAACTCTGCACTAGGTATCAAGGACAAGACAGCATGAGGAAGTATAACTTCCACAAATTCACTTGTATCTGAGAAAGCATAGTCTCAGTTCAGTGGTCCTAGCAGTCAATGTGGATAGAGGGTTCATAACCATGAGTGATTCCTGTTTTTTATTCCTTTTTATCTCAGAGTGTCCTCTTTCAGTTCACTCCAAGTTATCTGGTCCTAATATCTGAGTTATCTTTCTTGCTGCAATGCAGTTTTACAACCTGCTCTAATCTGTGATTCACTTCTTGCTGCACCACTGAGCCTGCTACTACTAGAGCTCATCAATGAATTCAGTAAAGTTGTAGAATACAAAATTAATATATAGAAATATTGTATTTCTATACACTAACAATGAAATATAAGAAAGAGAAATTAAGACAACAATACCATTTACCGTCACATCAAAAATAATAAAATACCTTGGAATAAATCTCCTGTGGAGGCAAAAGACCTGTACTCTGAAAACTATAAGATACTAATAATAGAAACTGAAGATGACACAAACAGATGGAAAGATATACCATGTTCCTGGATTGAAAGAATCAATATTGTTAAAATGACTGTACTACCCAAGGCAATCTACAGATTCATTATAATCCCTATCAAATTACCAATGGTGTTTTTCAGAGAACTAGAGCAAAAAATTTTACAATTTGTGTGGAAACAGAAAAGACCCTAAGTAGCAAAAACAATCTTGAGAAAGAACACAGCTGGAGTAATCATCCTCCCTGATTTCAAACTATGCCATAAAGCTATAGTAATTAAAACAGTGTGGTACTGGCACAAAAATACAGACACATAAATCAATGAAACAGGATAAAAAGCTCAGAAATAAGCCCATGCGCTTATGATCAATCAATTTATAACAAAAGAGGCAAGAATATAATCTCTTCAATAAGTGGTACTGGGAAAACTAGACAGCTACATGTTAAAGAATAAAATTAGTAGATTCTGTAACAACATGTATGGAAATAATCTCAAACGGGATTAAAGACCTAGGAGTAAGACTGTGTACTATAAAACTCCTGGAGGGAAACATAGGAAGAACACTTTTTGACATAAATCACAGCAGTAAGTTTTTGATCTGTCTCCTAAAGTAATGGAAACAAAAGCAAAAATAAACAAATGGGACCTAATTAAACTTAAAGCTTTTGCACAGCAAAATAAACCATAAAAAAGGAAAAAATAGCCAATGGAATGGGAGAAAAATTTTTGCAAACAATGAGACTGACAAGGAATTAATTTCCAGAATATACAAACAGCTCATACTGTTCAATTAATAAAAATCAGGGCTTCCCATTGTGGCTCAGCAGTTAGTGAACCCTACTAGCATCTGTGAGGATGCTGGTTCGATCCCTGGCCTCACTCATTGTGTTAAGGATCCAGCGTTGCTGTGAACTGTGGTGTAGATTGCAGATGCGGCTTGGATCCTGTGTTACTGTGGCTCTGGCATAGGCTGGTGGCTGTAGCTCCAACTGGACCTCTAGCCTGGGAACCTGCATATGCTGTGGATGCAGCCCTAAAAAGACAAAAACAGACCAAAAAAAAAACAAACAGTCAAAAATTGGGCAGAAGACCTGAATAGACATTTCTCCAAAGAAGACATATAGATGGCCAACAGGCATATGAAAAAAATGCTCAATATCACTAATTATTAGAGAAATTAATATCAAAAAACAAGGAGGTGCCACCTCACGCTGGTCAGAATGGCCATCATTGAAAAGTCTACAAATGATAAATGCTGGAGAGAATGTGGAGAAAAGGGAACCGTACTACACTGTTGGTGGGGGTATAAATTGGTACAACCACTATGGAAAACAATATGGAGTTTCCTTAAAAACTAAAAAAATACAATTACCACGTGATCCAGCAATCCCACTCCTGGACATGTATCTCTAAAAGACAAAAAGCCTAATTTGAAAAGATATATGCACCCCAATATTAGTAGCAGCACTATTTACAATAGCCAAGACATAGAAGCAACCTAAATGTTCATGTTCATAAACAGATGAATAAAGGGGATGTGGTACATTTATACAGTGGAATAATGAGCCATAAAAAAAGGATGAATCAATGCCATTTGCAGCAATATAGATGGATCAAGAAATTATCATTTTGAGTGAAGTAAGTCAGAAAACAAATGCCATATGATATCAATTATATGTGGAATCTAAAATATGAAACAAATGGACTTATTTATGAAACAGAAACAAGCTCACAGACATAGCACTGAAACTTATGGTTACCTAAGTGGAAAGGAGTTGGGAGGGACAAATTAGAAGTTTGGGATTAGTAGATATGAGCTACTATTCACAAAATAGATAAAAAACAAGATCCTACTGTGTAAAATAGGAACTGTATTCAATATCCTGTGATAAATCATAATGAAAAATAATATAAAAATGAATTAATATATAGGTATGTAACTGAATCACCTTGCTGTACACGAGAAGCTAATACAACATTGTAAATCAACTGTACTTCAGTTTAAAAAGTGCTATATGCAATGCATGATATAAGTTAGAAAGAGGAAAAACTGGAGCAATTTTTCTTGGAATAGTACATTATAATAATAGTTGTTAAATACTGAGAAGGCTTGCATAGGAGAAAAAATGTGTTATATTTAAGTGGAAAACTGAGACTAATGAGTAGAACATTAAGAAAGGAAGATTTAAAAAGTCAAGGTAAGTAGAAACTTTGAAACAATTACAGCTGTTAAATTGAATGACCCACTTTTTAAGGTAATGACCCTCTTTTTAGTAGTGTCAGAAGGTAGAAGGGGTATACATCAGAAATGCTGTCAGTAAAATTTCTGAACTGATGAGAGTTTGTAAAAAAAGGAATTTCAAGTTTTTTTTCCCCCCAAAAGCCCAATTGAAATAGGTCAACAAAAATATTTTTAGAAGGGAGAAAACACTACCTTGGAGACAGAAACCTTTAAATCTCCTTCAGACTGAAGAGGCACAAGGACTTTATGTCCAAACAAGCATTTTGAAAATTTTCATGAAGGAAAATTTCTGTAAAACCGTATTTAATTATAATATTAGGATCAGACTATTTTGTGTCTCTGAGAATAATGTAGATGTACTCTCTCTTCTTGTTCCTTCGAAGTATTACAGAATGTTTGTTCAAAGAATAGCTGTTTACAAAAATTAGCATATTGCTTTTCTGCCCCTTGTAAATTAACATCCCTAAGTGGCTAAAAGATTTTTCTAGGCTTCCAAGGGTCTCTATAGCATTCATTAGAGTAACTCAAGCTGAATACATTTTTTTGCTTACACAAATTTGTTGCTAAGCAGAAAATTTGGTACATCTAATTATGTAATGCTACTTATCCTTCTTCCTAGGAAACGCCCCAATTTTCACAATGTCACAGAGCCGCAAACTTGGCCAAAGCATGCTCTGTGTTTCTTTCTGGATACTGGGCAACAGGGTAATCTGTCATTAGAAGAGTGAACCTAAATAAAGGCCCTTAAAAAATAAGCAATGTTTATCATGAAGTGTTTAATGGAGCCAGTTTCAAATAGGTCTGAAAAGGACATGAATTCTGTTTGCCACTAGTATAGGGTGCTGATGAAACTTGTATCTAAAAATTTAGGAGTTACTGCTATAGTGCAGTGGGTTTATGTTCTGGCTTGTCTCTGTGGAGGTGCTGGTTTGATCCCTGGCCCAGCAGAGGGGGCTAAGGATCCAGCGTTGCTGCAGCTGTGGCATAGGACCTGCTCAGATTTGATCCCTGCTTTGGGAACTTCCATATGCCAGGAAGGGTGGCTGAAAAAAAAAATTCAGAATACTTAGAAATGGCATTTTAAATGAGATCTTAAACTATTCCTAAACTCACTTTTCTGCAAATGTAGGTCCTTCAATTTTGTGATAGACTTAATAGAATATGTATTTCTCGTCTGCTTAGCCACCTTATTTGATCTTGAGTCTGGAAATGACACCTCCGAGTAGAGTTATTTCACCAGTGAGAAGTTACAGGTCATCATCTAGCTTGTTTCTGCCATCCTTTAGCATAGTAATGATGGGATTACAGATATCCTCCATCTCTTTCTGTTGGCACTTTCATCTTCCTGACCAGAAGGTTGATTCCTAGCCAGCCAATTGGATAAAAATGCTCTTTTTTTAATTGTTGATCATAACTTAATATTTTCTCATCTCTAACATGAATCTTTTTTTGTGGAAAGATCTGAGTTTCTTATATGAGATCTTGAACTCCCTCTTTTGTCCTACTTAGCCTCTTGAACCTTGTGTTTAATATCTTCCTTTGTGATAAGTTATTTTAATATTGTCATTTTGCCTATACTTTTCTCAGCAGCATACATTTAAAAATAGCATTAATGTCAAAAAATAATTTGTATGCTTTGAACTCGTTTGTCAACAAGTTATTATCTCTGTTTATTGCCTTCTTACATTTGTAAATCTGAACAAAGTCATCAGGATGATTAACTTAGTAGTAGGTATTTGAATGCGTTGGGAGGTAGAGAGGATTGGTATTTTATGCCTAATATAGTACTTATTACTTCACCATCAGCCCGAGTATCATAGAACGTTAAGTTAAGTGTGACATCCAAGGTGTACCAAGAGGTACAGGTTCGATCCCTGGCCTCACTCAGTGGGTCAGGGATCCAGCATTCTGTGAGCTGCAGTGTAGGTTGCAAATGCAGCTCAGATCCCACGTTGCTGTGGCTGAGGTGTAGGCTGGCAGCTGTAGCTCTGGTTTGATCTCTAGCCTGGGAATTTCCATATGCTGTGGGTGCGGCCCTAAAAAGCAAAAAGGAAAAAAAAAGAGAAAAAAGTCTACAAATAACAAATGCTGGAGAGGATGTGGAGAAAAGGGAACCCTCCTACACCATTGGCTGGAATGTACAGCCACTATGGAAAACAGTATGGAGGTTCTTTAGAAAACTAAAAATAGAATTACCATATGTTCCAGCAATCTCACCCATGGGCATATATCCAGACAAAACTCTTAAGTCACAAAAATATTTGTACCTCTGTGTTCACAGTAGCACTATTCGCAACAGCCAAGACATGGAAACAATCTAAATGTTCACTAACACATGAACAGATACAGATGTTGGACATGTACACAATAGAATACTACTTAGCCATAACAAAGAATGAAATAATACCCTTTGCAGCAACAGGGACTCAACTAGAGATTCTCATATTAAGTGAAGTAAGTCAGAAAGAGAAAGACAAATACCATCCCTCACTTACATGTGGAATCTAAAACATGGCACAAATGAACCTATCTACAAAAACATAAACAGATTCACAAACACAGAGAACAGACTTGTGGTTGCTGGGGAGGGGGGAATGGGATGGACTGGGAGTTTGGAATTAGTAGATGCAGGCTGTTACATTTTGAATGGATAAACAATGAGGTCCTACTTTATAGCACAGAGAACTATATCCAGTCTCATGGGATAGACCATGTGGAAAATAACATTAAAAAAAGATTGCATATGTATATATACATACGCGCGCGCATGTGTGTGTATTCACTTTGTAAATGAACTATACTTCAATTAAAAAAAAAAAAAAGTTCCCATCATGGCACAGCAGTTAACAAATCCGACTAGGAACCTTGAGGTTGCAGGTTCGATACCTGGCATTGCTCAGTGGGTTAACAATCTGGCATTGCCGTGAGCTGTGGTGTAGGTTGCAGATGCAGCTAGGATCTGGCATTGCTGTGGCTCTGGTGTAGGCTGGCAGCAACAGCTCTGATTAGATCCCTAGCCTGGGAACCTCCATATGCCACGGGTGTACCCTAGAAAGCAAAATAAAATAAAATAAAATACAATTAAGTTAAAATTAAAAAAATAAAAATTAAAAATTAAAAAACCCCAAAATCAAAGTTTCCATCTTGAATAGGGAAGTAGGTAATATCAAAAAAATCTCTTCCAAGGCCAAATCATTACTTGACCCTTTACAGCAATCTTCTTGTCCAAGGAATAAGAAATAGCAAAAAGAGTTGGCCTTTTCTGTATTTCAGGTTTTATTAAATAAAGGATCACTTTTTTTCTCCATAAAGAAAAAGAGAACAATTTTGGTATAAATCATAAGTTACAAGGAGGCATGCTTCAATATTTAAGATGAATAATATAAAGTTTTAAGTTGTGAAGAATTAGGATTGATTTTTTTTCCTGGTGTGTTTTTAACTCTCCCAAGTGTTTAATGTGCATGTAATTAAACAATTTTTCTGCTTTCCCTTTCTTATCCACATTAGGCTTAATGTGGATAATCTATATCAGTATCTACATTAGGGTACTGATCAAGTTCTTTTATTTTCTAGCTCTGAATTTTCTTATATACAGATCCAATGCCTTAGTAATAAGAGATTAAGTGTTAAGTGGAAACTCAATTGAAGGTCATTTTGTCTTGTTCCATTATAGCACAACCACAAAGTACCACACTTAGTGAGATTTGACTTTCCATATAATTTTCTACCCAATGATATAATTTCTTTATAATTTTCTTCTTTTCTGAGCCAGTTTCTTTATTAGCAAAATGTCTGTTTGGCACTAATATATTTGTTCTTTTTAAAATGTGATCAGCAGATTTAGAGTTTTGGTCTTTGTTTGACTCACCTACTATTTGTCCTATTCCAAGACCTTAGCACCTGTGGGGAAATGTAGTAGGTGTTGAAGGACATGCAGATAGAAAAAGGAAAAAATATCAAATTCAAGGACAATAGGTAGCAATCACTTAAAATTTTCGTGGTGGTAATTTATTACATCTGGAAATGCTGGGCTTTTCAATTTTTTTATTTCGTTGGAAATTGTGAGGTGAGAACAGGATATAATATGACAGAAGCAATGTCAAAAAATGAGATGAAAACAGAAATAATGAGACAAACTCTTTTCATTTTCTAAATGAAACATCAAAGGAAAATGAGTCTTTTCATCTTGTCCAAATGTCATATTCCATTATTTCCTTTTGGAAGTTTTTTCAAGGAAATCTAGACACTTTGCTCTGACCTTCTTTGTGGCAAGGAGTGTTGCAGTTAAAGTTTTTGATACTTATTGGGGACTATAAATGTAAACAAGATTTGAGGACCAGAAATTATAGACAGTAAACAATGAATTGATAAGAACAAAATATTTGAAAAGTATAATGTTTTTCATAATGCAAATTATTGCATCTATTATTAATGATAATATTAAATATATTTTTTATTTATTTGAATGTTGTGATTTATTTTTATTACGTTCATTTTAATAAGGCTTTACATTTTAGGAATGTGCTAGGATTTTCAATCTTTCTAACATTTTATTAGTTATTAGAATTGGTGTGTTTTTTTGGATATAACTTTATTTACTCTTTAGCTGACTTGATGCTTAAACCTGAATTATATTCACCCAGGTACAAATGATGGGGAAATGAGAATAGGAATATATTTTCCTCATGTTTAACTGCTTTTTGTACTGTCTTGAAATATACATGCTACTCTCTGGCATTTAATTATTACTGTATAGCTCAATACACATTTTTTTAAACAGAAATCTTAAGCTTATTTCTTCTCACAGACTGTGTTTTTGAAATATTATGAACATCTAAATCCTTGAGATCAGATTACACGTAAACAGTAATAATAATAGTAAAAAATACAGAGGAACATGACACAGTAATATATTCAAAATTTACACTTGGTTTGTAAATGTTTTGAGTTTAGAGTTGAATAAGGTCATAATTGATATTCTACAATTCTATGAAACAAGTACTTCCAACAAAACAGTGGGTAAATTAAGATGTTTCGTGGTATATTAGAAAGCATCTTAATTCCCAATTCAAATATCATTATTTATAATTTTGTGGGGAATGCTTAAGTTGGTTGCCTTTGTAAGCTTAATATTAAAGGTCAGTTATTTGCTCCCTCTCATTGTACTATTAATCATATCTTATTGCATTTCTCTGGGACTTAGGAAAATAAATGAGAGATTTATAATTAAAAAATATGTAGTTAGCAACTGAACTGCTGGCTAAGTGTAGAACAAGTAGATACAGATGAGGTTAATATCAATAAGAACAACTACAGGAGTTCCCATTGTGGTGTGGTGGAAATGAATATGACTAGTGTTCATGGGGATATGGGTTTGATCCTTGGCCTTACTTGCTGGGTCAGGGATCTGGCGTTGCCAGGAGCTGTGGTGTAGGTCGCTGATGCAGCATGGAAAGAAAAATTGCATAGAGAAAAGATAATCATCTAGCAGTAAAATCTTGGAAATCTTGAAATATGTAATTAAAATACCTGGATTTGCAACTAATATTCTATTCATTTTTTTTTCCAGTTAACTTTTTTGAGTCTTAGTTTTTTTTATCTGCAAAATGTGGCTTAGAATTTCTGTCACTTCAAATGTTTGCCAAAGGAGATGGAGAATAAACTACAATGCAATAGCCACAATAACAAGATAACCTTTTCTATAGGTAGCTTACTGGGTTGTTGTATGAATCAAGTTTAATAAGATAGAGCTCTGTAAACTCGAAAGCACTAAACAGATACTGTTTTTTACCTAAAAGATAACTGGGGAATGCTGAGAGAGAGCATTGGGCTTTGAGTTTAGACTATAAACTCCAGTGAATGGAATTGTGACTATAAAGCTTGTCGAGGTATAATGAGGATAGTATGGTGAGAGAATGAGAGAACTGTTCAGACAAGACAGCGTTGGGTACAATTGGATACCACTTTTTAGGGTTAGTCTCAGATTTACACCAGTGTAATCATGTACTGCATAAATTGCAAGGAGGTTCCCGTTGTGGCTCAGTGGGTTAAGAACCAGCTTTGTGATTGCAGGGCTGGAATGTTTAGTTCCGCTCCTTGACCTCTAAGGAGGAGAGAGGGACTGGAGGTTGAATCAGTCACCAATGGCCAAGAATTCAATCAATCGTGCGTATATAATGAAGTCTCCATAAAAAAAATAAAAGGAATGGAGTTCAGAGAGCTTCTGGGTTGGGGAATACGTGGAAATTTGGGGAGAGTGTGTGACTGGAGGTGGGAAAAAAACTGCACACTTTTTGCCTTATCTTTTCAAGGTAGATACATTATAACACAAATGACAGAGAAATTGAGAGGTCCAGCGGTTAAATGCCTTAGCCAAGGCCATAAAGCTAAGGAATATCAGGGCCAGTATCAGAGCCTTGAACTTCTAAGGTGTGGTTTCTGCAGATTGTCAGTGATGGTTTGGATATGGGATGATAAGGTAATGAATATGCATAAAGTTAAAATGCTTGGATCCAATATCTCTTTTTCAAATCCACCGTTTTCTGCCAAGAAAGTGCTAAAGCCAGGAATCTGCTCCCTCAGTGGGAATTAGAGGAAGAAACCACTTGAATCACATCCGAAACAGTCAGCCCAATCAAAGAAACCTTCCAGAGCTGAAAACTAACCACAGCTTTGAGAATCCATGCAAGTAGGCCAATAAATCATGATATTTAATAAATAGCTCATTAAACTATCATTGAGATCTAGTCCTATGCCTATATTATTTTAAAATTGTCAAATTTAAAGATGGTAAAGGTGGTAACAAGTAGCGAAATACCCAAGAACTTCTAGGAAGGACAGGGGAAAAGGGTGGACCATTCTTTCCTTGAAAAACAAAAGTGCTATATTTATGTAGTTAAATCCTATCAGGAAAATATTACAAAGAAAACTCTTGGATAATGACAGAGACTAAGTCTCCTAAAATATGTACTAGGAAATAGGAAATAGTTAATGTCAAAATAAAATCATGGCTTAACAGAATAATTTGGATACCTTTGAGAGTGTTATATGTGATTTGATCTGCTTATTAAAATACTTGTGTTGAAGGGCTTTGGTTTATTTTACACTTTTTTATCTTTTCCTGTTCTCACATTTTTCATATTTAGATAAGCTTTGAATATTTATTGACTATATTTTAGTAGCTATGAGTACAATTTATTGCATTACAATTTTATATTTGATAATTATTTATATAAAACAAATCACTTATCTAGTATAGAAAATAACTTATTTCACTTAAGTTTTGAAATAAATTATGATGGGTAGAAGAAGATCTAGATCCATAGGCTCTGCTTCTTATCCTAGTAAAAGACTGTAGAATCTCAATAATTGTTACTTGAATAATTTAAAAAATAGATGGGATTATCTCTGAGGCTTAGTTTCCTCATACATAAAAGGAAGATAAAATACCTATGATCATGTTGTTTTTAATGAGGAAACATATTTAATTTCTATTGTAGTGACTGGAACACCACAGCTGCTTAAAAACGATAGGTGTTACATAAATATCAATTTCCTCTCCCACTTCCTGTGTTTTTCCTTTGATTCATTTTAGATGAGAATCTTTTAAAAAACGTTGTCCATACTTTTCTTAAAATGAAGATATCTAAAATAGTTTTGGTGTAGAAGACTAAGAGCATAGTCATAACTAACATTTATTGAGT
The DNA here is from genome assembly GCA_004024745.2 of Catagonus wagneri. NCBI lineage: Eukaryota > Metazoa > Chordata > Mammalia > Artiodactyla > Tayassuidae > Catagonus > Catagonus wagneri. The sequence goes on from PVHT020000077.1 coordinate 31,953,899, forward strand.
TTTACTGTGTTCTAAGAGCCATAGAAATTATTATTCTCTTCTTAAATATGAGTACATCAAAGTTCAGATAGGGAAAACAGCATTACCAAAGCCATGTAGTCGTTAAGTGAGAGTCAGGGTTTGAATCTAAGAATTTGGATCTCCAAATTCCTGTGACTAATGCCCTAATACCTTACTGCTGTGGTTATGAATAGCTAGTACTCATACTGGGCTTGAATACAGGGAAACTGTTAGAAATTATTAATGCTTATTTGTTTTACACTGAATATTCTAAACTGACTAATACTAATTCACTTTAAAAGTTCAGGCTGTTTTTGATGATTTTTTGGTCTTATGCTTATTGACTGGCTCTCTAAGTTATTTTTCTCTTCATAGTCCAGGAAAGAGTGCTTTCACTTCACCACACTGCTATTTTTTAGGCTGAGAAATCACAAAACAATGTGTTTAAGAATCTGGATAAAACAAAGGTAAATCTGTATGAGGAATTCTTCTCTTACTAAAAGATGTAAAATTTAGCTCCTGAGCTTCTGAGGCAAACATATTAGTAATTCAACTAATACTTATTAAGTTTTGGGCATTAGTGGCATATAAAAATGGAGAAGATGTGCCTCTTGCTCCAATAGACCTTACAATCAAGTTATACAAGGCATAATATTATATCCAGGTAAAAAAGCTACAAGATAGGCTGTATGTTTAAATTAGGAAATATTCATTTTCGAGTCAGGGAGAAGACAATATAAAAATTGTGAGCATATTTGGAACAGAGAGTATCAGTAGATATTCCTTAAGTTGAATTGAATTTTTTAAGTTGAATTCCAAGATCCTAAAAGTCTTAATGAATATAAAGATTCAATAATAAAGGAAAGCAAATACATGGACAAAATTAAACAATAGAAAAGCTTATTTTCTGAATAAATGTCTTCTGAATAAGTGTATTTTAACTCTATTACTGAGTTTGAAGATAAAGATGCAATGAGTTGTTTTTGTCTATGCCTCTTCCTTTACCCAGCACCTGTTCTGTTCCATCCTGTGCTGAAACTGACTAATAGCTATGACTGTAGCATTTTCTAGTGTGCCAGATTGTATTTTCCAAAAATGGCTGTAAAATAATTTGCCGTCACACATGCTCTTCAGCAGAGCAACAATAGAACACATTTCTGGAAAGCAGAAAGCAGGTAGAAGTGAGTGGGTGATGAAACGGAGCAACAGAAACTGTGGTCCAGATCACTCTATTTCAGGGCTGCAGGGGAAGGAGTTTTCACTTGAATACCTTGGGGTAAGCAGTAGAGTTGAAATCAGGAGCATGGAAGTTTATCTCCTATAAAATTGTTTTTTCTGGTCCTGCCCCTCCCACGTGCCCATGCCTCTGTGCTAAACAGGCAGCTGGGGTTTACCCACATTAAAAAAAAAAAAAATAAACAACAACCAAAAAAACCCTAAAAAGCAAGTGGCTTTCTCTAGAACAATTGAACAATTTTTCTGAGGAAGAGCTGAGGTTGTACAAGGTAGATTTTAGTGTCTAGATTAAAACCCTATTTATGTTGACATCTGGGGGACTGAAACTTCCAGGCAGACTTCTTATCTGTACTCTCCAACTTGAAACTTGCCCTTTGACAAGCTCTGCCCAATGACTCAGATCTCTCTCTTTCTTTCCTTTCAAAAAATACGTGTAAAATGCAGCAGCAGAGAAAATCATTCAACTACCTTGAATCATCAGCCTATTCATTCATTATCAAAAGTAAAGGGACATGTAGAGGTCATTAGGCATGTGAGTAAACCAGCATCATAGAAGAGAAAGATCATAATTATCAAAACAACAAAATCTAGGGCAAGAAGAGATAATTCAGGGAGGGAAAGAATATTAAAATTATAATTTCTATATTTAGGGGAAAATTTTAAAGTTATTATATCACATAAATGAAAGAAAATAGTTTTTTTAAATGCATGATCAGATAGAGTTCCCATTGTGGCTCAGTGGTAACAAACCCCACTAGTAATTAGGACATGAGTTCAATCCCTGGCATTGCTCAGTGGGTTAAGGATCTGGCATTGCCAGGAGCCACAATATAGGTCACAGATGCAGCTCAGATCCTGCATTGCTGTGGCTGTGGTGTAGGTCAGTAGCTGCAGCCAATTCAACCACTAGCCTAGGAACTTGAATATAATATAAACTTAGGTGCAGCCCTAAAAAGCAGAAAAAAAAAAGCAAAAAAAAGGGATGATCGGAGAAAACAGAAGAAACTCTTGAATATTTCAAAAAGAGAATTGCCAAAATACAGTTTAATGAAGGAGCTAGAAGATGAAATCGATCGTCTTCTAATAAACAGGAAGAAAAAAGATAGAAAATATGAAAAAAATGATAAGGGAAATATAGAATTTCTCCATCTCACTAGATAGGAGTCTCAGAAAAGAGAAGAGAAAATGTGAAAAGGAGCAAATAATCAAATAAGTAATAACAATGAAATTTCCCAGAGCTGAAAATAGGAAATTTCTTCTAACTAGAAATGCTTACCATAGGATACATGAAAATTACATCATCATGAACATTTCACACACAAAGAATAAAGACAAGACTCCAAAAGTCACCAGAAAGATGATGAGGAGCATATATACAATTTAAAAATAGGAGGAGGATATAAGAATATAAAGAATAGGAGATTACAGAGGCAAAGAAGAAGGAACCTTTTTTTCAGTCAGTGGGGTGGGGGTAGAGGGGATCAGCAAAGAGTTGGAGGGATGCTTCTGAAGTTCTGAGGGAAAAAGATTTTGAATTTATGATTTTATATTCAGATGAAATTGTCAACTGAGTGTGGAGGCCAAATAGAAATATGTTCAGTCATGCAAAGATTGAAAACTCTTACTGTCTATGCATTTTTTTTCTACGAGAAATTGTTTAAGGTGTTACTTAAGAACGGTGTGGGAGAAAACCGTGAAAGTGAAAGATCTGAGATATAAGAAAGAATCTAATTCAGGAAACAGGGAAGGGAAGTGTTCGCTATGCAGACAATCTAGAACACAACTGGTTCAGGTTGGAGAAGAGGACTGCTGTGTTCAGGGACAGAATATATCAGTAAAAAAAAAAAAGATTCTATGCGTAAGTTCCAGATTAAGATAATGGAAAACTCTAGAATATTGTGAACATAGATTCTTCTTTCACCAAAAAGGAAAAGAGCTGAAATTCTATGGAAGGAAAAAAGTTATACGAATCTGTCATGATTAAAATACAAAGCTAACTAAACTGTGGCATAGAGTATTAGAGAAGAATATAGAATTGATTTTGATGCTAGCAACATTTCTCTTTGAGTGGCATTGGGTATAGGATACTGGACCTGTAAAGAAGTAGAATCCTAGCACACAGCTTTGAAATATAAATGACTTCACAGGTACAATAACAAAGCACTGTAGATAGGGGTTCAGCTATTAGAATTAACCAATAAATAAGCATGCAGACTATTTTTTTCACTATCTTTACCCTGCCAGTTTCTAGCACAGTGACATGTCATGTGACAAATTTATTGAATGGACTGAACAATGACATCATTTCCAAAATGAAAAAAATTATCAAAAAAGGCAGTTTTTCCTTAACAACTTTTGCTTAGTCTGCATAGAGAAAATCCTAAAATGATCTTAAAACATAAACAACATCACTCCAAATATTTCAGTGACTTCTGGTTGCACTTAGAATAAATTCTAAATTTTTACCCAATACCTTGTATATCTGGCTTCTTTTTAATATTTGCATATAGTGTTTCATGCCATCTTCTCAGCATCTCCCCAACTTAAATGTGGTTCCTTACCATTACCATCCATCCATACCACCCTCCAACATCACTCTCTCAGCTCAGTGTTTGTTTATATCATCACATTCTACTCATTACAGGTGTGACAAGTTTTTTCTTTTTAAGCTGGTGTTTGCTTCTTATTTCTCACTAGAATGTAAGTTCAAGGAGCAAGAATGATGTCTGTCTTGTTCACTGCTGTTTCCTTGCTCTTTGGTCTACAAGTTTTAATAACATGGAATCTACATTCTCAGTGACATCCTGATGTATGTCTTAACAACATCTAAAAGAAAAACTTTGCTAAAGATCATAAAATTTGAAGGGAGTTTGCTATCTTTTAGAAAAAATTCCCCAATTAAGGCCATCTTGAAAACAGAATACTTCAGCTTGGACAAACTCAGGCCCATGAGCGAGTGGCTAGGTTGTGGCGGAGCATTGAATAAGCGAGGCGTTTCACATTTAAAAAGCCAAAACAGGTTATTAAGAATGCTTTATAAAATTAATAAAAAAGATGGTATGGAATCCTTACAAAAGAAGTACAGGCAGATTCACTTTAATGAATATAAAAATAAGCAGGATGCTGCTGTGGCAGAGTAGATCTCATTTTATTATTCCCCAAAATTGCTGATAAACAGAATTTTGCAGAGGATAAAGGCAATGATCTCATCATGTATAATGCCAAAATGCAGTATTAATAGAACAATAAAAATTGTTATTCAGTATGTATAAGATGCTGAGCCATCAACATGCATGGCTTCATTTAATTTTCCTAAAGAACCTTTGATCTCATCCCCATGGTATAGATGATACCAACATTCTAGATGTTACATACCTTAACCAAAGTCACCAATTTAGTAAGTGGCAGAGCCAGGCTTCTAAACTTGAGTAAGATGTTATAAACGTCAAAATCAAAATCACAAGGCAGTGGAAAATCAAGGCAATTTAAATGAAGGATATAATCTTTTCTAAAATATTTATTCTGTTTAATCAAAATAGTCTTCACTTACATTTAAAAATTATAGTGATTTTCATGGTTCCAAAAGTGAAGTTGCAAATTGTATGCTAAAGGCATAAAAAAACAGAATGACATAGAGTTCAATGGATTTGTTAATTATTTTTATAATAAAGAGATCCCAAAGTTTTGATAAATTATTTTCCCTAATAGAATAGAGATTTTTAAAAGTCAAACAAGTAAAGAATGATTTGCTGAATAGGATTGTTGTTGTGAGAACAGGATTAAATGCCATTAAATATCTTGAGAAGACCTGTGGCAAATAATCTTGTGTATGAGGTCCTAAAATTCAAACTTAGCCTTTGAACATGGCATTTTATTAAAACTCAATAAAGGGAACTTATCCTTTCATCTGTAATCATACCTCTTTTCCATCTTACTGAAGACATTAATACTAACAGACCCTCAAGATAGGATTTGTGTAAAATTTATTGCTCTATTGCTAAAAAAAAAAACGCACCAAAATAGTGGGTTTACAGAGAATAGGACTTTGGTATTTATTGATTGTATTAATGAATAAAGACACAATATATTTACCATATATTTTTCATAATATTTTGCGTTTTATTATAGTATCTCATCAAACTTCTAAATAACCCTGTACATTTTTGTTATTATTTATATTTATTTTTAAATTTAATTTTTGTACAATTCAATTTTACTACTTAAAATAGAATTTTAAAATTTTATTTTTGGTAAATACATTACATACATACATTTAAAATGCATGCACAGTCATGAGAATAATTTACTTCAAGGCTTAAGTCTAGCTTTGAAGGACTTTACAACAGGTAAGGAAGTATTAAATACATTTCATAATTTTGTAAAATGAGGCCAAGGCAGAAATGTATCCCATACCAAGTAGCCTTAACTCTTTGGAACCCAACTCTTCTGACTCAAAATCACTTATTTTTCCATAGTAAACTTTCTCAATGTTTATTATTTTGTTGAAAGCTTTGCTCATTGGGATGCCTAAAGAAGATGGAATGTAAAAAACAGCTGTGTGTCTCTCTTTTCCCAAGAATTACATTGATTATATACCTTACTGGCTTCCAGAGCTAGAAGTCTTCAATTTTCAGCCAACCTTTGGTAGCTTAGACATTCTGTAATTTTGTCAGAAGCAAAATAGTAAAAACATTCTTAAAAGAATATTGATGGTTGTATTGACTTTTTGTTTGTTTGTTTGGCCATGCCCACAGTGTGTGGAAGTTCCTGGTCCAGGGATGCAATACAAGTGTGCCACACCAGCCACCCGAGCCACTACAGGGACAACAATAAGCAGGATCCTTATCCTGCTGCGACATAAGGGAACTTCTCTATTGAGTTTTTATAAAATGCTCTTTAAAATGTACATGCTGCTTAGCTTTTCTGGGCTCAGTTTCTTTATTTCTAAAGAGAAGGCAATTGGATTATAGGGTATCCAAGCTCCTGCCAAAAGCAGGACTATTTTTAGTATTATGAAGAATGTATTTTCTTCCAGCTAACAGAAACTTGTTTCCTTCTTTCTTTTCATCACTCTAATTTTAGACAATTTTTCCAGTGTGATACATTAATATATGATGGATGAAGAAGATGGCTTCCACAATGCTTATAAGATTACATATCTTCTTATCCAACAACGCAAATTTGAATAAATGCCATTAGAAACTTGGATTATAAAATCAAGTGTCATTAGCTCTTCTGGACTCAGCTTCGTATTAAAGTGTCATTTTTAGGTGTTTGTGCCTATCTCCTTCTGAAGTGGATAAAAATTATATACTCTTTTTGTATTTTCCAAACCGATCACCTCACAGTGAAAGACGTGTTGGTGATATCTTGGCGACAGGAAGAATGGTCTGTGTCAGCGATAACAACCACGTTCCTATTCCCTGACCCTGCCATTTATCTTCTGGGTGCCACCTTTCATACCTTCTATAGGGTTTCTGGGCAGATTTTAGAATGACTGTGCTGTCAACCTTTTCATGTGATGAGGACATCCAGACTGCCACCCTTGCCAAGTACAGAAAATGGCACTTGCAATAGCCCAGAAGTCACCTCTGTTCTGAATCAGCTGTGGCCAATGACACATACTAAATCACATGAGAGAGCTGCTACATGTCCTGGGAAGGTACACATTTTCTAAAGAAAGAAAACTATTTTGGAACTTTTGAATGTGACAACCTTTCTTGTTCACACTCAGTAAACACATTAGCTGGATTCTTCTGATTGTCAATTAGCAATGTTTTTGCCAGGAATACTGGCACTGATGCTGTTTTTAGCATTGAAAAATCCTGTGGGAGAAATAAGGAATTTAGTATGTTGTAGGTGTTACGATTCCTGAGTGTTTTGTGGCATTCCCTGAACTATTATAACTAATTAACTTTTAAATCAGAAAGTTTGCCTCTTTTGCTGTTAGGTTTCAAGAAGAGTTTCTTTGAAAAGCAGCAAAATAATAAAAGCTTGGGTTGAATCTACTTTCAGAGGCAAGTCACATCTCACATTATTAAGCACTTGTACTGAAGTGCTCCCAGGGCAAATAAGGCTAAGGTTAGGACTCTTCAGACATCAGAGGCCAAGTGCTGTCTTATAAGAAATGAGTCGGTCCCCCAGCCCTGGCCCTGATTTGTTCTCTTTCACCAAGAGAATGTGGTTGTACCTGACATGCAGGATGCCAAGAAAGAGACCATGAAAATCATTATGATGCTGAATAAAGAAGAGAGCTAGACTGAATTTGGATTTGTATTAAGCTGAGCCACACAAAATTGCCAGTTACGTTAGTCAAAAGAGTAAAATAAAAGCAATTTTATATAGTTCAAACTTATATTTTTTTCTGGCTATCATATAGAAAAGAGAATTTAGGGAATTCTGTTAGGTCAGCTAGTTTAATTCTTTTTCATGCAAACACAGCTTCCTCAAGTTAAATCATCAGACTAATAATATTTTGATTATAGGTTATTCTAGAATAAAATTTTAGTAGAAACAGGGTGACAAAATCTAATAACTATTTCTCTTATTTAAGCCCAGTTAATTATTGGGGCCATATCATGTGATTATTACTACCTCCTGAGGCTAGGATATAAGGGTTCAAATCTCAGCTCTGATACATATTTCCTTCACCTTGAGCAGGTTACTTGCTACATCTGTGACTCTGTTTCCTTACCTTTAAAATGGAAATGATAATAGTACCTATCATGTAAGGTTGCTGCAAAGGTTAAATGAGTTAATCTACATAAAAAACTTGGAATGGTATTCAATAAGTGTTAGCTATTATAAATATTGTTACTTATAATTGCCAACACCAAATGAAGCTATGGAAGAAAATTAACTAGATGAGCAAATCCCTGTTGTTGTTGTTGTTATGCTTGTGGTTGTGGTTGAGATAGATTTTTAGTCTAGAGCAGCTGATCTTAGAGTCCAGTACTATATTTTGGACTACTAGTGGTGTTAGGCAGAGCTCGTATGCATGTTAGGTGATAACATTGTCAAAGATGACTGAAACATTTCACATGATGAGCTTTAGAAGAGCCAAGAACTCCAGTGAGCACTAAAGATAGATCACCAGCCTGCAGAGAATTCACCTCTGCTGGTTTAGATCAGAAGTGCAGTGACCTTAGTGAGCCTTTTAGAGGATAAGTATGATCTGATGAGGACAACGTTAGTGACTTGGTTGGTCCTGATGTTCTAGGCCCTATCAAATCTCTGGTGTGTGAAATTTTGTCACACTGATTACTGTCACCGTGAAAAAGGGCCCAACTCTCTCTTGTTCAGTAACTGTGTGAGGCTCAACAAATACATAGCAACCAAGTTTTTATTTGAGCAGGGTGACAGATAATTTCTCAATATCCCACTAGAAGAAATACATGATATAGCAGTTTATGGTCAGATGATGGCTGAAAATACAAGGAGGTGCATTCTAAAAGCCAGGCAGAATTTTCAGGGCAGCAGACCACTGTCTTTTCCTCTTTCCAACGAAAACTGTGGGGGTTGTTGACATGTAGCCATAACCTCTGGAAAAATGAGTTCCATTCTTTATTTTCTTTTTTTAAAGAAAGAGATTTTTCTCTCTGTTTTGGGGGAAGGGAGGGCATCACATGGTATGTGGAAGTTCCTGGGTCAGGAATCAAACCACAGTGGCAACCTGAGCCACAGTAGTGACAATGCCAGATCCTTAATCCACTAAGCCACTGGGGAACTCCATTTGTTCCTTTCATACTGTATTTAGCAGTGGATTTGAAGGAGAAGGTCCTTAGTAATTGTTTTACTCAGATGATATTACGGAGAGATGATGGTTGTGCAGACACTTAACCTCCCTGCTTCTCTCTCACTTTGTCCAACCTGTTTGTTTTGACAACTCCAGCACCCTGATTAGCTATCCAGTTACTCCTGGTTAAAGTAACTGAACATTGCTGGAGAAAAAATTCACAACTCGCTAAATGGTTTTACTTTAAATTCACAATATTTCTTAAGTGGGCACTCAACACTACCCTCCAGTCCTGTGAAATTCCCCAGAGTGTTCACTTTCTGCCTAACACCAGTGTCTCATGTTGTGTCTCATCCTCTTCTCTTGTGTTCATCTGCTGACTTTCCTCGTGCTTCACAATGAAAACTGAAGCCCTCTGATAGGAATGCCTTCTTATTTCCACCGGCAAATCAGAAACCTACCTGTGCCTTTATACAGACTCTTTGTTTTCCCTCCCAACATTTCTGCTCATTCCGCTCTCTCAAGAGCTTAGATTAGACAATTCAACCCTGTTTCTTTTATATCACTAATGTGTTCCTCTCTAGTAGATTTTCCCTTTTGGAATTATAATCTTAAAAAAATGTATTGATCTTCATATCTACAATCTGCTAATACATTATCCTTTTACAGCAAAACCTATTGAAAGAGTTATGTTCTCTATCTCTTCTCCATCCACTCTAATAAAACTCCCTTCTCCCGCCCTCCCCTAAAAATGCTCTTGTCACAGTCAACAGTGACTTTTGTGTAGCCAAACTCAATGGTGCCTACCCTCTCAGTTGCATTTTATAGAAAAGACCACAGTCTTCATCTCCACACATCTCCGTGTTTACCGACTACCATAGTGCCCACACCGTCTCAGTTTCCTTTGCCAGCTTAACTTCCTTTGTTCTAACTTTCAAAGCTGGTATACTTTAGTACTAAGTCCCTTGGTTTCTTCTCTTTTCCATGTACATTCCGTCTCCAGGTAATCTCAGTCATGGCTTTACGTGCTGATAAATCCCACTTTATGACTCTTGCCATGGACTACACCACAGATCTCTGGATTCATATATCCAGTTGTAGACTTGTCATACACATGTGGCATGTAAACTTTCAATGTTATAAATAGTGATATTAATGTATGTTTTCTCTCTTTCTTTCCTGTTCTGGTAAATGCCATAATTTACCTAGGTAACACAAGTCAAAATTTTATGTCAGTCTGATACCTTTTGTTTGTTTACTCCTCATATCCAATCCACCAGCAACAGAGAAATTTAATAAAGCCAAAAGATAGCTCTTCAAAATGATCAACAAAATTGATAAACCCCTAGCTAGATTGATAAACAAAAAAGGGAAAGTGAACATATATTAATAAAATCAAGAATGAAAGGAATTTATCACAATAGATTCTATAAAGCAGACAAGGATAATAAATATTATGGGCAACTTTATGCCAACAAATTTGACAACTTCAATGAAATGGACAAATTGCTTGAAAACAGTTTGCCAAAATTGATAAGATATAGAACGGACAACTTGAATAGTGCTCTTGTAAATAACTTGAAACTGTTATCAAAAAACTTCCCTCGAAGAAAAATCCAGGCTATTTTTTTCATTGGGAAAATCTATCAAACATTTAAGGAAGAAATATCATTAATCTTGTACAAATTCCTACAGAAAATAAAGAGAGAACACTTGCTGGTGGATTGGATGTGAAGAGTCTTGAAGAAATGAAAGGAATTGGGCTGACATATAATTTTGGTTTGTGCTACCTGGGTAAATTATGGCATTTACCAGAAAAGGTGGGAAACAGATGTGTGGGAAGGGAGAAAATATACATTAATAGAACACTGAAAGCTTTTCCGTTACTGCAAGTGAAGATGTAGAATGGGATGACTACTACTACAGTAGGGTGCCATTGCCTTGATTTGTGCTAAGGCACGAGCAGTTTTACTCACTGTTGCTTTTGCACCATAAGTGCAAATGTCAGCACAGTGGAAAAAAGCAAATAATAACTTAATCTTATTATGAATATAGTTTTTGTATAGTGTGTGAGTGATCCCGAGGTTTTTATGCACCACACTCTGAGAATCTCTGACCTAGATTAATAAGAACAGGTGCATTATATACATGTTCCAAAATGCTTTTTTTACTAAAACTTCAATCTTTAAAGAACAATATTTTTTTTTTCTTAGATGTGAACTCAGGTAATATATTATGAGCAAGATGTAAGGTGATGTAAATATCTAGAGAGAATTTCAGAGCCTTCTTCTTAATAGTCTTAATCCTTTAATCACTGTGTAACCTAATTCCTTTTCTATGGTCATTTTGCATTGTGTCTTTGGTCTATAGGTCCTCAAAGATTCTTTCTATTAGCTGTTTTCCCTGATTATAATACTAGTAGCTGCTCTATATCAAACTATTAGCGTACTCCTGGCACTGTAAGTATGTTAGATTCACTAATTCATTTGGTTTTCACAATAATGTTATGATGTGGGAATTATCCCCATCAAATAGATGAATGCCTGATAACTACTCAGCAAAATCGTGCTGAATATATGAATTCACTCCTTCTTGCGGTCACCTCCCCCATGGCCACTCAGTGAGTAGTAGAACCAAGACTCAAATCTGGCTATCTGTGAAGCCTACCTAGTCTTGTTCCTTACTTCATGCTGTTAGGTGTCCTGATAGAACAAGTTAGTTCTGGAGGTTAATTTTCTGGCTTTTTTTGAAAGCAGAGAGAGGGAACTATGTAGCTTAATAAATGTGTTTAATAAAATGATTAAGAGTTTATAAAGATGCAATTTTGGAACTAGATGTCTTTTTCAAAATCTTTTTATTATTTTCCCTTCTATTAGCTTACCCATACTCTGTGCCGAGTAGAGTGAAATGCAGAGACCACAACTGAAGGACTTTAAAACAAACTTAGAAAACATTTTCTTCAGGGGCCTAAACACACTTAATAGTGTTGGAGGGGAAATGGCATTAAATTTGCTTGGACTTTTAAAGTGCCTAAGAACTCATGGGGAAACTTCCTCAAAGCATGCAAATAAACAGAAGGTTTTATCCTGAAATACCTGAAAACCCTTTAGTAATAAATTACATTTATTTTTCTCTTTTGCATTTCCATATGGCAAAAAAAAAGATCCCAAACTGTAATAAATGCTTTATTTTTTTCCCCTTTCCTCTGATCCAAGTCCAAGACACTTACAAAGAAATACTCTTTCTCAACTAAAAGAAGAGTAAAATTCTCAAAGAAGAGAACATAAAACTTGATATCCTTAGATTTCCCAGTAGACTGAAATTTATTTGAAACATAATATGATAATGTGACTGAAAATTCAAACTGCTAAAACTAGTGGTACCCTGAATATCTAACTTTAGCATTTGGATGATTGCTATGAACTCACTGTTTCAATAAAAACCAACTAGTTCAGTTTTCCTATCTGAGAAACTCAAGGTTTAAGTGTGTTTCCTGCACATCCTTTCCATGATATTTAATGAGCTAAAAATAAATAAAGTTCATTGTTGGGAAATAAGCTAGGAAGAAGTCGCACAAAAGCTGTTTGAAGTCTGAAAAATGTGATACTTTTTAGCCCATCAGAGGAAAAGTGACATTTTTTACTGCTCCATTAAGACATTTGGTAACTTCAGTATGTTTCTTGTTATTTTTCCCCCATTATTTTTTAAGACACTTTTCTTTACACATCTTTTTCCTTCTGAACCAGATTATTACAGAAATTACCTGTTTTAGAAATAATCCTGTGATCCTTAATGCCATGGGGTATTGTAAGGGCTGACAAGATCCTGAAGTTTATGGAATAGCTTATTCTGAATGTTCTTCAACAAAAAAGGCATTTAATCTTCAGCACTTTGAATATAAGGAGTTGTATTTACTTCCTTGTGATTGATCATATATCCTACTTGCCATTGAAAATGTATGCTGTTTTCACTTGTCAGACAAAAAAAAATCCTGATGTATGTAATTTTTATCTTATAGTTGTCATTCTGTTGGAAAAATTAAAGGGGATTAAGTAAAATTAATGTGAACGCAAATCAAACAAACAAGAATTTTAAACAGTTTTATTTTTTGCAAGAGTATTAGTTTTTTAAAATGACATTGATTTAATGATGAATTAAAACAACTTTAATTTATAGATTTTCAAACTGTTTGTCATTCAACTGAACCAATCTACCTGCTCCTGCACTCCCTATAGGTCACTTTAATTTCTCTTAAGAAATTATCATTATCATTTGTGAAAGAGGCTTTCTTTGATCAGAAGACCTGCTATCTTCAATGGCTATATTTCTACAGGGCCTGTTTTCTCAAAAACGTTGCAATATTTGACACATACATTTCCTAGAATTTCATAATATTGTAAAGGTTTTTTTCCCCTTACAGTTTTCTTTTTTTGTGTCAGAAGATTATATTCCCTGGCCAGAATTTAAAAGTTTATAGTCATTTAATTGACTCTATTGTATTCAACTTTTCCCCATTGCGTAAATAAAGAAAACACTCTGTGTTTTACTTTGATTAGGCTTAGGGGTCAAGGTTGGCTCTTATATGAAAGCAAGTATGTTTAAAGTGAAAAAAATATTTACTGAACCTGGAGAATGTTTCGTTATCAACATTTATGAAGACAAGTAACACGACTACATTTAAATGTAACCAAAATTATGTTAACAGCTCCTTTTTGTCTGAAGATAACCATCAGGACACAGATTTTCCTCTAATCATGATGAGAAATTTTAGTTACTAAATCAAAGTCATCAAGGTACAGAGTTTTCCTTTGTCTCAGAGAATGATTCAAAAATTTGTTTCACAAGACAGGAAGAACTCTGGATTTTCAGAAAAAAACTATATCTGTGTATATATATATTGTGTGTGTATATATATGTGTGTTATATATATGTATATATATAAAACTATTTTAAATAAATTAACACGGAATGGAAGAAACACTTCAGTTTTATTTTTTAAAGTTACATGGGGAGTAAATTGGTAAATGATGAACGAGAAGAGTCAGTAGCACATCCAGAGTTCTGTACTTAAACTTGCTATTGTCATGTACTTTAAAAAAGGGGAGGAGGGTTGATGGGACTCTGGGCTCACATAAATTAAATTGGTTATGTATTACTTAGAGAACAGACAAATTTAATGTAACAAACATTCCTAAAATATAGTGGCTCAAACAAGAAGGTTGTTTCTCACACAACAGTTCATAGGTACATTGGTGGTTCAAGGTGGGCATCCTTTTCTTTTCTTGATGCTCTGTCATTTTTTTTTCTTTTTCTTTCTTTCTTCTTCTTCTTTTTTTTTTTTTTTTTAGCTTTTTAGGGCTACATCTGCAGCATTTGGAAGGTCCCAGGCTAGGGGTCAAATTGGAGCTGCTGCTGCGGGCCTACACCACAACCATAACAATGCAGGATCCAAGCCATGTCTGCAACCTACACCTCAGCTCGTGGCGACACCAGATCCTTAACCCACTGGGCAAGGCCAGGGATGGAACCCTCATCCTCATGGATACCAGTTGGGTAAATTTCCACTGAGCCACAATGGGAACTCCCTCTCTGTCATTTTCTAAGATATTGACCTCATCCATATGGTAGAAGTTGGCTCATGGCTAAGTGCATTCTAGACAGAGTGTATGTTTTAAGAGAATATTTAGAGATGAGAAAGGAGCAGTGAAATACTGGTCCAACATGATATGGAGTATATGGATATAAAAGGGTATATGGATAGAGGGGACGTATGGATATATAGAAAAAGGGAATTGAAGATTCTGAACCATTACAGGAAAAAGGTTTAGAGGAGAACTATAAAATAGGGTGATCTTATTAAGTAATGGACAAGGAAGGCCTTAGCAGTTGTCTGAGAGATGAGATGAGATAGTACAGAAAATGAGATTTCTAGAGAGGAAAATGGTGCCATTTTGTGTGACAGTTTTGTACATCATAAATTGGTAACTAAATATTTATGATGTGCAGTGGTGCTAGGGTGAGTAGCCACTTTGTAACCACCAGGGTGCCATGTAGCTCCCACTGAGAAGGAAAGAGCAACATGGTTCTGAATATACTTAGTCTCTTATTATTGAATTTCTAAGGAGCATGCTATTTCCCAAAGGTCTGAGGAAAAAAAGAGAGAGAGAAGGAAGTACTCAGGCATCCACATTAGCAAAATTGAGCGGACACCAGTAGTTTAAAGCAGGGGTCACCAAACTTTTACTCTGGAGGGCCAGATAATGAATATTTTAGGATTTGTGTCCTGTACAGTCTCTGTCACAACTACTCAGTTCTGTCACTGGAGGGCAAAAAAGCCATAGGCAATACATAAGGAAGTGAGCATAGCTGTGTTCCAGTTTTACTTATAAATTAAAGGTAGAGGGCTAGATTAGGCCTACAGGCCATACTTTATTAGCCTCTGTTCTAAAGCAATGAAATGGGAGTAATTAGCTAAGTTAGGCAAAGTTGTTTTGAATTGTAAGCTTATAAAAGTTTATAAATAAGTTGTACTCTATTACATATAAACTATTTAGAGAGATGAAGGAGAATGATACAAGAATAGAATAAACAGTAAGTAATGAATGAGGTATTAATTCCCTCATAGGGTGTAGATGCTTTGGAATAGAAAATAGTAAATGTTATTTTCGTTATTTTTAAATACTGTTGCCTCTATAAATGTTTGGATTCTAGAAGAATACTGATAAACCAGAGTAAGTTTTATGTAAAAAGTTACAAAACATTAAAAGAATATTTAAAGTACTTCAAAGCAAACAAATACAAAAGAACAATTATTACATATTTCATTCTTAGAGCTTCTTTCTTTCCCCGATTCTTTTGGTTTTTCTTTTTCTTTGTTTTAGTGTTAGTCTGTCAGTCCTTCCAAAAGGGACTCATCTGGTATGGAAACACTTATATCTCATCCCTGACCTTCAATATTCTTTCATAATAGAAAAAGTTATTTTAGGGATGGGCATAAAATTCTATGTAGAATAACAACTCCAAAGGATTTTAAACACTATTATTTTTTGTTTACTTAATACTATAGAACTTGTTAAGAGTATAAAAAAATACTATTTAAAAATTTTATGTAAGGAAAAAGTTTCCTATGTAACAATGCTTGAGACTATTTTTTTTATAAAATGTACCACAACATATTTTCTCTCAGGTAATAAAAGTCATTAGAAATATTTGCCTTAACTACTTTGGAAAGTGACAGTCAAGTGAATAATATCAACTACCAACACTTCTCTATAGGCTGAAAAGGGTAAAAATTTCTCCTTTTGTGAGAGGATCTGCTAGTCTAAATATCCTGCCCTTGGTGTTTGTTCTTCTGATTCTTCAAACTCTTGGGCAGGAGAGCATGTTCTGTCATTTTTGCTTCTTCTAGTTAATGGCTTGTAATAAGCATCTGTCTGTATTAGGCTACTATTTCTCACCAGCAAAGAACCCAATTCAGAGATCTTCAAAAATTTGAGTGGTACTCTATAATAATGATGGCCTACAGTTGAGGTGCTTTATAATTTTAAAATGTTTTCATCTAAATGACTGAATTTCAGGCTTCTGACCACCCTTTGGTGTAGGCAAGACAAAAGATGTGGTTCTTATTTTCTAAAGCAAAAAAAACGCATTCAAAGAGTTGAGGCAAACAACGGCTACTAAGAAAGAGCTGAAACAAAGACAAGATCCTGTCCATTTCTCTGTTTCAAGCCTGTCAGTTTTTATATCCCAATATCTCCAAAGTCCATGCCTTTTCTGCTTGCCACTGAGAACCTTAAGATAATCTTTGTAATGGTTCCTGGGGAAAGAAAATCACGACAACAGCTAAAAAAGTGAAATGGCAGCTATATGAAGGCTCCCATTACAAACACCTCACCATCAGCCAAAAAGCTAGAGTCCTTCGCCCTCTTATTCCAAGTATTAACTGTGTGCCCTTCAACAAATCAACCTGTCTGGCACTCAGCTTCCTTATCTATTAAGATGAAAGGATTATATAAGATATCTTCTATACATAAAACTCTAAAATATTAGTAAAATGATACAGATTCCTAAAGGAAAAAAAATCATGTTGTATTGTTCCCACTTAGAATTGCTGGAATGGGCTTCAGACTGCAATATTACAGCTGCCAATTCTTTAACAATTTGGACCGCGTAGCACTAACTTAAATCCACCTGTGGGAATAGAATTGGAGGCAATACACCATCTCAACTTGCTCTGTTTGTGTTTTCAAAACCACTAAGGGAAATTGGGCTGAAACTGGTTTTGGAAAAATATAGAAACTCTATATCAAGCTTGACAAGAAAGATAACTGTACGCCATATTAATGATTTTCAATTGTATTAGTGATTTCCTATTGCATTGTTTTAGGATTTAGTTATGTTGGCACAACATAAAAAACAATATGGTTACAATTTAATTTAATCTATTAAGGCTCTCATGAGACACAGGTGCATGCTATTTAAATGTATTTAACTAGTACAGTTTAAAATTTATATAATTGATAAATTACAGGCTTGATTAGACTGACATCAATAGGACAGTCTGACTAGTTTACATTTTCTGAATCTCTCCTGGCAAACCACTCGTCTTTGTTTTATTACTAGGCTGGGATTTTATTATTTATTTATTTTTAATTTATTTTTTGGCCACGCCTATAGCATGTGGAAATTCATGGGCTAGGGATCAAACCCACACCAGAGCAGTGACCTGGACTGCTGCAGTGACAATGAAGGATCCTTAACCTGTTTTGCCACAAGAGAACTCCAGGCTGAGATTTTAGCTTGAAGAACTTCCAAACATAAAATAGTCAGTTTCAGCAATCAATAGCATAAACTCCATGACTTTTACTTCCTTTTTCCTCTTCTATTTTTTTAACTTTTGAAATGATGATTATAAAGAAGGACATAATTCCCAACAGTATCCAGCATTGCTACCCACAAACATATCTTTGTATTCAGCAGACAGGACTGTGGTCAGTGCCTGTTTTGCCATTCCTTTATAAGGTAAGGTCATCCAGTTCATTTAGAAGCTAGATGGTGAACTGCTCCTTCTCTAATTCCAGAGAGTAGCTTGCCATCCAAACACGTAATTAAAGAGTGTAGCAGCATGTGTTCCAGAATGGTGATGCAATATTTCGGGAAAGAGTCTCTTTTGGTAAAATCAGTAGCACGCCCACCTAAGCCACTACCATGTTTGTTTAACAGAAGGCTATTTTTTCTTACTCTGTGAACCTTTACGGTCAAATCTACTAATTGTTTCCAAAATATGAGTTCAAGATTTGTCCATATCGAAGTCAAGTCAAAATTAATCACGCATAATCTAACGAATACAAAACTGTGTGGATTGCCAGAGAACTCATGTGTCAGTTTCCATGGTGTGAAGAACTTGCCAATGACCTTTATCGGGTTATTCAGTCTCTCTTTGCTTTAGAATTCTGGACTCTATAAAATATGATGCATACCTCTTAGTTTACAGGAAATCATAGTTAAGCATTTTTAATGAATCTTAAGGCTGTTAGGAAAAGTTCTGTATAAATACATGATATCTTCCCACTAATTCACTTCCTATACTTTGTAAATTATGGTTAATTTCCCCTCTATGTTTTAATTAAGCCTTTAGGAATGTAAATTTCTGAAGAAACTAAAAGAAATGTCTTCATAATTCCCACTACCCAACCCCCTTAAAGCTTATCTGTGGAATTTACAGAACAGAGATTTTGTCAACCAGAAACTAACAAGAAAATTTTGCCTTCTTTGTATGTCAATAGGGAGTGTATTTAAATACCTAAGCATAATTTTATTTATCGTGGAAGCTAAAAGCAGTTTTTTTCCTGAAGAACTTTCAAAACCAATTACTGATGCACAGATGAAACACTGTCCATCCTCCCTTTGCCTCCACCTCCAAAAACCATGTCTCTTTCCTGGAAAGCACAGCAGAAATAAGGAAAATGGAAATTTAACTCCTTTTATGCACTTCCTAATTACAGGGTTGCATTTGTATTACTAAGAAATTCTGTTTGTTTTCAATTAGGATTCCAAAGGAAAGCAAACCCAGGAGCAGATGAGTAACAGATCAGATCCAGTTGGAAACTTTCATGTATGTTACTTTTTAAGAAATTCTGAAAGCCTTCTCTGTACTAATCCTGCTTGTAGAGGGGACCCAAAAGAAGAAGGCAAGAATGTGATGTGTTAATGCTTTACACCATCTGTAGCAGTAAACATCCTTAGTCCTTCAAAAATATAACTCTGGCAAGAGTATTTTGAGTCTTACCACCTCTTTGCCTGTCGGCAGTGCTTCAGGAAGGTAAAGTACTTAAAAAAAAACTTGGCGAATTGAGACCATCTAAACTTATCTTTCTAGACTTTTCTACACATCTGCCAGAATGAACTCTCAGCAGACTAATCTTTTCTGAAAAGAATGAAACCTGTCATCTGCTGACAGAAACTAGAAGACAAACTTTCATACCCTTTCTCTGAGTCTAGAGAGAGAAAATGTGTTGGAGAATTAAAAAAATAAAATCACATGATTCTGTTGAAACCTCTTTGGAAACTATAAAAATGGATTTAGGGCATTTCTGCATGAATATCACCTTTGGCATGTCACTGAAATGAAAGAGATGGTTAGAAAGGAAAAAGGACAAGGAAGTGTAGGGGAAGGAAGAAGTCACATGGCTGAGCTACCTTTTCACAGAGACCAGTTTCTCCAGAGAGGAGCTTAACTTTCTACTTTATTTTGCCTATGTAAATACAGTACTCATGCTTTTCTTCCCTTTTCTCCTTCTCCCCCTGGAAAGAAATTCTCATTTTTCTGCAGCTGCATTTCTGAATGTAGCAATTTGAAAATTCATTTTATATTCAATTTACTCAACTTATTACATAGTTTACATTTATCTCAATTTTCATTTTGGTCAATGTGAAGCAAACCGTATTAAGATTCAAGGACAGGTAAAATGAAGGGGCAACTTTTCAACGCTTAGCCATCTTCAGAAGAGAGAACTTCATGAAAGCATTCCTTTCATTGCCTTCATCTGGAATGTTTCTTTTTGTGAGGATCAAAGATTTGAGAGGGGAAAGACACCCCACCCCCAATTTTACACAGAAATGTTTAAGTGGAAACATTTCTACAATAGCCTTCTTTATTTTCATCTCTTTATTTAATACATTTTCTCAGACACCTTAAAAATGGAATGGAAGAAAGGAAATGTCCTTTGTAGGCAGTTCATATTATGGCTGCATTCAACAAGAAAATAAAAAATAAGTCACCATAGCTCTTTTTAAAAAATCTGAAAGTTTGTGTCACGTACACTAAAGATTCAGATGACTATGAAATAGACCATTGTTATTAAGATATTTGGCACCATTTTGAAGTAAAATCACATAATTTCTTGTTCAAACAACTTGGTAGAAATGTAAAATTGAAATATGCTTCAGAAAGAAACCTTTAAATGACCCAATGACTTTCCTGTACCACTGAAGATAAGCTATATGGATGTTGCAACTCTGATCTAATGAGAAAATACATCCTTTATTTTTTCAGACATACGGATGATTCTGTATCATATGGAGTAAAACATGCATATTGTCGGTATCTGTTTTGGAGGGAACACCTACAAACTCAAATTTTGTTTGTCTTTCTTACCATTATCAAATTTTATTTTTATTATAGAAAAACAGTATTTATAAATACAAAAAGGAAGAAATTAAATATAACTAACTCCTGTTCTTCACCACTGAGAGATTATTTACCTGCTGCTGCCCTGGAGTGGTGGAAGTTGACACTGATGTGGGATTTGAATTTAATGTCCATGGGAGGACTGAAGAGGGCCTTGAATCTTAGAGAGAAGGGAGATTTGAACAGAAATCATCTATTAAAGCCTAGATAATTTACATCAAACTAAAAAAATTTCTGCACAGCTAATTAACACAGCCACAAAAAAGAATGAAATAATGTTATTTGCAGCCATGTGGATGGAACTAGAGATTATCATACAAGTGAAATAAGTCAGAAAGAGAAATACAAATGCTATATATTACTTATGTGTGGACTCTAAAATATGGCACAAATGAATCTATCTACAAAACAGAAACATAGAGAACAGACTTGTTCCTCAAGGGGAGGAGGGCTGGAGTGGAATGGACTGAGAGTTTGGGGTTAATAGATGCAAACTATTACATTTAGAATGGATAAGCAATGAGGTCCTACTGTGTAGTACATGGAAATATATCTAATATCATGGGATAGACCATGGTGGCAATAATATAAAAAAAGAACACGGAATCTCTTTGTTGTATAGTGTAAATTAATACAATATTATAAATCAACTATAATGTAATAAAACATTTAAAAATGGGCAAAAGACTAGAACAGAGTTTTTCACCAAAGACTTACAAATAGCCAACGGATATATAAAAAACATGCTCAACATTATTAATCACTAGGGAAGTGCAAATTAAAACCACAATGAGATATCACCTCAAGCCTGCTAGGATAGCTATTGTGAAAAAATGAAAAATAACAGGTTTTGACAGGGATGTGGAGAAATGGGTCAGGCTTTAAATCTGTTGGCGAGGTTGCACATTCATGTGGGCATTATGGAAAACAATATAGAGGTTCGTCAAGAACTTGAAAATACAAATACTATATATAGATCCAGCAATCCCACTTCTGAGTATATATTAAAAGGAAATAAAATCACTATCTTGAAGAGCTGTCTGCACTCCAATGTTCACTATAGAATTATTCACATTAACCAAGATACAGAAACAACTTAAGTGTATGATGACAGATATATGGGTAAAGAAAAAATATATATGTGTAGAGTAAAATATTATTCAGCCTTTAAAAGGAAAGAAATCTTTTCATTTGAGACAACATGGAAAAAACTGGAGGACAGTATGCTGAGTGAAATAAGCCAAGGAGAGTAAGACAAATATCGTCTGATCTCACTTTTATGTAGAATCTTAAGAAGTTGAACTCACAGAACTAGACAGTAGAATTCTGGTTACCAAGGGCTGGTATCAGTGAGGGAGATGTTGGTGAAATGGTACAAACATTTAGAATAAGATGAGTATTTTCTAGAGACCTAATATATAGCATAGTGAATATAGTTAATAAGAAGGTATTATATACTTGAAATTTGCTAAAAGAGTACATCTCCAGTGTTCTTACTACACACACGTGCACAAAATACTATGTGAAGGGTATGTGGGCATGTTAATTGGCTTGATTGTGATAATTATTTCACAATGAATGTATACATATACTAAAACCTCATGTTCTACACCTAAATATAAACAATGCTTGTCAATTATACTCCAATAAATCTGGGGGAAAAGCCTGATTTCTCAAAAATCTTCATGTTAACATGAACAGTTTAGAAATAAAACAACTGCGCAAGAAACGTGTTTCTGTCAGATCTCAGGGTTAGGAGCCTCCCCTGAGAAAAATAAAAATCCTGTGTTATCTTCCCCATGAATTTGAGATTTGAGATCCATAAAAGAGAAATCAACTTGAAGAATAATATTTGTTCAGGCCACTTGGAAGAAGCAATTACACCATGGAAGAGCTCTCCCATGGTAGAGTTAGAGTATCAAAAACTTCTGATGTTAGGAAAACAATCTGAAAGATAACATAAAAATGTGTGTTTATAATGATGCAACGTATGTTTACCAGGATAAGGGATCAAAACAGAGAGAGAACAATAGCAACTATGAAGAAAAAAAATAGGCTCATTTGAAAAGAACCAAATAGAAATTCTAGAAATGTTTTCTTTGATTCCCAGAGACCTCTTAATACTGAAGACCCTCAAGGCTTAGCTCTCAACTCTCTTCTCAATCTTCCCTCACACTTTTTAATTATCTCTCTTCCCTAAACCTCAGATTCCTTCAACATCTCCACTTGAACAGTTATCTAAAATTGACTATGTTCACAACGGAACCAAATCTTACCTCTAATCTGCTTCACCCACAGTCATTCCCATCTCAGTTAATGTGACTCCTTATGTCACATCCACATCATCAGTTGTTAAATCCAGTTGGCTTTACTCTCAGGCTCTACTCTCAAGATAGAAATGTGCAACTTCTCACCACCTCTGCTAACCTCACCCTATTCGGGGATCCGTCATCACCTCTCTCCTAGATCACCGTCTCTTGGCTTCCATCCTTGAGCCCTATAGGTTGCCCTCAACAGACTAATCATAAGAAAAATCAGATGTTGCCATTCTTTGCTCAGAATCTTTCAGTGCCTCCTCATCTCACTCAGAATAAAAACCAAAGTTCTTAGAACTTCCCACAGAGTTCTTCTAGTTCTGGCACCATTATTTTCTAAGCTCATTTCAGACTAATTTCTCCACACTCCCTCTGGTCTCACACCAGTCTTATATTTGTTTATTAGCTGTTTCTTTTACCTAAAATCGCCTCCCCCAGGTAGCTTCATGGTTTCTCTCTCACCTTTTTCATATTTGAGCCCTTTCCTGAACACCCTGTTAATATCGCCCCCTTTTTCCAACACTCAGCATCCCTCATCCTTTATTTTTCTTTTCAGAAGGCATTCCTTCTAATCTACTGTAATTTGCTGATTTGCTTATTATCTCCGTAAATGAAATACAAGCCCCATGTGGGTGGGGATTTTGTATGCTTTGCTTATAGCTAATAGGATTTTTTAAATTTATTTTTTTCATACAACATATCAATTTCTTCACGTGATATCATGAACATTTTTTCCATTGTAATTGAATAGTGTTTAAATATTAGTGGTTACGTAATATGTAATAATTTATTTCATAATTGTACATTTAGGTTTCCAAGTTTTCGCTGTTATAAACTTTCTCATGTTTATTTTTGACACTATAAAATTATTCTTTAGAATATATTACTGGAAGTAGAATTACTGGGTCAATGAAAATGAACATTCTGGTTTTCTGTTTTGTTTTGATTTTTGGCCTTGATTTTTTTTGAGATATAGTTAATTTGCAATATTATATAAGCTTCAAGTGTATAACATGGTGTACAACATAGTTATTATGAAATATTGGTTATATTCCGAGATGTACAATATATCCTCGAACCTTATTTATTTTCCACATAGTAGTTTGTACCTCTTCAGAAACCTAAAATGTATACACCTAAAAACTCCTTTTTTTATACCTAAGAGAAAAAAAAGTCATAAACAATTTGGTCTTAAAACCTCTCTTTTTCTCAGATTAGCTATTAAAAAATTCTCAAGTTTAAGGGTATTTTTTAAGAAAATATATATATATTGTATAAAAACATTTGGACCTTAGGAACCCTGGGAAAAATGAATCTCTCCCAATTTCTTCAAGACTAAATTTTAAACTCTTTCAGTTTAGCTTTTCCCTTCTCTGTTGTGAAATGTTCCCCCCCCCCCCACAGGACAAAGCAATAAAGATCTGATAGATTGTTAATGGAAGTAACACTTATTCTCAACCATAAAATAAGTAAAACAAATAAAATTTTTGAGGGAAGTTTTTAAGGATGAGCATTTAAAAGTTAAAGACTTTATTGTTCATCTGTTGATTTTTTCATTTAAAAATATAGTCTTTAATTTTATGCCAAAGACTTCTATTTTTGCTTTAATATGAAGTTGCTTGATGGATGATGATATTGTCCATACTCTGGCTAGTTAGTGATCCGTCTCAACATTCTTTTGGTGAATTTTATACAAATAATTTTACAAAGGCTTATTCTGTCCGTCTCAACATTGTTCTAGTGAATTTTATACAAATAATTTTACAAAGGCTTATTCTGTGTCTTAACACCTCCCATGGGAGCTTGGGTTTGGCAGCCTTCTATTAGTAATTATAATATTTAGCTTGAGTTGAATCAGGACACAGACCATGATGTATTATATTTAAAATTGCATTTGTGGGACATTAGCAGAAGGTTTATGAGAGTATTGTAATAATAATACTCTTTAGTGGAAGGTAGGAATGTTGTTAGCTATGAGAATAAATAGAATTTGATTATATTTCAAGAAGTGGTTTAAGGCTCATTATTTTCTTATAAATTTGAAAAGGCAACCAACATTTTAGTATTAGAAAAACTCAGTTATTAACTTTTAAAAACAAGGTAGAGGTCTAATCTGATGAGTTATATGTACATGAGGCATAAATATATTTCTAAATAGGTCAAATTTCTTCCTGCTTTATTTATTTATTTATTTATTTATTTATTTATTTATTTATTTATTTGGTGGAGAGAATGCTGACTTTTGTTTTGGAGTGACTCAAGCAAGGATCAGTCCTTTGGCCTTTTAGGTAGCTGTGATAATTCTCTTTTGCTCTCATGCAACGTCATGGCATTAAATATACTGATGACACAAAAATTTTTATCTAGTTTATATCTCTTTCTAAATTCAGACACTTATGTCTGATGACCTATTGCAGTCACTCCTTAAGGTCTTTCATAGGCTTAAATTCAGTATATCCAAAGTTAGTTCCTTATATCCAACAGTCCCACCTCCAATTCAACCTCTCCTATAATGTTTCCAGCTCATTAAATTGGGGGTATATATACCTGTTTTGCTTGCTTTCTCAGCATAATTATTAATAGCATCCTCTTTAACTTTCAAAAGTACCCTCTTTAAGTTTCAGAAGTCATGATATGTGCACATATAGTAACGATATGTTGTAATCATTTTCTATGTTGTTTAGACCCCCCGAGGAATAGCTATACTGCCCTTTGTCACCCATATTCCACATCTACTTTATCAGAAAATCCTGTGGGGTTTACTATGAAAATATATACAGAATCTGACCATTACTCACATGCCCACTGTCACCATGCTGATTGAAGCCACATCATCTCTTACCTCAGTGACTACAATAGTTTCCTGAACTGGTCTTGCTTGCGTCTAGAGTTCCCTATTAAAATGAATGTCGGATGATGTTACTGCTCAGCTCCAGAACCTCAGCTAAGTGAATCAAGTCTTGTTACCTTTGAATGACTTCCCCTGATAGCAACATTTTATAGCCTGCTTGGACTTAGGAGTGGTATCCCCTGCCACATTTATGTTCTCCATCACCATGTTCTTACTCATTGGAACATTTACCACCTCTGTCTTGCTCACTAGCCCAGATTGCAACCTGCTACTTGATTCCTGGTCACCAAGGCTACCAGATTGGACTTTGGTGCTTGTACTTGGCATCTGCAACTGTGTCTACCCTCTTCCTCTGCTCTTATTTGGCACAGCATGTTGCGGAGGTTTTGAAGTGCCCTAATGATTCTCAGTATGATCCATCTTGCTTTAAGCAACCAGGCTGGATCTGTTTGGTTGCTTAAGAATACCAACATCTTGAAGTAAAGAAGAAAGCCAAGTTCTTTGTGTAGCAATTGTAAGAATATTCATGATACTTTGTTCAAATATATCTACTAAAAAATTACTTGTCCTCTGAATTTATTTGAAGAAAATATGTAGACTTGCATTTGAAATTCAGATTTAATTTTATTATTTGCAAACACCGGAGCTACCTTTTAGGTAAATGTTTCTTGGGATGGTGAATTTCCACAAAGATATTAAAGAAATTTAAAAAGTGAACTTGGAAAAAATTACTCAAATATTACATCAGAATAATCAGCCCAAGGGAAATACAATCCTTTAAAAATGATCGTAGGTAGTTTTTTAAAACCTGAAATTTATATTTAATTCCCCCCCAAAAAAACAGTTCAATAGCTTTTGCAAGAAAATGATGTGACATGCCTTCCCAGCCATGCCAGATATTTATTCTAATACCCAAAAATGAAACAACAAATTAAAAATTTTGATATGCCTTTGATTTCTTACAGTTACTTACTAGAGGTAAGTGATTCAGTCTTTGAGATTTTGGTTTTGTGCCCTGATAAATATCTTTAAATTAATTACATATAATCCATTTAAAATTTGTATTATTACATTATTTATACATATATTTTTAAACATGAGTCAGTGAAGAGATTTGACTAAACTTAGGCTTCTTCAAAATCATAGTGCCAATTTTTCTTTCTTTTTTGGGAAGGAGTGATAATATTCATATTTAGTACTGTTTTATGAATTATCATATGTGGCAACACAAGTTAAGCCTAATGATATCAAATTTAACTCAGATAATTGCTTTTTAACCCTTTGGTAAAGTGAGCAGTTTGTAAAAGTTATAAAATGTACTTAGAAAATTTTATAACAAAAAAATGAGGCCTGATTTTACCCAGTTTCTGGGACATTTTTACAATAGAAATAATAGATGATGGACTAATCTTCAATCCATCATGATGAAATAATGATTTAACTAGCATGTTTTGATGTAGTCAATAAAACTTGAATCCTGAAATCTTAATTTAACTTCATCATAAAGATTGGTCTTTTTAGTATTAGTATTAAAAATGATCTATCCCTCACGTATATCTACCTGATATTTCAATTACATAGTAAAAATTTTAGATCAATCCTCATGTATCTATCGGTGGAACTTATGCATCCTTCTAATAGAACTCATTATTCATATTCGAATCCTTAAAATGTTAGCAATAAAACTCCTTTTTGCTCCTTTTATGAATTCACTAAGGCGTCTCATAATTGGGAAACCTGCTTCCTGTGACCCAAAATAGTGGGAAGAAGCACCACAGAAAGCTATTGTAACATCTGTTTTTTCTCACAAAATATCAAATCAAATGTTGTAAATCACTAATTTCTATCATGAAAGTTTCCATTATTTCTTTAGGAAGTTGATGTGAAGATGTTCCAGAATCATGATATCTGGAAAAGTTTGCAATAAGTATTTGCCATCGACTGGTACCTTTAGACATTAATAGGGTTAAATAATTCTTGGTTATTCTCTTTGGGTTCTTCATCCTCATGTCCATTTTTTGGCTGGAGATTATAAGAGGGTGAGAAGAAAGTAAGAGATACAGAGGGGGGGTGATATGGATCCATACTGACATCTTCCTTTCCTCTCCTATCCACACTAGCACCACATTCTTGACTCTCTGCATCCCTCAAGGACCATAGCTCCTTCTGTGTAGGCCCCCTCCAAGATTCAAGCTCTCATTGGGTTCTGCGTTCTTTTTCTTATCCTTCTTGTTAACAATAGAAGTTTCTTTATTGTTAACTAGTCTCTAGATGCTTCCAAGTCATTTGTGTTTCCCTACCTCTTATCTTTGAAAATAGTTCCTTCACTAAATTCTCTTTATTTAAATCATTTTAGTTGATTCTGATTTTGACTGATATAAATAAATCTCAAACAAATGGATTATTTATTTTCCATATTTACTGATATCCATGCAAGGGAATTTTCCAGCCACATTTAAGTCATAATCATCCTTGCATTAATTCTTATTTAATTAAGTTTAAACTCCCTATGCTTCTGTTTAAGTATGGAATCAGCCCTCAGAAATGTAATGCAGGATCTTTGTTTTCAACACAAGTAACTTAGTTCAATTCAGCCTTTCTCTTTTTCATTGATGTTTTCAGTTTTAAAAATCCATTTTTAGTTCATGATGGGTCAGATATTTCCCATATCATTTTCTGTCACAAACACTTCTTTCTGAACCAAACTAGAAAAATATAGTCTATAGTATATATGTATGTGTACCATTATGTGATTCCTTTTTAAACTATGAAGCCATTCAGGTTTTTGGTTATTACCTTATTAAGTTTTGGTTTCTTTTATTTGCATATAAGCCCATATAGTCATATATAAACCCACATAATGTCTATGGACCCTGAAAAGTACACATTACATTTGAAAATATTTTGTTTGTTTTTAACTTGTATTTGTGTTTTAATTTTTGAGTATTTTGTGTTTTCATGTATATATAGGCACATTTTGAATCATTGGGATGAGCTTATTTCAGCCAGGCATGCTACAGATTTCAGAGTTTCCTTCCTTCATTGACTTGCCCTTGCATGTTTGATGAAAAGCAGCTCAGCATACTTTATGGGACTATTTTTTTTTTTTTGGTAAAATAACTGGCTGTTTTATTGTTCTAGGTAATGATTACATCACAGATGTTGTACCTGTGTTAGGTTCTGCTCTCAGAGGAACTTAAGTGAAGACAGTCACACAGTGAAATAAATGGCAAAGCTGCTATTTGAAATGAGGTGTATCTGTGATAGAGACTTTTTAATTTGTTTTTAGGAAGTGAGAAGTTCCAGGAGAAACCCAGGGTCACTAAGTGGAGGTGAGAAGGAGCAGGCAGGTTGGGGGTGCTGTGCTCACAGTGGGCTACTCTGGTAGATGTGGTGGGTACAGGGTTGTGCTCTGAGCTGCTGAGAAGGGCCCAGTAACATTGGGCACTGAGGGCAAATTCCCCAGTGGTGACACCACACCCAGCTTTAGTGTGGTAGGATTTTACAAGAAATCACATTCCTTGGCCTTAGAGATAGACGCTAAAACAAAAGAAACTCCCTTTATCATCCAAGGGAATCATCAAGTATAAAAAAATGCTTTGGTGAAAAGAAGATCCGCATTGCTTCTCTTTTCTTTTCTTACCTCTTTTTTGTGTGGGACTGTTTTGGAGTTTTCAATTCTGTTTCACTGATCTATGTCAATACATAGATCTCTGCCAATACAATACTATGTAGCCTTGATTATTGTAGCTGTGTAATCAGTCTTGAAATTGGGCAATTTTATTCCTCCCACTTTATTTTTCCCTTTCAAAACTTTTTTTTTCCACCTATTCTAGTTTCTTTGCCATTCCATATAAAGTTTAGAATAATCTTTTCTTTATCTAAAAAAGTCTTGCTGGGATTTTGATACATATAAAACTAAACCTGTACATCAATTTGGGGAGAATTAATACTTAAACTATTTTGAGTCTCCCAAACCACGAATATGTTGTCTTTCTATTTGTTTAGATATTGTTTGATTTCATCATTTTTTTTTTTTAGTTTTCAGCATCCAATTTGAAGTCTTGTATTTAGTTACATTTACACCTAAGTATATAAAATGGTATTATGTTTTAAATTTTAATGCCTACATGTTCACTGTTACTATATAGAGATCCAGTTAATTTTTGTGTGCCTGTATCCTGAAGTCTTGCTGAACTCATTTATTAGTTCTAAGAGGTATGTTGTGTGTTCCTTGGGATTTTCTACATAGATAATGATATCACAAGACAATGGGGACTGTTTTATTTCTTCCCTTCCAAGTTATCTGATTTTGATTTCCTTTTCTTGCTTTACTGATTGGCTAAAACTTCCAGCACTATGTTAAACAAGAGCGGTTAAAGCAGACATCCTTCCTGGAATTTTATTCTGTTTTTCTCTCTCGTTTATTGAATTTACTTCCATCTTCAAATTTTATTTAATCTGTAGGGGTTCTGACCAGTGATCTCTATTACACCTGTGTGTTAACTTGTACACAGGGCTGAGGACTTGTAAAATAAATAAGCATGTTTCTACTCCTTTCAGTTCCTAAAGACAGTATTAAACATTGCTATGCAAATGTGACTTAATACCAGTTGTAAGCTCTCTTGCCTTGGCATAGAGAATGCTAAGTCCTTTCCATATACAATCACTGATGTAGCAGTAATAAAATAGTCAAACAAGAAAATTCCAGTGGAACCACAAATGATCAACTCAACTGCTTCTACAAGGTGGGACAGGAAGAAGAAGTAGGAAAAAATATGATAGTACAAAGCAGAGAATAATTACAGAGCTAAGTCTTGCTAAGTAATGATAAGAAACTCTTTTAGGGTTTATTGAACCTAGAATTTGTAATATAGGCAGGCTGAGACCCAGAGGTTATTCATATTTTGGCTCCATTAATAATTCCTGTATAATGTGGGCATGTGTCTTTGCCTCCTGAAGTCTGGTTGATATCTTTAATTTTAATTTAAGGATAAATATATCTGCCTTAGAGAGATAATACATGAATTAGATGAGAAAAAGTATAATAGTTATATGATGTAACCAGTCTGACACGTAGTAAGTATTCAGTAACGATTTCATTTTACTTTTTTTTACCATTGTTCTGCTAACCTAAGGGTTTTACAGAAGTTATGCTAGTACAGAGTACAGAGGAACAGAGAAGTTTTTTTTTTTTTAAGGCCACAGGTACAGCATAGGGAAGTTCCCATGCTAGGGGTCGAATTGGAGCTACAGCTGCTGGCTTACAACACAGCCACAGCAACACAAGATCTGTGCTGCATCTGTGACCTACACCACAGGTCATGACAATGCCGGATACCCACCCCACTGAGTGAGGCTAGGGATCGAACCTGCATCCTTATGGATCCTAGTCAGGTACATTACTGCCAAGCCATGACAGGAACTCTGAGAAGGGGGCATTTTGTAGAAGGCACTTGACATCATGTGGGATGAAGATAGTAACGATGTTCAGCAAAAAGTACAAACATAAATACCTATTTATATCCATATATTTGAGATATTATATTACATTTTAAATATGTATACTGAGCATCTTTATTTAAATATATCTACTGAACAGTTATGTTTAAAAATATATAACGAACACCTTTAGATTGATATTTTTTACATAATAATCTAACATGGAAGGTGAGAAACCATGAAATAAGAGAAGGACTAGCTGGTAACTAAATGAGCAAAAATTGGAGACAGACAATTGAAACCATTAGTGACTCTAAGACTCATGAAGAAAAAGTAGTAGTTTACTCCACAACTACACTAAAGTTATGCTTAAATAAAATCAGTAGCTGACTCTTTATTGTGAGGCTACAGCCTTATTGTTCCTGGATCTTTATACATGGCAATTTCTGATAAAGAAGAGATGTTTTGTCCTATTTTAGTTTTTATTTTAATTTTGAAAGCTTTGTGAGTTTCTCTCTGTGATGAGGAACTGTACCCTTTCAGGTGTGCCAGTGGTTATATAATTAAGTGTTGGGTTTATTAAAAACTATGCCATACAGGAAAGACTCAAAATTATGGCTTATGTCAAAAAAGACTAGAGATGAAGTTTACCCCTCAGCAGTATTAGTCCGTGGTAAAAAAGTATTTGCAGTTACTGACTGAAGCTATTGCTTAAAAAATAAGCCTGAAAGAGTGCATTTTTCTGAGTGGTTTAAAAGTTGATCTCTGACTCTTACCTCTTCCAAATTTTATAAAGTATTTTTGAACATTCCTGATACAGAACTTTGTGGCAAATCAAGATGCTTCACCTGGCTGTTGCCCTTTTAGTTGGCAGAGGCTGATGAGCTGTGTAATTAGATAAATGTTCCCGCCAATACAAGGGACGCAGTAATGTTTTTCATCTTTTCCATTATCGTACACTTAACTGTGGAGCATACTCTCATTTGGCATTCTAAGCACTTTTGATTGATTTACAATGTCAGTAAAACTTACAGATTATGCATTCCAAAAGATAAGAGGGAATTAATGTCTTAGGAAAAGTTTTTAGCATAGCTCCTCTTGCCAACATTAATTTTTTTAGCATTAGTTTGTCTAAGTGTACAGAAGCAAGTAAACATGAATAAATGTAATCCAAATTAAATTGCTGAGAATATTATTTTCCATTTGGTTTGCTCTGGGTTTATAAGTAATAGTTCTTGATGTATACTTTGAAGCATGTCCTGACTCTTATTAGAGATGTCAGAATAATGTTCAACATGTTCCATTACATGTTCCCACATATTTGCTTTGGACAGGCTAGTGTTTTTTTCCCTGAAACACATATGGATTTACACCAATGACAATCAATAAAAAAATAACAGAAGAATTATAATAGAAATTTTGAAGATGGAACATTAGAGTACTACTCAATATTTTGGAAATTTTATGTTGTCTAATAAGAAATACTCTGAGAGTTTTCACAGTTTTTTTTTAACTTCACTTAAAAATTTTATGCACCCTGGAGTTCCCTTCGTGGCTCAGTGGTTAACGAATTCGACTAAGAACCATGAGGTTGCGGGTTCGATCCCTGGCCTTGCTCAGTGGGTTAAGGATCCGGCATTGCTGTGAGCTGTGGTGTAGGTTGCAGACACGGCTCGGAACCCGCATTGCTGTGGCTGTGGTGTAGGCCGGCGGCTACAGCTCCTGTTAGACCCCTAGCCTGGGAACCTCCATATACCGCGGGTGCAGCTCTACGTAAAGGCAAAATGACCAAAAAAAAAAAAAATTTGTGCACCCTATTGGAGTTCCCATCATTGCTCAGTGGCTAACAAACTCGACTAGTATCCATGAGGACATGGGTTCCATCCCTGGCCTCGCTCAGAGCGTTAAGGATCCAGTGTTGCTATGAGCTGTGGTGTAGCTTGCCGATGTGGCTTGGATCCAACGTTGCTGTGGCTGTGGTGTAGGCCAGAAGCTAGAGCTCCGATTCGACCTCTAGCCTGGGAATCTCCATATGCTGCAGGTACAGCCCTTAAAAGGCTAAAAAGACCAAAAAAAAATCATGCACCTTAAAATAAAGTCTATTCAAACCATTGAGAAGTGGTAGCTAGAAAATCTAGTTGACCAAGAAATTTGACAGTTATATAAAATGTGCCCTACTCTTACTTAAATCACAATATAGTCATATCAATAGAAAAAATAAGTATCATTTAGAGGAGTCATCTATTACTGAAAGTAAAAATCAATATTTTAAAGTTCAGATTTGTTTAAGCTTGGCAAGACTTTGCTTTAGAAAGTAATTAATTTGGCTTTTAAGTCATTCTTCCATTCATGATTTATAATGGCAGATCTGCTATTTAAGGCTTACATGAGTTTTTAAAAAATAAATATTTAGAGTCACAGAAAGGCAATTTTAGCTGTCAGAGAAGAAATCTGATTTTTAGCTAATGAACAATCTACAAGGCTTGAGTAGTCTTTTAGTTAGGTTGCATTTTGAGTAAATGAAGATAGAATTGCTTCACGGAAATTAAGTATGAAGACCAGGTGTGTTTGATGCAGACACACATCACTTGGCTTCTGGAGAAAACAAGTATTCACACAGGATTAGAACACGGACATTCCTAGCTAAGGAGTCAAAAGCAGAGATTGTTAGGAGTCAAGTTGTTATTATACCAAACCTAAACTAAAGGTGATTTTTCTCCTTCTGAATGTAGCTGGCCATTTATTTGACTCCTCATATGTCTCCTGTACTGGATAAGTTGAAAATTTTCTTGGTTTTATTTGTTAATTTCATTGTGATTCATTTTGATTCATTATTTTGAGTTTATTCCTCATCAGATCTGGAGGAATCTTTTGGAGCTATCATTTAGCCTTTGATTTTAGAATATCAAAATGTAATTATTACAACCACTACAAATCTATGGGATGCTGCAAAAGGGAAATTCATAGTAATAAAGGCCTTCCTCAGAAAAGAAGAAAAATCTCAATTGACAACTTAACCCAGCACCTAAATGAGTTAGAAAGAGAACAAACAAAACCTAAAGTCAGCAGAAGGAAGGAAATCATAACGATCAGAGAGGAAATCAATAAAATAGATTCAAAAAAACAATAGAAAAAAATCAATAAAACCAAAATCTGGTTCTTTGAAGGTAAACAAAATTGACAAAGCTCTGGCTAGACTCCCAAGAAGAGGAGAGAAAAAACCCAAATAAACAATTAAGAAATGAAAAAGGAGAAGTCACAATGGGTATTACAGAAATACAAAAAAAAAAAAAAACATGAGAGAGAATACTATGAACAGTTGTACACCAACAAATTTGACAACCTAGATGAAATGGACAACTTTTTTTTTTCATAACAATGAGTTTTATTTCAATTATAGCTGTACAATGATTATCACAAGTCGATGTGATACATTTTGTGTCCCAAACCCACAGTGCATCCCCCCACCCCCCAGACTGTCTTATTTGAAAAACCAGGGTTTTCCAAAATCTGTGAGTCATTGTCTGTTCTTCAAAGAAGTTCATTGTGTCACTTTAGTTGCCACATGTAAGCGGTAGCATTGGGTGTTGCTGTCTAATTGTCTGACTGGTTTCACTTCGCATGATAATTTCTAGGCCCATCCATGTTGCTATAAATGTTGTTAGTTCGTTCCTTTTAATGGCTGAGTAATAATCCATTGTGTGTATGTACCATATCTTCCCTATCGACTCCTCTGTCGATGGGGATTTAGGTTGTTTCCATAACCTGGCTTCTTCCCTCTCTAGCTGCTTTAGATGTAAGGTTAGGTTGTTTATGTGAGCTTTTTCTTGTTTCCTGAGGTAGGCTTGTATTGCTATATACTTTCCTCTTAGAACTGCTTTTGCTGCATCCCAGAGGTTTTGGAGTGTCGTATCTTTGTTGTCATTTGCTTCTAGGTATTTTTTAATTTCCTCTTTGATTTCTTCAGTG
>PVHT020000077.1:31990135-32084122 GCA_004024745.2 Catagonus wagneri
TGAGGTAGGCTTGTATTGCTATATACTTTCCTCTTAGAACTGCTTTTGCTGCATCCCAGAGGTTTTGGAGTGTCGTATCTTTGTTGTCATTTGCTTCTAGGTATTTTTTAATTTCCTCTTTGATTTCTTCAGTGATCCATTTGTTGTTTAGTAGCGTGTTGTTTAGTCTTCACGTGTTTGTATTTTTTGCCATTTTTTTCTTGTTGTTGATTTCCAGTCTTATAGCATTGTGGTCAGAGAAGATGCTTGATATGATTTCAGTTTTCTTAGAGTACTGAGGCTTGATTTGTAGCCCAGGATGTGATCAATCTTAGAGAATGTTCCATGCACACTTGAGAAGAATGTGTATTCTGTTGCTTTTGGATGGAATGTCCTATGAATATCTATTAAGTCCATCTGATCTAATGCTTCATTCAGGACTTGTGTTTCCTTATTGATTTTCTGTCTTGATGACCTGTCCATTGCTGTAAGTGGGGTGTTAAAGTCCCTCATTATGATGGTGTTATTGTTGATTTCTCCTTTTAAGGTTGTTAGCAGTTGCTTATATATTGTGGTGATCCTATGTTGGGTGCATAGAT
Organism: Catagonus wagneri; assembly: GCA_004024745.2. Classification (NCBI taxonomy): domain Eukaryota; kingdom Metazoa; phylum Chordata; class Mammalia; order Artiodactyla; family Tayassuidae; genus Catagonus; species Catagonus wagneri. The sequence continues at coordinate 31,990,714 of PVHT020000077.1, forward strand.
ATTTAAAATTATTATGTCTTCTTCTTGGATTGATCCTTTGATCATTATGTAGTGCCCTTCCTTGTCTCTTAAAATAGACTTCATTTTAAAGTCCATTTTGTCTGATAGGAATATTGCTACTCTGGCTTTCTTTTGATGCCATTTGCATGGAATATTTTCTTCCATCCTCTCACTTTTAATTTGTGTGTGTTCCTAGAAGTGAAGTGTGTCTCTTGAAGACAGCATATATATGGGTCTTGTTTTTGTATCCATGTGGCTAGTCTATGTCTTTTGGTTGGGGCATTCAGTCCATTAACATTTAAGGTAATTGCTGATATATATGTTCTTATTGCCATTGTATTAACTGTTTGGGGTTTTTGTTGCTCTTTTTTTTTAACCCTGAAGTTTTAATATAGGAGTCTATATACAAATGAGATTCTTTTAAGCTGTTGGTTTCTTAATCGCACGTGTGTCTCCAGTGACCTGCATTTGTGCTCTCTTCTCACAATTTCTGATTTTGGTAGCATAACTGTGCATGGAGGATTTAGTATCTTTACTGTATATATGCCTTTACTGGTGGACCTTGTCATTTGTGATGTTTTTGTTTCTGGCTGTGGCCTTTTCTTTTCTGACTAGAGAAGTTCCTTTAAGATTTGTTGTAAAGCTGGTTTAGTGTTGCAGAAATCTCTTAGCTTTTGCTTATCTGTAAAGGTTTTGATCTCTCATTCAAATCTGAAAGACAGCCTTGCAGGGTAAAGCAATCTTGGTTGGAAGTTTTTCCCTTTCATCACATTAAGTATATCATGCCACTCCCTTCTGGCCTGCAGAGTTTCAGCTGAAAAATCTGCTGATAACCTTATTGGGGTTCCCTTTTATGTCATTTGTTTCTTTTCCCTAGCTGCTTTCAGTATTTTCTCTTTGTCTTTAATTTTGGTCATTTTGATTAATATGTGTCTGGGGGTGTTCCTCGGGTTTACTTTATATGGTACTCGTTGCGCTTCCTGGATTTGAGTGAGTGGTTGGATTCCCATATTAGGGAAGTTTTCAGCTATAATCTCCTTGAATATTTTTTCTGTCCCCTTCTCTCTCTCTCTCTTATCCCTCTGGCACCCCTATAGTACGGATGTTGGTGCGTTTAACATTATCCCAGAGTTCTCTGAGACTCTGCTCATTTCCTTTCAATCTTTCATCTCTTTTCTCTTCCACATTAGTGATTTCCACTAATCTGTCCTCCACCTCACTGATTCGTTCTTCTGCCTCCTGTATTCTACTGTTGGCTGCTTCTAATGAATTTTTTATTTCAGTTATTGTATTTTGCATCTCTTCTTGTTTAATTTTTACAGTTTGTATTTCTCTGCTCAGTGTTTCCTGTAAATGATCAATCTTTGCCTCCAGTCTGTTTCCAATGCCTTGCATCATCTTCAGCATCAACAGTCTAAAGTTTCTTTCTGAGAGGCTGATAATCTCCTCATCACTGAGCTGTTTTTCTGGGCTTTTCTCTTTCTCCCTTATCTGAGTTATAGCTTTCTGTCTTTTCATTTTTACAGGTTTTTGGTGTGGTGACCTTTTTGCCAACAACAGAGTTGTAGCCTCTCTTAGTTCAGGTGTTTGCCTCCCCTGTGGCTAAAGGTGGTATGGAGGGGGTTGCTGTAGGCTTCCCAATGGGAGGGAGTATACCTGCCCACTGGTAGGTGGGGTTGGTTCTTATCCCTCTGATGGATGGGGCTTTGTCTCTGGATGAGATTAGAGGCTGGCTGTGTGCCTGAGGGGTCTTTAGGCAGCCTGTTTAGTGATGGGTGGGGTTGAGATCCCACCTGGATTATTGTTTGGCCTGGGGCTTCTCAGCGCTGATGGGAGGGACCAGATTTTCCCAGAAATGGCCACCTCCAAAGAAATGCAGGCTGATGAATTTTCCCGAGAGCTTCGCCTCCAGTGCCCTTCCCCCACAACAAGCCACAGTCACCCCTGATTTCCCAGGAGATCCTCCAAGAATCGCAGTCAGGCTCCACCCGGATTCCTCTGGAGACTGCTTTGCCCTGGGACCCAGTGCACATGAAAGTCTGTGTGTGCCTTTCAAGGATGGGGTCTCTGTTTCCCCCAGTCCTGTGGCGCTCCTGCACACAAGCCCCACTGGCCTTCAATGCCAGATGCTCCGGGGGCTCTTTCTCCCTGTGCCCAATCCCCAGGCGTGGGGTTTTGACGTGGGGCTCAGAACTCTCAGTCCTGTAGCTGAGTCTCTGTGATGCAGTTACTTTCCAGACTGTGGGGCTTCCCACCCTGGAGGTATGGGGTTGCTTCTATCGCGTAATCTCCCCTCCTACCTCTTGATGTGGTCTCCTCTTTGTCTTCTGGAGTAGAATATCTTTTTTGGAAGTTTACAATCCATTTGATTGAAGGCTGCTTGGCATTTGGTTGTAGTTTTGCTGTTTTTTTGGGAGAGAAGTTTAGCTCCAGTTCTTCTATTCTGACATCTTAATCCAGTCTGTGGTGTGATGTGCCTGGCCTTGGATTTCTGAGACACACCAAGGAAAGTTCTTTTCCGTACCTTACAAATTTCCAGATATTGATGATGTAGCATGACCAAGAGACATCCAAGATTTCATGTTGAAAACGAATCACTGGATGTGCAGGACATGCTGGAGGACTCCATGGGGTGAGAACCCATGGAACGTCAGGCAGACTGCTGGCCAACTGTTGAAATGGACAACTTTTTAGAGACTTACACCCTGCCAAAACTGACTCAAGAAGAAATAGACCAACTGAACAAACCGATCACTAAAAATGAAATTGAGTATGTCATAAAAACATTCACTACAAATAAAAGTCCAGGATCAGATGGCTTCACAGGCGAATTCTACCAGACATACAAAGAGGAACTCATACCCATCCTCCTTAAACTTTTCCAAAAGGTTGAAGAAGAAGGAACACTCCCAAAGGCATTCTATGATGCCACCATCACCTTAATTCCAAAACCAGACAAAGATACCATGAAAAAAGAAAACTGTAGGCCAATATCTTTGATGAATATACGTTCAAAAATTCTCAACAAAATTCTAGACAACTGAAACCAGCAACATATAAAAAAGATCATACACCACGACCAGGTGGGATTCATCCCAGGTGCACAAGGATGGTTCAACATATGCAAATCAATTAACGTCATACACCACATTAAAAAAGAAAAGTCAAAAACCACATGATCATATTAATAGATGCAGAAAAAACATTCGACAAAGTCCAACATCCATTCAGGATCAAAACTCTTACCAAAGTGGGTATAGAGGGAACATTCCTTAACATAATAAAAGCCATTTATGACAAACCCATAGCAAATGTAATACTAAATGGAGAAAAGCTGAAAGCCTTCCCACTAAAAACTGGAACAAGACAAGGATGCCCACTCTCACCACTGTTATTCAACATAGTATTGGAAGTCCTAGCTACAGCAATCAAACAAACAAAAGAAATAAAAGGCATCCAAATAGGAAGAGAAAAGGTAAAACTGTCACTGTATGCAGATGACATGATACTATATATAGAAAACCCCAAGGACTCAACCCCAAAATTACTTGAACTGATCAACGAATTCAGCAGAGTAGCAGGATATAAGGTTAACCTTCACAAATCAATCACATTTCTGTATACTAACAATGAAATATTAGAAAAAGAATACCAAAATACTTTACCTTTTAAAATAGCACCCCAAAAAATCAAATACCTGGGATTAAACCTAACCAAGGAGGTGAAAGACATATGCAGAGAACTACAAAATATTAATCAAGGAGATCAAAGAAGATACAAAGAAATGGAAAGATATTCCATGCTCATGGGCTGGAAAAATAAATATTGTAAAAATGGCTATACTACCCAAAGAAATCTACAAATTAAAGGCAATCCCTATAGAATTACCTATGACATTCTTCACAGAACTGGAACAATCCAAAAATTTATATGGAACCACAAAAGACCCAGGATCGCCAAAGCAATCCTCAGAAACAAAAGCCAAGCAGGAGGCATAACTCCTTCAGATTTCAGGCAATATTACAGAGCCACAGTAATCAAGACAGTGTGATACTGGTACCAAAACAGACATACGGACCAATGCAACAGAACAGAAAACCCGGAAATAAACCCAGATGCCTATGGCCAATTGATCTTTGACAAAGGAGGCAAGAACATAAAATAGGAAAAAGACAGTCTGTTCAGCAAGTATTGCTGGTAAACCTGGACAGCTGCATGCAAATCAATGAAACTAGAACACACTCTCACACCATGCACAAAAAATAAACTCAAAATGGCTTAAAGACTTATATATAAGACAAGACACCGTTAAGCTCCTGGAAGAAAATATTTGCAAGACATTCTCTGACATCAACCTTACAAATGTTTTCTCAGGTCAGTCTGCCAAAGCAACAGAAATAAAAGCAAAGATAAACCAGTGGGACCTAGTCAAGCTGACAAGCTTTTGCATAGCAAAGGAAACCAAAAAGAAAACTAAAAGAGAACTTAGAGAATGGGAGAAAATAGTGTCAAATGATGCAACTGACAAGGGCTTAATCTCTAAAATATACAAACAACTTATACAACTCAGCAGCAAAAAAGCCAACAGCCCAACTGAAAAATGGGCAAAGGACCTGACTAGACATTTCTCCAAAGAAGATATGCAGATGGCCAGCAAGCACATGAAAAAATGCTCAGCATCACTGATGATTAGAGAAATGTAAATCAAAACTGCCATGAGATACCACCTCACACCAGTCAGAATCACCATCATTAACAAGTCCACAAACAAGACATGTGGAGGGGGTGTGGAGAAAAGGGAACCCTCCTGCACTGTTGGTGGGAATGTAAGCTGGTACAACCACCATGGAAAACAGTATGGAGGTACCTTAGAAAGCGATATGTAGAACTACCATATGACTCTGCAATCCCACTCTTGGGCATATATCCAGACAAAAATTTCCTTGAAAGAGACACTTGCACACACATGTTCACTGCAGCACTATTCACAGTAGCCAAGACATGGAAACAACTCAAATGTCCATCAACAGACGATTGGATTAGGAAGATGTGGTATATGTGGTTTATATACACAATGGAATACTACTTAGCCATAAAAAAGAATAAAATAATGTCATTTGCAGCAACATGGATGGAATTAGAGACCCTCATACTGAGTGAAGTAAGTCAGAAGGAGAAAGACAAATACCATGTGATATCACCTATATCTGGAATCTAATATACTGCACAAGTGAACATTTCTACAGAAAAGAAAATCACGGACTTGGAGAACAGACTTGTGGTTGCCAAGAGGATGGGGGAGGGAGTGGGATGATAGGGGGGTCTGGGGTTATTAGTTGTAGAGTATTGCCTTTGGGATAGAAAAGCAAGGAGATCCTGCTGTGTAGCGCCGGGAACTCTGTCTAATCACTTGTGACGAATCCATATATGTATGTGTAACTGGGTCACCATGCTGTGCAGTTGGAAAATTCACAGAAATCTGTAAAACGGCTATAATAGAAAAATTAAAAAAAAAAAAGGGTTTTACCAGCGGACTTCCCATGTGGCTTGCAGCATAACTACTTGGCGTTGCTTCTTCAGTGGCTGTGGCTCGACACCTGGCTTGGCTCGGGAGCTTCCGTATGCTTCAGGTGCGGCCACTTGTTTAAAAAAAAAAAAAAAATTATACCACCTTGGAGTGATCATAGCAACAGGGAGAGTACAAAAAGAAAAGAGGACTTTTTGGCTCCCTAATTTCTATGGGCAGGAAGCAGACTTAAAACCCTATTTTAACCGTTTTTAATGTACCATTTTTATCATTTTTAATGTATAGTTTAGGGTTATTACATATACATTATTGTACAACCGTTACTACCATCTATCTCCAGAACTCTTTCATCTTACAAAACTGAAAGTCTATAGCCAATAAACAATAATATCCTATTTTTGCCTTCCCCCAGCCTCTAAAAACCACTATTCAATTTTCTGTCTCTGATTTTGACTGCTCTAGGTACCTCATATAAATGGAATCATACATAACTTTTTGTAACTGACATTTCACTTAGCGTAATGTCTTCAAGATCCATGCATGTTATAGCATATGCTAGAATCTCCATCCTTTCTAAGGCTGAAGAATATTCTGTTCTTTGTACATGCCATATTTTGCTTATCAATTCATCTTTCAGTTGACATTTGCATTGCTTGTGCATTTTAGCTACTGTGAATAATGCTGCTATGAACATGAGTGTACAAATATTTCTTCAAGATCCCCTTGCAATTCTTTGTGGTATATACTCAGAAGTAGAATTTCTAGAAATAGTAATTCCATTCTTAGTTTTTTGAGGAACCACCATATTATTTTCCACAGTGCCTGTACCATTTTACATTCTCATCAACCCTGCCCAGGGTTCCAGTTTCTAGGCAAAGTTCTGTGTTTGACAAATACTAAGTACTATAGCAATCAATACATGAATCAAGGGCTTTCCATGTAAACTTGGAGATTTCTGAGTAGTCTTTTGGCATTCAATTAACTTTTCCCTTCAAATTTTGTGAAAGTTTGTGAAAAACCCTATAGGCTCCCCAGAAAGGCATTAACATCATGTTCTAGGAAACAAATCTTCTCTACTTATATGGAAACTATCTCTTTATTTACTGAAACCGAATAGGGCTACAGCACATCTGAAGCTACTCTTTGTAAACTGACTGATTTTAATCCATTGGGCCACAGAGTGCAACCTAAAGTGTTTTTTATAGCTCACATTGAGGAAATTTTTACTAAATTCTGTGTAACACAAGCCATACAATAAGTCCTATGAGTTCATCAAGAGTTTGCCACTTCCTTCATGTTATTATTATTATTACTACTAGTAGTAGTAGTCACTGTATTGCTTTTGGTGGGCATGTTCTATACATGAGTCTTAATTCTTTACTCCTAACATTTAAAAAAATGCTTAAGTGATGGAGCTTGGATTTTAGATTCAGACCACATAGGTTCAAAATTCAGCCTGCCACTTTCCAGCTCTTTGACTTTTTACAAGTCACTGTATTTTCTAAGAACCCACAGCCCCACATATAAAATAGAGATGAATCAGGATAGTTGGGAGTATTAAATAATGTGATTTATATTAAATATGTAGCCCAGTGGTGTTACAGAGTAATCAATTGATATCAAACTATTGTTTTATTATAAATATAAAATTATTTTTCTCTGCTTAACTTACCTTTAGATAATTAATGTACAATATTCAAAGTGAGAATTCACTGACAGAGTTATCTCTATTTTTTTTTCAATCCAGACATCGACTAAACAGAGGAAATTTTGGTTATTATTGGTAAGTCATATGTTAATACTTTCAAACTTGAAAACTGTTCGCTTGACATATATATATATATATTTAATTTTGATTTAACTTTTCTTCTAGATTCTAGCATACGTGTTTCATTTAGGGAAAATAGCTATACAAGGATTACTTCTGGTAGATTTTTAAAAGGATTCTTGGAGTTCCCGTCATGACTCAGTGGTAACAAGCACAACTGGTATCCATAAGGATGTGATTTCAATCTCTGGCCTCTTCAGTGGGTTAAGGATCCAGCATTGCCATGAGCTCTGGTGTAGGTCACAGACATGGCTCAGATCCCGAGTTGCTGTGGCTGTGGTGTAGGCCAGCAGCTGTAGCTCTGATTTAACCCCTAGCCTAGGAACTTCCATATGCCACAGGTGTGGCTCTAAAAAGACAAAAAAAAAAAAAAAGATAAAAAATTAAAAAGAAAGAATTCTTCACGAAGAAAGAACAAAATGATATCTAAACATCTGGTACAATTCTAAGCCTATAAACATTCTTTCAATCTGTTGCATTAAGCACAGAATAAGAGAATAATAGTATGTAACGTACTTTTTAAAAAGACTGTGCTTTTCTTTTTGTTTAGAAACCCCACCACACTCCAAACAGGTTCACTCTTTTATGCTTCTAGAAACTCATGAAGACACAGGTTAAAATTTGGAGACCATAGTATCCTTAGCTCTAACTGGATGTGAAAACATTAAAAAGGAATTACTAGTGAGGACTATACAATCTATAAAGAAGTACTTCTACGTAGGGATCCTAAGTATTATAACCTAGAAGATACTGACTTGTGGATTGCACTGGGCAGGGAAGATCTGAATAAAATCAATATAAAGAGTTCTTGGAGAGTTTTATTATTTTGATTAGCCTGCTTTTATCATTTATGTTATCATTAAAGTTTCATTTCCAAACTCAGTGCACTCTGAGTGGTGACTTTGCAGATGGATCTGACATAAGCATGGCAGAAGCAGGATGTCTCTTCATTGAGAGATGGGTATCAGCTGTGCCTGATATCTGGAATCCAGTCCCAATAACCAACATTTGTATTTCTTGTTTTGCTTTCCTTACTTATTTTCCTTTCCTGTCTTCCAACTCTGTCTTAATGCCATTGTTTCCAATCACTTGTGGTAACCACACTTCATTCACCTTCACTTTTGCCTCTACAATGTCGAGTCTCTGTCAGGTACCAGTCCCTCTTAGCAGATCTGTAAATGTACTAGTACCTCTCACATCCCTTTACTCTCAACCAGCTCCATCATTCTCTTCTGTTTTGATTTAAATTTCTTGATTGAGTAGCCCATATACTCTGTCTCCACTTCTTCCCATTTATACCTCACACCATTAAAATGACCTCTTCTCATTTATTTTACTGAAATTGTTCTCTCTTAGGTCTGTTAATGCATTATAGTATAGTTAACTCGTTATAACATAGTAGGTACATTCATCTCTGTGGCCTCATTGTGAGCTACTTGAGTCCAAAAACTGTCATTTTTATTTTTTTAATCCAGGCACCTAGAAAGAGTAATGTTTGTGAGATTAGAGTTCAAGATGCCTTTCTTTTTATACTTAAGGGAATGGCAGCTGTGAAAGGAAAGGTGGAGAGTAGAACCCACATGATATCCTTGACTGGCACATGATAAACACTCATGAAAAACACTCAGTTATTATTTACTGAATTAAATATTCAAATTTCTTGATCAATAAAAATTCCTGATACTCTAGTAGGGAAGAAAAACAAAACTGAAACTACCTTGTTTAATCAACAGACCCTGTGGAATAAGTTAGCTATTATCTGTCTCTCCCAAGGAAGTGAAGAAACTTATTAAAAGTAAATTATTAGGAGTTCCCATCGTGGTGCAGTGGAAACGAATCCGACTAGGAACCATGAGGTTACGGGTTCGATCCCTGGCCTCGCTCAGTGGATTAAGAATCTTGCGTTGCCATGAGCTGTGGCGTAGGTCACAGACGTGGCTTGGATCTGGCATTGCTGTGGCTCTGGCGTAGGCCGGCAGCTGTAGCTCTGATTAGACCCCTCGCCTAGGAACCTCCATATGCTATGGTTGTGGCCCTAAAAAGACAAAAGACAAAAAAAAAAAAGTAAATTATTATTTCTGAGTACTTTTTCCAGGCCCTGCAATATGGAATATACACACATTGTCCTATTTATCCTCTTAACCACACTTGGTGTTCAGAATTATGATTTTCATTTTTACCATTGGAAACCTGAGACTCACAGTTTAAGTAATGTGCTTAAGATCACACACGTTATGAGCATCAGAGGTAGGATTTAAGCCAACATCTGATTGATTCTAAAGTCGGTGTTCTTTCCACTCTCCTTTTCCAACATGTTTAGTATCATATGTCATCAGCCTTCCAACTTGGACACGAGTACTCCTGGGGTATCTGAAGTCTTTCCAAGGGATTCATTGTTTTGGAGAGTTTTAGGGACTCAGTTTCTTAGTCAAGGATGTCATATGGGTTCTACTCTCCTTTCACAGCTATCATTTCTCTACTTTAAAAGAAAGGCATCTTGATCTCTAATCTCACAATTAAATTATCCCAGAGAGTAAAAAATAAGTGACTTTATGGTGACATGTAAAATGTCAGTTGACAGTTGAAAGTAGTATCTGAGAGGTGTTCTTTTATTTTTTTATCAAGGTGCCATCTGTGTCTCAATTATATTTTTTTCACGGAAGAGGAGCTAAAATGTTTCAAATCTAATTCTGAGGAATCAGTGTTAAATCTGCAAGTACAAGAAAATAAGTTAAATGAAAAATTTATAAAAGTTAACCTTTATAATATAATATTCTATATTTTCTTCAAGAATTTTTCCTACTTATAGATAAAATTGTTTCTTCATTATTTTATCCTAACCCTGGCAAAAGTCTTCTGTACACTGTCACTCCTCACCACTTTTTCCTCATTTATTAATTCATATTAGATTTTGATTAAATTAATATGTGTGTCATGTAAGACTTAATAGCAATGACTAATACAGTTTTTGGAAGCCACACCCTAAATTGGCCAAATACTATCTCTTTTTTTGCTATTTTTACTGAATCTTTACCCACTCTAGCAACAAGATATATTTATTCATGAATGCATCAACCAGTTGGAAGAAAACTCTGTCCATATTATTACTAAACAATGTATTCTTCATAAACTTGTACTTTTATTGTAATAACTATCACTATTTAGATTATGCTTACATTGTTTGGGTCAATTGTACATCAATAATATTTGAAGAAAATAAATCTGAGAAAACTTTCACCTCATAACTTGAAGTAATGGGAAGTTGAATTAAAAAAAACATTCAAATATATAAAATATGTTTGTATGTTTTTGTTATCACAAAGTAGGTTAGAGTGGTTTTAAGCATAAAGAAATATTACAATAGAATAAAATTATGTGGGGGAAAGTGGGACAGAAATATGAGCTTAAAGAGAAAAAAGGAAGAGGTCAAAAAGCAACTTCAAAAAATTTGCTCCTGTCTTTTAAAAATGAATAATGATTGATGTTAAAACACTGCAATATATGTTCCACTGGATAAATTAAAGTGATAAAAGTTTATTTTAAAATGCCTATATTTAAACCGAATCAGAAATTACCACATTTATAAGTATTTAAACTCTGAAAAAAATACAGATGTTAACTTACAAGTGTGCCAGAGAATAGAAGTGTTTTCAGAAATCTTTTAAGAGTTATGCAAGCCAGAATTATGAAGACAACTTTGTAAAAGTGATAAAATGTAGTGGGGAGTGCCCCGAATCTACACAGATAGCTCTGAAGTCTCTGGCAGCTTCTGCCTTCCCTAAGGACTCACTAAATCCTGTGAATTTGGGCAAGTTATTTAACTCTTCTGAGTTTCCTTATCCTCATCTACAAAATGGGGGTAACTGCACCCACCTCACAGGTTGTTGGAATAAGAGAGTTCATCTTGTAATGCAATTAGCACAGTCTTGATTCATAGAAACATCTCGGAAAATAATCACTACTACTACTTTTATTGGTCATACTGTTTTTTTTTCTGTTATAGTTGATTTACAATGTTCTGTCAATTTCTGCTGCACAGCAAAGTGACCCAGCTATGCATTCTTTTTTTCGCATTATCCTGCATCATGTTCCATCACAAGTGATCAGATAGAGTTTCCTGTGCTATACAACAGAATCTCATTGCTTATCCATTCCAAATGCAAATTTTCATCTACTAACCCCAAACTCCCAGTTCCTCCTACTCCCTCCTCTTCCCTCTTGGCAACCACAAGTCCATGAGCTATTATTGTTTTAATTACCAGGCTCTAATGGCTTCATGTCCATGAGTTATTATTGTTCTAATGACTCTAGTGTCAATTTGCAGTGAGTCTACAGGTGCATAGAAAGAGCAGGCCTGTATCAGTTCTGCCCATCCAAATTTCCTTCATTTAGTGGCGGTACAAATGGTCACATTTTGCTTAAGCGTGAATCTGTTTCTTGTTTAAAATTCTTCTGGCTTTTCCTGTAACTGCCTCTTCAGTGCTCTTCCTTCCCCTTCACAAACATTGGCTCTGGGCCCACTCAAAAGTTTCTCCCTTTTCTTTTATCCAGAACTGCTGGTCTCAGCATGATGCCTCTACCATGTTGACTTACTTCATCTCTCCCCAACCCCAGTCCTGCTCCCATTCACCACAATTTAGCCTCCCTCTAAATTTGCCCCTGGGGTTAGTAGCAAACTCCTTCTTAGGGAGCAAATCTATGCAAAAATCTTTTGAAATTAAAGGTTTGCATCATGTTTTAATTCATTAAAATATTGAAATTGTCAAGAGGAAATGCTGATAAACAGGCTAAGTTTTTAAGTCAGTTTGTCAGCAAAAATGGATTATGTCAAAGAGCAGGAAATGAGTAGAAGGTATCATACACTTTATTCACTTTTGGTCACTTTGGTTGTGAGCTAGATCTTATACTCAGTCATTTAATGAAGCAATAATGTCCAGAAATATGGTAAGGGATTTGCTAAGAAGGAGTCTAAATTTCTGAGATGAAGGAAATTACAGAAAATATTACAACATCCTTCTTTTATAGCTTTATTAATAATTTATTTGAAAATAAATTTATATGAAGTCTACAAAGACAGTTGCAAAATGTTAATAGAGAAGTAGAGGAGATAGCTATACTAGAAACATGGGATAAGAGTTTTTTCCTATTGAACATAAATGTAGGCACCTTACCTTTACTTGGCAATTTGACCTGCCAATCTTTCCTCTCCAGCCACTGCCCTCTTATATTATTTATATTTGATATATACAAATAAATATACATGCCGTCTATGTAAGTTTTAAGCATAATAATGATGATGGTAGAATCCTGTGACTTCACCACCTAACTTTAAATGATAGAATGTTATTTATTCTGTGTTAGTTCCCTGTGCCCTACCCAAATTTTCTTATACTTTCCACTTGATCTCCTGCCACTCTCTATTTGCTTGGGTCACAAATGATTTATATAGTCTTATCCAAATACTTCTACTCATCCTATTTTTTCATCTCTTCTTTATCTATTCAAGTTTATCCCATTTATCAAAGACCACGTCAAGTGCTGGCTCTTCCATTACAGCCTCCTGTACCACACTCGCTTCGCGCAGTAGTCTTTCTGTGTAGCAAATGTAACACGTATATCTGCACCATTTACCGCTACTTCCCTTCCTGAAACAGTAGTTTATCTTATTTGTTGGATGCTTTCTGTTCATTTGCTCAAAAACTTACTGAGCACCCACCAGGTGTTGCCGTGGGTCTATGTGCAGTGAGGCAAGAGCTGTGCACACTCCTTACAGGCATCATTTCCAGCCTTCTTACAGTCATCCATTCTGTGTTTTTGCCCTGGCATTATCCACAGTTTAGAAATGAGGACACTTTGGCTTGGAGAAGAACCGATTTGCTGAAGGTCACAAGTGGATAAATAACTGGGGAAGGTGGCACTGGCTTCAGAGCCCTCGTACTCCTAATGTCAGACTCTGCACTGTTACAGTGACCACGCTGGCTGAATAGTCACAGTTCAGCCCACATAGCTAAACTGCAGATAATTCCTAAGCCTCCTGGGTACAATCTGTTCTTGGTCAGAATTCTTTTGAATCTCTCCTTTCTCTGTCTAGGCAGCACTTTTCTTCCCATTTTTATACTTCCAGTCATTTGTTGAATGACACTTCTTTAAAATGCTTACATTTTCTTTGATCCCTGTGGTCTAAATGGCTGCGTTTTATAGACTCAGAGGCTTTTAGTGTCTGTAAAGAAAAAAGATAATAACATCCAAATCCCTATTGCCTTTTCCCAAATTATTTACAGATTTCAGTTACTAACTGAAAAAAGGGCCTTCATTCAAATATGAATAAAGGAAGTGATGTGGCATTTACTCTACATTTCATTTTTTCTTTTTGATTCTTTTTACTTTCCAGCTGTTCGGTGACTTTTCTCTTATGCCCATACTGTATACCAGCCGTACCAGTCTTGGAAGAGGAGAGATGTCTGTCCCAAGAGGAATATTGGACTCTCTCCTGTCATTTGCGTACAGTTCACTTACCCTAAGCTCTGTTTCCAAGGATACTGGCCTTTCCATGCTGAAATGATGGTAAGTGCTAGAGGGCTCATGCATTTTCTCTTTGAGATACATCAGTACATTAAAAATATGTCACATATATAGCTTATTCTGATTATATATTAACTAAAGTAACTTTGGAAAATTTAAGAAGTACAGTTTCCTTCCTTCTTATCTGTTTATTTTTTCAGAATTAGTATTATATTGTTTATATATAGATTATATATATTTTATACATGAACTATATTATTTTCTATGTGGTATTTTAGTAGGAATGTTAAAAGAATATGAATGGAAGAGTCCTATAGGAAAATATTAAATTTGGCCATATAAAATTAAAATTCTTTGAACAGAAAAAATTTTATGGATATGTTAAAAAAAGGTAAATATTAGAAAACATCTGAAATCTGTAATAGATAAAAGAACTGTAAATCAAATAAAGAACACCCACAAACAGATAAAGGAGATGAACAACCTTATTAAAAAACAAAGAAAACAGGCCATCAGTTCATAGAATTGTACCCTGATAACGTTGCATATTTCCAATCTTTAAATCATTGTCAGTCAGACTTTAAAAAAAAGGTACATTATTATTTAATTTGTAATTCTCTTATTATTAGTGTTATGTCACTTTAATATAGCATTTACAAAAAAAATTGTGGTAATGACTGGAATTTCGTAATAAATGCAGAGAAACTATTTGTTGGTGATAACTTGCAATTATACCATATGAGTAGTAACTGCTTGCCTACTGGCCTGCGAATTTCTTGATATCAGGGACCATTTCTTTCCATCTTCAGAATCTGGTCTAGAGTGTGGGGCAACAGACTCCAGTACATATTTTTGAAAGAAATCACAGAAAACTGATGTTATTGAGGCTTTATTATATAAAGTGTGCATTGTCTAAAATTAATTGCTAATGCTGTCACCATGGAAATTGCTGCTGTTTTTCTCTTTGTTCATAGGAATTTAATATTTCAACTGCAGCATGTGAGGCATAGGGGTGGGATCAGCAATGGATGAAAGTGGAACACAATTGACATGATGTTGCTTAATGTTTATCTGATTAGATTTTTTGCTAAGTCATTGTAAGTGACCTGTAAAAAGAGATTTGGGAATAGGACAATTGTGAAATAAGGCAGAGTAAAAACAGAATAATGAAAAAAGAATGGATGACCAGAAATTAAAAGTACGGTAGATTTTAGCAAACTAAGCAAAAGGAAATAACTAAAGACAAGGAAGAGTAACTAATGAGTTATAGATTTTGGCATCCAATCTGTTTTATAGACTCATTCAGCACATTTATGCCTGTTTGGGCCCAGATCCTGGGGTCACAGCTGTTCTTAGAAGCTATGTGGGTGGGAGCTGGGCGAGTACTCAAATATGACAGCATTGGCTGATGTGTTGTTACCTCTGTGTCAAAGGTGAAGTCGTGCTGAGGTGCTACCATTGTGCTGCTACAGCTTTCCTAGAAAATATGTGATTAAACTTTAGGATGATTTTAAGTTTTAGTAAACAAAGTCATCATTCCTTTAAGTATGGGCTGGATATAGTGACTTTTTTTTATTATTCAAAATAGTTTAAAAAGGGAGAAAAAGAGTAACTCTATAGTGGACAAACTTGACAAACTACTTCAGCTGTATAATCAAGGTTAACATCAAAGGTAATAAGTCATGTTGACAGTATGGGCCCTTGATATGATATTATGAAAATTGTACTTTGCTTCTCTTTACCTTCTTCCTAATCCCAATCTAACCATGGAGAAAATATCAGACAAATCTCAGCTGAGAGGCCGTCTAACAACTATCCAATACTTCTCAAAACAGTAAATGTCATCAAAAACAAAAAAACAGTCTCACCATTAGGGGTCAGCACTCTTGCTGCTAAAAATGAGGGTTAATTGGAATACCATGTTGAAAATCAATATTTGAAAAATATAAAAAAATTAAAATAAGTCAGACTGGGAGTCACTTTTATAAATAGGGAATTGCTAACAATTTCAGAGTTGTGAAATTATCTAATATTATCTGATCCCAAATTTTATTTGCCTGTGAAAGATGTCTGTAAATATTACAGGTGTTGTGGGTTATGCTTTTCCTTTTTCTAGCTGAATTATATTTTCTGGTATTGTAAAATTCTTGAAGACAACACAAATTTCACTTAAACTGGGAACTAAACAATTCTTTGTAAATAAAGCTCAAGTAAAAGTCTAATTTTCTTGGAATAAGTTTTCTGTTAACAATTGTTTTAAAGAAAGAAACTTATCATAAACGTTCTTCTCACTGTACCTCTGGGTGTTTTAAAAACAGTCCCTAATGAAAACATACAAAGTTTTCTTTTTTTATTCTGTAATGTTATGTGGAGAAGCCATTAATCAGACCACTGTTGATTTAGTTGCATTCACAAGCCATGGTGTAATTTATCACTACAAGCCTGTGCTGTGGTCTCCTTTCCTGTTGTTTCCTGGATATTTCCTTGCTTGTGACAGCATGGTGATTGATTTTTTACTTTCTCCAGTGTAAAAGTGATAGATGCATGTTTTTGTCATCTATGCTCTGGTGTTTTATGGACAATATTGAGAATGAACACTAATCTAACAGAAACTTGAAAAAGTGCTGTTTTCTAAAAATGTTAAGAAATTAGAATAATAATTTGTGATACATCTCATAATGTACCTCATCATTGTTCTTGAAATTAAAGTTGTCAGCTAGAAACCAAATCACCATTTCTATTATTCTATTGCTATGTGTGCTTCTAACACAGAAGGAACATAGAAGGAAACATTAATCACATTGATTTTATTAATTGATATTCCCAGACCACATATATTTGTGCTTAATAATAATTCTCTTATGGGTCTGTATTTTAAAATGAAGATTCTGGAGCTCATTTTAAATTTGGTAAGAGCTCCTACTAAGGCTACAATTAAAATCAGTGCTATTTGATCAAAACATGTAATAAGTAATGAATTACACCAGTGTTATAAAAGCAGTTAGAAAATCTCCTTACTGTAATCTTGTAATTAAAAAAATGACAATAAGGTTTTAAAGTACATAAGAGCATTTTTGAACAATAGAAAAGAACGTATATGAAGCTAACAAAATAGAGAAATGACTTTGTTCACAGTGTTACTTAATCAGCATGTTGATATGCCATGAAAGCATAGACTTCCAAGAAAGTCGACCCCAAGGTCGACTGCTGCATCAGCTCATGCAGGGCTCATGGCCATCCAGTCTTGAACTCTTCCAGTGAGAAGGCTGGTGACTTGCTTATCAGCAGTTCTTTTGTCTTTAATATCATGATGGATAGAAATTCATTTCATTAAGTCAAAATATATCTCCTCCTTGCAATTTCTATCAGTTTTTCCTGGTTCTGTCTCAAGTGGCTAAATTTTCTAAACACAACCCTGTGAGAATCATGTGGGCTAATGTGTAAATTTGGGGTGTATTGTTTGTCTCGATTCTTTTTCCTTTCTTTTTTTTCCCTTATCTTTCTTTCTTTTTTTTTTCCAAGTTCCTTTCTTTCTAGAAGCACAGCTTTGATTATATCATTCGGCAATACAGACATTTCCCGTGGCTGCCCCATTGCCTACAGAATGAAATACAATGAAATCTTTGATTTCTGCAGTTGATACTTACTAATATCTATCCCAAACATCTGTATTGTTTTTATTACTATCTTCCTTGAAGCATTTATCTCTTTATCCCTTGTGTGTTAGTTATGTACACATATGTCAGTTCTCCACCACTCCACTGTGACATCCTTGAGGGTAGTATCTCTGCTTGATATAATATTATTTTCCTACAGTCTCAATCTTATATGATACAGTGTAGCTACTCAGTAATAAAAGAATAAATCATGGCCTCAAAAAATGTACATGATTCTATGGCTTGATTAGAACAGAACACAATAGAACCATCTCTTCTCCTGTCCTTGACACTCACCTATTATTAACGAAGCTTAAAGCTGTCTTTACTGTTTTAGCAGCTAAATCATGCTGCAAGTTCATTCTGACCTTGCAGTCAACTCTAACTGCCAAATCCTTTCACATGAATTGCTGCTAATCCTGTACGTGTGAGGCTAATTTTTTTTTTAACAGAAATGTAGAACTTCATGTTTCTAGCTCTTAAATTTCTCCTTGTTTTTTACTGGCCCATGATGTCAGCCTGTTGAGAATATTTTGAGCCCTGATTCCAACATCTCTCTAGTTTTGTGTCATCTATAACATTGAAGTCATGTCTTCTCCTTCTTCATCCAAGCCTTAACTAAATGTTAAACAACTGCCTGACCAGAGGTGGAGGCATGAGCATGATAGCAGAGAGAGAGATAGCCTTCCAGATGGCAGAAGACCAGTCATCAGTGCTTGTTTGGTATAGTCTGTCAATCAGTAATTATATAATCACATATAATTACTATCAGCAGGTTCAGGAATTTTTCACTCTTTCACCAACTATCAGGAGAGATTTTATTAAATGCCTTACAGAAGTCACAGTGCACTACATAATAAATTGTAGAGCTTTTTAAATACCTATTTATAAAAGTTCTTGAAAGTACTATATTTGTCAAACACCTATTAAGTTTGAGTCGCTGTACTTGACATGGCATAAAGTTTACATTTTTGGAATACTATTAGTTCTAGACAGTATTATCCTGATTTCAAAGCTGAGAAAACAGAGTCTCAGAATAGTGAAATACTTATTAGAACTTTAACAGCCAACTAGTGCCAGAGCCAGGCTTCCAACCTAAGGTCCAGCAAATGCAATGCCACGTGTATACTTAACTCTTCTCTTTGTATTAGTCTTCATATCCAATCCATCAGCAGCAAGTTCTGCCAGTATCTATATTCCCCCTTCCGATACCTACATTCCCAAATTCAGTCTCTTCTTTTATCCCCACATGTTATTTTGGCCCTCGGGGACTGCTTTCTCTTCCCTGGATCCTTCAATAATTTCCTCTGGTGTCTCTATTTGCATTATTGCCCCCCTGATAGCCAATTCTCTACAGAACAACCAAACTAATCTTTTAATCCTAAATCAGATTATGTCATTCCTTCACTTACATACATTCCAGTGGCCTTTTATTGCATTAACAAAAATTTTACACATATATGGACTATATATCCCTAAAAACATTAGGCCTCTGATTATCTCTCAACTCATTGCTACATTGCTTTCCATTTCTCATAGCCACACTGAATCTTTTTGACATTCATTACACATCACCAGGCTTATTTATTCACTCTAGAAAGTTCTAATGGCATATTATTGTGTATCTGCATCTACTTTATATCATGGTCTCAACTCAGATATCTCCTCTTGAGAGAATACTTCTCACCTCTTCATTTATTTGTCTCCTAACAGTTGATTTTTGTTATTTTGGTCTGTATTAATAAAGTAATACAGACCAAAGTCAACTGCGCTTAGTTAAAATTATTGTATATATTGATATATTTTTATAAAAAAGGTTTTACCTTCTTAAGTGTAAGCTTCATGAAGGCAGAGAATTCTATTTAACTTTTCACTACTATATTCCCCCAAATCTAGCTGATAGTAGACTCTTGGGAAATACTAGTTAAATTAATGGAAATAAATTTCTGATTTCATAATAAACAAACTAAAAATATTTCTCCTAAAAAAAAGCATTTCTTACCATGTATATAGGAACTTAGATTAGAAAGAAAAAATGAGTAGGGCATAATAAAAAAAAAGAAATAGGACATTTTATACTAATGACTCAGGAATACAAATGAAAATAAAACCACATTGAGAAAGAATGTACTTTCACACATCCTGACAGTATTTTTCAGTTTCAGATGTATTATTTCTGGCACACAAATTAGAGAAAATAAATGCAAGTGCAATGATGAGTTGGAGCAGAAATGAGGGAAGGGGGATATAGCTTTATTATAAGCCAATACTTAAAATTATTCTTCAATAAATTATACAAATTGATCTATTGTGCTAAGGTTATATAACTTAGCAAGCACTAATATCAGTGGCAATAGCTCTTGAGTTTTTTTCTGTTTAAACTAATCTCTTATACCTAGCAAAATCGTGTACTATAAATCCAGGAATTAAGAAGAAAACTATGTTTATTGTACACCTGGAAAGCTTAAATGTTTGTAAATATGCATAAATTTTAGACATAATTTTATAGCAAATTATTAAGCTTCTGCGTATTACTCAGTATATTATTTGTACCTAAGGAGTTATGCTTATAAAATAATTTTATTTTCATAAGAAAAATTTTAGGGGAAAATTTGAACACTTTTCCTCTAATATGTATTTTATTTTTCAAAATCTAACATTAATATGTTTGCCTATCAATATTTGCTCAGGCTACAGTCTTTTTTTCTGGAATGCCCTCCTCTAGGCAAAAGTACATAAATGCGCCAAGATTTAACTCATTTATCACCTTCTTTAAGAAGATTTCTCTGATCTCCCTCCTAACATACATACAATATTCTAATTAGTTGTTTCCTCTCTAATATTCCCAAATTCCTTTTCTATATCTCTATTATATCACTTAAACTTCATTTCTGTTCTCAGAGGATCCATCGTCTAGTGTAAGATGACAAAAACACAATGTATTATTCATGTTGTATTCTCCAAAACTTATAACAGTCTCTGGACCACAAATTTTTCTTCTCTTGTTCCTTTCTTCCCTCCTTCTTTCCTTCATATATTTATTCAACAAGTAATTATCAAGTGCCTACTATTTACCAGGCATTATTTTTAGTGGTGAAAACATAGCTGTGATTAAGACATGCCCTCATACATTCTAGTGGAGGAGCGAATAGAAATGTTAAAAATAAATAATGTGTCAGCTAGTGATAAGCTGATATTCTTAGCATAAAAAAATAAATTAGTTAAATAGCCTAAAGAAAAGGAATAAAAGAATGACAGAGAGGGGCTTCCATTTTAAGGCTCTCTGGGAAGGTGTAATTTGAACCTAAACCTGAATTGCAAGAAGAAACCAATTATGTTAACCTCCTAAAGACAGTCTTTCAGCCAGAGGACCAATGTGTGAAAAATGCCAATGGAAGAACAAATTTGACTTGTTTTAGGTACAAAGCAAAAACTGGAAGGATTTTGTTTCTATCAGTCAATGCATATTTCAGAGCAAGGTTCATTTCTAAAAGTAAAGTCATTTTACAATAACAAAGATGTCTTCTTCAAGAGGACAAAACAATCCTAAATGTGTAGGCACCTAATAAGAGATCTCCAGAATATATAAAGTAAAAACAAAACACAAACAAAAAACCTATAAGAAACAGATAAATCCACAATAATAGTGAAAAATTCCAGTGCCTCTTTTTCAATAATAGATGAGCAAGGAGATAGAAAATGACCAATGTTAGAGATGGCCTGAAAAACCCTACTAATTTGACCAAATGGCAATTACAGAATAATCTGCCCAACAACAACAGAATAAACATTTTTTCAAGTGCAAGTGGAACATTTACCAAGTTTAACCATATTCTGGGCTATTAAGACTCTAAAGGATTCAGGTCATATAAACTATACTCTTGACAACCATTTAAGTTAAAAATCAATAACACAGATGTCTGGAAAATCCTCAAATATTTGTAAATGAACAATATATTTCTAAATAGTGAATAAGTCAAAGATATTACAAAGAAAATTAGAAAACATCTTGAGTTTAAAAAACTTTTTTTAATTGTGAGCTGCAACTAAATTAGTATTTAGAAGAAAACTTTCTGGCATGAGCACTTATATTAAAAAAGAAAAATGATTAAAGTTAATGACCTTAGCTTACTCCTGAAGAAACTAGAAAAGCAAGAGAAAATGTAACCCAAATTAAGCAGAAAGGAGGAAATAATAAACATAACAGCAGGAATCAACCATTTTAAATTTCGGTATTTTTAAATTTTAAAAATGTTAAAATAATTAAAAAAATTAATGATGCCAAAATGGGGTTCTTTGAGAAAATCAATAAAACTGATAAATCACAAGCCATACTTGTTAGGAAAAAAGAGAGAGAATATCCAGGAATGAGAGAGTGAATAACATTTCTTATCTTACAGATGTTAAAAGGTTAATAAGGGAATATTATGATCAAGTCTATGATCATAGATTTGACAAATTATATGAAATAGGAAATTTTCCTAAAAGATAAAAGCTACCAAAATCCACTCAGGTGTGCTCTTCTTTGGTTTTGGCTTTATTTTCTTCTTTTGTAGAACGGTTTCCATCACAAGGCTGGTGGTGCCAAGTATTTGTTTCTCTTTTCCTTTTTTCCTGAAACACAGCTTTTTGGTGTGCCCATTCCCCCCTCCCCAAAAAAATCCCAGAGAAAACTGCTGATTAACTTTTCTTGGATCAGGTACCTAACCTTTGGCAATTATAGTGGCCATTCCTAGGTCACAATATTCACCCCTTTGGCCAGTAGTCTCCATACTGTGATTGGCAGATTCTCAGAGCCACAAGGAGTGGGGCAGAGTGTTACCCCCCAAAAGGGATGGACATCAGCAAAGGAAAGGAGGGCATGTTTGGCAAAATGAATGTATGTTCCAGGGAGATCTATAATTAAGGAACTTCTGTGGGGAAGTTTAGAAGACTCTACAAAGATCAAACTTGAGCAATATCGGTTTGATATTAAGTGGTTTGCCCAGGTGTCAAAGAACAACATGTTTTGTTTCTCTAATGACTAGATCTGAAAAAGGAAGCTTGCATCCCTTGCCCCTTATTGGGCTAGATAAGGGTGAACCATTAATAAAGTAAAAGTCTTACTTTATTTATCACAACAAATAATTAGGGACAAAAAATACAGAACCAAAATTAAAAAGAAAATACAGATACTCTCAAATAGATAAGTGGTTATAAAAACATTATTATAATGATTATTATGTATTTAAGTAGAATAATTATTATAATACTAGTGCTCCTTGTCATTTCTGTCATCTGCTAATACTGAGATCATGCTAATACTGAGATCAGTTGTTGCCCTTCTCAATGATTTTTAGTTCCTGATTCACTGTGTTGCTTTCCCAAATACTATACTATTTTAATTATTGGCAATTTCAATAAACATGACAGTAATCCCTTCAATACCTCACCTTTTGGATATCTGAGCCAATGTTTAGTGGATGCCAACAGCAACATCTACTGAACGTGTTTCCTCAATGCATCCAGATAAGGGGTAAGCTTTTCTGCTGTAGTGCATTCTGAAAGCATCATTACAATATTCGTGAGACGGCCTTCTGTGTTTCAGAGGGCTCAGAAGTCATGCTTCTTTAAAGATGTTGGGGAATTTCTAATGTAGTTAATCCGTAATTCCTAACATAAGAAAAGAAAACCACATGCATCTTTGTAGCATAAATGTTAGAGTAAATTTTCATAACAATCTCTTTATACAAATGATGAAATAAAAGCTCAGATGATGAGTTTGTCTAGATCAGTTTTCCTTAATCTCAGCTCTATTGACATTTGGGCCCGGATAATTCTTTGTTGTAGGGGGCTTTCCTGTGCCCTGTAGGTCTTTACCAGATTCCCTGGCCTCTATCCACTAGTGGAACACCAGTTGTGAACAGCACAACTGTGTTAGTCACAGCCACCATTGCTAAATTGCCCCCATTTGAGAACCACTGGCCTAGAAGCTGTTTGAGCAGTGACCAGAATGATTTTTATCTATTCATCAGTAATAACTTAAATATACATATACCTTATAAAAATTATTTTTGGAACATAAAATAAATTTGATGCACTAAAACATACAGATGCAGAAATTAGGTATTTCTTAGAAACACCCCAGAGATGTAGGTCCCTGAAAATGCAGATATAATGCTATGGCCCAAAAGTTCAATAACTTTATTAAAGTCCAAGTGTGTGTGTTTTGACTAAATAAACAATAAAATGGCATCTTTAAACAAAGTATTTAAGTCTTTGTACACTCAGTTCAATGACAAGTTAGATTCTCCTCAAGAATTAAAAAATGCCTGTCCTGTCTGTAGTGAAGTAGAAAAATGACAGAATCACCAGAGAAAATGCAATGACCGGACCAGTCAGCCTAGCCCAAATAAACACTTTTATTTCCTTTCCTTTTGTAAAACAAATACAGCTCAACCAAAAGTTTATCTTTTCTTCATTTGGAATTCTATTGTGGTGCTCACATCACACAGAAAATGTGAAATGTTAGTGAACAAGCATGCCTCAGTAGGGGAACATAAGGCATTTATTACAAACGAATTCCAAATAATTAGCGGAGGAGATCATGAAATGTTCAGAGGGGGAATAAAGGGCTGGATTTCAAACAGGAGGGGGTCTGAGCCATTAATGGGTAATCTGCACGACTTTTGTTAATCCCCCGGGGCTCCTGTTACAGGTGGTTCATATTTCTAAGCAGTGAAGTATGTGAGATGAATGGAAAATTTCTCCTTAACATTTTCCACTACCCAGCCTTAGCATGAAAAACCCTATAGCAGATCAGGCAGCTGGTTTATTATAACTTCTAATTCAGAGATGTATCACCATGGAGTATTCCTACCACTTGGTACTAACCAGAGATTTTTCCTTTCTAAATTTCCCTGGTATAGAATTTCTTTTAGAGAAAGTTTGCATTTAATTTTTTATATAGACTAAAAAATTGAAAAGACTGGAGCATTTGAGTCAATGTTCATATTTGTTTTGTCTGAGGAGATTCCATGTTATAAAAAAAAAAAGGTTACATGTATTTTACATATGAAATGGCTCTAACCTCTGCCAATAGTTGCAGTGGAGAATAATTAGAAAAATATGGATTACTTTTCTTATAAATACAGTCTGAGTTTTAAAAGTCCCGAAGAAGTATGTAGTAAAATGAGTTTTGAATTTTATCAAAACATATTCAAAAAGTAATTTAGACGTAGATTGATGAATGTGCAAGTGCATAGAGAATCAAAAGCTAAAACAAATCAAAACGCAAGAGGTGTTTTGCTTGCCTCTGAACTAGGGAAAGAAAAATGTTACATTGGCACTTTCATCTTTCATGTTTAAAATATGCTTGTATTTATTCCCATGACCCCTACCACAGTACCTGATTCTAGTGAAGCTGGTCTTATTTCTTTCAGATTCCAGATTTCTTTCTCTGTCTGTGCTGTCTTACCTTTCCTTTCCAGAAAGCATCTCACTGTACCTTCAGGACAACTTGCCCCATACAACTTTCCTGACATTCATTAATCAAAAGCTATTTGCTGTCAGTTTCTAAATACATGTAGATCTAAAGCTTGCTCAGATCTCTGGAGACTTAAATGAGGTATAGCCCTGGCCCTGGTCCTGGAATCATTAGAGCAGATGCAAATAGAATTTTAAAGACATGGAAGTATTGTTTCCTTAAATTTCATTATGAACCCCGCCCAGCTTCCCAACCCTCCCCCTCCCCTGCCCTCCAAGGCTGAGTTTATTATGATCCTCCAGGACAATACAGTTTTTTAAAAATGTCTTTCAAATATTACAATCATAACACTATGGTATATGTCCTATAATTATTTACATGATTCCTCTTAATTCAGATCAGGTTACAAGTTTTACCTGTTTTTATTTTATTTTATTTTATTATTTTATTTTTATTTATTTTTGGCCATGCCCATAGCATGGGAGAGTTCCTGGGCCAGGGATAGAACCACCATAGCTATAACCAGAGCCACAGTAGTAAAAATGCTGGATCCTTAACACACTGAGCCATGAGGGAACTCCTTACCTAGTTTTTTTAAACTTAGTACGTGGCATATACTTTTACTTGATGAATCAATGAACAAATAAATAACTAGATGAACATCTCTTAATTTAGTTAATGGTAGGTACATAGCCTTTTGCAAAATTCAGGGCCATTATAAACCTTCTAGACTATCTGGGTGGTAGAATGATGGGTGATTTTAATTCTTTTTTTTTTTTTTTTGCTTATCTGCAAGCAATATCACTTTGAAAAAAACATGGATTTAATTTTTTAAATTAATCAGGATCTATAAAATATTAAAATGAAAATTAAATATACCAAAGTAATTTATTTAGCTTAGAATACATGAAATACTATGTTATGGAAGAGTAATACTTTTATCTTCTATATTAGTCCATCCAGTCAAGAGTGAGCTAAAAGTGCAGTTGAATTTCCCAGGTAATGACAGCTTGGTGCACTTGACTGAGAAAGGTACCAGCTTTGAATTATGCTAACAGCTTCGACAATGGTTCCCTGTTTCATCTTGCCCACTATGGGTGATTTTAGGATAAATAGTGTCTGGCTTAAACTGCATACAGCTTCATAGATCAAAGGCAACCCTTTGAACTGTATCCAGAAACACCGTGGTAGCCAGTACAAGCTGTAGTGCGCGGACGTTAATATGATCCACCTGGCTGGGACCCTTAAGGAAGCAAGCTGCTGCTGCTTTCTGTAGTAGCTAAAATGATCTAGTAGTTTTCACAATAATGCCTGCTGGATCACAATGCTGTAATGTGCTGGAATACATAAAAATTATGGGTGAGACTATTCTGAATAAAAACTGAAGTTATAATGTCTTCATAAATCAGTTAAAAAAGATATCCTGTGTTTTTACTATTAAACTGATTTGCAACTATTAGAGGATTTAATATTAAATAGTTGTAATGCATATGTTTGTGCATCAAAAATAGTTCACAGGCTAAGAAAAAACTATATTTCTTTCTTTAGATACATTTTTGATATTTGGTAATATTGGCAAACAGTATATTCCAAAGGTAGTTGATATTCACCACAGAAACTTAGCTGTGTTGTTTAAATATTATGGTACTTCTAAGCTTATAAAAAATACTACTCTTTTAGTAGATATCCCCAGACACTACATGGGTGTTCAGAAATCAATTAAAAGTAAAATGCAACTTATTTTAGGATTGCAATTCCTACCCCCAAAAAAGAGTTTACTTGAGGTTGCATAATATAGTGTTTTCATCAAAAAAATGTCAAGTTTTTCTCAGAAGGGGATATTTTAAAATGGAAAATATAATGTATATGTAAACACTTTAAAAATATATTTGCTAATGTTGTAGAATTTTCTTAAATAAAATAGCTCCAACTTCTTTCCCCTTCTCTTTACAAAGCTACTAAAGATAATTAGGGAAGATAATTGTTTGGCAGAGAAGAAGAATTTAATACTGTTCTATGAATTTTTAAATAAATGGATACACAAATCAATGCTCAAGGAGTTCCTGTGTGGTTCAGCGGGTTAAGAATCTGATTAGTATCCATGAGTTTTGGTTTGATCCCTGGCCTCACTCAGTGTGTTAAGGACCTGGTGTTGCCATGAGCTATGGTATAGGTCACGGACGCGGCTTGGATCTGGCTCAGATCTGGCATTGCTGTGGCAGTGGCTGGCTATGGAGTAGGCCGGCAGCTGCAGCTCTGATTTGACTCCTAGCCTGGGAACTTCCATATGCTGCAAGTGTGGCCTTAAAAAAGAAAAAAACAAACAAACAATGCTCAAAAACATAAAAAAGCAACATATTTTACTAGTTTTCAAAAAGACAGAGAAGAAAATATCTTTTAAATTTTTATGCTTTTTCTAAGTTACCATTTTTTAAAAGAACCATTAGAGAAGAATGCAGGACCTTACCATAAGAGTCATTCTCCATTAATCTGGGGTAGAGAGAAGTGGGTAGTATCCATCAGAACTGTCAGCCTCTGCCGGAATTTTCTCAAACTCTCCAGGCTTCTACTTTGCTCAGCACCCATCCCTCATCATCTGAAAGATCTGAACAGCTGAGGTCTCCTGGGAAATTAGACTAAGAGAAAGAAGCTTCATCATGCCAAGGCAGGAAGCAAGGCAGAGTTTCTTATTGGGTGTGCTCTCAGGACCAAAGCACCAGTACCATCTCTGGTTTTCATTCTAATGCTTCTTTAGGCTGAGTTCTTCTCTTTACCCCAATTCAAAATCAAATTCCAGTCTTAGGGTCGGATGACAGAAATTCTGAGTCCCTAGGACTGTATGCAAATAGATTTCTAGAGGAATAGGTGTTCCTTGTTAAGTTGGGATCATGTGTACTGGACAGGAGCCTTTCCCTTGTACTGTAATTTCTGTCTAGAATACTTTTCTTTTTCTCTTCCAATAAATTTCTCTTCATTCTTTAAATCCCCACTTCCATATACCTCCTTTCTAAAACCTTCCCGTATTTTCCAAGGCCTTTTGTGTTTGTTTTCACAGTGTGGAAACTGTAAAGCTCTGATATAGTTGTCTACCTATTCTCCTGAAGTGTGAACAACTAGAAAGCAGGGTTGCTCTTTATTCATGCATCTTTGGCACCTGTCAGGACAGACTAGGAGCTTGACAAAGTGCTAGACTTTATATACCTGTGTGGAATAAATGTTATGTCCCTCCATACTTATGTGTGTTTGTGTACAAATTCTCATGGATTTTTCACTGTGGGAAAATCTTGAGGAAGAATAAGCAGGCATAGCATTAACACTATGTAGCTTTCAATTGATGAACTTGACCTTAGCACTATGTTGTGTCATTTTTTGGGCGTACATTTTTACAACATGTTTCATATAGAATGTACATGGCATTGTTCTAAATGTTAAGAACATTTGTGATAAAACAGTTCTAAGGCAATATCTTAACAGTATAGCTTGAGTGTGGTTGAGTGATTTTTGTCCTAGTAAACCTCAGGAACAGTTAATAGAATCATGTTCTTTAGCTAGTTTGCAGTCTAAGAATTCTAGTAACTTTAACCAAAGTATCAGATACCTCTTTTTTTTCTTTTTACGACTGCACCTGTGTCATACGTAAGTTCAAGGTCAAACCAGAGCTGCAGCTGAGGCCTAAGCCACAGCTATGGCAATACCAGAACTGAGCTACATCTGCAACCGATGCCACAGCTTGTGGCAACCCTGGATTCTTAACCCACTGACTGAGGCCATGGATCAAACCTGCATCCTCACAGAGAAAATGTCCAGTCCTTAACCTGCTGAACCACAATAGGAACTCCTCAGATACCTTTTTAATCCTACCTGAGCTTCTCTTGATCTCACTGTCATTAGGACCCTTGGCCACTGGTGCCTCCCCAGATGATGTTATGGTGACTAACTCTGTGTGGGCTCCAGTCAACTTCCAGTTCACATGTGGCTGTTGGTATGAGGTGCTGCAGACATTCTCAGGGTCAGGGCACATGCAACTTGGAAGTACAGAGGAGTCAATGGCTTACAGGGCCATTCACGTTTGACCAATGAGAGAGAGGAGATATTGAAAAAAATTCACCTTCTTTCTTCTCCCTGGAGGGACTGTCTTGTGATCACATTTGTTCATATGGTCTCTCTGAAAGCAATTCTGTAAGATCAAGCAATGGCCAGCTAGGGCATGCACACTTTATATTTGTTCTCTCTTTCCCTGCCTCATTCCTCTTTTCCTGCATTCATTCCTGCTTCCCCGGTAAGCCTCCCCATAAAGTGTTAATACGTGCTGTTTTGCACCAGTGTATTTTTCCCTATAGAATCCAGGCTAAGATACTGAATGAATATTTATTAAACACTTATTAGGAACTAGGCAGTGTGTTGAGTGCTTTAAGGGCTACAACATGAATAATGCATGATCTCTTCTCTCAAGGAAAAGATAATCAAGTGGTGAAGTAGCTTGATACAGATGCATACAAAAAATCATAAGATAGTTATAATTGCCTGTAGGGTTCCAAGGAGAAAGAAAAAATTATCATCAGAGAGAGTTCCTGTGGTGGATCAGCAGGTTATAAACTCGACTAGTGTCCGTGAGGATGCAGGTTCGATCCCTGCCTTGCTTATTGGGTTAAAGATACGGTGTTGCCCTAAGCTGTGGTGTAGGCCGTAGACATGGCTCAGATCCTGCATTGTTGTGGCATAGACTGGCAGCTGCAGCTCTGATTCAACTCCTAGCCAGGAACTTCCATATGCCATAGGTGAGACCCTAAAAAGCAAAAAAAAAAAAAAAAAAAAAAGAAAGAGAGAAAATTATTATCAACAGAAATCTAACTGGCTATTCAGTGTCATCTGAGTCTTGAAATAGACTTTCTAAATCTTCATTTCTTTTCCTTCGCTCAGACCTGTGCATTTTAATACAACTATCTGAAGATAGAAGGCCCTTTTTCTTTCCCAGATAACATCTTCCACAGAGATAAGCAACAAGAAAACCTATCTTTATGCCTTAGAATTTTGGTATTTTCTATCCAAGAACACTCCATATGAATGAAAATCTGATCAGGTTTGGAATTGACCTCAATGAATACCTGGCCTATAATCAACTTCAGTATCCTGGTGTCACCTTGGCAAATACTGATTTACCACTAAGCCTTCTCCACAAAATCAGGGCAGCCTTGGGATTTTACCTAGGGCAATACTGTCCTCTTGCTTTTTCAGCCCCAAGTTAGTCATTGTCTCAGCTTTTAACTTACACTGGGATTGGTGAGAAGAGCCATACTGTTAGCTAGAGAAAAACAGAGAGCCAATAAAGAAACACCGATTTTGGGAGTTCCTGCTGTGGCATAGCAGGTTAAGGATCCCTTGCTGTCTTTGTGGTGGCCCAGGATCAATCCCCAGAACCTCCAGTGAAGTAGGTTAAGGATCCAGCCTTGCCACAGGTGTGGCATAGGTCACAGCTTTGCTTGGATATGATCCCTGACCTGGGAACTTCCACATGCCGCGATTGCGGCCAGAAAGAAAGAAACACAAATATTATTGCATATTCTTCCCTATTCTTACACATAGGGAGTGTGTAAACACAGAGGAAGACTGAAAGAAGGTAAAATTTGGTCCTACCTTCAAATGGATTTTCATTTACTTTCCAGATACAATTCAACATTCTCATATCATTTCTGTGTTGTTGCTATTTTTTAATTTATTGAAATATAGTTGATTTACAATGTTGTGTTTTAGCTTTTGCTGTACAGCAAAGCTGCAGACTGCTTTCCTACCATGAGCCTAAGCTGTTATTTTTGAGTAACGTGTTTTACATGTGCTTTCTCCTCCCTTTGTTAATCAAAAAAGGCACAAGGGTTTCTAGCTCAGAGTCATGCAGTGATAATGCAGGCAGATTTTTCCCAGAAAAGCCCTGTATTAGGTTAATGTCATCTTCCTAAACAGTAAAATTTTTAGGCAAGTTTAAGATTAAGAGGGAGAGTTTTAGGGAGGAGCTGGACCATGATTTTATTGAGTCTTTCCTGGATTTCACGTGAGTGAAACTTAAAGGGAACAGTGAAACCAGAAAGAATATAAATCTAAGGCTTGTGTTTATTAAATATGAAAGAGACAAAGTATCCTGTGTAAAGACAAATGGTTTTGACTGATAGTTAATCCAAATATCCAATCTAAAATATGGAAAGAAATCACTCTTCTGGTTTGTCAGACCATCTTGATGTAGGAACCCTCACTCCTCTGTTCCCTAACTTGCCACCAGCACACGACCCCAGATGTCAGAGGATCAAGGATGCAGGTGGAAGAGAGGCCTCATCTCTCTGGGCCATCCTCTGCTTAATGAGATGAAATGTTGCCAAGACAACCCATTAACACACCTATTTATGGGGTTGGGCTTGTTCTTAAATATTTAAACATTTTTATTTAGAGCACAGAACGTTTTATGATTGGAAGTGATTAACAGCATCCAGGCCCCTGAGGAAATAGAACAGGCTCTTAGGACTGTCATGGATAAAACACCCTCTGTGTCTCCTCAGTGGAGCTAAAAACACAATGTCTCAGGTCTGATGCAGAGATGAGAAAGCGTCACCCTACCTGGTCCTGTCCAAAAGAGGAATTAATGCAAATCATGATGAGTTAATGAGTGAGGGGGTCCTTCCTTCAATAACATGCTTGTAGCCTTGGGCCCTAAGGAACTTGTCCTTAACTAGCAGCTAAGCTGTTCAATTTAGACTTGGTCTACATGGAGGGGGAGGAGGACAGTGTTGATGAGATGATTCAGGGGAGGAGTGGAAGGAGGAGGATTCTGGAAATCAGTGCTATGCCACAGGGCCAGCTCTGTGTTTCTCAGGGTGACTTCCCTTCCTCTGCTCCTGGTGACTGTCATGGCAAGGATCTTAAAGTTATGCTTCCATGAAAAGGCAGATAGGTATAGTGCAAAAGCCCAACCTTAGAGCTTGGAGCACCTCCAAATCCCCTGCTATCACCTCCTGATTAGTTGATTAAACCAAGTCCCTTCATGTTCCCAAACCTCAGTTTTTTCACCCACAGAATGGGATAATGTTACTGCTAAAATGGTCAAATTCTATATTATTTATAAAAAAGATTCACAATTCAAAAAACATTGACTATATGCAATTATAATACTAACATTTTAGGAAGGATTCACATTGATGTTTTAAATGCATTTGTTAAAAGTCTTTGACGTTCTCTTGAGTCTCCAGGAAAATGCAAACACATTGTCTTTCTATGATTTGTGATGTGAAAGTGTTTGGAGCATTGCACAAGGTAAAGAATAATCCGCTTTCCCATAAGATTGGATCCCTAGGGTAGAAATATAAAGGTACTTCTAGGAGTTCCCATTGTGGCTTAGTAGGTTAAGAACCCGACATAAGAGTCCATGAGCATGTGGGTTTGATCCCTGGCCTAACTCAGTGGATTAAGGATTCAGCTTTAGTACAAGCTGCGATGTAGACCAGAGATGTGGCTGGGATTCGGCATTGCCATAGCTGTGGCTGTCATGTGGGCCAGCAGCTGCAGCTCTGATTTACCCCTAGCCCAGGAACTTCCATATGCTGACAAAAAAAAAAAAAAAAAAAAAGGAAAGAAAGAAAAAGTACTTCTAAATTGCAGCTGATAGTACAGGGCAGAGAAATTAATCCCAATTTAGATTTATAGTAGTCCTGTTATAAAAATATTATGAATAAAATACCAAAATTTTGAATGTGAAATGTTTATGCTTTTGAAATTCTTAATGCTCTTTCCTGTATAAAATGGAAAGGATATCTGCTCAGGGAAAAATAACAAAGTGTCCAAAGAGGAATGTGTGAAATATCTTGTGCAGGTGCAGAGTTCATGATGCTTCCTGTCATTCATCCAAATATTTCTCACTGAGAGATACTCGGTGAATAATAAATGACAGTGAAGAATGTTAGATGACAATCACAGCTTCCTCACTTCACCCTGGATCAGGAGGCACCTGAGTCTCTGTTACAGAAAGTTTACAGGTTAAGGAAATAGTATAGGAGATATTTAAAAGGTAAATCTGACTGTTTTTCCTCCAGGAATTCACAAGGCCCAAGAATCAGAGTAACCTTATAGTCCCAAAGTCTTATATGTTTGTATTCAAGTGGTTTTAAAATGTTATCAGTCCTCTCATTTCCTATTGATGATGCTTCCCTTTGTCAACTAAACTCTTTTTTGAGAGTTTTCTCTTGCCCTAGAAAAGCCAGTCTGACCCACTGAAGTTTACCCCCCTCTATGGTGAGGGCTGGAGGAGCACCACAAACATGGCACATCTCTTCTGTGGGTATAGACTGGATCGTGAGGGCAAGCTGGTCTCATTGGTCTTTGTATCTTCCCATAGTCTTTTCAGAATCCCTCACCCACACCTCCCAGATCCAGTAGCCATATTACTCTGCTTGTCTACTTCCTCCTATACCTTCTGTCTTCAACTTTGTCCTTCCCCACTACCTGTTTCCCCAATCTGGGCTTTAGACTTTCATTCAGCTTACTTACACTGCCTTCTACCCTTGCAGGCTCTCCCACTTGGTAAACCAGAAAGCCAATAATTGCTTTTTGACGATTATTGAAAAAATTATCAGGCAATTATTTTTACCATTGGACAAAGGAAATATTAGGAGAAAACTCCTTAATATGTAAGAATAAATCTTGCTTCGAAGAATTGTAGGCAGTTTGAGCGTTAAGGGAGGACTTAATTGAGTCTTTGAAATGACATTGCTTGGGTGACCATGGAAGGCCGGAAAGGCTGCCAGAGCGGGGAATTAGAGATGGAGACGGGGGAGTTGTTGGTTGTTGGATTGTGCATGTCTTGGTCTATGCCACTCAGGTCAGTTTAAAGAGACTCTCCCTAGTGTGGGAAAGTCTAAAATGAGGAAGGAAAGAAAAATTTCATTTTGAATTCAATTTTCTATTTATAATCCTAGCTCACACATGATGTGAAAAGTAGTTCCTGATACAAGACCTCCTACCCAGAGGTCATGTGCTCTCAGAAACCAGCCCTCCAGAGGCTACATTGGCAGTTCTCAAAAGTGGTCCCAGGCCAGCAGCATCAGCATCTGCCGGGGACTTGAGAGAGATGTGGATTCTTGGGTCCCACCCATTCTTGGGTCTAAACCTCCTGAATTAGAAACTCTGAGGATGGGGGCCCAGAAATCTGTGTTCTGATAAGACCTCTGTGTTAGTCTGATACAGGCTAAAGTTTGAGGGCCACTGGTGAAGAGGTGAAGTCTTGCATTTTGTGTAAGAGTATATGATACAAATCAAAGCTGCACCACAATGCAGACCCTTAATTGTTTTAGAAATATTCTAAGGTAGCTATCCTCACTTTCAACTACCTGCATGACCTTAGGCTCGATAGTTAACTGCCTGAATCTCTTTATTTTGCAGTGAAATAAAATCCGTGACGTCAAATTCAGAGTTGTGAGGAAGGGGTGGTTGTATATCTGAAAAGTAAAGAAAATGTGAGATAATATATGGAAGAGATTATTTGAAATTAAAGTAATTGAGCATATTGGATAATTACCTTCCTTCTCTTTCTTCTTCCTTCCTTCCTTTTCTCTCTCCTATCCTTCTCTCCCTTACTTTCTCCATCCTTCCATTCCAGCTTTCCTTTTTCCTTTTCTTCTCTATTTCTGTGTTTTTGCTATATATGTGTGTTTCTTATAGTTCCTTGATTTTAAAGTAATCCTGAATGCTTGAAGTACTGAATTAATTTATACTCCGTTAATCACAGTATTTTTGAAAAAAATTAAAATGCTTTATTCAGTCCTCAAAATATTTTTGTTCATCATAGCCCTTACAAAAGAAAAAAAAAACCCTGATGTGCCTGAGTATAAATGAATCAGAACTATTTGGATTAAATTTCCCTATTATCTTTTAAACAAAACATGGTTTTTAAATTATGGAAAAAATTCGTTAGGAAAATGAATTTCAGATTTAGGAAAAAATGTTGGAAGTTCCAATTCCAAACAAGTTCTGAGTTTATATCCCTGTTGATATAAAATATTTAGTGCTTTATTGATTTCAGGATACAAATGATATGGGTGAATATTCAAAAACTGCTTTGTTTTGTTTATGAAATAGTCAATGCTTATTTCATACCTTAAAATCCACTGTTACATCCAACCCAGAAGAAGTAGATAAAACATCAATAATAAATGAATCTCCCAAATAATTTTTATCTGTATATATAAATAGAGTGCTATAAATTGACAATTGGGGTCTTATTTGACATGACTTTCTTTTCTTTCAGAAAAGCATTGTAATAAAATGGGAAAAATACATGGTATGGAATTTAAGTAGGCATGCGTATGAATATGTGCATGTAGCTGTGTTTATGGACAGTTAGCTTGTGGGAAAATTATTTAACCTTGTTGGTCACCAGTTTTCTCATATATAATGAGAATGGTAGTATGACTCTGTAAAACTGGAATAAATATTAAATTTAAAAATCTGTGAATTATTGTGCTAGCCACATGTTGATTTATAACTTCCTTTTATATTTGATAAAATTCACTCCTCCTCCTTATGAATGGAATAGATATAGATTCAGATGTGATCCTAATACATTTCAGAACAGGGAAGTCACTCATATGAAATGCTATTCCTATTAAGTATTGCTAAGTAAGTGTTTATAGATTAGTTTTCCTAGATACCAAAGATGGTGATAGAAAAGTAAAAATGCTGATGAGGAAATCAATATTTTTGGTTTTTTAAATGCCAAGAAATATACTTCTCTGAATAAACAAATTATTTGATAGGATACATATGTCATTCATGTACATTTCATGAATAAAACAGAAATGTACCATTGTAATACTGTTTGCCCCGTTAGATATACTTTAAATTATTTCATAGATAGAAAAGAAAGAATTCAGTTTTCAAAAACATATAAAGTAATAAAATCAGTTATAAGTGATGTCATCAAATTATATTGATGTTGAATGCTCCATTGAACTGAGTTAAGGAGCTATATTCAGTCATATGAAAGAGATTTTCTTTTTTAATTGCTAATGAGTGGTTCTTAACCATGGCAGAGCAATCTTGTTCATGGTTTAACTCGCTCAAGTCTTACTTGAGAAATGAAGGTACAAGCCTCTAATCTTATTTTTTACCCTTAGCATACCATTAAATTCTCACTCCCCTGCCTCTTCTTCCTGAGTCTCCTGACTTCTCCCCTACTATCTCCATCACTTGAAATCCTCTTGAAAGACTTCACTTAGAAATTCTTCTGTATTATCCTTTCAGCCCCTTAAATCGCACAGAATCTTTCTGACCTTTGAATCTCCATGAACTTCATAAATTATGCTTTACTGTTATTTTGTTTTGTAGCCACTTATGCCTGGCACCCTGTGAGCTCTCTGGGAAATCTTTCCTTGGCATTACCTTCTATATCTAGAGCACAGCTAAGCAGAGGACCTGCCACAAAGAAGAAATGTGCAGAGTTAAATTGCTCTAGTGGAGCTAGGATGTATTATGGGCAGTATGACATGGGATAATTTTTAGAGCAAAAAAGCCAGATTCAGCTCACATGTTTGACTGAGTAAGCCATTTTGGCTATAAAAATAAAGCCACACATGCAAACAATTTGCTTCATCACAGATCTATTTCATTTGTCCCATGTATATTTCTGTAAAACCTACGCACTTCCTTCACTATTTTATTTCTTTTTAAGTTAGGACGAAATATACACTGGCCTGGGAAATACATCTCTTATGTGATCTTTTTTTTTTTTCTGGGATGAACATACTTACACTGATACATTACAGAAAAGGCAATTGATAAGATTCAAACCGTGAAAATGGCATTAAAAAATGCCTAAATATAACAGTACAACTTTTAAAATGTGTATCTTTATCATTATTTTACTATTTTATTCCTAACTCATGAGACAGTTCTAAAATGCCATGCTTAATTTATGTAATAGCTAATATTTCGAAGAATAGTAGTGTTACACAGAACAAATTGTTGATTTGCATCAAATCCACTTATTATCTGAATAACTTTTAGTTGTTTTTAACCATGAAAGCCTGAATAAAATTATACCTAATTTATGCTTAGTTAAAATTTTTAGGCTCCAAATTTCTTAAAACATCATAAGAGATAGGGTCAAGTCTGATGCAAGGATGTAGTTAAGTGGTATTAACTGCTTATGAATGCAACCAAATAGTAAAGAAAGACATCTTTTAAAAAATATTCCTGTTTTCCATCTAAATCAAAATTTGATTTCCTATATTTGGCTTAAAAGCTATAAAGCTAATGAAAGTAGACATATATTAACCATCATTCTTGTGCTGTGGGCCTTGCTGAAGTGTGTTTCTTTTGCTGTACCAACGCTGCTGCCAGAATTTCTGGGGACAGCTGTGGTGAGAATGTACAAATTCTGTCATAAGTTTCTCAGTTTAGAAAAAGAAAAATGGGCAGAATTGCCCCAAAAAACAAAAGGGCAAGAGAAAGAAAGCAATAGCATCATGTTGTTTATTATCTGTATAATATAGCTTACAGAGTTTTTCTTTTGCTTTGTTTTTCTCCAGAATTATAGGAAATATTGTAATAGTTCTTAAATGTATTTAATTAGTTCTGCAAAGGAAAACCTAGTTTCATGTCAGAGAAAGAAGCTGATCTTTTATACATATAAAAAAATACATCACAAAGCAGATGAATAGGAAATTATTTTTAGGTATGAATTAAATTTGCCAAATTAAATTGCCAAAACATTATGTTTAAAAATATCTTTTTCCTTTTTCTTTTTTTATTTTAATTTTCCTTTCTCACTTTTCCTGAAGGCATTGCAGTAATTAATTCCAGAAAGATATTATGAGGTTTTAGATGAGATGCTCTTTTTAAAATGTCTAACATTGAGAAAATCCTTTGAGCAATAGATTGGAGGGTTGTGACCCTGATTTTTCATGTACTAAAATATGATTTGTTATTGAGAGATTTATGAGAGTGAACAAGAGATCAAAGATTCCTTCTGAGTATTTGAGGTTCAGTAAACACCAAATTATTACTTTCCAAACAAATTTCTATTTTTTAAAAAAGCCCTTAAAATCAGAAAGTGAAATTTAATCTATGTTTGAATTGTAGTCATTTGAGTCAGCAAAACATTATTTTGCAAACTTGTTCATGTTCTTGAAGGAATTTGGAGTTGCAGTATGGGGAAGGAGGGAAGGATGGGAGGAGGAATTTAACACTGAAATTTTAAAATAATGTTTAATATCAGATTAACAAATGAAAACCAAAAAAACAATAATTTGACACTATTCTTAATGTAATGCCTTTATTAAATAAATGCAAATAATGTTAATTACATTTAACACTACTTTATTTCACAAAGTGTAAATGTATCAACTAAGTAACAACTTTTAAAATAGGTTATCTTTCGGTAGATTTGCTGATAGAATGCTAAATATTTAGAATGATATCAAGAAATCAGTTTCATGTGCTCTTTGATTATTATTTTGAGTCATTGATAAAGGCATTGATTTAAAGTAATAAACTTTAATTTTTGGTAAATTTGAGATACATCGATGGCTATATTTTTCACTTATCTTTATTTATCAGAAGAACAGCAATGTCTGTGCATCTAACAATCACAGACTTGTGATTCTGGAATATCAACATGTGAGGTGCTGCAAAATCAAGAATGTCATTTTCACCATTACATTTTTCTTAAACTTTATTGACGCTAAACAGGACACTGCAATTAAAAGCACTCACACTACTCAAAGTATTATTGTTTCATTTATTTATTTAGTTATTACAATAGTTTTTATTTTTTACATTATTGCTGATTTACGGTGTTCTGTCAATTTTCTGCTGCACAGCAAGGTGTCCCAGTCACACATACATGTATACATTCTTTCTTCTCACATTATCATGCTCTATCTCAAGTGACCGGACATAGTTCCCAATGCTACAGCAGGATCCCATTATTTATCCATTCCAAAGACTATAGTTTGCATCTATTAACCCCAAATTCCCAGTCCCTCTCACTTCCTCCCCTTCCCTTTTGGCAACCACAAGTCTGTTCGCCACATTCTTGATTTTCTTTTCTGTGGAAATTGATTCATTTAAGTCAATACTGGTGTTGGACAACTTCATTTACCATGCTCTGCTTTATAACTCTTCTCATTGCATAATGTAATACATATATGTGTAATACCTCTCTATTCCTATTCACATATACAGGAGACTTTTTTTTTTTATTTTATTGACAGGAAGACTGGACAGTTCTTTTGGAATAGCTGTTCTTCCAAGATGCCACTGCCATTTTGGAAACATGATACCCAAAGTAAATAACCATTTCATCTGTTTGTAATTGTCATATTTTTATATCCTGTTTCTTGGATTGTTGCTTGAACTGCTACCTAATTTAATTCATTCTATAGGGATAAATATTAGAATGATTAATTTTCAAAGACTACATTGAGAGTCAATTGTAGAGCTGGAATTAGAGCTATGGTATTTCTTGATTTC
This sequence comes from Catagonus wagneri, assembly GCA_004024745.2. Lineage (NCBI taxonomy): Eukaryota > Metazoa > Chordata > Mammalia > Artiodactyla > Tayassuidae > Catagonus > Catagonus wagneri. The sequence continues at coordinate 32,030,220 of PVHT020000077.1, forward strand.
CCTTACATGGCATTATCTTCCAAATAAATTAAGGAAAATGAAAGAGACCAGTTTCGTGAAAGGTCAGACTGAAACAAATAAAAGGAAGGAAATACCAGTTATTTCAATGGGTAATGTAGTACATGTGTCATATAACTCATAATATTTCCAGAAGACACTTTGTACAGGATGAACTAATTTCATTCAGAATCTCAGACTTTCTCTAAAACCATGTTCTAAATATAATACTTCCAATTTAATACTTAAATGTTAGGAATCCAAAGAGGCATTTTTAAGGTCTCAGGTTAGGGTAAGTGGCATCTGGATTATAATAATATCATAGTCTGCTAATGGAATATTCATGTGCTAAGAAAATAGCATCTCACCGCAAGGAGGAAATAAGCAAATCCTGGCACAATGAAGTATCTCCTCTATCCATCTATCAAGAGATTGTTAATAATACTGATGCCTCAGTGTTAGTAACAGTAATTACCATTTATTGAGCACCTACCATGCGACAGGCACTGTTACATGCATTTTATTTCCTCTGATTCTGACAAAAGCCTAGTGAGGTGGTTACTATTATGCTCATTTATAGCTGAGTAAAACTTGAAGACTAAATGGGTTAAATTATTTTCTCAAGGCCAATGGTTATTGACACCTGACTACAGCTGGGTTTTGGTCAAAAGCTGCTTTTACCATGATATAGTTTAATAACTCAAATTTTAGAGGCAGACTGACCTCACAGTGTATCTGTTGAGTTGCTTAACATCTCTGTGTCATGTTTTTCTTTTAACAAATGGGGTGTTGAGAATGCCTACTTCACTGATTATCAACCTTCTAATCACCATAGAAATCAAAAGAAGATTTTAGACAAAAGTGATTGTTGGGGGGCCATCCTTTTATCAGGTGAATAGGTACTCTTGTTTAAAATTTCCCAGGTAATTCTAAGGTTTAGAAAAAAATGAAACACCTGATAAGCCTCACTGGTTTGTTAAGCCTATTAAGTAAGATATATATATTCAAAACAAATATTATAGTGCCTGTAACATGGTAGTTGCTCAATAGGAATTTGCTATTGATTTTTGTGATATGTTTGTTTAGATATCTGTGTTCTCTCAATGAGAACTCTAACTTCAAGTTTCTGGCATGCAAGGCACAATTACTAAACAAATACATAGAGTTCAAATAAGCATTGACCCCCGCCTGAACCATAGCAATGTACTCAATGCTAGAGGGGCCAAACTTTGAAATGAAGGACTTGACCCTTGACCTCTAAAAAGTTGTTATCTGATTGGGAAGACATACAGGCATTTATTACAGTGAGCTCGAATTAACTGAGGATTTGTAATAATGAAGGAACTCTTCACATTATTTTTACTAATTTACAAAACTCCTTTAGATAATGATTCTCTTAGGATTTTTAAATCTATTTTAATTGTTCTAGTAATACATTCCCATTAAAGGTAATACTAAAAAGCAATTATATCTTTTTTCACTATGTCAAATCTAGTCTCCTCCTAAGAGGGGACTCTATCCTATTGAAGTTCTTAACTCTCCAGGCCCTTATAGATTCTTCAATGCATTTAAATATATACATTTATGTACTTTCCTTTTGTTTAATTTTTACATAAATTATATAGTATATGTTCTATAACCAGCTATTTTCACTCAGTGTCATTGATAATACAGATGGAGCTGCCTCATTCTTTTTAACTTCTGTATAGTATTTCATACCTTCATAAACCATAGTTTATGAAATCAGTGTCTTGTTGATGAACATTTGTGTTGTTCCCATGGGTTGTAATTCTTAGGAAAAGGTATCAATAAGGCTGGTCAAATTGTTAGTATATTTTGCATGTTAAAAACAGAAATAATGGAAAAAGTTAAATAAAAACATCAAATTAGGTTAAACAATTTTTCTTAAAATAATTAAAGTAAAGCTTTTAAAAATTTGTGTGAGTCCACTGAAACTGGCACACAGCTAAAAAGAGAGAACTTTTTTTTTTGTCTTTTTAGGACTGGACCTGTGGCACACGGAGGCTTCCAGGCTAGGGGTCGATTTGGAGCTGCAGCTGCCGTTCTACACCACAACCAGAACAAAGCTGGATCTGAGCCAAGTCTGTAACCTACACCACAGCTCACGGCAATGCCAGACCCCTGACCCACTGAGCGAGGCCAGGGATCAAACCCCCATCCTCATGAATACTAGTTGCATTCGTTTCCCCTCCGCCACAATGGGAACTCCAACAGAACTTTTAAAAGTTCTTGGTTGCAATGGAGTGCCTGATGGTGCTTGGACTTCCTAGTGGCTTTCTATGAGGAGCTAGCAAATGTATCCCATGTGTTGGCCGTTTTGCAGATAAGCCTTTGAGGAGAGTTGAAGATGGGTCCCCTTTCAGTTAACTCTGCAGTAATTTTAAACGACCTTTCTTTATTTTGGCCATTAACACAGTTTAAGTATTAAATTTGGGACTGGAAAACATGTAAAAAGGGAAAAATAGGTACAGACTTACAATGAAACAGTGTTACCAGAGTTAAGTTTCAATAGAATTTTCCATGACACAAAGCTATGTTTAATGTTTATTTCAAAGAAAAATAGAGATATCATTTGTTTTATTCTTTGTTTCAAATAGTTGTATGCCAGGAATTTGCAGTAATGTCTGGAGTTACAAACCCAACATCTTTGGAAATTCCTGACATTTCTAATTATTCATTTTTTCCTCTCTTTTCCTCTCTTCCTATCCCCCTTCCACCCCTTGCCTTTTTCTTCTGCACATCTTTTATATTATCATGATAGAAAACATGAGCAACTGTCAGCTCCCAAATTATAATGGGTCCATCTGGTTTTGATCTTCTGGGTATCCCCTCTTTGGTTGTTTGTCTGACTTTCTCCCATTCCACATGATTTTTCTAGAATAGCAATCACAGAACCTGTCTTTATTCTCCATCCCTCATCCCACCTTACAGTGATTGATGTGTTATTAAAGCTAGGACAATTACACTTTCAATGTGGAAATTTGTGTCCCGAGGGCAAACAAATGAAGAGGGAAAGTAGTGAGCTCTGAGTCTGCCAACTCCAGTACAATAAAGAAAATGTCTGTCCCCAAGATCTTGATACTAGATCCGAAGATTTAAGTTTATATGTTCCCGAGAGTTTGTTCATCTGTCCCTATGCTTCTTTTATGTCCTCAATATCTTTCTAACACATTTTGTTCTTTACTTGATAGAGCCATTTTATTTGTTTGCAAAGGACTCTTGATGATAGACAAGTTTTACATTTTAGAGACCAGGCACTGAGCAAAGATTTTTGTTTAATTTTTCTCCATCTAAAATATTTAGCACATGGAGTTCCCACCATTGTGCAGAGGGTTAAGAATCTGACTGCAGCGACTTGGGTTGCTGTGAAGGTGCAGGTTCGATCCCCCAACAGAGCAGTGGGTTAAAGGATCAGGTACTGCCACAGTTGTGGTGTAGGTCACAGCTATGGCTTGGATTCAATCCCTGGCCCTGGAACTTCCATATGCTGCAGGTGTGACCATAAAAAAATAATAAAATAAAATAAAATGGAACAAAATAAAATATTGAGCACAAAAGCACAGCTTATCTCAGAGCAGGAGAGGATGACTGGATTTATTCATTGGAACTAAGGAGTCCTACACTGCAACTATGCTGAAAAGGGAAAAACATATGGAGAAGGAATGCATAGACATATAAAGAAGAATTACCATCCACACTAAGGCTCGTTGCTTCTTCCTAGATTACCTACAACCTCCTCCCCTTTCACCATAGCCTTGTCATACACACACTGCAAAAATTGTTTAGTTTGTGCTGCATATTCCTGTTTTATTTTCTTCTGATTTGCATATTCAGCCCCTTTCTATATATCAAATCCACTACATCTTTGGGCCCTACATCCTGATAAAGGTCTTAACTCCCCTGGCCATATTAGTATACTAACCTGTTGGCATCTTATCTAATAGGAGACTAGAGGCAAGAAAAGATTTATTAAGTCAGAGACAAGTGCAGAGTAAACAAAGAAGGGAATACATGGAAAGCAAGAGATGAAAATTTAGGGTTTCTGAGACCTCCATTACACTGTTGTCTTGGTTACATGCTCAGAACTTTTACTTTGATTTGGGTGCCTTGTAAAGCTCTTTTGGACTCAGTCTTTCATTTCTTGACTATGGATGGATGGAGGGTCATTCTAATCCGTATACTCTTCTTCCTCATAGGAGAGTGAAAATAAGATATCAAATGTTGGCAGCTATCAGGCTACCTGCAGGGCAGCTGCTGAGACTTTACGGCCTGTATACGGACCCAGACTATCCCCTAGCTCACATCAGGATGCTTGAGGTATGTCAAACTGTGCTTACTCTGTGCCTCCCAAGGAAGATACAGGTACTCTGTGCACCCCTAATGAAAGAGAGGTGGGAAGGGAGAAGTGTTCCAGTGTACCCTGTACCTACTTTCAGGAAGAAGGATATATTGAATGGTAAGAAATTATTCTCTAGTTTTTGATTCATTTCAATCCAATGCAGTATTTCCCCTCATTTTCTGTTGCTTTCCTCACCTCTGGAGAAATGAAAGTCTGAATTTCCAATGGCATTGCTATAAATTCTGAGGCTTCTAACAAAGCATTTGGAGTCACCTTTGCTTTTAGAAACATCTCAGGGGCTATCAGAAAAACTGTATATGCAGTTGTGAACTCAGACACATATGTAGAAGCTGTTACACCTGAGGTTGGCTTAGGTTTGCTCTGATTGTGCTGCTACAGGTGGTGAGGACAAGGTGTTTGACTAAAATTCAGTGGATTCATTTTCTTTGGGCCTTGAGGATACCCAATCCTATCCTGTCTTCTGTCTTTGCTTCTCTTGGTTGGTACAAGTTGAAGATTACAACTTTGATCTTGTTTGCTTGTCTCCTTTGTGATGCATAATGGCTTACATATGTTAACATAGAATATTTATGATAAAAGCACCTGGTTTCTCTAAGACTAGAAGGAATGACTCATCTCCCCCCTGATGAGAGTCAGAGTAAGGCACTCTTGATTTGTTTTATTTTTGTTTAGCAGTAGTTCTGCTAATATGACAAATTTTATAATATACTGTGTACCTGGCTAGATGTCACAACTATCACAAATAACCACTACTAAGAATATAAAGAAAAAGTAATTAAAACTAAAACCTCCCAAGAGAACAGAAATCCTCCAAGGAAAGGAAAGCAAAATGTAAAATATTAATTCAGCAAGCAAATTCATTGAAAATCTCTCACAGGAAAGTAGAAAACAGAGCAAACATCTGGGAGTCTTCAGTTGTGAAGTAAAATTACGGCCATTGGTTTCAGAGACTTTTCTTGCCCCTTGCTTGTAAACAGCAAAATAAGTCCATGGAACAACATATAAATAGGAGAAATCATCAAATCCCAAACCAGATATCCCTTGTCAGGGTAAAAGAGTATGTTTGGGGCAGAAATTCGGGAAACTACTGAAACAAATCTAAGTTTCCAGTATTTGTGCTTTGATATACAACTCAGAAGCCAGCTGCCCCCTACCTCTCTCCTCTCCTGTCTTACACCATCCCACATGGCCCCTCGCACTACATGAGTACCAGGCTTCCCATGCTAGGCTCCATCTGCCTGGATGATCCTCGTCTGAGTATAAACATGGCTTCTTGCTTATTTCTTTCAGATCAGCTGAAAAAGTACTTGCTCACCTTTACCTGAAATACATTTCTTTGTAACACCTACAATTTCCTGATTAATTATTGAGTATATCTTTCATTTTCTAGAATGTTAGCTCTTTCAAGACAAGAACTTTGTTTTGTTCATTGTGAAATTCCCAAAACTTGAGAACGTGACTAGCACATGGAGAACACACATTAATATTTGTGGACTTGAGTGAATGAAAAGTGTGAAACAATGAGAAACACAGAATAAGTGGTCTTCAGTCCCTCCAGGATCACCTCACTTTGCAGACACCCCTTGCCAAGGTCATGCCCTTTTATGGGTGTTGACTGATGGAGGCCAAAGTACAAAGGCAGGGCCATTTCAATACAATGCAGTAAAACTGATGGACCATTTCAGCTCCAGTGCATACCCAAGGAGCTGGCTGAGTCTGCTAGTTCACAGCACAACTTTGTCTCTCCCTTGACAGAGCCTACATTTCCCCTCTCCCTCCACATGTAAACGTCCCAAGGACTCCCTAAAAACATCCCAAACAAAAAGTTTACTTCCCACAGAATCCAAAGTGCAAGATGGAAAAACAAGAAATATATCCTCTTTACAATTTACACCCTTATTTAAAAAAACTGTATTTTCATCCAAAAATAAATTCCTTCACTTGGCAGATATTTGTGGGGAAGCTAGCATGTTCCTGTCACAGTTTTGTGGTGAAGTAGCAAATAAAACACAAGCAAGTTTCACCAGTTCCACGAACCTTGCATTCTGGTGGCAAGAATAAAAAATATTATAAATAAGTAAACTAATAAAGGAAAAATTGCAGTTTATAGATAAGAAGTGTTATGAAAATAAAGTAGGTACTGGGTGGAGAGTGTGGGGAATGATGAGCTGCTTTTAACTGGGTGGTTCCAGAAGGAGTCTCTAAGGCAAGGACTTGAAGCTGAGCTTGGATGGCAAGGGGAATCAGGCACACCTGTCTTGTACAGGATGTGAATTCCACACACATTTAGTAAGTGTGGCAAACATACCAGGCACTAGAGTAGATGTGAGAGTCGTAAAGACTGATATGACACAGTCCCAGCCTCTGAGAGAGTAATTTTCTAATTCATAGTCATAAATAATGGTAATGTTTTAATGTAAGGAAATCTAGATATTTATTGCCTTCTTGATTTGGCTAATTATTTAAAAATTATCCATTGATAATACCTTTATTGAACACTTACTACATGCCATCTTCTGCTGTGTTTAATAGTCATACATTTAAAAACATCAGATATAGGCAGTCATAACTTGAGGTAATAGATGTCAGGCAAACATGAGAAAGTAAGCACAAATGTCTGGAAATCAGACTGACATTTTAGTGTCCAGTTGCTGTGTAATTCCACCAGTGATGAGTGAGGATGAAAATCTAAAAAGCACTGTAAATTGCAAATGATAACAGTATCTCAGTGGAAAATTATACCAGTTACTCTGACATTGGAGAACCATGAACTAGAGCCATGAAAATATTTCAATTCTCTGTGTATTAAATGAACATTTATAACATTTCACTATTTGTTGTGAGCTCTCATCTCCTTTTAAATCGTAAATGAACTTATTTTCTATTTTCTTGTGCCTTAGATTTATTTTATAAAGCACTGATGAGTTTTTTTCTTCATTCCCAGAACCTCTGTTAGACAGAATATTCTAGCTACCACTTTAAAAAATAGCTTTATTGAAATATAATTTACAGACCATACAGTTCTCCCATTTAAAGTATACAGTTCACTGGCTCTTAGGATATTCACAGCCATGAATCCATTACTATAATCAATTTTAGAACATTTTCATTACCCCTAAAATTAACCTGTACTCCTTAGCTATCATTCTCTAACTGCCCTACATCCCCATGCCAAAGAAACCATGATATACTTTCCATTTTATAGATTTGCCTGTTCTGGATATTTCACATAAATGGAATCATACAATACATGATTTTTTTATGTCTGGCTTTTTTCATTTATCACAATGTTTCCCAGACTGATTTATATTGTAGCTGTAGCATATATCAGTACTTCATTCCTTTTACTACAGAATAATATTTTACTGGATCTACATATCACATTTCATTTATCCATTCATTAGTTGATGGGCATTTAGGTGGTTCCCACTTTTTGGCTCTTCACAATAATACTATTGTGAATATTTATATGCAAGTTTTTGTGTGTCCACATGACTTCATTTCTCTTAGTATATACCTAGAAGTGGAGTAGCTAGATCATACGGTAGCTGTATATTTAGCCGTATAAGGAAATACTAGTCTGTAGGTCCAAAGCAGCTGTATCATTTTACTTTCCACCAGCAGTGTATGAGGGTTCTGATTTCTCCATATCCTTGTCAATACTTATTGCTGTTTTGTGATTATAGCCATCTTATGAATGTGAAGCCACATCTCATCATAGTTTTGATTTTCATCTTTTTTAAGGAAACATAACTTCCTAAACATGGCAAAAGTACTTATTAAAAGAAGTTCAAAATATCTATAAGGATATATGGCAACTATTAGAAACTGAAGGAAAAAAATTGCACGATGGAAAATGCAGCCATGTTTTCAAAACCTACCTTATAATATTTAGAGAAGAAAATTTATATTTAAAGTGTATTCAAACTAAAAGGAAAAAATCCTACAGGAAAAACTGTGTGATAATGGTGATTCTCTAAATGAACAATGCACTAGTCATTCATTACTCTGTATAAGACCGCTTTCCAGAAGGAATACAAGGGACTCTGTCAAGTGACAAATTGTGAAAAATAATTCTAAGCAAACCTTAGATAATTTATTTCTAAAGGCCTCAGTCAATGTGTTGAATATCCATAATACTCTCACAAATCAGCAACATTACTTGATTGTTCGTTATTCCTACTATATCTTCCTACTAAGATATATGTAAGACAGTGTATGTATAATGTACTTATGGCATATGTAAGATAGATTAATTGCAAAACTGAGAGCTGTATATAGCAGATGATCCCTTTGCCAGGGAGCATTTGAAGTGAAAGACAAGAAAGATTCATGAAGGAACAGACTTTGTGTAACGGGGAGGTATCCACCAAGCCACACTGGACCCAACTACAGTCTTTTCACTTCTTTTCCTACAAACCTAAAGGCTTATAATGGCGGTCCATCTATTCTGATTTGCTTGTGCAGCACTGGATTATACCTATTATCCTGGTGTCATCATTAATATCTTCCCCTTCCTCTATCAAAAGTCATCTGGAAAAATATTAAATTATGTTTTCATCCTATTTATAAAAGACCTCCTATTGCAGTGGAAAATATGTAATGAAGATACAGCACCTGAAGAAGGAAAAATGTCAGGAATTAGGCAGGTCTTCAAACTAGAGCTCTATTTTAGATGGTTAGACTAAAGAACCAAGGACAACAAAACCTAAGCTGATGCCCCATTCTGAATGGTGTTAATTTCCCTTGAATGGGCTTCCTTTGTGTGCCTGTGACTATCCCAGATGTGCTCCGAAACACAGGCGAAACCACCTGTGCAGGCGTTTACTGGAGCACAAACATCCTGATGGGACCTCTGGATTCTGTGTACTCCAAGCTCTACTGACAGAATTAAAGAGGTTGTTAAAACCTATCTCTTATCAAGATCTGCTCAAAACTGTAGGTGTACCTGGATATACAGGTAGTTCCATGGATTGAAATCTAAAGAATGAGGGTGGCTGAAGCAGCAGCTGACCTTGTCTTTCCTCCACAGGCTACTTTAGGAGGTAATTAATTAGGGGACGGTACTGGTAAGCAGGGTATGGATTTTTCTTCTCCCAAATCAGTGGGAATTGTAACTAATCCTAGATCCTTAGGCCTGGTCTTTTATTATGGTTAGTGGCTGGTTCTTGGTTGTAATTTTCAATAACTTCCAAGATTTACTCTAAAAAATGATAGTTGCATGCCTTGAATCAAGTAGAGAATTTATTTTATAGAGCTTTGCCGTCTACTCCTTAGATTATTGGCTAGATCCTATAATGTACCTCGTATTTAGTCACTTGATATATAAGCTGTGAATAACTGTTGCAAATATTTTAACTTCTCTTTGAATTACTTTCACGAATTGCATTTGCTAATTTGAGGAATGACCATGGATGATTATAGAATATGTGTCTAGTAAAGAATTTATTCCATAAGGAAAACAAGCCTATTAAGAATCCTGTCTCTCACTTTCAGAATTTTCATGTATGTAAAATTAAGCAGATTTCCTCCCATATATTTGACTTTGCATTGATATTACTACTCTCTCTGCAATAGTATAGGCAAACTCCTCAGTGAGATTTTTTTACTAAAGGACCAAGATTTTTCCAACATGTATTAAGTTTTCATCTGTTAATTTTAAAACAATTCAGAGATTTAATGCTGGAAAAACTGTTCTGCCTATATATTAGAGAGCTGTCTGAACTTGAGAATTTGAAAAGGGACTTCTATCAGTCTGGTTCTGTGTCCTGGAAAATGGCAAATACTACGCTTTTTTTGGAAAATTGTATGGTGCATTCTAAATTTTTAAATTGCCTTATGACCCATTCGTGTTTAAAAATAAAACAATGAGGGTAAGTGGAGCATCTTACTTTCTCAGAGTGAATATATTGCGCTGGTTATTACTTTTGTTTCTGTAAATGTATCCTTCAGTTTCTTGTTCCCTTTTTTAAAAAATGTTTCACACACATACTCCCTCTCTCTTTTTCAATTTAGAATTGATCAAATCCAAAGTCAGATTATTAACTGCCAAATTTATATGAAGCACTTTATAACTAGCCCACAGATATTTGTTAATCATGAAGTAAATGTCTTTCAATTTTGGATGTCTGAGGATTGGAGAAGTTCAACCTAATAGAAAGAAAGCAAGAAGTAGGATCATGTTTACACTGTATTATTCTGATTTTTTTCCTGTCATCTGCAAATGAATATCAAGTAAATATAAAACTTCTGCCAATATGGAGTTAAAAAGGGCACAGAACGTAAATGTACTAGTATAGATGGAAAAGAGAGCATAAAACTTAATTCTGAGATAAATAGGAAAATGAAGTAAAAGGAGTCACATTTTCCATGTCTTTTGATCAAATAATGGAAAGAGAAGGGGTCATCAAATAAGATCTCGGGAACAGAAGATGCTGAGTGTGAATTATTTTGAAATCCTATCCAAACCCCAATGTACATGTACAGGGAACAAGCATCTGCATGTTCTGTTAAATGGTTGTGTGGTTTCAGGATCTGCTCCAGTTGCTGCAGTCAGCATTTCTGGGTTCTGTCTTCATTCTGTGCCAAAAGGACATCTTTGTGGAGACGTGCAATGTGCCTTCAGCCGAGGCTCTGTCTTTAGTCCGCAGATCACTTTCAATGCCATGTATATTCTCAAAGCAAACCCCCCTTCTGAAAACACATTTCTGCAGTGCTTTTGATATTACCACTGGCATCTTATTCCTGGTGGATTCTGGTTCCTTTAGGAGACTCTAGTTTAACTCACAGAAAAGTGTTGGGATATGGGTTGCAGAGAAAGAAAGCCACGTTCTGAAATCCTAAATGCTCACATGGTCTCAAAGTCAAACTTGGGTTATCAGTGTCTTAGTTTCTTCCAAGTGTAAAAGATAGTAGATATTGGAATAAAAATTGACTATTATGATTGGAAGTATTTTCTAATATGATTAATTTTGCTGTTGCTTAATACTAAGTTCCTTAATTTGGTATATGTATATTTTTAATATTCTCATGTATTTTATATAAGCGTGTATGAGCCTAAAAACAATAACAACAACAAAATACCTGTCTATTGTAATCAGCCTGAAAACTTTTTACCTTAAATGAGAAGGCAGACTATGCTTTCACCAGTATTCACTTTATAAATATTTAAGTCCCTTGCTTGAATAAGACACACTGCACTTAGATGCTATGAAGGATAAAAAAAAGGCCATTTGAACTGAATATTTAGAGGTAATCCAATAAAGAAATAACTTATGTCCCGGGCACAGATGTAAACCAAACATGGTTTAATCCCTAATAATGAAAATGGGAAAATATTCATTGCATTGGCTCTATTTTGCTTACCTGATTGGTGCAAATCAAGAGGTTATATGTAATATGATTATACTTATTTTAATTCTTGAGGTATAAAGTTGGGATGGGAAATGTCAAAGCAAAATGAGTTCATTTTATATATCATACTTTTATAAGGACAAATCAAGCTTTTGCAATCATCATCAAATACGTCCAACTCTCTGTAGTTAAAAAGAAAGGAACAAAATAGCCTTGACTTAGTATTTTCTCTTTCATTATTTTTACTTAAGCCTACATGTGAGCATATCTTCCCAAACCTTTACATCAGCAATTTCCCAACTTGCCTTGCTATTATTGATTTCATACTTCCATCATTAATCACATTTGTCATATTTTCCCCCAATGGATGTGCAGTTTTGCAGATTGATTTCCATCTCCAAAGTCTTAAATTTCCTTCCATTCCTAGGGTTCAGTTCACAGTGGTGCTTACTGAAAAATGCCATGTCAAAATTTGGGGCAAATTGACTGATCTTTTTTAATCTCAATCTTCTCATCTATGAAAGCAAAACAACAAAAAACAAAAAGCAAGAAGTTCAAAACATATTACATCTTCATTTTCTGTAACTTTAAGTAAGTATGTATAACATGTTACTCGTGTAAATGCATATAACAAACCTCTCTGGATTTATAATCCCAAGAATATATACTACTTCTGGGAGGTAGTCAATGATATAATTTAGTCAGTAGATGGCACTGTTTATTATGGTATTAGCATTAAGAAAGCAGTCACATAATGCCAGTTACCTCACCTGATCAGGGTGGGGGTTGGAGAGGAGGAGGCTCTGTTCAAACAGAAGAGAAGGCAGAGATTTCTTAAAGGTTAGCATGACCTTGAGAAGGAATCTGGTCTGTCTTACTGGCTCATTAGACCTTGACAAGGAAAATTCTATGTAAGATATTTTAGAGTGGATATTTTAACATACTTCATGTATCTCTTTCAAATTCAAAACACCCAGGAAATCTATCCAAATTGCATCTATTTTTTTTTCATGTCTTCATATTTAGGCCTGAATAAAATTAGGAAAAATTCTTCCCATTATTTTCCTGTGCAATCCTTCCAGGTGTATGGGGAACACTATCATTTCATGCGTGTACTTTTCTTTTCTTGAGGTCTTCAGTCTAAGAAGCCCATCAAATTTGGGGGAAATCTACATTCTATGTGAATTCTAATGTTAGGATACTATCTCAGATTGTAACGTATCATTATGTAGGCCCAAATGTACAATCTAGTATCTGTAGTTAGCTATTAAATAATCAAAATAAGCAAACGATTACAGGACACAACATATGTACATTAGAATTTACATTAGTTGTAACCAAATCAAATACTTTGGAGAAGCCGATCAAACAAAAAAATATAATTCATAACTATTAAGTAGGGAATGTTGCTTTCAACTGCCATCTTAATTTTTCTGTTATTTTTCATGAACGTAGAGGTTTCTAAATGGATATAAATTAAAAATTAAAGTACCGTATAAATGAACACGGTTAAATATTCAGAATAGCTTTATAAGTTCAGAGGGTTAACCATCTTGGACCATAAAATATTATTTTTTCTTTGTCTCTTTTTTTTAATGATTTTAATTTTTTCCATTATAGACGCTTTTCAGTATTCTGTCAGTTTTCTACAGTACAGCAAAGAGACCCAGTCATACATACATATATACATTCTTTTTCTCACATTATCCTCCATCATAAGTGACTAGATGTAGTTCCCAGTGCTATACAGCAGGATCTCATTGCTTATCCATTCCAAAGGCAATTAATAGTTTCATCTATTAACCCCAGATACCCAGTCCATCCCACTCCCTCCCCCTTCCTTTCCCCCTTGGCAGCCCCAAGTCTGTTCTCCAAGTCTATGTGTTTCTTTTCCATGGAAAGATTCATTTGTGCCATATATTAGATTCCAGATATAAGTGAAGTCATGTGATATTTGTCTTTCTCTTTCTGACTTACTTCACTTAGTATGAGAATCTCTTAAAATCAGGGAATGTGTTTCACTTATCCATGAATCCCAAGAGCCTCGAAAGTACTAACTTCATAAAGATATACAGTGGTGCCTAATAAATATTGAAGGAATACTTTCGCTCAAGTTAATTCAATTTTTCAGGAGGATTATAAACTACATTGCAAATATAGTTTCAGTAACAACTTTGTTCAACATTTGATTCCCCTATGATGAGTCTACTTTTCATATTTTGTGTCAAGACTTTTTAGTAGCTTTCCTTGAATTGTTAATAAAAAGCAAAAACAAGGATAAAGAAAGGCACTTGAAAATTAATCCTCTGTGGAGATGTAACTAAATTAAATAATTATCTTTTATTACCTTCTAGTTATTATGAATATATTCATTATATCATATTATTCTGTACAAAATGATTTTTTCAAACAAAACATTATTATGCACCCTTCCTTTGTGTTCTCTTACAATTGTAAGTTTACCTATTTTAAATTATTTGGAAAAAATTGTGTTTAATTTTTTTTATATGTTTCATTTTGTTTGGGGAGTTTTATGGTACTTCTACTTTTTACTGTTTTGAAAATGTTTCTTAAACTTCACTAAAAATCATTAATTATAGGATGGCATATGCACTGTAATTGTATTCTGTACAATTCCTGAGATCATGTCACAAAGGACCTTCTGCAGGAGAATTAACATATTTGATTAATAAATACATTCTTCATTACTTGAAGAAATCACTCGATATCCTATGAAATAATTTGGTATTAGCAACAAATGCATGATGAGACAATGATGAGGTATCACCACACACCTATTAAAACAGCTAAAGTAAAAATAGTGATAGTGCCAATTGTAGGTGAGAATTCAGAGAAACTAAATCTCTCACACATTACTGCTGAAAGTGTAAAATGATACAGCCACTCTGGAAAACAGTTTAGTTTTCTTAGAAAGTAAACATATGCTTACCATACAACTCAGCATTTGTAGTCCTGGACATTAATTCCAATAAAAAGGAATTAACTATTCGTAATGCAATCATTGGATGAATTTTAAGGGTATCATGCTGAGTGAAAACAAACAATGTCTAAACATCACATTCTAGGTGAGTCCATTTATATAACATTCCTGAGGTGACAAAATTATAGAGATGGAAACCAAATTAGTGGTTGTCAGAGATTAGGAATTGTGGCAAAGAGTGTTTTAAAAGGGTAGTGACAGGGAAGAGATCTTTCTAGTGATGGCATGGTTATCTTGATTATGTTGGTCAATACCCAAATCTATACCTGTGATAAAATATCATAGAATGAGACACACACATTGTAATAATGTCAGTTTTTCAATTTTTGATATCATGCTACTATTATGTAACATGTAGTCAATAGAGAAACTGAGTGAATAAAACATGGCACTTCTCATTATCTTTGCAACTTCCTAATGAATCTATAATTCTCTAAATAAAACACTTTAAAGCATCATTTGCCATCTTGTTTTAAATTCCAGAACAGCATATTTTCCCTTTCTTTCCTCAATACAATTTTTAATTATTTTTACTTTAAAATTATTCTCTTCTAGTGAATTTGTCTCAGCACTTGCTAGATTAAGCTATCTCGACAATCTCTTCTGCTTTTGAAATAGTGGTAAAGATTAACGGTATGTGGGAGAAATTTGGCAAATTCTCTGCTCAATAGCAAGGGTATTCATTCAATTCACAGAGTATGCTGAAGTTCACTGGGGAAGAAACATGACCATGCAGGAGTGCTTATTTCTAAGAAAAATTTTAGGTGTTTTATGTACTAGCTGAAAGAGTGGTGACTGTTTTTTGAAAATATAAATCATTACTTTTGATTATTGTAATCAAGACACTATCAAACTAGAACTTCCTTCTCTTCCATGTTATATATTTAAATATGAACAGAAAGAGAAACTATTAGGAATAAATCTTTCATTTATTCCCAATCAAATGATATGCTATACAATGAAATGCTTTGCATTTTCATTTGGTGCACAGATGTGTCTGGAAGGAATCTGACTGGCAATTCAGGATGTCTAGCCATAAATTATTCTCTGCCACTTAGTGTGATACAAAGGATATGGATCTTAACTACTGATTCTACTGCTAAATGATCCTTGAAAGCACTGTTCTGTCTGAAGAACTTTTGAAATAAAAATGTGATATACTTATGTATCACTCACA
Organism: Catagonus wagneri; assembly: GCA_004024745.2. Lineage (NCBI taxonomy): Eukaryota > Metazoa > Chordata > Mammalia > Artiodactyla > Tayassuidae > Catagonus > Catagonus wagneri. The sequence goes on from PVHT020000077.1 coordinate 32,046,129, forward strand.
GATACACAGCTTAGGTCACAAGTTTGGGAAATAATATAAATTATATGCCGTTAAATCTGCAATCACTTGTGATTATTCTTTACTATTATCCCTAAACTTGTCAAAGTTATTCCTTCAGTCACTCACAAAAACTAAAATAATATCAAATTCAAATAAAATATTCAATTTACTAAACATATTTGTCCATGAACATTTGTCCTAAAAGTATTTTTCTATTTCTCTGTAGATATGTGTAAAATAACCTTATGAACTAAAATATAAATAACTGTTCCTTATAGGCCTTTTGCAAAATCTGTTGATGCTTCTTTCTATATGTTGAAGGTATTCTCTATATTTTCACATTTTTTATTCATTTATTACTCACATCCAGAAATGAGTGTATATTTCAACTCAAAATTTAAAAAGAACTAATTAAAAAATGGGCAGAAAAATTGAATAGACATTGTTTTCAAAAGGAAATATAAATGGCCAACAGGCATGTAAAAGTTGCTCAATATTCCTAATCATCAGGGAAATGCAAATCAAAACCACAGTGAGATATCACTTCACACCTGTCAGAATGACTGTCATTGAAAAACAAATAACAAATGTTGTCAGTGATGTGGAGATAAGGGAACCCTTATACACCAATGATGAAAATGTAAATTTCTGTAACCACTACGGAAAACAATATGGAGGTTCCTCAAAAAAATTAAAAATAGAACTTCCATATAAATCCAGCAATTATACTTCTGGGTATTTATCCAAAGGAAAACAACACTACTTTGAGAAGATATTAACATCCCTATGTTCATTGCAGCATTATTTATAATAGCCAATATATGGAAGCAACCTAAATGTCCATTGATGGAAAAAGAAATTGTGCAACTTATATGCAATGGAATATTATTCAGCCAGTACAAGAAAGAGATCTTTCCATTTTCAAGAACATGAATGAAATATGATAGCATTATGCTAAGAAAAAGATAAATACTCTATGATTTCTCTTATACGTGGAGTCAAAAAAAAAGCAGCTCATTGATAAAGAGAACAGATCGTTGGTTTTAGGAAGCAGGGAATGAGGGAAGGGAGAAATGAGTGAACTAGGTTTTTTTGTTGTTGCTATTGTTTGGTTTTGTTTTTTAATTTAAGTAAATTGAATTAAAATTTTTAAAAAATCTATGTAATTTTCTGAGTGCTTACATGACATGTTCTTCTCAAGAATGCAATGAGGTTGATGTTTCCAAAACCTCTTAAATTCTAGAATATAGGAAGAATACTTGCCAGCATTGAATCCCAGAGGCCACCTAGGCACAATGTGGTGAGCAGACAAATAATGATCTCATAACAAATCTGAAATATGTTTTTCCCAAACATATTAATCTATTGGAAGAAGATTTCACATGATCTGGCTACTTAAAGCAAAATATATGCTTTAATATGTTACTTCTCTCAGAAGAAAGTCATGACAATGTTTGAGGAAGACAGGTTTTAACACTGTATTTCTAATTACAGTCCTGAAAAAGTTAGTCTATACATATCATGCAAGAATCTAACCTGAAAAGAAAAAAGAAATCTTACTTAAGAAGCTTGGGTAACATTTACATGTTTATGCACATCACCATACCCCATACCTTCTTATTTCTTCCTTCTCTAATTTAGAGCATGTGCTTTCATTTCCCGTTTTTGGCTTAAAATTTTATGAAAACAATAATTTGATACATTTATATAGAAAAAGAAATTCATCTGATGACTCGTGTCTTAGGGATGGCTTACAAACTAAAAGTTAGTGTTGCATTTTGTACCATCTGAGTGTTTCCAGAGTTACTTAGACTTGTCCTAACTGATATTGTGAGCTTCAAAATAAAGCAGAATGCAGTTCTGTGGTTTGTGACCCCTTCCAAAATATGATGGAGTTTATAGCCATTGCATGTAACTACACATCATTATAATTTTTTCTTGTAATCAAAATTCTGAATAAGCCCATAGAATTGTGAGTCCATTTTTCTATAATACAAGAAAAATAAGAATTTTTAAAGGATTATGTTGTATACAATTTCTGATTGTTTATCTTAGTGCTTAAAAGACTCTTGACAAAATAAGGATAGAAATGCCACCATCTGCTGTAGAAATTTTTGGTTGACAACTTGTCTTTCAGGGTCCATGACACCTATATATTTTTGATACTAACAAATCTGAATTGGGGTGTATCTTACAATGATATGTTTTTTCATGCCTCACAACTGATGGCATATTAATTTTGTTGAAATATTGTAGTTAAGATAGGTGAATTGACCTGACTTAATTCCTTTACAGTTATGTTTCTAATAAACTTCTTTAGCTTTCTGCCCTGTGTCTTATCCTGTTCTCCGCCCATTGTACGTCACCTCTGGGCCACAACTTTTCTGCTTATAAAATAAAGAGGATAGATCAAGTGGTTTTCAATGTCCCTCCATTTTGAATGTGCTTTGATTCAATTATTTACCGCCTACCTAATGTCTTTGCCTTTCCTGAAGAGAGCATTCCAGAGGGCACAATGGATCCTTCCATTTCCTTAACTGAATATAAAGAAAAGGTAGCAATACAAATTGTAATGGAAGTAGGTGGGAATAATTAAGGGGTAAGCCCTCACTTAAATAAATAAAGCTTAGATCAGGAAGCACAGTACAACTGACAAAATTTGCGTCTGATGGTCTTGAAGGATGATCCATTTTCATGATTCAAAATTCTGGGAAGATCTGTGGGATTAAATTGATTCTCATTCTTCGTGAGGAAGTCAAAATCAATTTTTATTTTCTGGTTCAATGGAGATAACATCAAAAAGCCGATGATCTTCCTGTATTCCCAGGTTTCTTTGAGAAAAGGACCCAAGGGTCACCACTGGGCTCTAAGAATGAAGGAGGTGAGGTCTAATGTGAACGTTATTCTACATCACATGGAGCTCTTCCGAAAGACTGTTGCTGATATGTTATTCAACCAGAAACCTTGATTCCTCCCGCCTTGTTCATAACTCCTCACATCAGATCAATAAAAAAAATACCATTGATCCTAATTAACAAATATCTCCCAGAGCTTTCCAACTTTCTCCATTACCATCAATCACAACCCTGATTCAGACTACATCATCTCTTATCTCTTATCTGGGTTATTACAACAATCTTCTAAATGATCTCCATGTATCTAGTCTTGCCTCTTATTATTCATTACAAAGAGGCTATTATATTCAAAAGCTTTTTAAAGTTTGAAATATATGGAAAGTACTTTCTGGAATGAAAACTCAAAGCCACCCAGATGCAAATCTCCAATGCCCTCTGGATTTTATTGCCTTATTGCCTTTAGAAAAAAATTCAGTTTTTTTTCCTTTTTTTACAATGTTTCTAATATTTTTGATATTATTACATATAAAACCATAATATTTATGTGGCTTTCCGGAATACACCGTAGTGGAGTGGTTTGAGGAGTCTACACTGATACTAGTTTGTTTGTTTGTTTAATTTTTGTTCTTTTTAGGGCCACGCCTGCAGCATATGGAAATTCCCAGGCTAGGGGTTGAATTGGAGCTGTAGCTGCCAGCCTACACCACAGCCCCAGAAACTGAGGGTCTGAGTCGCGTCTGTAACCTATACCACAGCTCAGAGCAATGCTGGATCCTTAACCCACTGAGTAAGGCCAGAGATTGAACATGCATCCTCATTGATACTGGTCAGATTTGTTTCAGCTGAACCATGAGGGAAATTCCTGATACTGTTTTTTTCTTTTAAATCATTAAATTTTATTCAAGGCAAATAATTACAATAAGAAAAATAAAATGCAGTGTTAGGGAGAAACTAAATAATTTTATTTGTATAAAACTTTCAAATGAAATATTTTAAATTTTTCCTACTAAAATTTTTGAATTGGTAAATGTGTTTATAACTTCTGTATTAAAATTTATGTTTCAATTGGCTTCACCAAATTTCTAATCAAGACTTTTTAATGATACCCTTTCCAAACTCATAATAATCATCAATCTTTGTTTTACAAAAAGCAAATGGCAGAGGTGTGTAATCACTCTTTGCATATTGATGAAAACTCATTTCTCATTATTAACTAGAATTTGGATAACTAGAGCTACTTAAATGGTTATTAATATATGCAATTCTTAAATCTAACAGATTTTCCTTTTCTTTCATTGACCAGTATCATCACAAAATTTCTAATAGCAATGCAAAGTGATTTCTATTTCAATCAGATTTTTCACTTCAAAATAATCATGACATTTTTCCACAAGTTGCTCTAACAGCCTGTACTAGTCAAACTTCTCCAGAGTTATAGTGTGGAACCAACACGACCATACACACACACACACACACACACACACACACACATAAAGAAAGAGAGAGAGAGAGGAGAGAGATTTTAAGGAACTGGCTCATGTGATTCGGAGACTTGGTGAGGTCAAAATTTCATGGAGTACTGCAGGCTGGAAACTTAGGAAAGAGCTGTGGTTTAATTCCAAATGCAGTTTTCTGTAGAAGCAGAAAGGCAATTTTTTGGAGATTTCCTTCTTGCTGGGTGGAGGTCAGCTTTTTGTTCTAGTCAAACCTTCAACGGATTGGATGAAGCTCACTCACATAGTGGAGGGCAATCTGCTTTATTTAAAAGTCCACATTTTTAAATGTAAATATTGTCCAAAAACACCCTCATAGAAATACCCAGCATAATGCTTGGCCAAATATCTGGGCACTGAATCCAGGGAAAGTTGACACATGAAATTAACATTCACGCAGACTTGGTAATTCTTAGAAATCAAATTATGATACTCACAATATCACTAATGAACCACTTCCCTTTACAAAAGTAAGTTTTTGCTCTGAATTTATAAACTTTATGAGTACATATTGATAGAATATTTACATGATCCTAGAAAGTTTTGATTGAGTTTATTTCAGTGCTTAAAAATTTCAGTTAAATAATCTTTTTTTTATTTTTTATAGCCAATAACTTGAATTTCATTTTACTTTTGTTTTTGTCCAGGGGTATCAAATATAATCCAGGACTAAACAGTGCAAGGTGAAGTAAAATTTTGAAAAGTTCTCTAGCTAATATGGAGTAAAATATCCTAAATTTAAATCTAATGTACAAAATTTGGAATCTGGGTGGGAGTTATAGTTAGACTCTGCTTTAAAATGTGATTAAGTGTCAGAGAAATTAATTGAGAGACAGAAATGTAGAGTTACAGGGGCAAACCACAAGGATGAAGAATATGGGCTTTGCAGTCACATAGTTTGGAACCAAAACTTTTTTTGGAGCTAAAGTTTCTTCTTCTACAAGATGCAAATAGTATTAACTGCCTCACAGGAGTGAAATAAAAAGTAAATACAAACAAAATACAGTCCTCAGCATAGTGGCTGATGCAAAGTAAATGTTCAACAAATAGAAGCTGCTATAGTTTTTGTTTATATTTGTTTTTTATTTTGTTTGCCATTATATTTACTATTACCCAATGAAGGAGCTGGAATATGAGCCCAGGACTCTTTTCACTAAAGTTCATTTTCTTGAGTTGATATTTCTGTAGCACTGATAAGAACTAAATACCCGAGGCGAATAAAGGGAGTGAATGGAAAAAAATTAATGCTAAGAAAAGCATTTCTGCAGTCCTATATCAATCACTTCGAAAAAGCCTCTTGCCATCCAGATAAGTGTGGGTAGAGACGTGTCACTACTATTAAAACATAGTAGTAGTATTTGTATTGTGTGGCAAAAAAGGAAAACTTTTTTCCTCCTTGTACATTCATCTCTTATTTGTCTCTACAGCTGTGGAAAAAATATGAGTCAATAAGTTCTTGAAAGGCTGGGGTGAATATTTAAGCCCTTCTCAGCACCAGCTGCAGTTTAGAAACCCTCCATCTGCTGGTGGAGAAACCATCAGTAATGCTCAGGTCTCGTTTCTCTTCTCTAACCATTTCTCTCCTTGGCCTCTGTTTAGATTTCTCTTTATTACAAGGGCTGGCTGAGCTATTAGTGCAAGACCTATCATATTTTGCTCAAATTGGGTGGTGGTTACAGTGGTTCTTGCTCCTGTTGCTGAAATTGCATTTCTGATAACTCAGATTAGACCTCTGGGCATGGCTCATTCTGGCCACAGCTAGCTGTCATTTCATATTTCTATCTGTGAGATGTAACTGCTCTCTTCAAAACCTACAATCAAAATAAAACTCCTTCCCTTTCTTTTAGATGTTCTGGTATATTTCTGAGAGCTTTAGATAAATGAAAGATGAAATATAGTACAGAGACCCTTTTCTCAAAGGGCTTTATTATAGAGCACACAGTGATAACAAATACATGAAACCCAAGAGGGACAGATTGTTCCTACGTTAATCAGATTTGTAGGACTTCCTTGCAAGGTGGAGGACATTGCAGTAGAAGCTGTGAACAACCAAAACAAAAGATGTGTTCTATATGTTTCCCACTGTCTATGTCTAAGAATCAAATAAGGTCACTTGCTTGAGAAAATGGTCCATACACTAAGCCTTACAATATCAGTTCAGTGTCAATCAGTGATGGTTATTGGGGAAAATATCTCACATGAAGGGAAAAATGATAAGAAAGAAAGAATAAGGCAGAACCAGAAAACTCTTAGTAACTCTAAGCTTTATGTAACACAATGTAGGACTTTAAATCATCAAAGACAAATACTTCATTGAATTTGTATTTGGGAGAATTTTCTTAAGTGTTTTCTTAAAAAAGAATTGCATATGATATCGCTTATATCTGGAATCTAATATTCAGCGCAAATAAACCTATCTACAGAAAAGAAATAAACTCATGGGCTTGGAAAACAGATTTGCCATTGTCGAGGAGGAGGAGGGAATGGGATGGCCTGGGAGTTTGGGGTTAGTAAAGGCAAACTTTGCATTTGGATTGGATAAGCAATGAAGTCCTGCTGTATAGCACGAGGAACTATATCTAGTCAGTTATGATGGAACATGATGGAGGATAATGTGAGAAAAAAATGTATACATGTATATATTTTCTGTACAGCAGTAAATATGTATACATACATGCATTTGAAATATATATACACGTGTGTATATACATATCTAATGCATATGCATACATGTATATCAATGTATGTACACGAATACACATGTATGTATATGTGTGTGGTAAATGTATATGTATACACATATACATATGTACATGTGTGTATACATGTACACACATGTATACGTACACATATGTATACGCATATACACATGTATGTATGTGTATGTATATGCATGTATGCATGTATGTACATGTATGCATGTATATATACATGTATATACATGTATATATGCACATATACATGTATGTACATATATACATTGTTTATATGTGTGTGTGTGTGTGTGTGTGTGTGTGTGTGTGTGTGTGTGTGTATGCCTGGGTCACTTTTCCATACAGCAGAAATTGACAGAATACTGTACATTAAATATAATAGAAGAAATAAAAATCTTTAAAAAAAAGAATCGCAAGGTCAAAGAAACGCACCAGGCACATTTATAGAAAGATTAATATAGTATTAATGGCAACAAAATTTGGAAGCATTGATTTGGAATGAGAAGTTGTTCAGTCAATGATCAAGTTTGAATGCTTACAGTTTTGAATTAGTACGGTGATGTTGAAAATTAAAAGAGGACTTGAATGTGATTGACACTGTGAATAGATCCTCCAGGACCTTGTGATTTTATTGGTGAGAACAAAGAATGAAAATCACCTCTGATAATTCAAGAATGATCAAAATATAGCCTGTACTATTAAAACATCAGAGGACAATTTTCATAGAAGTTGTGCAGAGTGGTAAGTGGATGAGGGCAAGGGCAAGAAAGAATTGAGTCTCAATGGTTTCATGGGGTAGGCAGGAGGGAACACAGAAGTAAATTTGAAGAAAGAAGTCAGAGAAGACAAAAATGTCAGCCTCATCTATGTGGAGGTGATTGTTGAAGCCTTGAGCACAGATGTTATCGCTAGGAAAAAAAAGAGCATAGGAGAACAAGGAACTTATATTTTTAAATCAGTTTTTATATATTAGACTCTGGGTTTGGTATTTCATATTTAGCATCTCATTTATCTAGTTTAAAGAGTCTTGGAGAATTCCCAGGGAAAAAGGCATTGAAGGAGAAAGAATCTTGGAAAGAGGGCAGAGTAAAGGAAAACAAAATCAATACATTGTCATATTATCTAAAGCAAAAGGAAATAAGGGAGACAAGAGGTTGCTTTATGTTGTGAGGGGCAGGGGAGGGGAAATTGAATATGAAACCTGATAATAGGTTGATTTTTAATGATCTTTGAGATTCATGACATAAATTGTGGGGGACAAAAACAAGATTTCAGGTTCTTAAGAACAAGTTTGTAAAACGTTCAAAGTAGCACATGAAAGACTAGTATCTTTTCGTTTATAGTCCCTTAGCACTACAGAAAGCAGTACAATGCTCCCCGTATGTTATCCTTTGAATCTTCTTCCTTGTGGTCTTTGGTCTAATTTTCTTCCATTCTTGTGTCTGTGAAAAAATGGCTCTAGGTATACTAGACCTTTCATTAAGCAAATACGCATAAAACACCATGTATAATATAAACCTGTTACTAAAAATACATCTGGGGGTGGGGGGGATGCACTGTGGGTTTGGGACACAAAATCTATCAAATTGACTTGTGATGATTTATGTACACCTATAATTGAAATAAAATCCATTAAGTTAAAAAAAATACATCTGTGAATTACTTTTCTTCCTAATGGTTTCAAGTATCTTATCTGTGTTGGTACTATTGCTCTGTATGTACTAACTAATTTATTTTCAAAATGACTGTATTGCATGATTGCTGTTATTATTTTCATTTGGCAGTGATGCAAATAGAGGCATAGATAGATTACTCTTCTGATACAAAAAAAAAAAAAAAACCTCTCCAAATAAAAGTTGTAAGCAATTCTGTGTGCTTGGGATTATGGGTTTTTTTGCATGAATGATTTAGGTTGATAAGTAGTATGGCTCCAAATCCATGATCTTTTTATTATTATTATTATTTTGTAATGGAGTATAGTTGATTTACCAATGTTGTGTTAGTTTCAGGTATATAGCAAAATTATTCTGTTATACATATACATATATCTATTCTTTTTCAGATTCTTTTCCCATATAGTTTATTACATAGTAATGAGTAGAGTTCCCTGTGCTATACGGTAGGTCCTTGTAGATTATCTGTTTTATAGGTAGTAACATTTATGTTAATCCCAATCTCCTAATTTATTCCTCCCCCCACCTTTCTTCTTTGGTAGCGATAAATTTGTTTTTAAGTCTGTCAGTTTGTTTCTATTTTGTAAATAAGTCCATTTATATCATTTTTTAGATTCCACAGTATAGGTGATGTCAGTTCTATTTGTCTTTTTCTTTTTGACTTACTTCATTTAGTATGATAATCTCTAGGTCCATCCATGTTGCTGTAAATGGCATTGTTTCATTTTTTTTTATAGCTGAGTAATATTCCACTGTATTTATATACCACTTCTAGGAGACCCATGATCTTAATCGCCATTTTACTCTTATTTTTATTTGTTTCCAAAAAACCCAGTGAATTTATTCCCCACATAGAGAAATGATGGCCTTCTTTAACCTGAGTGAACATCTTCAAAGTCAGTAAAAATATAAAAACTAAATGAAATAAATTTACAAAATTAATAATTTGGGAAAACAAAATATAAATTATAACATTTATAGTTATATTTATATTATAATTTATATTTATTAATATAAAGTTCAAGTTCAAGACAATTACTAATTTTTATATTGTGAGCTTTTTGTCAGTTTATATTGTAGTAATTGCGGTGTCAGGTTTCATGTAAAATGTTCTTTCAAAGATATATTCATTTTCTTTCTGCTTTTATGCATTTATTTCATGGGCTTTGTCATTTACAATTTTTCTTATCTGGATATATTTCATACTGATGTATTAAATAGTGCTGAAATTTTTCTTTCTGAATTTCTATAGTCTAGTAAGTTGTAGGTATTTTATACCTCTTCTTTATTGCTTCTATTGCAAAACTATTTTTAAAAACTGGCTAAACAAAAATAATGTTGTAATGAGGGTGGAGTGAATCTGTTGTTTTTATAAAAATCTTTCCAAGTTGTTCTCTTTTGTTTTAATATTCAGCCGCAGAAACTAAGTAAACAAAACTTCTCTAGGGATTATAGGAATGTAAAATACACACACACACAATGTTCGTCTCCTTTTAAGTCATTTAAAATATTAGACAGGTGAAGAAACGTCTTAAGGACAAATATTAATTTTTCCATTTCTGTCTTGGAAAGTCAGGCAGAGATATCTCTTGGTTTGTTTTTAGGATGCCCAAGTGTTCCATTAATTCAGTCACAGATTTAATCAATCATCCAGATGTTTGAACAATTGTCCAGATGTTTTGTCAACTTTGTGTGAAACAATTGAATGGCCCAAACTAACTTGAGTTGTTATCTTAATTTCATGGTAGAGTTATACTGATGAAATTATTAAATGGAGCCCAACCACATGGCCTTAACAGAGAAGTAGAAACTGGTACTCTACATGCCCACTAAATCCCATGGTCATGCCTATGCACTTTGGTAAAACTGAACTCAGTAAAATTTAGGGAGGTTCTGGACCCAGAATCTAAATATCTAGTCTGAAGGGATATTTTTTGAGTGTTTCTTCAGTTGTATAAAATTTGAAGAAAAAAATCAAATTGGTAACTACATTTTATATCTGTCTCACTTTAGATCACGTTCAAACCTGGAAATGTCATTTTAGTTTCCTTAAGAAAAATTGTTTCCAAATGAAACTATTAGGATTTCTTAGATTACCAAATGCTGCATAACGGTGCATAGCATGATAATGTATAGAAAGAGTGAACTTTAGAAATAAACCAACCTGGTTTTGAATCTCAGCTCTGCTATTGTAAATAACTTTATGTTGAGTAAGTTCTTGATTTCCCTAATCTTCAATATACCCATCTGTAAATTTCAGTGTTATTGCAAAGATTAGCTATAATGAATGTAAAATGGCTAGAACTTATGCTCCTAGTTATTATGATTTTATTAATTCTTCAGAATGGGTACATATGTTTAAAATGAAATATGTAATAGCTATATGGAATTTTAACCTTATATAGATGCCTGTAATCTTTGTGTTCTCAAACTAAAATCTGCAGCTATTTGGGGCTAGTAAGCATTCATTCATTCAACAAATTTATATTATTTTTCAACACTTACATTCCAGGTACTATCTCAGTAATGGGGATATAGTGAGGAACAAATAGAATATAGACATATTTTCTGTTCAGTTGTTTTGAGGTGGCTTTCTAGTGAGACTGCTGAACCCTAACCACTTGACGTAGTTCCCCAGAACTTCGTCCCGTTGGAGAAAGAATTTGCCAAAGAGACTGAAGGTAGTGAGGCAAGTAAGTGTTATTTAAAGAGAGAAGAAAGAGAGAAGATAGGTTCGGAGAAAGCACAGGTATAGGCAGGCTGGGGTGGGGTGGTGGAGAAGGAGAGAGATAGACAGAGTCAGAGAGAAAGAACAAGAGAGGAAGAGAGTGACAGGTGCTTGGAGATGGTTTAAATCATTTGTTCAGAGGCAGTCCTTCTGGGATTCCTCTGGCCAGTCATCTTTCTTAATCTGGTATTGGTCTCACTCAGGCCCTGCACTGTGTATGTGCACACATCTTTTAGCCGGGGTAGATTCTAGCACAAGGGTCTCTGGGAAGTTGACAGGATGTACTGCGGTCTGGTACCACTCCTTTCTCTGACCCCCACGTGTAGTTCCAGAGGTCCCCTTGACCTTAAGAATGAGAAATAGGAGATCTCTGTTTTATCCAAGCAGGATGAAGCTTTTATCTTGAAGTTATCTGTCTACCGAGAATAGATTACAGCTGCTCAGCCTGGGACCCATCTATCTGCTGCTTCACAATTAGGATTTGAACTAATTTGAAAGAAAAAAACAAGTAAATAGATTTTTTAAATATATGATTTTGAAATGCACTACAAAAAAGGACAGTTACAACAAGAAAGTAGAACTGAATGTCCTGATTTACATTGTCTAACAAGGGATGAGTAAATGCCATTTAACCTGATGATTCCTGAAGGGTGCATGTGGTTAGTAGGTAAACCATGGTAAAAAATGGTAATTCCAGGCAGAGAAGAAAACTGTATAAAAATCCTGTGTCAGCGAAGAACTTTCTATACTGAGAAGCTGAAACAAGATTGATAGGGCTGGAAAGTTGGAGGAAGGGGTGGCATGATCAGAGGTGAGGCTGGGATAATGGAAAAGAAAATCAAAGACATTTTAGAATCACTCTTAAACTTAATCTCAAGAGGATTGAAATGAGCACAGGCTTTATTTAGCCTCTTCTCACACCTCTTCCACCAAATCCAGATAGAAGTTAGAAAACAACACTTCACAGCTGAATGCTCAAAATCAAGAAAGAGAACTCTCAGGGAATTAGACATAGAAGGAAATCCTGACAGCAATGATCAAACTGAAAAGAGAACAAGGAATACGGAATATGAAAGAGGATATTCCGCCCCTGAGGCGAGAGAGAACAAGGCAGCTCCAGGTCACAGCGGGGGTCACGGAGCCCGGGACAACCAACATGATAGCGAGCTGGAGGAGCACAAAGGCGAATATATAAAGCAAACACTGGTAGCCTCACAAAGGAAAATGGGCAAATTCATAATCACAGCAAGAGGCTGAATATCTCTCCCTCAGAAACCAACCAAGAAACCACCCTCTAATAAGAAGGGATAGGGAGGAGTTGTGTAATTTCACTTAACAAGCCTGATTGAATAGCTACACAAAGAAGTCTGCACCATACATGCAAAACTACATATTATTTTCAAGCTCACAGGCTACGGCCACAAAAATTTACCATGCACTAGGCCACAATGGGAATGTCAGCAAATTCCATAAAGGTGATATTATACAGGCTACATTTACTTAAGCATCAACAATTACAAGAAATTTCACTGCTCAAAAAAAATCCCCATATACAAGGAAATTAAACACATACATGCACATACAAATGATTACAATTAATTATTAGGTTAAAGTGAAATCAGTTTGGAACTTATAAACTATTTGGAGCTGAATAAACAATGAAAAGTGCTGTGTAACAAAACTAGTGGAATACGACTGAAGCAAGACTGAGAAGAAAAGGTATGAATTTAAATGTATCTATTTGAAAAGAATATTGAAAATAAATAATCTTCACTTTTAAGACAAGACTCTAGGAAAACAAACAAAAAAAGATTAGCATAACCCAACTAACTAGAAAACAATAAAAAATTAAAAACAGATACATAAAAACAAAAACTAATACTTGGAAAAGAATAATAAGATACTTTAGCAAGTATGACCAAGATTTTAAAAATACAAATATTGTCAGAAATGAAGAGTGAAACAAGGACAACGTAGAGCAGACTGAAAAAAAAATTGTAAGAAAACAATAAATTTCAAAGCGGTACATTTGTAAATCTATATTAAATGGATAATTAATTTCCAAAAATACTAGGTGTCAAATGTATGTACTTTTCTAAAGTCTATTGTAGTTCAAATATAGGTTTAAAAGTAATTATGATTAAAATATATTCTCCAGGAGAATTAAAAAAAAAAAGTAGAGAAAAGGAATCTAGCTAAAATATTCCAGGTGAATAAAAGTAGTGGTACAGAAGTGTTTGCTTTAGGGCACATTTAGGACAGTATTATTCTGTGCTAGGAAAGCCTTCAGGGAGAGATGAGGGAGCTGAGATCCCTTCTGAGGAAGGGGCAAAAGAAGCAGTAGATGTTTGTAGAGAGAAACAGTGCTTAAAATAGAAAAAATAAGTAATTTAATAGTATTAATTCATATTTGTTATCATTAAAATCTCTAAATCCTAAGCAGCTATTCTTTTTCTCCTTGTTTGGGCCCAAATCTCAGAATCTAGACTATGATTCTGAGGGTGTTTAATTTGAAGCACTTTGAAGCTCTGTTAGACCTATAAGAGTTCAAAGAAAACAAGAATGGCTCCTAGTAACCACCACCACCATCCCCCCCTGCCCCAGCCAGGCAGTGCTTACTACTAAAAAACAATTCGTATAATAATTTATATGTTTTTGAAGCTATATATACTTTCTTAAAAATATTTATTTTCCTGGCCCAGGCTACTCTGACGACTGATATTAATGTTTTAGAAAAGTGTGTACAGTCTCAAAAATTGTATGAACATTTAGAATTAAGGTTTGGAAAGGGGGCAAGAGACTATCTCATTGCTTTTCCCAGCTCTTAAATAAACATTTTCGTATGATGACATGAATTTTATCTATTTGTTCTTTAAACTTGTTAAGGGATAAAGACTTTTTAGTATCTGCCGTCAGGGCTGCGTTGGAGGCGTCACTGGTGACTCTAAGCACCCAACCTGTGAGACCAGGTGAGGGTCGCTCAGTGTGTTGGTGGCTCAGGTAGTGACATGGTGGGACTTGATTTCTCCCCCTTTGATTTTGACTTTTACATATTGTGTCATTTGCACAAGGGATTATTTTAAAAATATAAAGCATAAATAAAATAGAAATAAATATGATGAGAAATCATGTGAGGAAGGTACACAATTTGTGGTGGATTAGTTTGGTAGGGCTACCATAACGAAGTACCACAGACTTGGTGGCTCAAACAATAGAAATTCTTTCCTCACAGTTTTGGAGCCTGGAAGTCTGAAATCAGAGTTTCAGCAGGGTTGGTTTCCTTATGAGACCTCTCTCCTTGGCTTGTAGGAAGCCATTGTTCCTGTGTTTTCACATGTTCTTCTCTCTCTACCCATCTGTGTCCAAATTTCCTCTTCTTTATTAAGACAGCAGTCATCAGATTAGAACCCATTCTGTCAATCTCCTTTTTAACTCCATTACTTCCTTCAAGACTCTGCCTTTAGATACAGTCACATTCTAAGGGATTGTGGGTTAGGGCTTCATATGAATATTTGAGGGAGACACTATGCAGCCCATAACAGGTGATTTCTGTAGACTATAAACATAAAAGGGGAAAAAAGAAAAATATGGCATAAAGATAGCTGCCAAGACCATTGTGTGAGGTAATGAAAGAAAAATGATTTGAGAAGCATTCAAAATTCTTACCAAATTGGCTGAATACTAGTTATGCAGCTGAAGTTAATTTCTGTCCCGCTTCCACCATAACTTTACAGTACTTTTTTGTTTCCTATAGCTTGTTGCATTAACTGAGTTAGTTGTGTGAAAGCGTTTTTTTTTTTTTCTTCCTTTTTAGGGTTGCATAGATGGCATATGTCTTTTAAGGGCAACATCTGCGGCATATGGAGGTTCCCAGGCTAGGGGTCCAATCAGAGCTATAGCTGCCGGCCTACACCACAGCCACAACAACACCAGACCCGAGCCAGGTCTGTGACCTGCATCACAGCTCATGGCAACGCTGGAACCCTGACCCACTGAGCGAGGCCAGGAATCAAACCTGCATCCACATGGATCCTAGTCAGTTTCGTTAACTGCTGAGCCACAACGGGAACTCCTGAAAAGCTTTTAGAAATGGCCTTGCACACCATGAGGACTTAACATGTATTAGCCGTCCTTTTTGTCCTCATTGCTAGCTTGCTTTCTAGCACTCACCACAGTCTGCTTTTAATGCAGTGGCAATTCAGTGTGGTCTGTCTCCCCAACAATCATGACTTCTCAAAAGACTGAGACTCACTTCTGTTTCTTTGGGTCAGGATGCAATGCAGCCAGAAAATGCCTGACACTTAAAATGTGTTACACCAAAGTCAAACTTCAGAGGAAGAACTAAAACAGAAACAGGGATTTACCATTTGTTAATTTTTTGAAAGCCTGGACTATGCAAATGCTCTAATGCACATTGACTGAAATACAGGTAATATTTGTTTAAATATGAAATAAAATTTATCTTTTTTTGAAAAAACAAAGTAAAACCATTGACTAAGGTATTTTAGAGACTCAAGAGAAAAACACGCAGGAGCTAATTTTAAACCACTAAAGAATTTCACTTTGGTAGTGTTTGTAAAATGCTTTGAAGATGTAGAGTGATGCATGTGCATTTTTTTGAACTTGGCAATAAGGAAAAGGACACTAAATTCATAAAACCAGATGGAGTGTGAAAAACATGAAGAAAAGAAGTGAAAACTAAGTCAGCAAAAATACAGTATTTTCAGAAATAATTGATGTTTTTGCTGTCATCTGGATTGACCAAATCTCTAATGTTAGAAGAATATAATTTAAAAAAATCCAACTTGCAAATGTATTTTTTTTTGTCTTTTTGCCTTTTATGTGGAGCCACACCCGCAGCATGTGGAGTTTCCCAGGCAAGGGGTCTAACAGGAGCTGTAGCTGCCAGCCTTCGCCACAACCACAGCAACGCGGGATCCGAGCCATGTCTGCAACCTACACCACAGCTCACGGCAACGCCGGATCCTTAACCCACTGAGCAAGGCCAGGGATCGAACCTGCAACCTCATGGTTCCTAGTCGGATTCGTTAACCACTGAGCCACGAAGGGAACTCCTGCAAATGTATTTTTGTTTTGAAGAAATTTAGAGAGGTGTGAAGAGTTTTATCATCTATTTTCTCCTAGAAGGTAAAAATGAGGTATCTCTGTAAACATGGGCAGAGCAGAAAAGCTGTGCTTGGCCTGAGCACTTATTCTTCTGAGTGTGAGGGTGGTATTTTGGTGTGAGCTGCTGGCACTATATGTAACTTCCTTGTCATATATTGTTTCCAAATGGTAGTGATGAATTTTGCTTTCCTACTTTATAGAACTCTATCACAAAACACATACCTTTACTGAAGCCCAGAAATGGTTAACAATATTTTTTTTAAGATCAGTGTACTCTGATATTTAACTTAATACTTACATAATGCTATTGGAAATAATAACTGGATTAGATTTTTCCAGACGCTATTGGAAAAAAAATCACTGAGAGTTCCTCTCATGGCTCAGCAGTTAATGAACCCAACTAACATCCATGAGGACTTGGATTTGATCCTTGGCCTTGCTCAGTTGGTTAAGGATCCAGCATTGCTGTGAGCTGTGGTGTAGGTTGCAGACACGGCTCGGATCCTGTGTTGCTATGGCTGTGGTATAGGCTGGCAGCTATAGCTCTGATTCGACCCTTAGCCTGGGAACTTCTATATGCTGCAGTTGCTGCCCTAGAAAGACCAAAAAAAAAAAAAAAGAAAAGAAAGAAAATCACTGAATTAGACAGACTCTGTCTCAATCTTTTAGATCAGGGGTCAGCAAACTACAGCTCAAGGGCCAAATCTGGGCCACCACCTGTTTCTGTAAATAAAGTTTTATTGGAACATAGCCACACCTATGTTTTTACTTATTGTCTATGGCTATTTTCATGCTATAGTACCAGACTTGAGTAAGCTCTGACAGAGAATTAAAATATTCACTATCCAAAATATTTACTGTCTGGCCCTTCACAGAAAATGTGTTGACCCCTTTTTAGGATATCGATTATTTCACTTTTTATAAAAGTTCTTTTAAAATGTCATAAAGTGATACATACTTGGTGAGAGAACATGCAGATATTTCAGAAAAGTATAAAGTGAAATGTGAAAGACAAAATTTTTCATTCATCTTAGATTCTTTTTCTGCCACCTTTGGAGCCTAGTACAATTACCTGGCACAGAGTAAGTGGTTGTCAATAAATGTTTGTCAAGGAAAGGAAGGAGGTTAAAAGGGAGAGTCAGGAACAGGAAGGGTAGGTAACATGCTGAAAGGTCAGCCTGGTTAAATCAAGGTCTTAAAGTTCTGAATGGGAAAAAGCAGTGATTTTTTTCAGACTTTCACTTTCTTCTAAAACTTGATATCCATTTCTTCACATTCGGTGGGTATTCTGAACAAGATAATAGATTTCATCCTCAAACACCTGTTCTTTCTTTCATTCAAATATTGGAGGCATTCTACCAAAGGAGAGGATTTTGTGAGATGTGTGCTTCTGGGTTACCTAGACATAAGAAAATATACTCCGTATAAGCTAACTTCTTTGACAAAAGTAAAAGGTTTTGTTTCCCCTCATGAAAAGTAAGAAGGTATGAACCTCATGGCTTGCATATAGAATGAACCTTCTAAGACAAAGAACAAAAACTCACAGTAAGCAATAGATGTTCCGTAATAAAGAAGAGAAAGTGATGGATACTTCTGGAATGCCCTCCTTCTTTGCTTCCTGTAGGATTATAGACCAAGGGTTGCCTTGACATGGAAGTGACTACATATTGTCTTATGAAAGACTATTCTTAGGTCACTAAATGTGAAATAATTGCACACACTTCTATCATGTCACTTTTAAAGCAAGTTATTGTAAGACAGTGCCAGCCTGTGAATTCTCAAGAGAAGAGTGTCATGAGAAAGTAAGCATAGGAAGTTTACCTAATTCTTATTATATTCCTGTTTCTTTCCTTCCCTTTTGCCTGGTGAGGTAATGCAATACAGAATCTTAGGCTTATTGTTTTAAGCAGTTGATGTAGTTCAGTTTGGGTTCCTGGGTGGTGAAATACTCGAAGACCTCCCATGGATAGAAAAAAACCTTTGTGCTGCAATCTTATTACACAACAGACAAGGCTGGTGGGATGAGTTTTTCACCCCCTCATTTTAGTTTGTCTCTGCCGCATAACAATGTGACACAAAGTGAAGGAAGTGCAAGTCTGTGTGTGATATTAACTTGGAACTGCTTTTTGGCTGTCATCATTGACTTTGTCACCTCTTTGTCACCTGCCTCCTAGATTTTGTCAACTGTAGCGGGGTGTCTGAGATCACTTTCATCCCTGTGGAATGTGCCTGAAGCCTTTGTATGAGGGCTAGTCCACTCAGACAAGGCTATCATGCTGGTGGAGTTGTTTTACTTGCATTCCCTGGATTTATGAGATTAATAGAAAGACCTCCAATGCGGGGGATGAGGAGGACTCCAAGAATGTCCAAGGAAGAAGCATTCCCTCTGCTATTTGACTGTGAGATTGATTTTATAAAATGACATACGTAGTGACCTCTTTACCCACAGCTTTTTATTTCATCAAATATTGTGGCTGAGTTTTCCTCATTACGTTCTTCTTTTTTTTCCTAAGAAGGAGCCTTACTTCTTTGGAATTCCCTGTGGGTTAAGGATGCCATGATGTCACAGCAGTGGCCCGGTCATGGCTATGGCATGGGTTCAGTCCCTGGCCTGGAAACTGCCATATGCCATGGGCACGACCAATAAAACAAAACAAAACAACAGAAGTAAGAAAAAAACATTTTCTCAAACTCCAGAACTCAGTCTCCCAGCGTCTTGTTTACACTTCATGGAATGACTGAGTACCTGTGAGAAGAAAACAGCTGAAATCAGGAGGATAAGTAAGGAATGGCCCCCCTTCCTAAACCCTTTGGAGGGTATTTGGTTTCTTCCTCCCTGCATTTCCCTGCTTCTCAGTTCCCTTTCCCCCACAAACAACCTCTCTCTTCTGTGTATAAATGTTTGCCATTCAGTGCTCAAGGTTAATTTTAATACTTACATGTTTCAGTTGCTAGCTCTTCAATAGCCTCCGTGATTCCCTTCACACTTTTGGTGATGGTATAATAAAAATAGTGTAAACAATAGGATTTGTTTTCATCTACACTCACAACCACAGAGTTTTGTATTTGCTTTAGAGCAGTAGCTCTCAGAATGGAACCTTTAAAAATATTTTATTTATTTGGTTAAAACCATTGGGTTATATGACCAAACACAACTGAACAAAGAAATATGGAGAGTAGGTGTGAGGAAAGGGAGGACTCAGGAGTTCCAATGGAGGACCCGTAAAGGGAATAGAAGCCATCATTTTAATACCTTATACATTTCCCTTTTCTGTTTAAAAGTAAAGCTCAATAAGCAGTCTAGCCTGTAACTGCATTCTCCCAGGCTTCTCTGTTCCTGTTTAACTACATTAAAACCTGTCTGTAAGCCCCCCACTGGGAGAGGAAAAACATTCCCTTTGCTGGCAGGTGGTCTTTTTGCAAGCACTTCCCAATTGAAAACATATGTTCCTGGGTGTGAGGAGGCTCCTGGTGAGTAGTGGGGAATCTCGTGCCAAAAATGATTGAATAATATAGGCAAATTCAAGATAAACATGCTTAGTTCTCCCTTCATTTCAAAATAGAGGTGGAGGCTTTTGTTATCACATAGAAGCTTTCTGTCCTATTCACCGTCACCTCCAAGTTGAAGGCCTTCCTTAAATGTAGCATGGCTCAGCATTTACCTCCTCTATCTTGTTAGTGTTAACCTAAGACCTACTTGTTTCTCTTTCCTTTTCCAGATCTTTGCCTCCAAGATGAGTTAAGCTACCAATAACATGGGGCTGATCTTCTTAGGAATAGGATCCCTTCCCCAGACCCCAGATTTTTTCACAGTTAATGGAAGAGAGGAGAGTTGCAATAAAGACGATATTTTTCTTATTCAAAGAGAGGTAAATTCTCTTGACAAACATCTTCTTCCAAATGAGAAATTTGATGCAGGAAGAGCAGTATGTGTATGACTATTTGAAAAGAAGTTCAAGAAAGTAATTGCAATGCAATGTATCTTAACAATACATCTTTTACTAAATATCAGTCCTCTATTTTGCCAGATGTCTTTCCCTGTCTGCACACATTTTGGTAAAGACTCAGTGTGGCTAATTCTGTTCCATTGCCGGGAATAAAAAAACGAGTGAGTTTGCTTAGTAAAAATTAGAATTTAATTGGGCTTTGTGAAGTACATAACTGATAGAAATTTCCCCAATATCCCAAACTCTAAAAATAATTGAAGATTTACAGAGGTAGTGAAAAAATGCATAATATGGTAAAATGTTCTTTACTTCAACCAGAAACATGTTATAAATGAGTTCTGTATCTCCCAGTGATCAGAGAGGTCAGATTGATGCTGTTTTAAGCAATTGGTTATTTAGTTAAGATTTGCTGCATCAACTTCTAAGTGGTCCCCAAATGCCAGTGCTCTATAATGAACTTTATGTTGCTTGAAAGCTCAAATTTTCTTTACTGGCTTAGAAAGAGTGGTATCACCTATCTGCTTTTCCCCAATAACTAATTTTGAGCATTTACTGTGGAAAATGAGTCTTATCACATGAAAGGGACAATCAATAACATTACTCACCTTGGAAAATATTGAAAATGAAGCAAATTCCTCTCATTTTATTCTTAACAAAAATATCCTTCCCTTTTCTTAAAAATCATATAGCATTGTATGTGCATGTTAGCACTCCTAAGAACTGCTTGGGTAACCAGAAAAAAGGGTCAAGAAAATATTTGACTGTTCTTCAGTTATTAGAGACTATTTAGAAACTGGAAGACAAGCTAATTCTGATTTAAAAAAATAATGAAACTTTGTTTTTATATAGTGCTTTTCAGACATGACTTCATTATTTATCAGAACATTCTTCTAAGCGTAGGTAGCAAGGGTTTTCTTCAGTTTATAGAGGCATAAACTTGGGCATGAAAAGATTCATTAATTTCTGCTACGCAAAGAAAATCTATGCTGAAGGGAGAGGGAAAACAACTTTCTGCAAAGGTCTCCAGAGCCTGCTCTTTCTCCAGTAAATAGAATTCATATTATCATTAACCTTTGTTAACAACTTCTTAGAATCTTTGCCACCACATCAGTATTAACCATCTTTATGGTATTGATTTATGAAGCTTTGGGGTTTTGCTTGTTTATTAGTTTTTGCTAACATACTGCAATCACATACAACATGGTCATTGGTTGAACAGCATTGCTTCCATGGTAATAGAGAAAAGAGGACAATCGTGACACTCAAATCCTAATTCGAGAATGTGCAAAGGGTACAGCTAAAGAGTTGTCATTCCTTGCTTCCACCAAATACTATTTATGACCATAAAATCATATAATCAGAGGGACTATCAGAGTTCTTGATTTTAAGAAAGTCTTTCAACCATAATTATATCCTGATGAAAATATATGTCTTGGAAATTGCTTTGTTTATGTAGTTTTTCTGATATGAATGAAGTAGAAGAGCAACATGCTCAATTCACATTTCTGTCAGTTCACTTTAGCTGTAACATGGAGAACATGGAGGTCAGTGAGATGGAAGACAGAGTGATCAATTAGGAGGTTTTAGTAAGAATCCAGGTAAAAAATAATGGTGGCATTAATTAGAGTAGTGTTGGGGCAATGGAAAGAAGTAGGTGGATATACAAATACTTACTGGGTAAAACTGATGTTTGGTTGGTTTCTGGGGCTAAAGGAAAGGAATTAAAAATGTCTCCCAAGTTTGTGTTTGTGTTTTTGTTTTGTTTTTCAATTAAGTGGATTCTAATGTCATTCAGTGAGAATAGGATTAGCAGAGGGTCACAGATTTAGTCTGGGGAAACGAAGAGCCAGCTTTTGACATGATGTCTGTCTCTATAAACAGCAGGTGTTTGGGGAGATGATTCCTCTGCTTAGAACGCTGGAGATCTAATTAATGTTCTAGGTTTTCAGATACCTGTTATTTGTTCATTCATTCAGCAGGCACTATTCTAGGTGCTTTGATTTGTCTATTTGATAAACATCTCTTTCCTTGGAGAGATTACAAGCAATGGAGAAGACAGTAAAGATAGTGAAACATAACAGTGTATTAAATGGTTATGAGTTATTTGGAGAAAATTAAAGCCTAGAAGATGAAAAGGCAGTTCTTGAAGAGGATGTTTTCACTTTTCAATAAGGTAATCAGGGGAAGCTTCACTAGAAAGGTGGAATTCCTTAAAGGAGTTGAGAGAGAAAGTCAAGCCACTAGAGCAGGAAGAGTGCACCCTCAGCAGAAGAGACCTCTGCTGTCATGGCCTCCACAGGAAGGACGTCAAAGTGTTTAGAGTAGAGTAAGCAACAGGGAAGCTTGTAGTAGATGGAGTTGGAAAGGGAAAGTGGTAGGGGTTCCAGATTGTCCCTTTTTGACCATGATAAGAAGGACTTCATGGAAAGTTTTAGCAGATGAGTGACATGCTCTGATGTGTTTCTAAAAGATCGCTCGTTGCTATGCTAAACATAGGCAATCAAGTGTCAAAATGGAAGTAGAAAAGATTAGACTAACCCAAGAGAAAATTAATTGGGGGTTTGGTGCATTCCAGCAGGCCTGAAATTAGCCTGAGCTGTTTTGCTGAAGTAAGAGATGTATCTGGATGGCACTATCCTCTAGTCAAGGCATGAAATATACTGTATAATAATGTTGCTTTCTAATATGAATCCACAGCAAGTTTCAGGTTAGTTTTTACCAGTTTGTCAGCGTTGTTTACTTCGTTTATTGGCAACAGTGAGACTGCTGATTCGTACCTGATCACAGTGAAACTCCCAGAGTGTTCTGACACTGGGCTATTTACCTGCCAAAAATATGCCTGTGTGACCGTGTGGAGTATAAAACATCTCAGTTCAAAAATCCATTTAGAGTTCCCTGATTCCCAAGTGTTCTGTGCAGTGCAGCCATATGTGGTCTCTGATCTCTGAGAGAAAACTGAAGAGTCCTGCAGGAGAAGACAGTTGGACCCCGCGTTCAAATTCTCTAGGACCCTTGCTATGAGACAGGCTTTAGCTAATACGCATCCTTACCTCAACTGTTGCTTTATCATATGCTTTCCCAATAGTAAACCTTAGATTTATGAACATTTTCACTTTGAGTCCCGATAGTCTTCTATAACAGTTACCCTGACTGCCACCATTAGTGCAGAAGCTTAGACAAGGCTGGTATCAGTAGAAGTGATGAGTCAGCCAACTGGATAGCATTTAAAGATAGAATTGGCATAATTTGCTCTTGGATTAGATATAAGGTAGAGAAATAGGGTAGAGTCAAATATACTCCCAATATCATCAGCCTGGGCAACTGGTAGGATAGAGTTAGGAGTGATGACAAATTATTATTCTTTTAACAGAAAATGGAAAGAAAGTAATTAAAATATTGAATATAGACAACATTTCTGGGGAGATCTATCATAAGGACAGAAGCAGGGAAAAGGAGGCTTTGTTGAAAGAACAGAGTTGCAGATATTTAAGAAGTAGTGAAGTAGGCATAAAAGGAAAATTATTTTAGCTTTAAATGTTTTGAAAATTTCTCTGGAGAAAGATTTCCCTTCTCAACACTAGCTGTTTAAATTTTACTAACAGTAACAACAACAAAAGGCTGAGAGTAAATATCAGTGTGGCACTTAATTCTATCATATGACCTATAAACTATGACATTCTATCTCTAAGATACTTCCATTCCAAAATGATATTTCACTTAACAACTAAAAGCATAATAAAATCATAAGTTGAAATCCAGGGAAAATATAGAATATTGACTCTGTTAAAGCAAATATCATTCCCTGTGATTCTGGACCCAACTTTCATCCTAGAATTATGTGGGTTTTATATGCGCTTATGATAAGATCATTATTTCTAAGCTAAAATGAATTGAATCTGCCATTAATTTGCTGTTGACCTTTAATATTTATTCTGTTCTGTATTTTTACATTTCATCTGTAAATCTTTTGTAGAAAATCTGGAAAGACTTCTATTTGATTACAAAGCGAGAAACTTTGGAAAGTTTCTAACCTCTATGTAGTAGGTGCTGAATAAATGTTTGTTAAGTACATAAATACATCTATGAATGAATATATGTGTGAGTCACATGAACAGTTTCTGAATAAATATATGAATTTATAGTATCATGTATAATGCAAAAAAACACATCATGTAAACAAGAGAGGAAGTCATGAGTTCTTTATGATCCCCTTTGTTAATGGGAACAACATTGAGACACACTTGCAGAGTCATGACAGTGGAAGAGAGAATCATTGCTGACCATGCTAGAGCAAACTGGGGGATGGAATATAAGGGCAGAGGGGTGCAAGCCTAACAGCTAATTCAGGTGATTTCAGTTAACAATGACTGTGTGTTTAGGTGGCATCCTGTGTCTTGAAAATGGAGGTTAAATTTGGATTAGAACAAAAAGAAGCTGCTCAAGAGAGAATGTATTACTCCAGTGGTAGAACTTTCTCATCAGAGAAAAGGGTGGAAGTTATTTCTTTCCTTTTCTGAATCATGAACTCACGATGGCCCTCCCTGCTCCACACACACTCCCAAGGCGTTTGTGAGTTGAAAGATTTGTATGTGCTCTCACAAAGAGTGTTCTCATGAGTGTTTTCAGACAAGCAGTTTCTTCACCCACTCATCTCCCAAGGTGGCTCCTTAACCAGGTACAAATTGAGGTAAGGGATTGAGACAAATTCTGAAAAGTCATATTGGAGAGGTTACCTCAAAATGGTTTAGGGAAAAAAAGAGAAAATAATTCCAAATTCCTGTATCCTTGTATGTATGCATAGGTAGATAGACTAGATAGATAGATGGATAGATAGATAAATAGGTAATAGATAATGGATAGATAGGTATAGCAGACTATTATAGAAAAGGTTTCCAACACTAGTTCTTTTTTTAACGTTAGGCTATTTTGAAAAATTCTTTCTACTTCCTTCTTTCCCCGCGTAGTAAACATGTGCCAATTCTCACAGAATTTTGCTTCAAAAAAGATAAAGTGTATATATTAATGCAATTTGGTAGCAATTAATCAAGCAAAGCAGCTCTTCTAAAGTAAAGCAGCCCCACCACCCACTAGTTCACTAAGCAATGCAAACAAGTGGGGATTTCCATTCAAATGGTAGTTGCAAAATATTTGATATTTCAGACTTTCTATTGATAGCAGGTCTTGTCTCTTCAGTCAAACAGAATATTCCTGTCTTTTTAATGAAAAGAAAATTTAATTAAATTTTTTAAAAAGGCAGTTTTGTTATTTGTCTTTAGACAATAGACACTAGACAGCAGGAGAGTAATTACATAAATGCAAGGAGAAAAGATGTAGATCAGAAGTTCCCAAGTTTTTCCCACAGATCTCTCATCCAACCAGATGTTCTGAGAAAAGTGTATTCCATGGCGGGACACATTTCTGCAATACTCCATGCTTCCCTCTCTAGGGGATGCACAATGCTCGTTAAAATAGTAAAGACCCCAAAATCCTGAAATAAAAAAATCTAATTGTTTCCTTTAGCCCAGTGTTTCTAAAATTTATGAATCCACAAAGGCTTCTTAAATGTAACACACATCAAAACCCTGCAGAGCTAGTGATATCAAATATGCCTGATGCATGCATATAAACAGGTAATGCAAACATACCAAGTGTACACTGAGCCACGCCCCAGGGAAATGGAATCACTTAGAGGTAATCAAACCTTTGTAGGAAAATATCATCTTCTGATTCTCAGTGTGTGGAAAAAAAATTATACAACCAGGGAACCATATATCATACCACTTAGGGGTACTTGGGAATAGAAAGAATTAAAAAGACACCAAGAAACTGGGAACAAAAGCCTAATAATTAAATCCACTAGACTGTACTTTTAATTAATCCTTTTGGTAATTCTGGGCAAAACTTTTCTAGAATGAAGAATATCAGGAGCATAATATTTTCATTAACTCAGTGCCTTCTAAATTTTTAGATGCATTTGCCTTTGAAAAACCCCACTTCCCAGGGGTTCTAATGGGTCTTGGAAGAGGAGAGTGGAGGTTTTCAAATGCTCATAAAAAGGCTCACAAGGCTTCTTGGACCTCAGATTCCTCTTACAAAACAATAATTTGTCGAATTAAGTGCCAGTGAAACAGACGGATTACATTTCCCTCACAATGTGCACAAATTAAAAAATTAAAGAGAAAAAGTACTTGGTAAAACCAGGTTTATATTTTGCTAGACCTAAAACATTTAGCAAAATGGTCTGAGATGTTTGGCTAAAGCCCAGTGCCACCAGGCCTGCTTGGCTCTAGACACAAACCTCATTGACTGAAGTATTCTATTGAGAAAACATGAATGTTAGTTTATTATTGACTTCTCCACAAAAGTGAACTATGAAATGCAATATTCCTGTTAGTCTAGAGTACTTGTGCTTCATACTTTTACAAAGGTGGGTTAAGATCCATCTCGAGGAGACCTCAGAAATAATATATATTAAAGGAATTAATTTCTTTAAAAGGTCAGTTGTATCAGTATGAGATAAATGAGAAAGGGAGAAAAAAGTAACTAAAGAAAAACATCTAGAAACATTATGAGTATACATTTTGTGAACAGCTTGAATTTTAGCCTCAGTTAATGTAATTGTTGTGATGCATCTTAGAGTAACATGTAATTTCATAAATGTACTTATTTGTATGCTGTTTTTATTAATACACTATAATTTTTAGAACAGTTTTAAGTTCACAGCAAAACTGAGTGGAAATGTAGTAGAAAACAGTTCCCATATCTCCTCTGTCCACCCCACCCCGCCGCCACACACAATTCCACCATCAACATCCCCACCAGATTGGTACACATGTAACAATCAATGAACCTACACTGACGTATCGCTGTCACCCAAAGCCCATACTTGACACTAGGGTTCACTCTGTGTGTGCTTTTAGCAAGGAGGTATATTCGTATTATAGATTATTTACCTGTCAAATAACCAACAACGTTGCTTAAAATACTTATTAGTGCATGTTTGAGGATTAAGGATCCTGGAACTAAGGCTTTTGCTCGTTTTGAAAGAAATATATTTGTCATGTATCAATTTCAAATTGCCTGATTCAAGTAACATAGCCAAATATTATTAACCTCGACAATTGAATCAGTCATTTATATGTTTAAGTGAACTTTTTTTGCTTTTAAGCATATGACCCCAAATTTCGTTCTTTTGTATTTACTGCAGATGATTGGATATAACAAGTTTATTGGCTATTTTAAGTAAATTATTTTAATTAAATAACTGCTGAGAATAAGAAAAGCTCCTTTAACAAAGATGTAAACAGCAGCATCTTTGTATAAAAAGGAAAGTAGAAATACAAATAACATCTTTTTCCATTAGATGATGTAAAAAACATCAATAATACCAAAGGCTCTCCTTTTGTCATGGACAGTTTTAAAGGTTAAAATGAGTTCAGTTTAAATAAATCATTAAATTCTGAAACCCTTGTTTACATAAATGTTCAGTTTTTCCTTAAAAAGAGATGGAGTAATTTGTACATACTTTCTATAAGCTGCTTTGCCATTTTATAATATAAATATCTTTCTAGTCAGTAAACACACACACATGCACAGACAAACACAACCAACATTATTCTTAATTGATACCTATATATCCTAGTGTTAGTGAGGTGTAATTAATTTAGCCAATTCTGTATTTTATTAAATTCATATTTTTATAATTTGTGATATTCTAATTCTTTAAATTATAAAGCATACTGTGGTTAATACATTTATAATGAATTTTTTTCCTAGATCCATGATGATCTTAGAGCAAAGTAAAGGAGAATTGGGGTTTGTGCATTTTAGTGAAGAACTTTGTTTTAAGCATATGTTGACCAAACAAGATTACTATATTTCCTTATACTGTAACCAACAAAGATTATTATACTTTTTTATATGTGTATAAACATTTTTCTTAGCTTATTATTTTAGTTTTTTGTTTATTTGTTTGCTTTTTATGGCTGCACCTGAGGCATATGGAAGTTCCCCAGCTAGGGGTTGAATCAGAGCTGCAGCTGCCAGCCTACACCATAGCCATAGGAACACCAGATCCGAGCTGCAGCTACAGCTGTTACCTGCACCACAGTTTGTGGCAATGCCGGATCCTTAACTCACTGAGCAAGGCCAGGGATCAAACTCATATCCTCATGTATACTAGTCAGGTTTGTAACCCACTGAGCCATAACAGGATCTACCTAGTTTTAATTTTTTAATGTTTGCTTTTAATTTAAAAGGTCTAGTTTTACTTGAGAGAAGATGGAAGTTGAGAATCAAATCTTTCCATTCAGTTACAATTTATAACTTTGATATTGTGCTTAGAAAGGTCTTTCTTACTGTTTTATGTATATTCACTAAGATTTTATTTTGGTACTAATATGATATTATT
The DNA here is from genome assembly GCA_004024745.2 of Catagonus wagneri. NCBI lineage: Eukaryota > Metazoa > Chordata > Mammalia > Artiodactyla > Tayassuidae > Catagonus > Catagonus wagneri. Next base: position 32,075,076 of record PVHT020000077.1, read on the forward strand.
TCTCACCAATAAATCACATTCAAGAACATGATATATATTCCTGTGTGTTAAATATTCTTTTTGGTCCCTCCATAAGGATTTGCATTTATGTCCTACAACTTTCTCACTAAATCTATTACATGGTCATTTATATTTTTGATTGCTATTATGAATGGATTTTTTTTATCATAGTTTCTAACTAGTTTTTTTCTGCACTTAAGAAATCCATAGATATTCTCTATTATTTTTCTTTTTTTTCCATTGACCATTAGAAAATGTTTTCATTGGTTGTAGCAGCTCTTAGTTGCTTCTCTTGGAATTCTCTTGGATTTTTCCTATTGAAAAATCATTTACAGGAGTTCCCTGGTGGCCCAGTGATTAAGGATCTGGCATTGTCAGTACTGTAGCTCAAGTCACTGCTGTGGTGAAGGTTCAGTCCCCGGCTTGGGAACTTCTGCATGCCATGGATGCAGAAAAAAAAAAAAGCCATTATTTCAGTTAGACGCAGATTTAACCAAATGTATTAAATGCCTACTGGGTGTTTGATGCCATCCTAAGTGCAACCATAAAGTGACTAAAATATAGTGGACATGATTATTGTCCACACCTGAGAAGGATGAAATAATACTCAGCAGGAAACAATCAAATGTCATTTCCAAAATATCATATTAATATGTAGTAATGGAATTCAGAAGTACTGAAAGAGATGAGGTAAATAATTCTTGGCAAATATAAGTCAGGTGAGGTTAATTATAGAATATTCATTAAAGGATATCATATTTTGGGGAACCATCATAGACCAACAAGGGAACCATAGGTCAGAGGGATTCTGGGAAGATGCAGAAACATAGTGTTTTAATCTCTCTGAATTCCCATTTAAAAAATAGACACAGACACTGAAACTGGTTTATAAGATATCCCTATGAACCACAAAATACTAGTTGCAGAGGACACATTTATTTTAGCTAAAAGACTTCGATTATATCAGCATCTTGATGAAAAGAAGCAGAAGTGGACAAAAGAACGTTTGATGGACCTGAGTCCAGGAGCCTCTCCAAATATTATACATTTTCAAGGATAATGAGAACTTGAAAATAGCAGCTTAAATTAGTAGCTGAATATAAAGACTCTGTATAAGTTTTTCTATTGCTACTATAACAAATTACCACAAACTTAGTAGCTTATATAGCACAAATGTATCATTATACTCCTATAGATCAGAATTCTTATAGGCTCAGATGGTTTCTTTGGTTCAGGCCCCACAAAACCTAATTCAAGTTGTTACTGGTCATTTTTCAGGACGATGAATATCAATCACATTTTAGTAAAATTATGGACTCTGAAGATAATGAAAAAAATCATGACATATAGGCAAAAATAACATCTTATAAGGAAAAAATAGATTTTCAGACTTTTTTCAGCAATGCTTTATGCCATAATGAAAGGTAAGAAGGAAAATATACCTTTAAATAAATATTTATTTGGAGAAGCAAAATTAAAGGAGAGATGAAAGAAAAGAAAAACATTTTTAATAGCTAGATTCCCTGGCAATGTAAATATTGTACCACTTTTTACCACTATTTTTTTTTAAGTAGGAGATTGGAGTTCCCTAGTGGCACAGTGGATTAAGGATCCAGCATTGTCACTGCTGTGGGTCAGGTCACTGCTGTGGCTCTGGTTCAATCCCTATCCCAGGAATTCCCACTTGCTATGGGTGCAGCCAAAAAATTAAGAAAAATATAAGTAGGAGATGACTGAGTAGAGCATATGTAAAACAATTACATATTCTTAGTAATATGAAATATTGTTATTCTGAAGATGCTGTGTATAATGTGAAAAAAATTTTAATTATTATAAAATAACCTAATTCAGTTATCCCCTCTGTCCCTGAGAACAAGAACACTTGATGTAGAAGAATGAAGAAATGGGCAGAAGAGTTTAAGTATAAACTCAGTAATACTGAATATGAATTGAAAGTATCATATGAAGTCATGAGATATTTTATATACATATGCGTACATTTTCCAGTCCTGTTCTCTGAAAAGGCCTAAGGAAAAAAATCACAAATTTTTGGCAACCAGAATGTGGTTTTGAAATATCATTTCCCACTTAAAGAAATCAGGGTTTCAAAGAGGAATGGATAATTACAGATTTGAAGGAGGAAATGTAGAAGACATATCTGGAACTGTCAAAAACTACAAAGACCATGCCAAAAAGATTTAGGAAACAATTGGTCAAGGTTCTATGAATCAGTTTGCACTTCAAAAGGGGTAATACTTGCAATTCATTATCCTGAAAACTGGTGCATAAAAAGGAAACAGCCAAGCCTTATTTCTATAAACTATACCACTGACTGAACAAATAGTATATGAGACTAAACAGCTTTTTAAAAGTATTTTAACTAATGAGTGAAGATAAATTATAAATTTGAATAAATACCATTTTTTGATGCCTTGTGAATTAATGGATCTAAGCACTGAGCATCAATTGCTGGATAACATCCAGAAAGAGAAACAATCAGACACTGATGAATAAATCCAATACTAGCCAAAGTCTTGCCAAAAGGATAAACATTCCAATCAAGCATCTGGATCCAGCCGCCAATTTGCAGGAAGCACAGAGGATGAGGAAACCATACTGACTCCACCACGAGTGTCCAATCAATGAAATTCGTATTGTGGGAATTTTCCAGTGTGAATTATTTGGATTTTTCAACAGGAAGATAGAGAAAGGAACAGAGGAAGAAATCAGTAGGTTAACAGAGGCTTAAAAGATATATTGCTTTAAAATGGATAAAATGCAATTCTAGGGTCTAAAGATGTACATTTGCATGATAAAACTACAAAGAAATCCAGACAAGTGATCACCATAAAAATTAGAGTAGTGGTTACTTTTGGAGACCTCAAGAGGTTAGATTAGGATGGAGACACAGGATCTTCTGGAGTATCTGGTAAAGTTCTATTTCTAGATCTGGGAGGTGTTTTCAAAGTTGTTTACTTCATAATAATACATTGTCATATACAGATCTTATGAGGTTTTATTTATTTGTGCTTCAGTTTGTAATAAAAATGTTAAGAGCGAATGGTGAGCATTGAAGGCATTTGCCTTCTATTTGAATGCACATATACATACCTTAAATAAAAGAGTCTCATGTTTTATGGTACTTTATGGTTTATAAATCACTTGCATGTACTTATCTCAAGTGATTTTCATAATAACCTGGTCACATTTGGGGATAAATTGTTATTACCCTCTTTTAAATCTGGGGAAACCACAATTCCAGATCACAGAAGAAGTTAGTGTTGGGTTGAATCCTAAACGCTAGCAGTTCACTAACACACCCACATCTCTACACACCTACACCACACACATATTTTCACACACACACACTCACAAATTGATAAATGTAGGCAGAGAGATGATTCAGCAACCACACCCACAAATTGATAAATGTAGGCAGAGAGACGATTCAGCAACCACACCACCCCACCACCCATCCCAGAGGTTGTATTGATAGTAAGGGAAATAGCATCTGCCTTTTTGCCTATCTACAGATATTGCAAGTTATTCTCTGTAGGTGAGAGAGTTACTGTTTGTAAAGGACGTTTTCATGACACAAGTTCTGTACATTTTCATTTTTGCGCTAATCCTTGTTGCTCAACTTTTTACAAATCAGCCTCATTTAAATAATCTGAGGTACAGACCTAAGATAATTATAATTTATTTAGCCTCTACCCTTAGCCTTATACTATGCAAAAGGAAACGGTGGTTAAGGAAGTTTAAGAACCTTGTCCTCTTAGCAAAAATATTGCAGATAAAATTTTAACCTGGGACTGTGTGATGACAAATCTTTACTTCTATCCTGATGACTCCCCTTGGACCTTTAATATTTGGTTAATAATAGAAAAGGAAAGGTTGGGTCATGAATGCTAAGAGTGTAGGAATACCATTACCATCTCTTTGTGAAAGAAGATCAGCATTATGGCAGAGTGTTACATAAAGGTGATGGCCATCAAAAATATATTTCCAATAAGAAGGAAGCATCTAAAGAAGTAATGTGAATAATTTTCTGGGAATTCCAAACTTGGGTCTTATATGAACTTTGAAAACAAAATCCTGTACTTATGAGCTGTGAGAGCATACACAAACCTCTGAGGAGTCACGCAATCATACTTGACTAGCCAATTTCCTTATATTATCTCACTTTAATATCATATCTGCAACAGCATTGCTAAATCAAGTAGGGGAAAAAGCCTTCACTTATAAGCCTCAACCACAACCCCAAATAAGAGGAGGAGCAGAGCTATTGCAAAAGCTGTTTTACAATTCATCACAAGAAAGCTGACACAAAATTCAAGCAAAGATTTACCACAATACATATAATATCATCCACTGGAAAGTTTTGCTCCATAATAGTCAATGAGTTACAACACAATGGACAGCAATCTCTTTCAGATGCTGCTTTATAATAACAATTTTTTTTCTTCTCAACAGCTATTTCTACTACAATCCTTTTGAAGAAGATGTTATATTGAAACCAAACACTACTTTGCTAGCTTTTAATTTTACAAAGAATTCCAAATTAACAACTTGAGTGGAGTGGAGGATCATCTTTGTGTGACAATATCGATTAAGTCCTTAAAATTTTACATTTAAATAAGTTAAAGCAGTAATAGCAGAAGTTTTCCAAGATCACATGGTATTTTTGTTGGAGAGACAAATCTTAGATATTCTCTCACCGAAACTATATTTACATGAGGCAAGTGTTTTTCAACCACACTGTATTATTTGGACCCAAATATCTTTTCTGCACTTCATTGATACTTGTCTTGGCAAACAAAGAGGTGAAACAAGGAGGCCAAATGGTACATCAGGATACCCTCACAAGTATAATTAAAATTTATTTTATTTATTTATTTATTTTTGGCTTTTTAGGGTTGTACCCGCAACACACGGAGGTTCCCAGGCTAGTGGTCTAATTAGAGCTACAACTGCCAGCCTACGCCACAACCACAGCAACACCAGATCTGAGCTGCATATGCGACCTACACCACAGCTCATGGCAATGCCAGATCCTTAACCCACTGAGTGAGGACAGGGATTGAACCCACAACCTCATGGTTCCTAGTCGGATTCTTTCCCGCTACGTGATGACAGGAACTCCCATTGTCTGAAATTTTAAACTCCAGTTTAAGTCTTCTTAGTTGAAAAATTAATGACAATCTCATCTTTTAAAAAATTAGATGATAATATACAAGTAGGCCTAATGCTCATATGATCACACAGAGAATTGAAAATAATTATAAAAGAGAGTGAGGAGTTCCCTCGTAGTATAGTGGATTAAGGATTTGGCATTGCCACTGCTGTGGCTTGGGTTTGATCTCTGGCCAGGGAATTTCCACATGCTACAGGTGTGGCCAATAAAAGAAAAAAGAAAGAAAGAAGGTGAATGTGCTTTTTCTGATGAAAAAATTCCTGATGTGAAATTTTTCTTTAATGTCCAGATATATTGTTAAAATTTATAAATTTTCTTGGGAGGATTAATACATGCCTGATCATAATGTCTTCGATAGAAATAAAAATGTTTCAGGGCCACTAAGTCACTGAAAGGAAAATTCGCAATGATTATAAGTCAACTTAACAATACAAATTTGTTTTGAAATAAAGGATACTGTGTTATGTAATCTCCTTGTTCCCTTTGATTATTGGCTTGTAATTTTATCTAGGCATTTTGCTGAAAATTATAGAGAAAAAAATGCATTTTGACATTCAAATCCAGATTTGAGTGTGCTAACAAAGAGCACATGCTATTATTCAATATATTTAAGAAAATTTTTTAAAAATAATGACTTTGAAAATCCTCACGAGGAACCCAGAAAGCAAAGTGCCCTTTTCCTCTTTTCTGTTCTGATATTCCATTAAAATGTAAGTGCATATAGGTTCAGTACATTAATTATGGTAATTTAAAAAGGAAATAGAAAACCTAAAACTATAGAAGAAAACAATAAAATCACACTTAACAGTATTATCTATAATACTCTTAATATTTTGAGGAAGTCAAGGTGAAGACATTGGGGAATGCGAATGCTGCCTTTTTAGAAAATAAAAAATTAAAGAAAAGGAAAAGCTGGAAAGGCAGAGATACAGTCATGCCACAGAGAATTCTCAGAATGCCAGGCAAGACAGCCAAGACCCATGTAAACTAAGATACAAGGGAAAAAGTCCATTTAAACTCAGCCAACCACACGGAATATAGCAATTGACACAGGATTATTGGAAGTGATGTTCCTTACCTTGATAACAAGGAAAATTATATTTTCTATGTTGATAGCAGGAAATTATATTCCTAGAACTAACAATAGTTTGAACCACTGGTTTGTGAAATGAATACTTGAATACATTTCTTATTTTTAGTGAAGTCTAAGAATGTTACCATAGGGGAAAATAAAATGGTTATAGCAATAATGTTTGCTTTTGCAAAGAGAAACTTCTTTTTATTCAAATAACTACATATTTTCATTCCATCCCAAACTATATACTTTAAATATCACTTAGAAATAAAAGGTTAGAAATTACTGGGCACCTCAGTGAACTATATAGTAGAATCTCCAAATCTCTACTAAAAATAGAATCATAAGTATTAAGAAATTCATCATTTGAGGTTACTATCTCCTTGGCAATTAAGAAAAGTCACTGATTTCACAATTAAGAAAAGTCACTGATTTCATAAGGTAAAAACTCCATCTGTTTGATAAATTAGCACATCATTATTGCCAAGTATGTTCTCATATGATTTCCACTTGTCATTATAAAGTAATTTAAGGAATATTGGAAAACTGTATAGTAATGAAAAATTGGAATATAGCATGACATAGCTTGATATTGCTTCTCTCCTTGCTTTCCTTTTTAAAGAAGTAAACCCCTTCCCATGTAAATAGAAGTTAAAATATGGTGCATAGAGTCCTAAAAGAAAAAATTCTGGATTTCCTTGGACTTGGAGAGGTATGGGAGGATATCCTCAGTTCTTCCAATCACTCAAGCTCTCTCCTGCTAACTTTTTATTTTGGGCCTCTTTCCCTTAATGAAAGATGACACTCTTCCTGTATTACTCATCCCAGGTATTGAGTGGAACATAAATTTATATATTTAAAGCATAAAGTTTTATATAACTAAAAACATAATATTTCAGTGTAACTGGTGTAATAAGTAACCAACTGAGGAATCAGTTCAAGCAGGACTATTTTAAAGGTGGCTCAATTTAAGTAATAAATAAAAATAATTGTAATACAAATGTTTTTGGATTGTGCTGTCAGTTTTACATAGCATATTGATGAACAAAAAGCTCCCATTAGATACTATTTTAAATAGTTTGAAGTAACAAGTAAGAAAGTTTAATTCAACTGATATCTGTACTCTCTCATGAAAAGCAAAACAAAACAAAACCAACCCCCAAACAGTTAGGGATAAATCGTACAAAGGTAATCATAAAATATTCTTTGAAATTAGTAATTATTTTCTAAAATTTTTGTGAATAAATAGTATGCTACTAACATTATGGGGATTTAATTTTTAAATTTCACGACCAATAGATAAGTGATGAAAACAGCCTCTAAGGGTTCCCTGGTGCCCTAGCAGTTAAGGATATGATGTTATCACTGCAGAGGCTTGTGTCACTGCTATGACACGGGTTCGATCCCTGGCCCAGTTACTTCTGCATGCCACGGGCATGGCCAAAAAAGAAAAAAAGAAAGACAGAAAAGAAAAGAAAATAGCCTTTAATTTTCTGTTATTGTAATTGGTTTCACTAACAAAATTTTTAAAAATAAATGTTATGTATTTACACATAAAAATAAGGCAACAAATGAAAGGATTTTAATTTTCACAAATACATGCATAGTAAAAGTTGGATTTACAGAAAGATGGGTGAAGGATCAATCGGTAAAGAGATAAGAGTTTTTTAATTTAATCTTACGATGGCAATTACTACAAATCCCAAAAGCATACTGATGTCACAGTCAGAAATGGAATTGTCTATAGAGCCCAAATCTGAGCTAATTGCAGTATTGAATCTTCTGTGCTTTGATCTTTACCATTTTAATTTGATTAAATGCAATTCAAAACATTTACTTCATGAAATAAACCTAGATTTATTAATTTTTAAAATTTCCAAACAGAATTCCAGGTAGTGCATTCAGACACACCTCATCTAGTGGCAGATATATCAGTAGAAACTAAAGTTTGTCAGTTAACTTTCACAGGAAAAATTATTTTCAGGGTGGGCTATTATGCAGTGGCATGTGTGGTTTAACATATCCTAACCATTTCTAGATGTGTTCTCTTATAATTTATACAAATAGAAGCTATCTTTGTTTTCTGTAATTCTAACAAGCCATAACTTATATGCCAATTGAATTGAATTTAACCCTAGCCCCAGATCTAGTTATCTTAGAAGATGTTTAGATATTCTTCTGTATATTTACATGACTCAAGTAAAAACTAACAAAGAGGGGACTCCAGATCATTTCCCAAAAATAGAGATTTGGAGAAAATAACTAAATTAGCTAATAGGAAAAAAAATATTATTTTGGGTTCACTGACATATCCTTACGTGACATGATTTATTGAAATTATGGTAATTAGGTAATGATTTATCGAGATTATGGTAGTTAGGCTAAATACCACATTTACCATATTGATTCTTCTGAGAGTCTAAAGTAAATGGGAATATTCAGATTTTGACATTTTCACTCATATATTGGAATGGTTTGACTAAAAGGAGAGATTCAGCACTGGAGAAAATTCACCCGTTCGTACAGACTGTGCAAAAACAATCATGTACTAGTAACTAGTTAATATTTGTTTCACTTAAAACAAAATTTTTTTTTTTTTTTTTTTGCCTTTTGTCATTTTATGGCCGCGGGTTTATGGCCGCACCCGCGGCATGTGGAGGTTCCCAGGCTAGGGGTCTAATCGGAGCTGTGGCCACTGGCCTGCGCCGCAGCCACAGCAACGCAGGATCCGAGCCGCGTCTGCAACCTACACCACAGCTCACGGCAACGCCGGATCGT
>PVHT020000077.1:32091510-32230991 GCA_004024745.2 Catagonus wagneri
CATAATTATATATAATATATAAATGTAATTATATATTATTTATTATATAATATAATATATAAATATATATTACTTATAATAGGTAATATATTAATGAATATTAAATGCATTAATATTTAATACATTTAACATTACAGTTATAATATAATATAATATAATATAGTATAATATAATTATGTTAGTAATATAATTAATAATATAATAATATATAATATAATGGTATGATATTAATATACATTAACATATATAAAATATAATATATTAAGATATATAAATATATATGTATATATGTCATGTATTATATAACATATAAATTATATATATTATATATCTACTATATATAATATATAGAAATTATACATATTATATATATTTATTATAGATATATATGTTTAGGGCCAAACCCATGGCATATGGAAGTTCTCAGGCTAGGGGTCGAGTTGGAGATGCCAAGCGCCAGACTATACCACAACCATAGCAACGGCAGATCCAAGCCTCGTCTTCAACCTACACCGCAGTTCATGGCAACGTTGGATCCTTAACCCACTGAGCAGGGCCAGAGGTTGAACCTGTAGCATCATGGATACTAGTCAGCTCGTTATCACTGAGCCACAATGGGAACTCCCTATATATAATTTTTACCATGTATAACACCAAAGATAAAGTTTCTAGGATTGCTAGGGAGCTGGGAAGAAGTTTTTAATGGTGGATAAGATCTACAATCATTTGGGACTTAATTAAATCACATTTTCATCAGGTGTTCTGAATTAAAACCATATCAGTAATTAATATTACTATTATCATGCAAGATAGTGCCTGAATAGGGGAAGTAAACATTCGATAGGGTTTGAATAAAGAACTGTAAGCTCAGTATCTATCACAGAACTTTAGATAAGAAAGTTAACAGAAAAAAAACTTCCAGTCCATTTCTTTAGTTTTACAAGAATTGAGAGCAATAAGTTGTTTCAGATTAAATAGTCAGTGGCTTAGTTGAGGTACCATGCCATGCCTTGTACTCCTAATTCACTACCTTTACTTTCTGTTTTTTTTGAGATATACTAGCTGAAAAACAAAAGTAACCGTATGTCCTGAACTAGTCACCTAATTGTTAATATAAATAGAACCCAGCTAAACCTTAATATTCGAAGTTATACCTGAACATATTTTGTATAGTACTGTGTACTTTGTGGATCAATTCAGTCATTTATTTCTTACTCAGCACCTGTTTTAGTTGTAAAAGTGAAATTATGACAATATATAAAATAGAAAAGAAAGGAAGAGCACCCACAATTTCCACTATCATGGTACACAGTTTGCAGTTTTTACTCCTAGTACTTATTCATGCTCACATAGTTTCTGAAGTTTTAGTGATGAGGTAATGTGATCTTTGTTCTCTTTTATGCAATTAGCATTAAATCATTACATTTTCATGTTATTACATAATGTTCATAATTATTACTTTAGCAACTACATAATATTTCATTGACCTGCTTTGATATTTATTCAACTATTTCTCTTGTTAAGTTCAACAAGTTCCAGTGTTACTATAAATAACACTGCAGTGAATTCTTTCCTTCATATTGTTTTTCTTTGAATTATTTTTCTGTGGATAAATTGTAAGTTATTGAAATTTAACTGGATATGAATACGTAGATAGCAGGGCTCATAGCGCATTTTGCTAAAAGTCATATCTCATAACTGAAGAATAAAGTCATCTAGGCTGTTATGATTAAATAGCACAGCCTCGTCTTTAGCTGACAAGGACCCTGGAAACAACAGAGAAGCCACAGTTAGGACTGGCCTGTGTGCTGAAGGGTGTCCAGAAGTCTACAAGGATAACTTATATGAAAGTCCCTAAAAATCACACCCAGTAGCTTTCCTGAAATTCCCCAACAATGTAATTTCTCAGTTGGTGCCTCCTTCAGGAAGTAGAATTTTAGTAAAGTCAAAACATTTCTAGACCCAAGAAAGCTGACACATATTCAGAGTCTAGTTACATGATTAACTCCCATTACTCATCATGTACACTTAAGAGATATTAGACTTAAGGCTTCAGATAAGCACTAGGAAGGAAGAGGTTGAGAACATGAGACTGTTTTGCCTGTTGAGTGAAAGGAAACAGAAAACTGGACTTCTATCCCTCATATATCATAACATGTGTTCCCTATACACACCACCACCCACCCCACACAAACACATACACACTGGTCACTGAAATAACCATGCTTTTTTTCAAATTTAATTTCTTTTTTTGAAATTGAAGTACAGTTGATTTCCAACATCGTGTTAGTTTCAGGGGTACAGCACACTGTTGAGACTCTCTTCCCGTATGGGTTATACAAACTAGTGAGTGTAGTTCCCTGTGCCAAACAGTTAGAGGACCATACTTTTCAATTCCATAAGTTCTTCAGGATTCAGGGCCAGGACTCATAAGGCTGTGGTAATTGATTTGCTCATTATTGCTCAGCATTTGTCTTCCTGGTATATACAGTTGCACAGCTACCATTTACTGAAAAGCTGCTGTCTCCTAGCCACCTTCTTGGATCCTTTTTGTCCAGGATCTTGTTCAGTCCTCAAAATGGCTTGATACGGTACCATTTATTTCTATCACATTTGTGGAAATCAAGGCCTAGAAACTTTAATTTGCACTAAAATGCAGTTCTGAGTTTTGAAGTGGCAGAGCCAAGAGTCAATCCTCTAATGGACACTACTCTGTGAGGTACCTCTCCGAGCTGGGCAGAGTGAGTGTGGATTTCTGCCTTAATATATTAATGATGTTCCTGGGATATCTCGATTCTCTTGGGACTTTTCTACTCATAAAACTTGAAAAACCTCTCAGTTAATTCTTTTCTCAGAATGTCAGTTATATTAGACATTTACTCTGCTATTAAATGTGTATCCAGAAAAAGACAAATCAGAACCACAATCGCAACCCAAAATGAACTCTGTAATGTTTTATGAAACGTGATTATATTTTGCACTTGATCTTCATGACTGAAGTCACAACAGATATTCCAAAATAGAGGTTGTGTTGCCACTGGAATCTCAACAATATTAATTCAGATTTGAACAGCCACACTAATTTTTCTCTTTAGACGCAGGTCCCATAAAAACTAAGGATAAAGTCTCTAAATGTAATTCCCCAAAAGCGATTAAATTGGATAAAGTGGGTCTGAGAAATTTTGAAGAAGAATGTAACAAGAATCTGCCCATGTCATAGCACAGCTACCTCCGAGTTAATGATTCTTCTCAAGTAATTAAGCAGATCTCTCAGCAAATCATTTAAAAATTACTCAAGAGAATTTAAATATGTAATATTATTCAGAATAATCTCAGTACAGAGTTTAAAAAAAAAAGTGTTCCTTTCACTGCTTTGAAATTTTCACCCAAAGAAAGATTAGGTGGATTCTAAGTTAAGTTTGAGGAAGAATTCTACCACAAATTTAAACTCAAGAGGAAAACACTTTAAATGTATTATTAATAGATTCTTAGTGAATATTTAGAATAAAAATAATCTCATGCTTGGAAACTTCCCCCTTCCCCAAATATCACTTTATGTCTATTATAGGTGGAAAGATACTGGCCGTAAATATATATTGAGAAATTTTAACTATGAATAAAGAAATTTTACCACATATTCAGGCTGCTTTTACATATGTAAACTATATATATAGTTGTAGAGTTAGAAATACAGTTATATTAAGTCCTAAGAAGTGGAAAAAACAAAACGTACAAAACATGATTCCATGTAGATACACCCAGCCCTTGTAAATGGTTGTAAATGGTTTGGCTCTTAAACATACTTTCTCACAGAAAAATATTTCAAATTATAGTCTCTCTCCACCTGAAACCCACTGACTGTATAATTAAGATGAACTGTGGTTATTATATTTGAGACAGAGCTTTGAGTTCAGGGAGGAAGGAAGTAGGGAACACACCTTTACTTCTTTCCTTTAGGGCTGGCTATGAATAAAATATTGGCATAGGCAATATATATTAGGAATCTTTTCACTGTATATTTTTTTCCTCTCTCACCTGAATGTTGCCACTGCTCAGTTTGGGGAGTATGCTCTACTCATTTCCTGCCTTAAATTACTTTTATTGGCGCACTACCGAGGCCCAGCTACCCTCCCAAAGTATTCTGCTCAAAATTATCTCCCTTCCGTCATGTCCCCTCCCTTCCACATATAAGGCACTCAGTAATTACTCATAGAAGGAATGAATGAAATAGGAAACATGAAAAGTAAAAAAGACTTGGTTTTGATCCTTTATTTTAGAGCCTCTTAACTTTCCCTATATTTACGTTATTTTCAAGTTTCATACAGTTATTGTTCTGTACGATGACTCCCTTGGAGGTGAGAGATTGAGTTCCAGCAAGCGTGGTAAAGGGAGGGAGGGAGGGCAGTGGGGCAGACGTTTTATGCAGATTTTTAGATTCTGTGTGGCTGGAAGACTCATCTTATTTTTAAATGATGAGGCTATTAAACAGTGAAGCTGCAAAATTCATGAGACCAGTGTGAATCATGATGAAACCAGGTAAGCACACAGTTGTCAGGTGGTGCAATGATTCCAGACTTGTTTCATATGTGTTCCAATCTGTGATGGGATCTTAAAGCAGCCACATCTCTCTCCTATCCAACACATAAAGAGGGATGATAGAACAATGCAGCTACAGTGCTTCTGGTTTTCAGCCGTGGTTCATAGCCAAGGACTGAATGCTCAGTGTGGCTCCCATGGTAATTCATGGGCGAGGTGCCTCCTTAGGCCCTTCCTGTGCTGCATACCTATCTCATTGCTAAGCTGCTCCTGGTAGAAATCCCATACACATGCTCTTGTATGGTCAAAAGGCGACTTCCTCAGTACAGAACTCACTCAAGGCCCGACGTGGGCACATGGGAGGCTGCTGGCCAAAATGTGCCCGCAAAGCCCCTAACAAATGAATCATGAGTCTGGGTGACTGGAGAGACAAATGTTTATCATGGAATGGTAACAAAAAAAGTCTGGGCTTTTTGCCATTTAGGAAAGAAAAAAAGCAGATAAACTTTCTTATCCTTTCCTGGATAGAGGTCTAAGAAGGTACTGTGCACTCAATTCAGTCTTTAGACAGTAGGCATAGTAACAAAAATGAGACTTTTTTTAGGTTCACAATGAGAAAACACACACACAATTTTTTGTGATAACTGATTTGCTTTACAATAAAACAGAGTAGAATATTGTCTTTTGTTTTTTTAAGATTTTCATTTTAGTTGATTTACAATGTTCTGTCAATTTTTGCTGTATAGCAAAGTGACCTAGTCATACATGTATATATGTATATATATATACATTCTTTTTTTTACACGTATATATATATACACTCTTTTTTTTTTTTTTGTCTTTTTGCCTTTTCTAGGGCCACACTTGCGGCATATGGAGGTTCCCAGGCTAGGGGTCTAATCGGAGCTGTAGCCACCGGCCTATGCCACAGCCACAGCAACGTCAGATCCGAGCCGCGTCTGCAGCCTACACCACAGCTCACGGCAACACCGGATCGTTGACCCAAAGAGCAAGGCCAGGGATCGAACCCGCAACCTCATGGTTCCTAGGCGGATTCGTTAACCACTGAGCCACGTTCTTTTTTTCACATTATCCTGCATCAGGTTCCATCACAAGTGACTAGATATAGTTCCTCATTACAATTCATCTCTTTCCTATTACATCCCTTCATTGTTTAAGGCTATGAGCAAGCAGCCTATGCTAATACTTATTGACCAGCAAGAATGAAGGCAAAATAAGATGTTTATGAATACAGGCTTTATAGTCAGGCAGAGTGGATTTCAATTCCAGCTCTGCCACTACCTGGCTGTGTGACTTCTAGGAAGTTATCTAACATCTTCCTCTCTGTTATGGTCACAGTAGACCCGGCCATATGTGTTTAGCACTTAGAACAGTGCCTGTAATAGATGAAGTGCTCAAAAAGTGTTATTTAAAGATTACTTGTTAACTGATATTATTCCTAAAATTAGTATTAGGAAAACTTTCCACTGAAAGCATTATGGCCAACAATCCAAAAATAAACACCAGTATCTTTATGCCCTGATAGACTAAATTTGTTTATTCATCTAGGGAAAATCATTTGAGGAGAACTATTTTAAATTAGGTATACGTCTGTTGTTTACTTTTTCTTTTCTGTTTTATCAGTCCTTATCACTGTGCCTGGGGAATAAGTTACTTCAGAAAATGGAGAAAAGGCAAATAAGAGATCCAAGACATTGGAATATCTAGTATGGTAACATACTCTATTCCATAGAGAGAAAATTAAGAAAAACAGTTTCTAGCATATTTATGAATAACTTATTATTGATATTCTACTGTACATATATACACATATGCATAGATAGCTGAGCTCAGTCTTTAGGACTGGAATGTGTGATCCAGATATGCTCATCTTTCTTTTTGGCCAACAGAATACTTTTCTTCAACTGCTGTTTGCTTCTCTTTGGCTCTCGGGCAAGCTGACAAACTGTTTGATGTCCCCATGTTCAGCACAGAGAGACTTTGCAGGTTCTCGTATATCTTCATTCAATATTCAGGGAGAAGTTGAGAACATCAAACCCTTTTCAGCTATGTTGGAAAAGCACCAAGAAGTTTCCTACTGTGTAGCAGAGTGGAAATGATTTGTTAAATGAGAAAATGAACCATTGGTCAACGGAAAGTTGACAGCTAATAAAAAATCTGCAGTTAGGGCTCATTTCTCCATGCAAAAGTTATCTGAAAAAGAGGCCAGGGAAATTGAGGCAATTTGCACTACTTATTACATGAAGTTCTGACACTCATTCTCTAAGACTACTAATATGAAATATGATTTTCCAACTTCAAGGCTGAATGATGAAGGAAAGAAAATATGTGAAATTTTAGAAACTTACTTCATAGAAAATTTACTTCAGATACTCTAAAAATATCAGAAGAACCTCATGCAAAATTTCCTTGTAAGGCCCCTTTCCTTTAGAACTTCTTTTTTGCAATCCAAGCCTCAATTTCAATCACAATGAGAAAAGAAAGGAGACTGGGAGTTGGATCTATCAAAAAACACTCTTTAATAACATACTTGGATGCTTTAATAACTGCTCGAACTTTTAGAGAAAGTTTGTTATTATTTATAAAATTAATCATTCTTTGAATGAAATAAATCAGCAAGATGGCAAAATAGGAAGCCTCAAACCCTCCTTTCTCCATGGAGATATCAATTCAACAGTGATACATAAACCAATTCCCTTTTGTGAGAAATCCAGACAGCTAAGTGCCTGTTTCACCCCAAACAAGCATGAAACCAGCTGCATCAAAGCTAGTAGAAAAATTCATAGCACTCACTGGCCAGAGTCTCTCCCACTGGCACACTGCAGCACAGTACAGTGCAGCATGATCGGAAGGAAATTCCAACTCCTGGCTTCTCCTGGGGAGGGAAAGTAAAGGATGGATGACTGACTTGGGGGAGGGGTTCCTAGCAGAGGGACTGGTTTCTTTCTTTCTTGAATCTAAGCACTGACAGGAGAGTGCCAGGTTGGTGGCTGGTAAGAACAGGGGTGAAAGTTTAAACCAGCACACACTTATGATTGCCACTCCCTCATCTGAGCTTGGAGCAAGTGAGTGGGAGAAAATGCTCAACTCCTGGCTTCTTTCTGGAGAGAGAAGTTGAATCATCTGTCCAATGTCTTGCTTTTTTGGGAGGGTGGAGGACATGCTGGAGGAATTGGTTTCCATCTCACTTGACTTAGAGTGCTGAGGACCTGGCATAGTCTAGATGCCAAGGGGTCTGTGAGAACACAAAAGAGCTGGGTGGCTTATAGCCAGTCCAGAGAACCTGCAGTACCACTCACAGACACCAGAGGGGAAAAGAGATTATAAACTTTTTAAAACGTTTTTTTTTTAATTAAAATATAGTTAAACTTTTTAAAAAGTTTTTTTTAATTTAAATATAGTTAATGTTTTGTCAATTTCTGCTGTACAGCAAAGTGACCCTGTTATACATATATATGCATTCTTTTTCACATATCAACCATCATGTTCTATAACAGGTGATTGGATATAGTTGGCTGTGCTCTACAGCACGACCTCATTGCTTATCCATTCTAAATGTAATAGTTTGCATCTACTAGCCTTAAACTCCCAGTCAGTCCCACTCCCTGCCCTTTACCTTTAGCAACCACAAGTCTGTTCTCTATGTTCCTGAGTCCGATTCTGTTTTGTAGATAACTTTGTTTGTGCCATAATTTAGATTCGACATATAAGTGATATCATATGGTATTTGTCTTTCTCTTTCTAACTTACTTCACTTAATACTATAATCTCTAGTTGCATCCATGTTGCTGCAAATGGCATTATTTCATTCTTTTTTATGGCTGAGTAGTATTCCATTATGTATAAGTACTACAGCTTCTCAATCCATTTACCTGTAAATAAACATTTATGTTGTTTCCATGTCTTGGCTATTGTGACTAGTGCTGCAATGAACATAGAAGTGCATGTATATTTTCAAATTATGGTTTTGTCCAGATATATGCCCAGAAGTGGGATTACTGGATTATATGCTAGTTCTATATTTAGTTATCTGAGGAACCTCTGCATTGTTTTCCATAGTGGTTGTACCAATTTATATTCCCAACAGTGTAGGAGAGTTCCCTTTTCTCCACACCCTCTCCAGCTTTTGTCATTTGTAGACTTATTAATGATGGCTATTATGACCAGTGGGAAGTGGTACTTCATTGTAGTTTTGATTTGCACTTCTCTAAAAATTAGCAATGTTGAGCATTTTTCATGTACCTACTGGCCATCTCTATGTCTTCTTTTGAGAAATATCTATGTAGGTTTTGTACCCATTTTTCAGTCAGGTTCTTTTGTTGCTGTTGTTGTTGAGCTATATGAGTTGTTTGTATATTTTGGAGATTAGGCCCTTGTCAGTTGCATCATTTGCAAAGACTTTCTCCCATTCTGTGGATTGTCTTTTTTTTTTTTTTAATGGTTTTCTTTGCTGTGCAAAAGTTTTTGAGTTTTGTTAGGTCCCATTGGCTTGTTTTTGTTTTTATTATAATTATTCTAGGAGGGAGATGAAACAAGATATTGCCGTGATTTATGTCAAAGAGAATCTGCCTATGTTTTCCTCTAGGAGTTTTATAGTATCTGGCCTTACATTTAAGTCTTTAGTTCATTTTGAGTTTATTTTTGTGTATAGTATTAGAGAATGTTCTAATTTCTTTCTTTTACATGTAGCTGTTCAGTTTTCCCAAGAAAGAAGAGTATCTTTCTTCCACAGTATGTTCTTGCCTTCTTTGTCATAGATGAGTTGACTTGGGTTTATTTCTGGGCTTTCTATTCTGTACCATTTATTTATATTTCTGGGGTCTTTTTTTTTCCTTCATTTTTTAAAACGGTTTCCTTTGCTATGCAAAACCTTGTAAGTTTGGTTAGGTCCCATTAGATTATTTTTGTTTTTATTTCTATTGCCTTGGGAGATTGACCAAAGAAAAACATTTGTATCGTTAATGTCAGAGAATGTTTTTCCAATGTTCTTTTCTAGAAGTTTTATGGTATCTTGTCTTATATTTAAGTCTTTAATCCATTTTGTATTTACTTTTGTGCATGGTGTGAGGGTGTGTTCTAGTTCCATTGGTTTACATACATCTGTCCAGTTTTCCCAGCACCACTTGCTGAAGTGACTGTCTTTTTTCCATAGCTATTCTTGCCTCATTTGTCAAAGATTAACTGACCATAGGTGTCTGGGTTTATTTCTGGGCTGTCTGTTCTGCTCCACTGATGTGTATGTCTGTTTTTGAACCAGTACCACACTGTTTTGGTTATTGTAGCTTTAAAATGTTGTTTGAAATTTGGGAGAGCTACACTTCTTGCTTTTGTTTTTGTTTTTTCTTCAGTATTGCTTTGTCAATTCTGGAGCTTCTATGGTTCCATATAAATTTTTGGATTTCGCTTCTAGTTCTGTGAAAAATATCATGGGTAATTTGATAGGTATCACATTAAATCTATAGATTGCTTTGGGTAATATGGGCCATGTTAACAATATTAATTTTTCTAATCCAGGATAATGGGATATCTTTCCATTTCTTTGAATCATATTTAATTTCCTTGATTAGTATTTTATAATTCTCAGTGTATAAGTCTTTCACCTCCATGGTCAGGTTTATTCCTGGGTATTTTGTTTTGGGGGGTATGATTTTAAAAGGTATTGTTCTTTGTATTCTTTTTCTAATATTTAATTTTTAGTATACAGCAATGCAACCAGTTTCTGAATGTTAATCTTGTATCCTGCTGAATTTGTTGATCAGTTTGAGTAGTTTTGGTGTGGAGTCCTTAAGGTTTTCTATATATAGCTTCAGGTCATCTGTGTATAGTGACCTGAAGCTATATATATAGCTTCTCTTCTAATTTGGATACCTTTTATTTCTTTCGTTGGTCTGATTGCTGTAGCTAAAACTTCCAATACTATGTTGAATAAAAGTGGTGAGAGTGGGCATCCTTGTCTTGTTCCAGATTTTAGAAGGAAGGCTTTCAGCTTTCCTCCATTGTGTATTATATTGTCTATAGGTTTTTAATAAATGGCTTTTAAGATATTTACGTATGTTCCCTCTATATCAACTTTGATAAGAGTTTTTATCATGAATGGATATTGCATTTTGTCAAATGCTTTTTCTGCATCTATTGAGATGATATTTTTGTTTTTGACTTTTCTTTTGTTAATGTGGCATAGGGCATTGATCGATTTGCATATGTTTAAACATCGTTGTGAACTTGGGATGAATCCCAGTTGATTGTGGTATGATCTTTTGTATGTGTTATTGGATTTGGTTGGCTAAAATTTTGTTGAGAATCTTTGCTTCTATAATCATCAAAGATATTGGCCTATAATTTTGTTTTTTGGTAGTATCTTTGTCTATTAGGTTTTCGTATTTGGGTGATGGTGGCTTCATAGAATGTCTTTGGGAATGTTCCTTCTTCGATCTTTCAGAAAAGTTTAAGCAGGATGGGTATAAGTTCCTCTTTGTATGTTTGGCTGAATTTGCCTGTGAAGCCATCCGGTCCTGGACTTTTGTTTGTAGGGAGTGTTTTTATTACATATTCAATTTCATTTCTAGTGATCCGCCTGTTCAAATGATCTATTTCCTCTTAATTCAGTTTTGGTGGGCTGTATGTCTCTAGAAAATTGTACATTTCCTCTTGGTTGTGAAATTTGTTGGCTTATATATAGTTGTTCATAATATTCTCTCTTGGTTTTTTGTATTTCTTCAGTATCCATTGATATTTTTCCTTTTTCATTTCTTATTTTGTTTATTTAGGTTCTCTTTCTCTTCTTCTTGTTGAGTCTGGCCAAAGGTTTGTAAATCTGGTTTACCATCTCAAAGAACCAGCTCTTGGTTTTGTTGATTTTTTCTTTTTTTATCTCTATTTTATTGATTTCCTCTCTAATCTTTATAATTTCCTTCCTTCTTCTGTCTTTAAGTTTTGTTCTTCTTTTTAAAATTCTTTTAGGTGGTGGGTTAAGTTGTTGATTTGAGATTTTTCTTGTTTTTTGAGGAAGGCCTGTATAGTTGTGAACTTCCCTCTAAGAACTGCTTTTGCAGCATAATATTGGTTTTGAATGGTTGTAGAGATTATGAACTTTTGAAGAAAGACCCTGCAAAACCTCTCTAACTAGAAATTTGTTTGCACAATCCCAGAAAAGATACATCCACAGCTAATGTTTGAGAGGCCCCAGAATCTCTATTCAGGCTAATGGGTGAATGTCTTCCATTCATGGAGCCAGTCCATAAAGACTAGGAGAAGTGGATGTTGTTTTGAATGTGCAGATTACAACACAAAGTAACCAGTCATATGAAGAACAGAAAAACATGGCCCAACCAAGGGAACAAAATAAATCTCCAGATACTGACCATAAAGAATTGGAGGTATATAAATTACCTGACAATTTAAGATAACCATTGTAAAGATACAAAATGAGCTCAGGAAAATTATGCTTGGACAAAGTGGAAATAACCACAAAGAGACAGAAAAATGTCTTTTTTTTTTTTTGGTTTAAACATGATCATGTTTATTTTTCTTTTGCATAAAATAATTCTCCATCCTTTGTATTTAGCTTCTATTCTCATGTTTACCTCATTGTTACAAGATAGTTTTGGAGCTCTAACCATTGCATCCATAGCCCAAGCAGGAGGAAGAACAAAGTGAACTTTCTTAGCAGCTCTATCAGACTTTTTCAGAAAAATAGTCTTTAAGTCAAAAACTGTTATAAGAGAGACAAAGGCCAATGAAGACACTACAGGAAATAAAACTACTAATATCCCTGTTGACTATAGATGCAAAAATCCTTAACAAAATGCTAACAAATCAGATTAAATAGCACATTTCAATGATCGTAAACCATGATCAAGTGAGACTCCCCCCCCCACCGGGATGCAAGCATAGGTCAACATACAAAAATCAATGTAATATATCATATTAACAGAATGAAGGATAAAAACCACATGATCATCTCAATAGATACAGAAGAGGTGTTTGACAAAATTCAACATCCTTTCATAACACAACACTCAACAAACTAAGATAGAAGAAAATTACCTCAATTTAATATTGACCATATATGAAAACCCCACAACACCAGCATAGTCAATAGTAAAGAAAACTAAAAATGTTTTTGCTAAGATTAGAAAACAAAACAGCTATAAAACAACTACTTTAGTATCTATTCTATCTCAAAATTTTGAGATCAGAATAGTCATTTACAATCAATATCCACTGGCAGTTTGACTTGTATAAAGTCACAGATATAGCTGAAAAACATAATAAACAGAAATAACTAAAATTTTTAAATATTTTAGATTAAGCAACAGTTTGGAGGAATAATTTTAGGAAATTCATAAAGTAATAATAATGGCCACATCCCAGGCACTTTGCATACAATTCATCTATTCTTGCAACAGCCATGTAAAGAAGTTTTCCCCCACTTTAGAGATATAATTGAAATGTAAGGAGGTTAGGCTGTTTGTCAAAAGCCAACTGTCTAGTAAATTACAGGGCTAGAATCCAAAGCTGTTTCTGTCTACAGGAAGAGATTACCAGCTCAAATCTCTACAAAACTCAGTGATATGATACAAATCTGTGAATCTAGTAGATGTAGTGCAGGTGGAAACACAGAGTTCCATGGTTCAATGTCTGCACGATTATTTCCATGACTGCTTATTTGTATCCCAGATTTAGACTTTTTAAACAGATAAATGAAAAATGAATGATAATCAATGTGGTTTCCAGTTAAAGGTAAACATATAAATTTCTCTTCATTCATTAAAAATTCACTAAAATACAAAATAAATCTTACAAAATTAAACCTACAAGGTCAAAAAGAAATAGAAATGATATGTAAGAAAATTTGGGAGACTTAGAATAAGTGGTAATTGACATCATTAGACTGAGAAAACAGATTTTTAAGACAATAGTTGGGAATAATTCCCTTATGGCTCAGTGGGTTAAGGATTCACCATTGTCACTGCAGTGGCCCTGGTTGCTGCTGTGGTGTAGGTTCAGTCCCTGGCTTTGGGAAATTCTTTATGCCACAGGCGAGGCGAAAAAGAAAAATGGGGAAAACAAAAAGCAACTCAGTTTATCCTACCATGCCTCAAATGACCCAGTAAAGTAATACTGGGTACCTGGGAAACTGAGTTGAAGGTGGAGCTGAAAAGAATAATTTTAAAGTTTAAGAGACGTGAGACTTCCTAGATCTTCTCTCTCCTCTCTCCTCCCATAACACTACCCTCTCCCACTCGAGCTGAATGGAGGATGTTTTTCCTCTGGAAAAAATAAAGAAATGCTTTGGGAGATACCCAGAAGAGCTGAGATTTGGGGATTATAGATAACAGAAGAATTCAATGTAAGTTTTTAAACTAAATGTTGAGGCACCAGTTTTCTTTTGCTACGCAGTTTCCAGAATACTAGCAAGCAGACTATTAGCTCCCAAGCAGACGACTGTAGAATTATTTTCTGAGGAATTTGCTCAACCTAAGAGAAAAGCCCCAATTCATATACAGGCTTCCCCCAATGAAATGTCCCAGTCAGAATCACACAAGGAGTAAAGTACACAGGGAGAACTAATTTTATAATCATTTTATTCATATCAAAATCTGAACTATTTAAGAGACTGTAAATTATTGTCAACATTTGAAGAAATCTTCTAGCATAAAAGGCATAAATATCCCAAAAGATACAGGATAAAAGCAACTTGGATATCTGAGTCTACACAGGGAGAAGAAAAGTTTTTTTGTTTTTGTTTTTGTTTTTGTTTTTGTTTAAAGCGAGAGTCATGGAGTTAGGACAACTGTATTGAGAGGCTGAGGAATCAATGAATAAGGAAAATATAGTGACACAAGCTAAATTTTCTTTTTCCATAGTAGAAAGTTAGTATATAATGCCTTTTATAAAAACTGAAACTAACACTAAGTATTGTATTTAAAGAAACATAGGTAAGTAGCAAGATAAATAAAGGATTACAAAGAAGTTACTTCTGTAAGAAGGAAAATGAGCTTGCAGGGAGGTAGATAGCATGCTGCCTGCCATTCGATAAAAATAATATAGAACAGTTGACCTATGTGCCTGTGTTATTTCGATTTAGGAAAAAAAAGTTAAAAAATAACAGGGCACTACTATTACTGAAAGATGAATTGGATTAACAGATATTCTCTCTTCTAAAATAATAAAATATTTGTGTACAGCAGTGTCAAGCTTTGACCCAGTCGAAAGGAAATAAAAAAGATAATGAACTTGCTGAAAAAGTAAATAAAGAGAAATAGAGAAATATTTATCTTCTACTGGAGCAGTGATGCTGGTTTGTTTGAATCTTTTTTTTTTTTTAAATACCAGTACTGCTTTACTGACTGAGTACTGCTTTTTCTGTGGAAGGAAAAGTTATTCCAAGCTGAGTGCTGAAGTCAAAGAGGGGCAACCCCACGTCTGCTGCTTTCAATTAGCATGCCAGTCCCAATGGCATGTCCGGCAGACGGTGTTTTATGAGAGGTTGGTCATCTCCTCCTCCGAGCCACGTGAACAGCCTGCGGTTCTGCATGCTTCCCTTGACCTTCCGGTCCCTCTGGAGTTGTATGACCGCTGGAAGCTGAAACCACAGCTGTCTGCCACTTGACTCCCAAAGCTCAATCTTCTCTGCTCTTTTCTCTGGGGACAGAGAGGGAAAGCAAGTTGATGGAAAGAGAGTCGTCGTCCCTCCACCCCCAACCCCGTGAAATGAAAGAGTGCCTCTTCCTTCAGTGAGTCTGAGAACGGCATGAATGAGCAGAGATGTGGAAGGGTGGTCGTGTGAATGCTTGGTAGGGGCCAAGTTGGAAGTGCTGCTCCTCTCAGCAGAGTCCAGTTCTGGGCAGGAGGAGAGTGGCTCTTTACCGGTTCAGAGACGGGCAAGGATACTTACAGGCTTGGCACCTAAGACTCTGAAGAAGGGTGCACGGGCCTGGAATTTAGCCTAAAGAAGGGAAGGTTGAGGGTGCTTTATAAAAGCACCCTGGAGCAGGAAATGTCATTACATTAGGAATGAGGACCAGATGTTCTTGATCTCATCAGAACACAGAGCAGGGAGAATGAATGACCTTATAGAATAAGTCAGAGCTTCATGAGAGTTGTTAAACGCTGGAATAGGGTGTCCATGGAGTCTGTGGAATTCTCCATGAAAGTAAGACCTTTGTCTGATATGAGCATTCATGTGTAGCTTTACCTAAAGCAGAAAGTATTAGGGAAAGCAGTGTCTGTGGGGGTCCGTGAGCATTCTTTGCATCAGAGACTTTTATATTAATGTAAAAGACCCTTGGGATCCCTCACTGGTAGTCACCCCAGGGCCCCATAGCAATAAGGACCTAAATGGAAAATACGAGATTGAATTTTCTTTTTTTTCTCCTCTATTCTCTTTATAATTCTCTGTGTATGTTTACAAACATATTGGCCATAGTGATAACAGGAGAACAGCAGTCCCTCAATTGCACCCTTTTACTCATGGATTTGTTTTATTTTTATATTAGAGATAGAAAAGTTTATTAACTAAGAATAAATGCATTTTTATATCTTAGTCCTTGAGATTGGCTGAAATTCTCTTTTGGCACTGTTAAGGGTTTCAACAAGATGACAGTTGATAGGGAGTAATTTTTAGGCTTGGATAAAAATTTCCTTTTAGTTTTGAAATTTTTTCCAGGTTTTTAAAGGTATAGTTGAAAAATAAAATCATAAGATATATAAAATGTAACATTGTGCTGATTTGATATAGTATACATATAGAATTTCAAGCACCTAGTTAACACATTTATCACCTCACGTTTTTATCTTTTGTATAAGAATGTGTAAATTCTACTCTCTTAGCAAATTTCAATTATATGCAATGTGATAAACTATAGTCCCTAAGTTTTGCATTAGATCCTTAAGACATTCGTTTAATAGCTAAACATTTGCATACTTTTAGTCCCATCCTCCAGCCCTTGGCAACCACTTTTCTACTATTTCTATGAATTTGACTTTAAAAAATATTCCATACATAAAAAATACTATGCAGTATGTGTCTTTCTCTGTCTGGCTTTCTTTGCTTAGCATAACACTCTCAAATTTCCTCCCTGTTGCTTCAGATGGCAGGATTTCTTCTTTTCCATCGCTGAATAATTCATATAGTGATGCATTTAATAATTCCATTATACATATTAACCACATCTTTATACATTCAGCCATTGATGAGCACCTAGGTTATTTCCACTTTTGTGCTATTGTGAATAATATCACAGTGAACATGGGAGTGCGGAAACCTCTTTACATTGTGCTTTCATTTTCTTCAGATATATACCCAGAAGTGAGATTGCTGGATCATATGATAGTTCTATTTTTAATTTTTTTAGGAACCCCCATAATGTTTTCTCTATGGCTATACCAATTTATATTCCCACTAATAGTGCACAAGGGTTTACTTTTCTCCACTTCTCTACCAACATTTGTTATCTCTTGTCTCTTTGATGATAGTCATTCTAACAGGTGCAAGATGATGTCTTGTGGTTTCGATTTGTATTTGCTTAATGATTAGTGATGTTGAGCACCTTTTCATAAACCTATTGGCCATCTGTATTCCTTTTTTTTTTTATGCAAGAAATAGAGTTATTAGGATAGGAGGCTTGTGAGAGATGCAAGCGGGCAGGCATGGAAATCCTGCCTGTATTCTTTTTTTGAAAAATATCTGTTTGGTCCCTTGGACCATTTTTAAAATCAGATTGTGTTTTGTTTTGCTTTTGTTTCTGTTTTGCTATTGAGTTGTATGAGTCTTTATATATCTTGGATATTAACCCTTTATCAAATATATGATCTGCAAATATTTCTCCCATTCTGTAAGCTGCCTTTTCATTTTGTCAATAGTTTTTTTGCTGAACAAAACCTTTTCCTTTTTATTTTTTAAAATGAGATGACAGTAAGATCTAAACATATTTTTAATTCTCTGATTTAACACTTACTTGATAAGTAATTTTGCATTCAATTCCTATAAGATGGAAATATCTGTAGAACCTGTGTCATCTCATAGAAATTATAGCAAGCAAACCAAGAATGGATCGGTCACTGTAATCTGTAGTTTGAATAAATACTTTTTAATTTATATTTCCTATGCTCCAAATTAAAGCTAACATTTTAATTAGGAAAACAACCATGGAAAAGAGGCTGATGGCTAATAACTATGATTATTCCACTGTTAGCTGACTAATGAGTTCAGTTAGTAAGATAGCCATGCATTTTGATCAAACTCATCTGTACACCTTTTAATCAGCTAAATTATACAGGTGTGTTTAATAATCTGGCATAATTTTGGTGAAATTTTTATATTACTTGACAAAGAAATGTTATTTAAAGGAAAGCAAAGTCTATGAATGTCTAAAATAAACTGATGTGTATAAGTTTTATACAACTATTTTCTCCCTGCTGTATAATGGCTGAAGCTTCTTATTGTTATGACATTTTTCTTGATGCTCATCTTTCACATGGTTGCACCAACGCAGACTCACTGCACTTACTTATCAAATAATTCTTTAAAAATAAATAAATGGGTTAACAAAATTTTAGAAATGTTGGGATCTTGAAATCTATCAATTTTATCCACCCTTCTGCTTCTGGCAAGACTGAATTTGAAGCTGTCTTGTAAGATGGCTGGCTCTCCTGATGGCCAGTAAGGAATAAGGAGGAGTGAATTGCTAATATCACATTATTTGTGTCATAGGAGCACAAGAATTAGTGAATAATGGATGCCAGTAACTTGTTACTCACAGTATCAGAGGCCGTGCTGCCCCTAAAATACAGATCAGTCCTAGAAGAAAGGACAAGAAATATAGCCCCTCGAGAGCTCCTTTATGGCAATAATCAAAGCAGGTGCTGCAGGATGGGTTCAAATACTTTGTATACTTTGATGATTTCATATCTATAAGTTAAATATATATATATGTGTGTGTGTGTATATATGAATATATTGTGTGTGTGTATGTATACATATATGTATATATATACACACATACATATAAAATCAGGCTACTGATAATTCAGCATAGGAATGATTATTTTGGTACTAGGTAGACATATCTACCTTCAAACTTTGTAAAGAGTAATGAGACCAAACTTGTTGTAACTCAGTTTCTATTCAGAGTGATTTCTATACTTGTGGAATTAATATATTTTTTTTTGTCTTTTGTCTTTTTAGGGCTCCACCCATGGTATATGGAGGTTCCCAGGCTAGGGGTCTAATTGGAGCTGTAACCGCTGGCCTACACCACAGCCACAGCAATGCCAGCTCTGAGCCGCGTCTGTAACGTACACCACAGCTCATGGCAACACCACAGCCTTAACTCACTGAGCGAGGTCAGGGATCGAACCCGCAACTTCATGGTTCCTAGTCGGATTTGTTTCCACTGCGCCATGACAGGAATTCTGGAATTAATATTTACAATTTAAAACAACTCTCTTTTTGTGCATATCACTATAGAAGATATAGCATATCAGAGAACTATGTCAAAGGAAAAAAGTTAGTTATTGGATAATAAATTAGGTGCAGTGGACTGAGTGAGGAAAAACAGAGGAAAGTCGATAACCCCAAAGTTCCTGCTTGAGATACTAGTTATTATATAATGGTCTCTGATATTGAGAGTAACAAGTTCCTCCTTCGAGAGACTTAATATACACCCATTGCCCCTGAATGCAACCCAGAGTTGGAGAGGAAGTCAGTGTGAGGGACAAGCAATGAGATTTGTTTATAACTGTTGAGTTTTAGATGATGATATAGCATCCCTTCTCCAAAAAAAATTCTCTCAGGAAATACAAAATGAGAATTGAACCACAAGGGAGAGGATAACATCCAGCTTAGAAATTTAGAAATCACTGAAAAAATACAGTGCATAAAAGCACTGGACTAGAGTAGAAATTTTCTGACTTAACACACACATGGGGAGGCTGGAAAATATTCAGAAGTATATTGTTGGGAAAACAAGCGGTAGAGGTGAGAGAAACGGAAAAGGTAAGGAAGTGTAGGAATGTGAATTTTTACTTCTATAATATTCCATGTGTTTCTATGCTTATGTGTCTCTCCACTAACATTTTTCCTTAAAATTATCTTGTAAAAGAGTACTGGACAAAAATATATGATATATGATAATATAATACTGCAAATTGATGAGGGCATAAAAATTTTAAGTTATTATATTTCTTCTATGAAAACATCATGGAAAAAATGCAAGGATGAGGTCTAAACTATTCAGAAATAGCTGTTTGTGATTGTCCTATATGAAATCAGATATCATAGAAGTTGTACTCTGAAAGCACATAAATTATTTTGTATATTTTTGATAAGAAATATAGCTAAATATAGAAACAGACTAACTCATGAATTTTTTAAAAATTAGTGATTTTTATGTTTCCACTGACTTAGCTTCAATTCAAGAAAACGATTCTTTGACAAACTTAATTCTCTCAGTGCAATATTTCAACCTGATTATTTTTCTCTTCCTCTTTTAAACCACTCCTATTTACTTTCTAAGTTTCCCAGGTAGGCATAATTTTGTAATCCTTTCATTTCACTTGAGTAATTGCATTTACAACTTTCTATCATTTGTCACTATTTGAAATAAGTTTTAGCCACTTTTAGATAAAAAGAACAAGGAAAAATTCCATTATAAAAAGTGAAATAGGGTGAAACTTTTCCTTCAGTATAATTTAATAATTTTGACCATGTTCTCAGTGTGGCTTTGAAACAATTTGACAATTCAGGGGAGAATTTTTGTCTGGCAAGACTCAGTTAAGTTCTGATGGGAACCATGTGCTGCTCAGTAGTTTCTAAGGCTTTTGACCCTAAAAGTTGGTTAAATTTGAATTTTTATAGAGTTCTGTTTTTCTCATAACTGATATACAAATCCATATTTGCATGTTTTGAAGATTTTCTTGAGTGTATTTTATGGTATTAAAATACCATTATATATAGAAATAACTGAAGGATTTTCTCTAGTCTAACATGTTTCATAAAGCCCCAGATAGCGTCAAAATATTTTAAGTTGGCATTTGAATTTTTTTTCCCATGATTCATGTGTAATTCCAACAGTGACTCACTCTGTGAAGCCTTCATTTTTTTTCTTTTTTTTCCATTGCTTAATGAATTTTATTACAATTATAGGTGTATAAAAATCATCACAACTCAATTAGTGAAGCCTTCATTGAGGACAACGATGTGCTCAGAATTTACCTCTGAACTTCAAGAGCAGTTGAGGAAATTAGATTCAACTCCTGATTGTTTAGGGACTGATTGCTTAATGCTGATTTGTGGAGGCAAACACTGAGGTGACATATTTGTGAACCTTTTTAATTTCTACAAGCTATCAAAAAGTCAACATTTTGGAAAGCATTTGCTGTGTGAAACTAAAAGAAAGCAGTGGACAATATTTTATGTAACAAGAATGCTTCTGCCTCAGCAATCAGCTCTGTATTGGCACTCACTGTTTGAAGATGGGAAGATGGCTCTTTCATATTCCCAAAGTTGCCTTCCATGTGGCAGAGTCCCACTAATGTGATGCTCTTACCTTCTTTCCACCCCTTGTTTATTCCTCCTTAAGGTGACAGAAGATTCAATTTAATGGGTTAATCTAGAAGAAACTAAATATGAATAAGTTAGCCCCATTCTCTTCCCATTATCTTTTTGGGAGATGGTGGCTGGTGGTCCAGCACTCCTTTTCCCTGCACAGATACATTTCATCTAATTCTGAGAATCAGTATTAGGAAATCCATTCACCCACCTATTTAACTCTTATTCTGCTTTATCAGCCTTATCATGAATTATTTTGTTGTACTTTTCAGTTGGTTCAAAAACCAAGTAGAGAGGTATTGTTTGTTTGGCACCTCAGACCCCAATACTCCACTTCTGGCCAACAACCAATCATCCATGTTTTCTATATAGAAAATATTTATGAAGTTTTTGCTACATGTTTGGTACTGTGCTAGATGCTGGTGTTGGTGAAAGAGCTGGCTCAGTCTCTGCTTTAATGGGTTTAATGTCTAACCTCTGAATCAATTATAGGATCAGCACCAAACCCAGGCAAAGCTGAGGAAATTAAGTAAGGAAAGGGAGCCTGAACTCTAATTCTTCCTGATTTAGCTCCTATTCCAATAACTGACAAAGGATAGAGCTTTTAAAATGTAAACAGTTCAGTTCAGACTATTTAACAGTAAACTTCTAGACATTATTTTTGAGAGAATTTATTTGAAGTTTAGTGTCTTTGAATTAAATTTGTATTATTTTTATACTTTTAAATGACATTTGCAGAACAATATTTGCTCACAAATTTTGGAAATGCCTTAAATATATTTTGTAATATATCCATTTGAGTACTTCTGCTCTACTTGTAATTTGGCTTGTCTGTAAGCTCTTTCCTCTTCCCTTTGTTCCCAACTTTCCAGAGATAGGGAATTGACAGTTTTATGCTTGTTTTTCAGTCTATTTACTATGTAATTAATAAATGACTGCATTATGGATCTAGACCTCATTTATAATTTTTTTTTTTTTGGTCTTTTTGTCTTATCTAGGGCCACACCTGCGGCATATGGAGATTCCCAGGCTAGGGGTCTAATCGGAGCTGTAGTCGTCGGCTTTCACCAGATCCGCAGCAACGCAGGATCCGAGCCGCATCTGCGACCTACACCACAGCTCACAGCAACACCGGATCCTTAACCCACTGAGCAAGGCCAGGGATCGAACCCGCAACCTCATGGTTCTTAGTCGGATTTGTTAACTACTGAGCCACGACGGGAACTCCTAGACCTCATTTATAATTTCATCTCCAAAGTGTTTTTCCTTTGCCTCTTCATTGATTTTTTTTTAAAAGACTAACAAAATTCATAAAAGAGAGAGAGAAAGAGAAAGAGAGAGAGAGAGAGAGAGAGAGAGCAAGCAAGAAAGAGAGGAAGGAAGGAAGGAAGGAAGGAAGGAAGGAAGGAAGGAAGGAAGGAAGGGAGGAAGGGAGGAAGGAGAGGAGAATTCATGGATCCTGGAACTTTCCTTACAGTAGGACTAGTAGGCCTGAAACTTTCCTTATAGTAGACTGCACAAGAAGACTATCTTTGGAGAAAATGCTATTAACTCAGCTGGGAAAATGAGTGGAGGCATTTCTAAAACCCACTTAGAGTTACTTTTACCTGGAACCCACATGATCACTTTGCCTAAGACCCAGCTTTTTCCAAGTTCCTCTTTCACTCTGAATCTACTGCCAGGCCAAGCTTTACCCAGGCCTAAGTCTGTCACCCGTAATAAATGGGATAATGTCAGTGTACTGAGATGGATTTTTACTTTCTGAAAGGTGCTCTGTTCCAAGAAATATAATGTCTTTTTCTGATTAATTTTTGAGCAGTAAATGTATATACTGTTCATAGAACATGCCAAAATAGTTTAAATATGACACTATGGAAAATCATTAGCCAAGCCCTTTGCAAATTTTAGATAGAATTTAAATGCAGTTTCAGGCACGCTCATAAAAATAGTCTTTATCTGTTTCTGACTGTGACTGATTTTGACTCTGCTAGGAAAATCTCAGGGTGGAAATTTCCTGAGCCGACAGCAGGTCATGCTAAATTAGAGCCACCACTCTTGGGAGGTGGCAGGAGTTAAAGAATGTAACTAGATTTATTTCTCATTAGTTATATATCCGTAAAGGCATTGAAGAGTAACTTTCTAATTTCCCAGCTTTAGAAAAAGAAATGATTTTTCCATTCAGCTTTTCCTAGCAGGATGAGAGCACAAGACACCTAAAACAAAGCTTCAACTGACTTGTGGCATGTTTTAGAAAAAAAATTTTTCCCCCACAAGAGAAGAAAATTGTCTCTTTCTTTTAGTTTTTTCCAAGTCCATATTATCTTTTCCAAAGCAGACATACTGTACTCTATAAATGGATCTCTAACATTTAAACTTCTTTGAGATTCACACAGGATTTCACTGGGTAGGGTAATTCCTGAAAACTGAACCACAGACCATCTGTGCCTACCTTCCAGCTCCCAATTTATCCTTTAGGAAACAAAAAAAAGCTGAACTCTTCCTTTGCTTCTAGATATTTTTATTCACTGTTCACACTCATAAAATGTTATTCCCATTAGTAAAATTACTGAAAACTAAAATTTTGATTTGACAGGATGGGAATTCATTCAACCCATTATTTGCGAGGGAGCCAAGAATTGAAAGCAAAGGAAACTGGTTCTTTTTAATAAGACTTCCATTTTTTTCTTAAGTTTTAAAATAGTTGTGCTCCTTTCCTTACATCACCCTCAACCTCATTTTTTATTATCTCTTCTTTTGATATTAATTTCCCCCAAAATTTAAGGTGACTAAATAAATCAGCTATAGCTACTGTAATGCTGCATAACAAATCACTCAAAAGTTCAGTGCTTTGTAGCCACAAGTGTTTGTTTACCTTCTTGCAGGTCCGTGGCTTGTCTGAGGTAGCTCTGCTGCAGAGTATAGGTTGGCTGGGATTGGTCCCAGGCTTCAGTTTGGCTGTAGGTGGGTTCAGTATGTCTCCACAGACTAAAATACCAGAATCTACCTAAGCCATGATCCCTTCACAGGGGCCCGCAGGAGACCACGTGGGAAAAATAAAACAGGTGATGCCTCTGAAGACTTTGGCTCAGAATTCCATGTCTCTGGCCAAAAACTTCAGCGGGTCAACCTCAACATCAGTGAAGAGGGAAAACGTACTCCACCCCTGCGCATGCACTACCAGGGGCATATGGCAGGAGGAGGAGTTGAGAAAAATCATCAACTCTACCATAGTGACCAATGGGAAGGGATATGATTGGGTGAAATATCCCAATGTTTCTTGACTCCTCCTTAGGCTGTACATTAGCCTGATATAACTTGCCACTGGTGGTATAATTACAAAGGGTGCCATTTAAAAAAATGTTTAAGAAAAATTATTTGTACACATTTTATCAATCCCACATCATAATGACAATTGTAGATAAACACAGGATTTCATAGTAATTTGTGCAGATGGGCAAATATTTACATAAACATTTGTCATTCTCTAACATTCATTCAAACATAATTAGCCTTTTCAAGTCCTGGTACATCCTTAGATATTGCAATGATTTTCCTTTGATTCCATTTACCTCACTGGGTTTTAGGTAAATCATAAAATTAGACAAGTTGTTCAAAAAGACTACTTTAAAAGAAGGAAATGAGAAAAGGAAAAATGTGTAAGAAAATGTGAGTGCTATGTTAGAGAAATCACTCTGGCAATACCCATGGTGAGTCCGTACAGACTGAATAGACTGGAATCTGAGATCGGTATCCAGTGAGCACCAGCCACTAAACAGCACAATGAGATGGATCCCAGCATCATCCTAAACCTGGAATTTTAAATGTGTAGCCAAAGCTGGCACTGATAAAATCCCACGGACTTTATGATTTTAGTTACAGGGTTTTAGTTCGGTGGCTGTTCAGTTTGAATCAACAAAAGGATGAGGCTACAAAGGGAAATAGTATTTACCTTTAGGTTAATTAGTAAGGATATTTTTCCCCCAAAACAACTGAGGCAGTTTTGCTCTTGATTGACCAGTCAATATATGGAATACTCTGTTAAGTTCATGTCATCAGTTTTAAGAAAACTCTTGAAATACTGGGCTGTGCATGGAAGAGGACATTCAGGAGAGTATCATTACTAGAAATTAGTTCACATGAAGAAAAGCTGAAGGAACCAGGTGCTTTATCTTAAATATAAGAAAAAATAATTTTATATTTTTCCTTAATAAGTATTTAAATGGATGATGTGATCAAGATATTATCTTTGTTATTATTAGAGGTTAAAATTGGGGATAAAAATAGAACTAATTGCCCCTTTAGTAAAGGTACAACTGCAACGATCAGTGTATTTAAACAAGAGGATGCCTGTACAGACAATATCTCTTTCATGGAAATAATTCAGAAAATGTTGAATAGTATTTGTGACTATTTGAAAATTTAATATTTCAGGATAGTAGTCTATGTTCCCCATTTTTCAAAGGAATATGCTTATGTCCTGACCCACTCATTTATTCATATATTTACTTTTTCATTCAACAAATATTCTTTGAGAATCTACAAATGTGTACTGATCTTGGCACCAGAAATACAGCAATAAACAAGACAAATAAAATCCTTGTCTTTAGGGGCCTGCCATTCTGGTAAATGAAACAAATGACAAACTTGTAAAGAAGGAAGTATTCCCAGATTGTGATAAGTCCTCTTAAGAAAATGTGTCATTAAAAGTACTTGTTTCAAGAATGTCAGGTATGCATGTTTGTTTGTGTTCTTTCACCCATTTCAACTCCATCACTTTCAGTCTCCTTTCACTTCCATGCTCATATCTAAATATTTGAAGTCATGATATGGTATAGAAGAGGAAGGAATATAAATACGCACTATATAGACCTGGATTCATCCTTGGCTTGACCATTTACTAGTTTTATGATGTTAAACTATTTACCTAGCCACTTTGACCCTCCCTTTTCCTATGTATAAGATGCAGGAAACAGAGATAGTATTAGTAAAAGGATAAACTGTGATGACATATGAAATAGTTACCTTTGCTGCTAGTTCTCCATTTGCATTCCTCCTCCATCCTGCCCCTGTGAGTGCCTTCACAGCTCCATTTCTCCCTTCCCCTGCCTAACTCTGTGGCCAGAGGCTGCCCCTCAAGGACTGCAACTCCTGGTTTCTCTCATTGACTAACTTCCGGTTAAGTTCAGCCAGTGGAAGCACTGGCAGGATACTGGGAAGAGAAATCAGACTATTTCTATTCTGACATTCCACTCCTTGGCAGTTATATTCAGCATTAGCTGCATCTCTCCAAGTCAAAAACTTCAGCCACCTGGCCCCTTTTTTATTATTCTAGCTCTCTCTGGGCTCAAGGAACTTCATTTCCTCCTTGGTCTTTTGGTCCTAGGATTAGCATATTTTCCCACTGGTGTACAGTCATCATGGACATAACTATGGGTCCTCACTACCCCTCACCCTATACACACATCCATAGGTAGCCCTTTGTTAGAATCTCTTCATTTGAGCCATTTGGGGAGAATTCTGTTCCTGTAGGATTCTGACTGACATAGTACCAGACACCAGAAGTAACCACACAAAGTAGATCCTCAGTATGGTGTTCTGGAACTGATTCATTGACATATTTGACATGGTCTTCCTGGAGGGAAATGAGAAACTGGTAATGTCACGTCATGTCATCATAATTACTAAGTGCTGTTGTGGAATGGAGAGCCAGATATCAAATGGCTGTTGCATTTAGATTCTCTGACAATAATGATAATTACAAAGAGTACAGGGTAGCCTAGCTGTTTCCAACTATCCTGGGAGCTTCTGAAAACACAAAAAGATAAGTTGCAGGACTTAAATTTCAAATGCAAAGCACTAGTGGAGAGTTAAAAACTTCTGTGGTAACCTTAAAAGAACCTCTTCTCTCAAGTAACTATAGGGCAGTCATCCCTGAGGATTGGGCCCAAAATAAGATTGTTTAGGTTACGGAATTGCTACATTATATAAATACACACCATCACCACAACTCTTATGATAAGGTTAGAGCATGGGTTGAGAAGCTGGACTCTGAGACTTCGGACAAGCATATTAGCATAGACCCACATGAAGGTGTGAACATGGATTCCTTAAGTCAGCCTGAGGGTCTTTTGAATGAAGTTGCCTCTCTCCCCGTGTAAGAGAAAAATCATCTTTCCATTCATAAAGACCTTTCGATGACTTCATCTGGGCTTTTACCTCACAATGAGGTATCAGTTCTTCTCAATACCCACCCCTGTCATCCCTCATTATCTCTCTATCCATAACTAGAGCTAGATCCCAGAATCGCTCAGGTGGAAAATTGATAGGCTTATTTCCAGAAGAGCCTGAATAGGCATCTTAATGCTTAGAAAATCTTTTAAAATTGTATCAGTAGAAACCTGATAAGCTGGGGGGGGAGGGGGGTTGTTAAGAGTATTTTGTTGAAGAAGGCAAAATATAGGAGTGAGTTATCTGTAGAGATGTATTTAGCTAGAATTTTGAATTTAGTGTGCCAGCCAAAGCAGCTTTAAGTACATTCAGTAGTGTCTTCTGTTGACTACTGAAGCCTGGATTCAATGAAAACCCACAGTTCATGGTGTCAAGATGCCAGAACTTCCTTGCCCTATGTGAAGGAAGGAATCTAAAGGTTTAGAAAATTGAGACCCTTGAGGTAGATTTATTATATACAACCTATGTATCTTCCTTCTATGTCCATCAGGAGATCCCAGAGAACATACTTTCTATCGAGGCAATTAGAAATTTTAGAAATTCACAAAGAAGAAAATGATGTCCTTGAGAAAGCCCATGGTAGCTGACTTTGACAAACTGAAAATAAAGATGAAGGATGTAACCATTGTACGAGGGTCTTTCATTTCTTGGAATCTCTCATTTCAACAGGAATAGTGTAATCCTGGAGTGGGAAAGACTATGTGTTAGGGCTTAGCCCTCAGAGAAAAGGTGGTTGCACTTGCCATAATCAGCCACAAGAGACTGACTGGCAACTAGTGTTTTGACCTGCAGAAATCTGTTGTTGTGTCTAGTTGGTGACGATGTTCTCTGGTGTAAAGCGAATGTCCAGCCGGCAGGCATTACTTGATCTCTAAAACTGGAAAGGGTGTATGTCTGGTAAAAAAAAAAAAGTCCTAACTGGAGTCACCAAAGAAGGAGCTCATTACTTCTTATAATCTCCCACTCAATTTCCAGACCTAGGAAGCTTTCAAAGAAGGACCTGAGAAATCAGCTTCTGGGAAGATGGTAAGATGGACCTTGGAGAATGACTGGATTATCAAAAACTTAATCTGATTGTAGTTGCTATTCCAGAAGTGATATCTTTGCTGGAGAAAATTAACACAGTTCCAGCTTCCTAGGATATCAGCTGTTCACCTGGCAAACGTTTTTTGTTTTTTTTCATTCCCCAGCAAAGCCTCTGACACAGACAGGGCAGACCCATAGAATCTGGGGGCAAAGCAACTATTTCTCTTTGAAAAACATATCTCAGAAAAATAGCTAAAATCTCTGCTTTTTGGTTTTGAACACCCTGATGTCTAGCTAGAGATCATATGCCTCAGCCTCCCTTGTAGCTCCATATGGCTAGTTGCCTACCTTCTAGAAATTTGGAATGTGAGAATCTATGGTGTGTGCAAAGTTTACTGAATTTACAAAGGAAGTTCCTTGCCCTGGAATTTCTCCTTCCTTTCCCATAAAATGGAATGTAGATTTTCACAACCCTACTTCCTCCATGCAGATGAAGAGAATATGCTAGGTGTAGCAAATCTGTGAACCTGATTCTGAATGACTGCATGGAGCAGAGCTGCCCCACTAGCTCAGACTAGCCAGAAGGGTTCATGAGCAAGAGAAGAAAAGAGAAACTTTATATAGTATTTAAGGCACTGCCTTTCAGAATCTCTCTATATCACCAGCTAGACTTAACCTTAACTAATACACTCTAAAAACTGATTGTTGTATTGCCTCCATTCCCCTTGTCCCCTCCGTTTCTAGGATAAATTCTTTGTTATCCCTTCAACTTAACTAATAAGCAAATAATTATAAACTTAAAGAACATTTTTCACCTTTTATTTGGAAAAGAATAAATATTTTAATAACACT
The DNA here is from genome assembly GCA_004024745.2 of Catagonus wagneri. Taxonomy (NCBI): domain Eukaryota; kingdom Metazoa; phylum Chordata; class Mammalia; order Artiodactyla; family Tayassuidae; genus Catagonus; species Catagonus wagneri. The sequence continues at coordinate 32,120,729 of PVHT020000077.1, forward strand.
ATGAGAGAGAATGTGAAAACTTCTCTCAAATTGTTGGTGGAAAGGTAAATTGGTACAAGCTTATGGAGGACATTTTGGCAAAATCAATCAGATTTTAAAAGCATGTAGTCTTTGATCCAGTAATGCTGCATCTATAAACCATAAAGTTGTCTTTATAAGAGTGTTCATTGCACACTGTCTGCAATAGCAAAAATCTGGTAGCAACTTAAATTTATGAATGTCATTATTATTGGCTAATTTGACCTCAAATTTCCAAATGTAAATTATGTTTTCCTAAGATAAGATACTCATTTGTCTAAAAAAATGCAAAGTTTTTCAATATAAGAGAAAATTTTATAAACATAAAATGTCTAATTTATGTGGTGACTCATTCTGGATTCCTTTTTGATTCAATTAGCATTAGGAATGGAAAGAGTTCAAGCCATCCAGAAGCTCATTTATGGTCATATTAAATATTCTAACGTCATATTAGGAACAGTGGCAACTTCCAAGCTCACTGATTCCCTAAAAGCCACCCTGGATAAACTTTGCCAGGAAAACTACTCTTAAAGACATTGTTTCAGTCCTAAACATCACATGTATAGACTCTAAATAAAGAAATGATTACTATACTAAAAAATTTCTGTTTGCCCCTTCCTTGGTTATCACTTAAGGGCTTTAGTTGTCCTAATGCTTGAGGAAGGTAAGAGGGTCACAGAATTCTCCCTGTCTTTTTCTTGTAATACTTAAAGATTTACACTTAAACCTGGAGGACTTCCTCTCAATGGTCTCAACAAGGGAAGAGTTACAAAATATTTTAATATGGCTGCATATCAGATATTTGCCCATCCTTTATAGTTCACAAGATTGATCCTTTTCAAGTGTTACTTTTAAGAGCCATGATTACACATCTCATGAATCAATGTTTTTCTTGCTTCAGAGGCGATTAAGATTTTTTTTCACACTTCTGTTCTTAGATTGGATGTGGGCATTTTCCAGGGAGTGCCCTTGGCTTTGAAGTTGCCTTTCCAATCCTATCTCCTTTTTCTTCAAGGAGGATGGAAAGGACTTGCTTTTCCAGTTTGACTTATTCAAACAAGAAAAATATTTCCTTTGCATTGATTTGAACTTTCTGGGGCTTTTTTTTTAATCACTGGATATTGGCATGAGTTTGTTTGTTTTGGTTTTAGTTTTCTTGCATGTAAACTATTGGATAAAACAGTGGTTTTGAAGTATGGTCCCTGACCAGAGGCATCTGTATCCCTTAGGAACGTGTTAAAAGTGCAGATTTTCAGCCCCGTCTCAGACCTGCTGAATCGGAACCTTTGGGTATTGGGCCTAGCAATCTGTGTTTTAATGATATCTCTCTGTAATTCTGATGCACACTTACATTTGAGACTCATGGCATAAAATAATGCAAAAGCGGCTTAGCATTTGAATATGTTGTAAGTAGAATTGAGCAAATATACATGAAAAATGGGGTGTTGTGTTGAGTTAGATTCTGAGTCTTAGTGTGGAATCACCAGACAAAGTGTTCTAAATTTTAACGTCATTGGCCCTTGGTGGGGAGGGGCAGGAATGGGGGCCAAAGTGGTTAGTTTCTTACTCTTTTGTTTAAAGTACTGCTTTAGCAGGAAGTACTTGAGCCTTAGTACTTTAGGTGTGCTCTGAGGACCAACATGTTCTGAATTACCAGCATGTGGGAGTTTGTTGGAAATTCCTCCAAGAATCTGCAGTTTAAGTAGAACTTCTTGTGATTATATTCACGTTGAAATGAAAGGAGCCATTGACTTAGTTGGGTACCTAGTGGCCTTTAGTTCAGTGTCAAGGTGTATATTCCTGCATTTGGGTTTTGATTCACACTCTTCTGATACCTAGACTTCTTTGCTAGATTCCCAGTCTGTCGATCTACTGATTTTCACTGATTTGTATTACGCTAGATCTATGAATGTAAAATCGTTGTATCAAAGACTATCTGCCTTTTAAACTTTGAGAGGTACTACAGAATTGCCCTCTCTACAATAATAATCCCATAAGCTAGGTGATTTTTTTGTTTCAATAGTTAAAACATGATTTAATCATCACTAGAAAATCTAATCAGATTAATATGAAGAATAAGTATATTCACAAAAATCCCCCAAAATGTTAATAAAAATATTTTAAAATAATAAATAATAAAAATTTCTAAGAATAAGAATATTTTGATTAATTGGAGAAAATACCACATGGTGCTTGATGAACTGCTAAACATTTAAAAATTCTCTTTAATACACTATTAATTCTATAAAATTTATATAAGCATAAAAATGAAATCATAATAGACTCTGAAAATATATAGGTGAATGGATTTCCCATCATGGCACAACAGAAACGAATCTGACTATGAACCATGAGGTTGCGGGTTCAATCCCTGGCTTCACTCAGTGGGTTAAGGATCCGGCGTTGCCGTGAGCTATGGTGTACGTAGCAGATACAGCTCGGATCTGGCACTGTTGTGGCTGTGGCGTAGGCTGGCAGCTGTAGCTCCTATTCGACCCCTAGCCTGGGAACCTTCATATGCCCTGGGTGCAGCCATAAAAAGCAAAAAAAAAAAAAAAAAAAAAAAAAATATATGTATATATATATATGTGAACTATTTTTAAATCTTAGAGTAGGAAAAACTAAGCCAACTTCAAAGGCTGAAATCATTTTTTAAATGCATATACATTTTAAAATGTGGAAAAATACTACTATATACCATTTTCTCACATATTTATAAAATGGGCAAATATTCTTAACAGAAATAACTAAAAAAGTTTAATATACAAATATGTCTTTTATGCCTTTCTAAACTACAAATTGAGAACAGGGACCTATGGTGTTTAATATGAGATAACATTGCTAACAATTCTTGAAGATGTAAATTAATGAATAAATGTTAGAAAATCAATATAAGATCAATATAGGCAAGTACTGAAACATTCTGAGATGTTTCTCTGGTTGAAGAGTTTTATTTTTATTTCAGACTGCAAACTATGGTCACATACAGTTGTTTTTACATGAGACTGGGTATATGATTATTCAGTGACAGACATATGAAATAGTTTTTAAAATAATGCAAACAGGAATTCCCATCATGGCTCAGTAGTTAACGAGCCTGACTAGTATCCATGAGGATATGGGTTCAATCCCTGGCCTTGCTCAGTGGGTTAAGGATCTGGCATCGCTGTGAGCTGTGCTATAGGTTGCAGGTGCTGCTTGGATACAGCATTGCTGTGGCTGTGGTGTAGACTGTCAGCTGCAGCTCCAATTTGACCCCTAGCCTGGGAGGCTCCATGTGCCGCAAGTGCAGCACTAAAAAGACAAAAATAATAATAATGCAAACAACATTTAACAGTATCTAAAGAACGATTATGCATTTGGGCCTTGATGGCTCCTTGTTTTATAATTTTCTAAGTTAAACTTCTTACAATTAAATACCTGCTTTGAACCCAGTGTTATGAATGGGCATGTCATCCTAGGAAAGCAAGTACTTTTCATAAGTTGAATATTCTAAATGTTTTCTTATGTTTAATTGTGTTGAACTTTCAGATGAAGTATAAGTAGCCAGTCATAAAAACAGTACCACTCATGGTACTTTGGTGGTGAGCCACCTTCTCAGCTATGTCATCCATTATTCTCTTTTATTGGGTTTTAATCTTAGTTTTGTCCTCAAACATAAAAACCCATCCACTAACCTGATGATAAGTTGTATATAACATGGCACCACACCAATGTACCATGTAACTTTGGGCAAGAAACTCTATCTCCTAGTTCCCGTTGTGGCTCAGTGGTTAACAAACCCAACTAGCATCCGTGAGCATGCAGGTTCAATCTCTGGCCTCGCTCAGTGGGTTAAGGAACCAGCTTGCCATGAGCTGTGGTGTAGGTTGCAGACGCAGCTCAGTTCCTGTGTTGCTGCTGTGGCTTCAGCATAGTCCAGCAGCCACAGCTTGGTTACAACCCCTAGCCTGGGAACCTCCATATGCAGCTGCTACAGCCTTCTAAAGACAAAAGACCAAAAAAAAAGAAAAGAAAAAAGAAAGGAAGAAAAGAAACTCTATTTCTTGCTACGTCACATTTTGCCACCTGTAAAAGTGCATTTTTATGTCATTTTATTTTATTTTATTTTATTTGGCTGCACTCGTGGCATGCAGAAGTTCCAGGGCTGGGGATGAAATCCACGTCATAGAAGCGAACCAAGCCATAGCAGTGAAAATGCCAGTTCCTTAACCCACTGAGCTACCAGAAAACTCTCAAAGGTGCATTTTAATGTATTTATTTCATACCACACTGAAAGTATTAATTTAGTCACAGAGTCTTAAAGGCAATACAAGAACATAGAAAGAAGCCAGCAGAGAATTCTTTAAATTATAGCCTTTTCTCCATAAGATTTATTTCTACTCACCAAAAGGAAATATTTACAATTGGCTCAACTGTCTTTATTATCAAGCCTAAGGTATAAAAACTGGTTACCCATAGGGTACTTAAGGGGATGGGATTCTGACCATAGACCTTGCTCTCTGTCAAGCAATCACCTGGGGAAGTAGCCATATATGTCCTAACTTGCTACAGCTTTACCCATCAGCTTTCTTCCCACAGGCTTTATTAAAGGTTCTTTGTAAAAAAAAAAAGTTTCCCTCTCCAAGTCTGCCATTGCCCTAGGGTGCTCCAGCATCCACACCATTTGGCAAAATATTAATTAGCCATTTCATTTTGGATTGGGTACCTTCTCTGCACCTATTCCCACAATCTTAAAAGTTTCAGAGTACTTGCTTCCTGAGACTGCTGAGCCTAAGATTTGAAATCAGATTCCCTTTGTTCCAAACCCACACTCATGGGCAACCTCACACTCTCACAGGCCTCAAGTTTGTGTATAATACTGAGATGGGCCTCTGCTCGCTGGGTTCTCTCTCTCTCTGTCTTTCACACACACGCACGCACGCACACATGCATGCACACATGCTGAGAGAAATCTATAACAATCACAGTGACAAATAGCAGCATTTCTCTCTAATTACCTCCTCACTCCCCTCCTGGGGAAGCCATGTAGTGAGTTGTCCACTCTATTGATTCTACTGAGGGAAAGGACATTTCTTAGCTATGGTCACAAGGTGAGAGACCAGACAATGAATATCAAAAAGATGCTTGGGAAAGGATACCCAGTCAAGCCAGAAGGGGTGGTCATTGTCTAAAATGGATTATCAAACAAAAAGGGCAGTCTGCAAATACTAAGAGCTACAGAGACAGGCTAGTTCCTTTTCTCTCCATTTCTGTTCTTATTCTTTCCAATCCAATCTGCACTATAGCCTGAGTGAGCTATTTAAAATATAAATCTAAATAACTAGTTCCCTAATTAAAAGGTTTTTAATAATATCTTCTTTTCAGTCTTGGAATAAAGTCTGAAATCATTAAAAAGGACCTAACAAGAATCCACATGATTTGACCTCATAAATGTTTCACTGCCTTCACTCTCTTGCACTCAAGCAAATTTAGATTATGTCACAACTCTGCTGAAAAATAAAAGGAATCTTTGATGGCTCTCTGTTAGCTGTAGAATTTGAAGTTCAGCTTCCCTGCTTTACCTTAACTCAAATTTAATCTCCATTATTTTCTTTTGTATCCTTTTCTTTGGTGACCCACACTCTGTGCCTACTTGTTCTCTCTTTTTGTTTTCTATGTTCTCCCACCCCCCAAACTTTGCATGTCTAAATTTTTCTAGTGGACCTTAAATCTTACTCCACCCATGTGTCCCCTCTTAATTCCTCCTGTCAAGAAATAATCTCCTCACTGTCTGTGTTGTTGTAACATTGTTCCACAGCCTCTTACCCCTTGCTTCTTTGGGGTATAGATCCGTTCTGGTTTCATCTCCTTTTCTTGCCTGAACATTCCTTCACATGTAAACAAGGCACAACATCTGATTCATTGGTTGTTTCAAAACATTCAGCAGTGTCAGGAGGCTTTGTTGGCACTCACTCAACAAATATTTGTGCAGTGCCTAACTGTCTTCAACCATCAGAAATCAATCTCTCTGAGAATCTACAAAACCAAGCTACTAGTGACTTCTTTTGTCTACTGCTGCCTGAGTGGAGTGTGCCAAACCGTCCTAGAATAAACGAATTAAGTTCCAAAAGATGAAGAAGCACAAAGCAAAGAGAATAAGAAGGAGATGATCACACTATGTGTTGATTGTTTTGCCCAGAAGGCTTCAAGGCCTTTAATTAAACAGTTTAACCATGGGAGGGAGAAGATGGAATGTGCTCCTAATTAATGCTTTAAACTCATTATGCTCCCAGGCCAGGAAATATAATAACTGCTTAAGAATTTGGAAATTATTTCTGCTGAGATTGTGGCAGGTCTCTTGGATAAATCTCAGTCACTGAGCTTCAAAGAAGCCTATGCTATTAGCTCAGCTGATATCATGAATCAAAATGTGGCAGAATTTGAAGATGGAAGCTTGATTTACATATATTTAGATGAAAAAATCACCATACTCAAATCTCTTATTTTCTCTCTGTCTTGCAATTTCATAAAAATAGTGCATAGTGTGGTTGCAGTATTATTCAGTGATTAGATCCTTAGACATTCGTAGAAGAATTGTGTATGTCAGAATTAACCTTGAAAATCTTTGAAACTGTATGAAGTAAACATGGTTTAGAGATCTCTCTATTTCTCAGGAAGTTCACTGCAGTTAAGTAAACTTTCCCTAGAGTGGGGACAGATGACTGTTTCTTTGCACATCAGAGGAAGTAATTTGCATATAGCCAAGAGCCTTGTTTTGTGAAAGCCGCTTTTCTTTTTTTTCCCTTTAACTTAGAAAGTTAAATTTACAAATTTAAATGTACACAAAATGGGAGTTCCCATCTTGGCTCAGTGGTTAACGAATCCGACTAAGAACAATGAGGTTGCAGGTTCGATCCCTGGCCTTGCTCAGTGGGTTAAGGATCCGGCGTTCCCGTGAGCTGTGGTGTAGGTTGCAGACACGGCTTGGATCTTGCATTGCTGTGGTTGTGGCGAAGGCCAGCAGCTACAGCTCCTGTTAGACCCCTAGCCTGGGAACCTTCATATGCTGCAGGTGCGGCACTAGATAAGGCAAAAAGACAAAAAAAAAATGTACACAAAATGGACTGTATGTCTCCAACTTCATCCAAATTTACTTGCTCTTAGGAATTTTAGTACACTTCCACAAAAATATAGTTGGATTCCATAATTGTAACCATAAGCAATCTAAGGATTAATGCAAATCATTTTCTCTGGTTAAATTATTAATTCTATAATTTTAAAGTGATTTTAAATTAAAAATTGATTTGATAGGCCATATTTAATTTTCTGATTATTTTCCAATTAAGTTATTTGAATGAATTAAAGTGTTTTTGTTCTTTTTATTTTTTCTCCTTACCTCACTATTGAAACATTTATTTGAGTGAGGTGTTTGAAATTTGGCCATACATCCCACAAATCTTATTCTCTCAATTCTATTTTATAATGTTTAGAAGATTTTGATAAAGCAGAAAATATTAGGCAGTCAAAATCAGCCAGTTATACCTTTTATTGTCGGTTTTTACAAGACTAGTTACTGTACCATTTCTGACTCAGTGCTGAGATTTCTTCTGTTTATTAGGTAATAAAATGTGCACTGAGAAATATTTTCTATTTTTATGGGTTTATTCATCACATTTCATGTGGAAGTCCTATTCCCTATACCATATGTAGTATTCTTAGACCAAATGAAATTCAATAAATACTATTTTTGAGTAGCTGTTATATGAAAGACGTTAGTTTGGGTTTTGCAGAGAACACAAGATAATCATTATTCCTGAGCTCAAGTTTTTACAATCTTTACAGTTTTTAGGAAAGTTGTGATAGGCAGGTATCACAATAGCTCTCAATGGCCTCACCTTCTTGATATTTCCTACCTTTGTATAATCCTTTTCCACATTGAGTCAGGGCTGGCCGATAGGACACAATGGAAATGATCATGTGTAGCTTTCTCAGCTTAGTCAAAAAGTCACCTCAGCTTCAGTCTTGGCCTTCTAGTTCGTTACCTCTAAGGGAAGCCAGGTGCCTGTCAAGAATTGTGAAAGATCTGAGATTTTACCCTATTTACAAGCTAACAAGTTGCTCTGCCACAGTTTTATGAAAGGCGGTAGAAGACATTAGACTCCTGGGTCATCCTCAAAGTACAGTTTATTACTGAAAACAATGGAACTACCCAAAGTATCAGCATTGCGCCAGTTTCATAGGCCATTGCAAAATGGGCCAAGTGATACCTATCCATGAAGTGGTTGCATTAAAGGAATTGGACCCCACATTTAAAGAGCCCAATTTTTTTTATAATGGGCAACAAACCTGTCTGATCTTTACCTTAGAGAGATATTACCTTTATTATTTGGGAAAAGAAAAATAAACTACCCTCTGATTTGGAGAGAGACTGACTACCAAGGCTCTTGTGCTCTGCAAACACTCTTCAAAAGATAATTCAGAACATAGGAAATCATTTCCTCTGCTCACAATGTGTGAAACACTCAGGAAATTGTCTCCCAATATTTCTAAGCCATAAGACCCTTGTATAGCCCTATTAAGAGATCCATGTGGTGATGATCAGAGGCCTCTCGCAGTAGCAGTGCCACCCTACCAGCTCAGCAACCGAATCACCTGGAAAGAGGATCCTTTAGACCCAGTGAAGCCTTCAGGTGACTATTTTTCTAGCTGAAATATAGATCTGGTTTGAAGGACCTCAAACCAGAGCCATCCAGGAAGTTGCTCCCAAGTTCTTGATCCACAGAAATTATGAAGGATAATAATATTGTCATTTTAAGCCACGATATTTGAGGGATCCATCCCACAGTAATACATAGCCAATATACATATGTGTGCTTAGAAGTAATGTGCTATCAAAACAAACGTCTTAAAACATAACAGTGGATTTGGAATGAGGTAGCAGGAAGAATCTGGAGGCACGTAAGGAAAAATATAAGAGGCCTTAAAGAGACTTTCAGCAAAGGCTGACCATCTTTGAAGGGTAAAGAAAAGTGAGGGGATATTATTGAACACTGAGGGAAAGGGATCCGTGCTGTGTAGCAGCAGAAATTTAGCAACACCGGTGCCTGTAGTAACATGGAAGGTGAAATGTACCTGAAGAACTGGCTGATCTAGCTAAGATATCCAGGCAGTGCTGAAGGTCCTATCGGGCTTCTTCTTTCTGCTTAGAGTAAAATGAGGTAGGTAGCCTTTTTTGGTTATACGAAGTGTTACACTGTAGGCAACTTAAGTTTTATTAAGTAATTTACCACTTGTGCATATTGCATTTTCAGAAGAGATATCATTATTTTCTACATAAAATATAGTTCCCTATTTTAACTTTATGAACAAGCAACATCTTCTAAGAAAAATTAAACTTGTTAGAGGGAACATAAGAAATTTTGTTTTGTCTGACTTTAAGTGACTTTAAAGATGAACTTTAAAAAATGTAATAAGAAATAATACTTTCAGTGTTAGTTTCCCAGAGGGTTAAATTACGCTGCTCAATAGTACTGGAACTCAACTCTCCTGAGCCAAAGTAAGATGAAGGAAGTTTCCAGGAAGACAAGTGCTGAGGCATAGTATTCACCAGACTACAGAGAAATATGAGGTATCAAAATAGAACACTAGTCTTGGAGGAGCAGTGTTAAATACTTATTTTCACAGGCAAGTGCTTTTCCATCTTCAATAATTATTCTTTTTTTTTCCAAAATTTTAAACAATAACGAAACACTTGGTTAAAAAGATTCAATAAGCTTTCAAGATGCCAACTTCAACTTGGCAGTGATACTAAGCTGGTCTGTGAAAGCAGAACACATTGGACTGATTCAAATGATGAATAATTTAGAAGCCCATGCAGAGTAGTTTCTGAACCCTTTCTTAATCACCTGCGTCTACAGTCAACAGTTACAAACCTTTCAAAGTCTGCTGAATATGCCCTGCTTTAAATCTTGTAATTTTTTAAACAAATGCAATCAAACAAAACAGTCATAGAGTGAATCCATTTTAGAACATAAAAATTAACATTTTGAATGTTTGATTTAATTTTTCTTTTTTAAATTTATGGCCCAAATACTTTAAAATATTTTCATTTAGCTTGTACACAGATACACACACAAAGAAACAAAATTGAAAAAGAGGTCATTGAAAAAAACTATAACAGTACTTCTCTTTCTCATTTTGCTTCTGTAGGAATATTTGTCCTCAAAAAGATATTATCAACTTCTAGCAGAAATTCATCAAAATGATAAAAATCACTGGGGAAAAGGATTTTGTTTCTTTCTTAGGAATTGAACTTCTGGTTCTGTTCAAAAACAGTAAAGCATTCCTTTTACTCTGACCTTATTTAGGGAGGGCAGTCGCATGACTAAGGAAAGCTACTGTGCCATCCACTCTAATGTCCTCATCTCCAATCCAGACACCCCTCTTTTTAACTGTAGAGGCCAGAGACACTGATAGGAAATGGAGACAAGTATGTCATCCCAGAAACTACATGAAATATGCTGTAGTGTAAAATGTGTAGGGCTAGGGGTTGGGAAAACTGAGTCTTGACCAAGCTTTGCTCATAAATTGCTATGTATTCACTTGATATCGTTAAACCTAAGCGTCCTCATCCAGGAAGTAACATAGTTATATTGAGTGATCTAAATTCCTAGACAATTCAACAGTCTCTGATTCTAAAATTTCCTATCTTTCACGTGGCCATTACCTGATATCAAATTATGGAGTATGGTTTTACAGAATAGTATCATCTACAGGGAATTTTTTCCCTCATGATGTATTTTCTCTTGAAGTTAATGTCCAATTATTTTAAAGGTTAAACACTGTTTGAAATGCACCATTAGTCATTATAATTTAATGGCCTTGTCTAAGAGTAGTGAAAACCCCATGACCTTGATACTGTTGAAAAGGTCCTTGTTGTGAGTTATTTTACATATGCGATGAGTTGTTTGACATCCTTGTCACTAAACTATAAGCTTGTGCAACTTTTCGTGAAGCTATTTTTCAGGAAAGTTGATCTCTATCACTGAACATATGTTCTTTTACCAGATACCTGCTTTGATTAATTGATTCCATTGCGAGCCACGATGAGTTGACATGACAAAGGGTGTCTGTTTTATATTCAGAGGATCATTTCTTTAAATGAAAATATAAATTGTGTTTTGTGTCAGACGATTTTTTTTCCTGAAAGGAACGAGACAGCCATGAGGCAGGCTTCTGGCTTTTTACTAAGACTAAATACATTCAGGCAGTGGATAAATCCACAGCACAGAGAGGCAAATGAACACTTCTAAATTCCTTAGGATTAAGTGAGGGTTTTTTGTTGTTGTTGTTGTTGTTGTTGTTGTCTTTTATTTTTTTAGGGCTGCACACACGGCGTATGGAAGTTCCCAAGCTAGAGGTCCAATCCAAGCTGCAGCTGTTGGCCTACACCACAACCACAGCAATGCTGGATCCTTAACCCACTTAAGCGAGGCCAGGGATTGAACCCACCTCCTCATGGATACTAGTTAGGTTTGTTACCACTGAGTCGCAAGGGGAACTGCAAGTGAGGTTTTAATTTCAAACATTTTTAAGTCAGCATATGGGATGGAGGAGGGAGGGGGCTATTGTGCATGAAGAAAAGTATTTTGATATTGAAAACAGTTTCATGTGTTTTCTTAAAAAGACATACTTTCAGTTGAAAATATCAGATTAACAATCTTCTCCAAAGGCCAGAACTCTACAGATACTTTTGTTGGTTTTCTGACTTTTTAAATAATTTTTTAAATGTTTCCCAAAAATAAAACAAAAGTGAGGAAAGTTTTTAAAGTGGAACATTTGAACAGTTTGTTCACCCATACTACTTTTTGATCTTCTTTTTTATCCCTAACTTACGGAAAAAAACTATGCTTAAAAAAAATTCTACCAAGTAAACAAACTCGACTAAGAAATCTAAAACATCTGAACAGGAGCCAGACATGTAGGTGAAATTCATCTTAAACCATTTGATTCACACATGTTCTTTCTCTGACAAGACAAGACAAGCCAAACAGCATCTAACAGCATTCCTCCATTTTTTCCTTTTGTTGTTTGCCAGTTAATTTTTATTCACTGGAAATGCCAATTTTCCACATGCTATTCAATGTGGTGCGCTTCTTTTCAAACAAGCAAAGCAAAAGAACTAAAGATACTAAGGACTTAACTCATTCCTCCCTTCTTTGCCCTCCTCCTCTCTCAGAGTCCTTTTTCTTCCGAGCTTAGTGAGAAACAAAAGCAAACTCATTCAACTTTCAAAACTGGAACCCATGCCAGGTGAAATATTTTAGTAAGGCTTATCCTCCACATGGTCACACTGTATAGGTGGGCCTAGTTAAGTGGTTTTTGTTGGCTACTCTGTTTATTATGACTTAGCAGTCACACCCTCGGTGCCAAAGTGCAGCTCAGCAAAGTGTGTGTGTGGGTGGGGGATGTGTGTGCTTTGTTTCAGAATGTACAGCTAAAGAAAATACATGTTTTAGAAATTCAGGAAACTCATTATTTCAGAACACATTTAACCTACCCCAAACCTTTACTAATATTTGACCTTTACCATATACACCTTAGAGTCAGTAGCTTTTACACTCTGTTCATTTTTTCCAATTAGGTAAACTGGTGGGGAAAAAATATTCAATCACTTACTTCAGTACAGGTTAGAAAGTCAAGATAAAAAAAGAGAGTACAAGACAAAACTTTCTTCTCAAATTCTTTTGCCTACATCACCAGACAAGTTTCTGCATGGGGGAGCATGGCAAAATCATGCAAATACTGCAATCCAAAAATTCTTAGATGAGGTGCAACATCTATAGAGTTATTTAACCTACCAGGAAGGATCCCTTTACCCAGACTTGGCTGGGAGGAGGACCAGTGATCAGAATGCATTGAAGCAATGTAGTTCAGGGCATTTGCTAATGAAAAGAACCCAAATAAAACTGTTGGGATCCAAACCATCTTGTAGGTTGTAGATGATTAATAGCAGATGAAATCCAAAATATATTGGGATGTAAACATGTTCCATAGGTTTCTAGTGGTGCTACATTAATAAGGATGACTGATGCTTGGTTATTGTCATCATACACTCTTGTAGCATTTTAAAAACTGGAATACATCTTCAGAATTAGCTGGCTCAGCTCATTCATTTTACAGATGAAGAAACTGAGGCCCAGAAAGATTAAATTATTCATCAACTATCAGTCACATGGCTAGTTAACAACAAAGTGGGTTTTACATGGTTCTCCTGACAGTCAACTTAACTCACCAGACTTTGTCCCTTTTATATGAAAAGAACTTTTCCTACCAATGCCAGAAATGAGAAGATACGTAAGTCACAGTCCCTACCTTTCAAGGTAGAATAATGAAGGCGTTAGACAAGTATAAAGCTAACTATAGTGCAAAACAAAGGACGTATAAACTTCAGTGGGGTTCAGAGGATGGGGAGGAGAAATTATCCACAGTTTCTTGCTATTCTACACAGTAATTTTTTCACAATTATAATAGAGTAATGACCTGAAAAAAAAAAAAAAAAACCTCAGAAAATCCACTGAGTTCCTCAAGTAGCTATCCAAATTAAGGAAGACCAACTTATGCTTTAGGATACACAACTCTTCCAAGTGTGGGATATACTCCTTGAAGCAAAAGGAATAAATTTGATATTACGATAGAAAGTACTTTCATTTTAAAGTATCTTGTTAAAGATCTAAAGGAGAACAAGGTGGGAGTTCCCGTCGTGGCTCAGTGGTGGCGAACCCAGCTAATATCCATGAGGACACAAGTTCAATCCCTGGCCACACTCAGTGGGTAGGGATCCGGCATTGCTGGAAGCTGTGGTGTAGGTTGTAGATGTGGCTCAGATCCGACATCACTGTGGCTATGGCTGTAGGTGGCAGCTGCAGCTCTGATTGGACCTCTAGCCTGGGAACTTCCATATGCTGCAGATGAAGCCCTAAAAAGAAAAAAAAAAATGAGAACAAGGTGAAGAAATATCATTACTTTCAAAACAATCAATAATTTTTTTTCTCTTAACAGTAAAAAAAATACTGCATGATATAGCTCTTTGGTGATTTGGCACTCTATTATTAATTATATTGGCCAGCTTTGGACAAAGCCTTATGACTTTAAAAATATCTTACATGCTCTAACATAATAAAATTAGTTACACTTTTATAGGGCCACTTTTGAAAAGTATTAAAACCAGTTTATATCTACCCGTTTCTGTTAGCCCTGTAAATTTGGAATTCTCTACAGATTTCATAAGCATATTCCAAACTCCATAATCGAAGTCATCAACAGAGGTAGTGAACGGAAATCATCTTTATAGGAAAGTATCCTTTCCTAAGAACATCATTAGTGAATCTGACATAATTTAACACTGGATAGTTTATCTTTAGATAGATACTTGATTCTATCATTTAACCAAATAAAAGGACTACAATTAAGAGCAGTTTTCCTAACTTGGTTTTAAAAGCATGTCTTATCAATTATATGCTGAATACCCACTGAATATCTAGACATCCAAAGACTAAAAAGAATATATAATAATTGAGAAGGAAAGCAGTAATGTTACTGTAAAGAAATTTAGTGTGAGTCTCATAGACATAGGAAAAAAAACTTATGGTAACTACGGGGAAAGAGGAGGAGGGATCAATTACAAGGTTGGGATTAACATATACACACTAATATATATATAATAGATAACCAACAAGGACGTACTATATATATAGCATAGGGAACTATACTTAATATTTTGTAATAACCTATAAGATAAAAGAATCTGAAAAATAATGTATATATATGTATAACTTAATCACTGTGTTGTACACCTGAAACTAACACGACATTGTAAATCAACCACACTTCAATAAAAAGTTAAAGTAAATTTAAAATAAATTTATTGTCTAATAGAGAAGATGATACAATGAATGTCTAATCAATATGTCACATGCAAGAGTTGACTCAAATATTGTTAGAAATTGGACAGTATCTTGGAAGAGGTTAATCAGTCCTATCCTGATACAGTTCAACATCAAGGACCAATAAAAATGAAAGCAATGGTTTGAAAGGGAAGAAAACATCTACCATTATTAATACAAATGCGGAATGAACTTCAAGAAGCATCAATATAGACAACCACAAAGTTTCTCAGTAGAGGTATAGCCTGTACAATATTGTACATTAAATAGAGCTCAAGAATGGCTTCATCTTTTTGTGCTTAGAATTCTATTTCTTGATGTGGCAAGGCACAGTGAACTCCTAACCAAAAATGGCTTCTTACGAAAGCAGCTTAAAACGCATCTGCCACCTCTGAGATGAGAGCAAGCATCTCATCCCATGAAAGATGCAGCCACCAAAAAGAAAGAGTAGCAAGAGCATAGGCAACATTGTACAAAGCATATTAGAGAGAAGCAAACTATTCAAGAAATCCAAATGACAAAGATAAAATGCCATCCTCAAAGACTCTGTGTTGAAGAAAACCTAGAAAGAAGTAGGAATTCAATAAAAATGCCAGAAGCAAAATTTGGACATCTCAGCATGACCTGACCAGTACAGAATAACGTACAACTCACTTTCAAAGGACTCATACTAGACTCTGTGACACTGTTTCTGGCCATACTGATTCTGGGTAGATGCTCTTACAAATTCTTTAGAAAAGGGGAACAGGCATTGGATTTCTGGTGCCCACCATGAATAATTAACATAACTAATATGATGAAATTTCAGTTGCTTTATAATGTGCCACCCTTTCCCTATGACTTAGTATCTTTGGCCATGTGACTTACTATTGTGGAAAGAAGTAAAGCTTCTCTGAGACAGCATTAATTGAGCTTTTTAGTGAGATACAGTGTTCAAAAGAGGGGTGTTCCATTTGTATGTGAAATAATCACATTTTGAGAATTTGACATATATGCCTCATGGGAAATTTTCTCACTCCCAAGGTTGAGTCTGGATTGGTTTAACAGTAGGTATGTGACCTAGAAATTTCCAGTCTGGGTGAAACTCAGAACTTTTGCATCAAATGCTAGTATAGAAACCTCTTCTCTCCCTTCGTACCTTATAGTGTGTACAAAGGAGTCCAAGGGCTGTGACATTTATTTGCTCCCCTAGGGCATTTTTATAGCCCAAGGTTGGACTCAACAAATAGAAGCCAGAAAACTTCAGGAAATCACAGGGAGCTTCTGGATTTAGCCACCTCTGAAGCCAACCCTAGTACAGATTTAGAGTTACACAAATCAGTACATTTCCTTCTTTTTAAGCCATTTACCATAGGATATTCTGATCCTTGCAACCAATGACATTCTAAATAATATAGCCCTACAGCTTTCTGTACAAAATGTATATTTGTAGCTTCCTTCATTCAGGCTCTGTGATCTGGGTCCTTTCTATTTCTCTTGCTTCATGACCTTCCTATACTCACGATTTTCTCTACCTATAAAATACTGCTGTCAGTTCCCTAAACACATAAGACTATTTTAGATCTTTGCATCTTTGTTTGTTGCTCTCCTGGGAAAGTCCTTTTCCCCTTTCCCGACCTGTTTAATTCTATTTATTCTCCAAAACCTTTCTCCTATGTGATGCCTCTAAGAAGATTTTCTGGATCAACTCCGACCTGCTGAAGATGCCCCGCCTATGCATGTGCCTAGTTTACATTTACCGTGGAACTTACCTTGCACTGTAATGGCTTCCTCCCAACTGGACTAGAAACTCTCTAAAAGGAGGACTCATCTATGATCTTGTTTTTAATTTTTTCTCTTGTTTTTTCATCATCAGTACCTAAACTAACACTTGTTTATGTTCAGATGGTGGCTGAATTAATGAATGTGTCAGAGAACAAAAGAAACACAACAAACCTAATTCCAGCTTAGGTTATTGTCCTTTATTTTGTTTGCTTTGTTTTATATTTTTAGGTAAGAGCCAGCAAACTTAATGGATTTTAATTACTTGGAAGGTGTTCCTCATCTTTGCTACAGTTGACTAACCCATTAGGAGATAGGTAACCAGATAACCAGATAGGAAACCTAATTGCAGATGAGTTACCTTCTCTGGTTACTCACCATTAGTCACCAGAGAGAAATAAACAAGAGAGATCAAATGGAGCAGCAAAAATTCACCATCGCTATTTGAAAATTCTCAAAACACGTGGTTTACATGATGATGTCATGCTTATTTAGACTGAGTACACAGGTGTAAAATGAGAAGAAGAATTTGAGGAATAATTATGGTAAATGGTTTTGTATTAATTGGTATGGTAAATGATTTTGTATCAGTAGAATTTTTTAAAGGTTTCTAGAATAGACTACCTTCACTAAAAGCATCCAAAATATTACTCTAAATTCCAGACATTCCAGAGTTCTCTGGTGGCTCAGAAGGTGAAGGGTTTGATCCCTGGCCCAGGAATTTCCACATTCTGTGAGTTCAACTAAAAAAATAAAAAGAGTAAAAAGATTCCAGACATTTCATGACTTGGACATTTGTCAGCCTTCATGGAGAACATCAATATCATTTCAGAAATGGTTGGAGCTCAAGACCTGTGTTCTCACACATGATTCAGAGATGTCTTTTCAGAAAATACACACAATAGGGGAAATTTTAAAAGTTGTTAGTGAACTTTTTTTTTTAATCTCTTTTTTAGGGCCACACCCTCAGTATATGGAGGTTCCCGGGCAAGGGGTTGAATTGGAGCTGTAGCTGCAGGCCTTCACCACAGCCACAGCAACGCAGGATCTGAGCCACATCTGCGACCTAAACCATAGCTCACAGCAATGCCAGATGCTTAACCCACTGAGCAAGGCCAGGGTTCAAACCCACGTCCTCATGGATACTAGTTAGGTTCATTAACCACTGAGCCATGACAGGAACTCCAGTGAACTTTTTTTTTTTTTTTTTGGACAGGGAAGCTTATCAAATTTGCCTCTGAATATTCTGAAGTTGGTTTTGGCATGTTTGTTATCAGACATCTAAGTGTCAGTTGGGATCCTTCCTCCCAGGAAACAGATGGCCCACTCACATCAGAGTAACTTAAGGAAAGTTTATTTACAAAGGGACTAATGATCAAGGTGTGAATGGAGTTTAGGAAACAACTGCATCATGCAGGGACCCAGGATCACCCACAACAGAGTGCTCCCTGCCCTCCACCGACACCTACATGTTCTGAGAGGTAAAAGGAGGACTCACCAGGAAGTGATGAGAAGAGAAGACCACCTGGAGAGGAGCAGGGTTTGTTCCATTAGGAGCACAGCCAGCCCTGCCTAACTTCACCAGAAAGGAGCCAGGGAGTAAATTCCCTGCCTTCATACTCTTCCCTATGTCCTGCCTTCTGCTGGGATCCTCGTTGACATGAAGTAAGAGATTATGGGAAGCTCTTTGTTGTAGTGCAAAAGGAGTTAGCCCTTAGTGCCCCTCAGACTCAGCGTTGTCTTTGGGTTGAAATCCTGGGCTTGTGACCAGCAAGAACTGGGTCTCATCAGCTATCATATCATCATGGGGTAACATCAGTTCAGTCATATTCCTTCCCTAAGTCAGAAATATTGGCTACTTTTGCTATTCTTCATATAAGGAATTAATGAGGAAAAGAGGAGGAAAAAATTAGGGAGTACCATGAAATGCAGCAGCTGAATTTTCCCCCAGTAGCCAGCCACTAGCATAAACTGATTATCATAACTGCCTACTTTCACCATGCAATTCCATGTTCCCTTAGCTTGTGCAGGCACTGCTGGTAGACGAGGATTTTCCTGTCTGATAGGAGACTTGAAACTTCATTCTTCTTTTTTATGAATAGGCCCTTGTACCTTCAGTCCAGATTATGTGTTATGAGCCCAGTGGAGAGTGTAAGTGTGAAGAGAGGGTGTATTTACTTATGAGGCAAGGGTGGCTCAGGAGAATTTGAAAATTCATAGTCCTTAACTTCATCTATATCTACCAAAATATCCCATTCAATGAGGCATGATTCCATTGTTTCCTAATAATTGCCTTTCTCTTAGCATAATAGAGCTGGTGGGTCTGATTTATAATTATGGCTATGATTCTACAGCCTTTACAATCATGCTGTGAGCTTGGTCACCAGCTATACTTTCTGCTTGAGTATAGGAGAGGGAGTGCCTTCAAAGCTATTCAGAAAACGTTCTGACTCTGCATATTTGTAATTATATGTTCATAGTTTTAATCCTTTTGCCCTATCGATATTCTCCAGGACTGTTGAAAGAAGCTAAATGACTTTAAAATCTTAATTGTCAGAGCAGCCTTGTGTCACAGCCACTTGATCTCTGCCAACTCTTCATCTCATGCAACCACAGTGATAACTTGAATATATATGATGCTACAGTATGCCAAGCATTACCCCTACTCGATCTCTCGCACCCCCGCAAAAAGGTTATCCCAGTACTCCTCAAATATATGATATGCTAATCCCAGAGTCTCGGTTCAAGGAGTCTATTTCCTGGGGCCACTTCTGGTACCAACTAATGTATCAGCTGAGTTCCCAGCAGAAAAGAGATCATTAGATGAGTATTTATTTACAAAGTGACAGATTATAAAAGTTTGCCTGGGGTAAAAGTGAATCACCACAAATAGGGCAGGAATGGGGGCCAACAGCAGTGAGATATTACCTCTTTTCATGCCAAAGGACTGAGGAATGGAGCCTGGAAGAAATAAAGTCCCAGACTTATCTGGAAGCCAGAGTACACCAGGTCCTGTTTGTGTAGGCTCTGGGGGCCCATCTTTGAGGCAGAGGGCAAATGGAAAAAGGAGAAGGGCTATGGAGGGTCATACACAGGTATGTTATTCATGGTATTTCTTTGCTTCCTCTCTTTCTTGCACGCCCCCTAAACCATGCGATCTCAACTTCTCTTTGAACTGTCTGGTTTAATTATGTGCTATCTGCAGCTTCCCATTTATTTTCACATTTCTATGCCAGTATATTAAAAAACACCTTTATTTTTGTGTTTCCTAACCTAAAATGTGCTCTGATATTTACATATCCATCCTCATACTCTTGCACAGGTACAGGCAAATAGACACATTCATTTATTTCTCCCTTTTGGATATAACTAGTGACTGTATCTTGTGTGTCACTGGATTGACACCATGGACGTGTACACAACTGATATTGTACACATATTAATGACTTCTTAAGTTTAAAAGATGAAAATTAATAACTGTACTTGGAAATAAGCATAATTCTAAAGCATAATATGTCTTCCTTCCCTCTCTCTAGCACAAGTATACTTTCTTTGATTTAAAACATTCAGTTTTCAGTTTGTTTCATCACCCGGGAGAAGTGCTGGCTTTGAAAATGTAATTTATAAAAGCAGAGCTTTCAAAAAATGGCAAGAAAAATTTTTAGGTTTTTCTCATCTCATTACTTCAGTAATGAATTCTGATTTTCTTAATAAGAACAAGTTGTTCTATAAAAAATCCTTTTTAATTATTTCAAATTTCTATCTAAAAAGGAGTGGGCTTGTCTACATAATTCTCTGAAGAGCAATCGAAACAGACCACAACTAAGCTATTGAAAAGCCAGAAGCATATATTGACCATCTCGATGTCTAGTCCCAGATAATTTTACCTCTGAACATTTCAAGTGTAACAATAATAAACTAGAAAGTAAATAACCTAAAAAACTATCTTGAAAACATCACTTTATATTTGTAAAATGTTACTGATGTGCAGGCATAGGGAATAAATTCATTGTAACGGTGTTCCAAGACTGTTCTTATTTTATAACAATTTAAAACTGAGATGGCAATGAGATTATCAAGCTTTCCAGCCTCATAAATCACCATCAGGCATTTTTACCCTTGTTTAATGTTTGATCCCTAGAGAGACCATTATTATTTGGGACATAGAGTGTCTATATCATTTTACAATGTGAAAAGTAAAATATGAACACATTCTTGAAGGTAAGACAGCTTACCTCAAGTCATATCCCATGTCTATTACAGAGAAATAAATAGAAACTCAGAAATTGTGATCCCTGTTTTTCTGTGGTGGCCATGTTAGACTCCCCATATTTCTACTTCATACTTCAGTGCGATGGATAATTTATTGATAACTTTATGACCCTCATTGGTCCTCTTCATTGACTTAGCAGTTAGCACAGATATGCCCTTTGTCTACTAGTTAGGTTTTGTGGAGCATGATTTAAATAATGTTCATTCCAAATCTATATTTGTCGTGTTTCTATCACTCTCTGGAAGCCGAGATAAAAATCAAAGACTGTGTGAAAACTTAAGTTCATTCCTATTTTCCAGTCTTGAAAAAGGAGGACTGATGGGTAGAATGATTTTATTTTCTCTAATTAAAAAAATGGAAGAAAGGGAAAGAAAAATCTTACTGCTAGCATGTCAGTACCTTAATAATCAATAGGGGATCCACCAATAGCTTCAGAACTGAAAATTTTTCTTTCTGGCTGAAAATGTGATTGACATAAGCCTCAGTAGATACAAAGATGATTTTTAAACTCTCTACATAAGCCTGACAAGATAATTTTAAATAGAAAGAACACACATGATGTTAAAATAGCCTTAACTATGAGTTAGAATTTGTTAGTGATAAAGGCCCTTTTAATGATGAATCTGGACAGGAAATGGTCATTAAAAGCTAATCATATGCTTCTAATTGTGATGTAGTAACACTCTCTGCTGAAAGGCAATGTGATCAACTAAAGGAGATTGAGCAATAAAGGAATGGAAAAAATTAATAGCAGGCAGGATAGTTTGAAACCTTTCTGAGGGTTTTTAGGAGAAAACATCTTTTAACCTGTTTTGCACTCGCAACCTAGAAGAACCCTGATAGAAATTCAATGAAATAAAAAGTGGCAGAAATGGTTCCAGAAGTGATGAGAAAGAGCCAGGATAAAAGACAATGGCTTTGCCTGCCATGCTGGCTGAAAGATAGGTCCAGAAAAGAGGCCTCCCATTCCAAAAGCCCTCCCTTGACTCCCAGACTCACACTTTTTCCCCTGCACCATGCATGTCCAGTAAATGTTGCCTAAGAAAACATTGGCTAATAGGCCAATTTGGATTAGAAATTGGTTTGTCTGAAGCTAGAATTCAGTTTTTACCACATCTCTCTTCCCGCTCTAAAACCCTTCAGTGGCCTTCCTTTTAAATGTGCTGTGTTAACAAAGCGCATCATTCTTTTGGCATTCCATTTAGACTCCCTCACTCTTGCCAGTTTCATCTCCCACTGCTTCCTACAGGAAGGCTCGCTGCATCCAAATGAGTCCATTGTTCAGCCTCTGTGCTCCTCTGTCTTCATATCCTCTGTTACCTCTGGAATGTCTCTCAAGTTGTTCCTCTATCTGGAACCCCCCACTTCTGTCCTCAGTTTATTTCAACCCTACCCAACATTCGATGATAAAGTCAAAAACCCACCTCTCTGTAGATGTTTTCTAAAGAGCCCAGCCAGTCCCCAGGTCTCATTTCCTTCTCTGGACACCTGCAGTACAATCCCCAAAACCACTGATTGAATCTTTATCGGATTCTACTTAGGGTTGTGTGCTATCATTCTTAGAAAGCCTCTACAATAGTGCAAAACACCAAATCACACCAAAGTGCCTCCATTGTGAAGAATTAAATAAATAAGCTCTCATGCAATGTCACGTGTAGCAAATGCACTATACCGTTTAAAGAGGGCTTTCACTTATCTCACCAAGAAGTTTTGGATAAACAAGCTCGCAAAATCTCAGACTATACAGTTTACACAAGGCTTTCACATATAATATCTTATTTCACAGTACCCTTGGAGAAAGGTCTGACAGATATTATGACCTTTATTTTACAGATGAGGAAGCAAAACTAAGGAATCATGAGTGATTTACTCAAGGTCACACTGACTACAGGGCAGCACAGGGATTTACAGGCATTCGTTAATGCTCATTTGGATTAATGGTCTTTTTCTTTCTGTACTTGATCATGTCAATTTTATAGTTTCAAACTTGTGATTTGGAGTTTGGATAAATTATTAAAATGAAAGAGAAAAAATATCTTCATACTAAGAGATCACAGAGGAACAAAGCTAATAAACATAATAAAGGCATATGATTAATACTTTTAGTGACTTGGCATTTGTAAAACAAGAGAGAGCATGAAAGAGCTCTTAATGTTGAATTAAATCATGAAGACTAAGCAAGTGTGCCGGAAAGAGCAGTAAGATGAAAGTCTGGAAACTATGGTTCTGAGTTAAGTATGATTTAGTTTTTTTCTTAAACGTTCAATCATGTGCTACAAGATGAAAGGACATATTATGCGAAATCCATTAAAAATTAGGAAATAATATATTCACAAGATTCTGTTGACTAACCTGTTCCCGTGCTGAATTGCTATATTTCTTAGCTGTGAGCTCTGAGCAGCCATAGTCCTGAGGATGTTTCATGGATTGTCTACTATCTCTTACAACAGAGCTCAGAAATATTATTACCCCAACTTTTCAGAGAAACTGAGGTGAGAATAAGCATCGGTACAGGTGAGATCTTCAATGTATACTCCCTAACCCCTAAACCCAAGCTAAACTCTGTATAACCCCTAAACCACTGGGATGAGGAAACTCTGAATCCAATAATTTCAGTACATTTTCAGTTAAAGTAAATATATTTGGGCTGCATTGTGCTTCTTAATAACTGTCCATTAGTTTAAAAAATAAGAACATTCCTTTAATTCTTGCTAAAACCATGTATAACTTCAAAGACTTAATATTTCCCTAGAGAACTTAAATGGCAAGTTTAGGACAAAACAGTCTCCAATACAAGCTCCTCTGTGCTTTGCAGTGTCTGCACATCTGTTTGCTGCCACATATGTAAGAAAGCAACACATGCGGCTAAGTTAGGATTGCCAAGTGCCTCTGATTCTGAAAGGCAATGTTTGTTTTAGGAGGACATCCTGGTCTCAGTGGTCTCCAGCCTTGTTCAATTTAACCATAAATGCAGAGGTTAACAATTTTCTGGGAACGTAACACAGTTTTTCTCCCTTAAAGTAAGTGATTGTTAGTCTTGCGGATGATCCATCTTCAAGCATGTTTGTGCTTGTGACCTCTCTTGTGGTACTGGCAGTAAACACTAAGAACTAACAAATGGCTGTTCGAAATCACACAGATCTGGGCTTGAATATCAACCCTTCTTTTACTTTGTGGTATGGAGATCTGGCTCTTCAGCAGGAAATTCACTCACAGCACCTGCCATGGTGCCCTGTGAATCCCGTATTCCTGGGATGAATTTCACTGTAATACAATTAAAACAATCCTAACATAGATGGATCTTTTCATGAGCTGGGAAAAAATGAAGACAAGTACAGTTACCAGTCAGGTGAGCCCCTTCAGGGGAAAAAATACACATATATATAATGGAATACTCTGAACCATAGTTAGGCATTCCCCTTTGTAATTAGCCCAAAGCAACGTACTGAACATTAGTAGATGCTTAAAAATCCTTCAATAGTGGAATCACTGAGTCTGATATAACCCCCTCTTATGTGGGTTGAGCCATGTGGGTCAGTTCTTCCCCTCAAAACCCTGAAGAGCTGACAGTTGAAATTACGGATATTTAAAACCTAAGGCTCAAGGAGTTCCAGTTGTGGCATAGCGTAAACGAATCTGACTAGTATCCATGAGGATGCGGGTAAGATCCCTGGCCTTGCTCAGTGGGTTGGGGATTCAGCGTTGCTGGGAGCTGTGGTGAAGGTTGCAGACACGGCTTGGACCCCACATTGCTGTGGCTGTGGCATAGGTCGGCAGCGGTAGCTCCGACTCAACCTCTAGCCTGTAAACCTCCATGTGCCGATCCTAAAAAGTAAATTAATTAATTAATTAGTTAATTAAAACTAGGGCTTAAAAAGATAAGAGGTTTAGCAATTGCTAAACCTACAGTGAATCCACAATAAAAGGACATGCTAGAAATTGCACTAAATTGAATGATAAATCAAAACACATCTACTTCTTTACTCTTTGATTCTAAATCTTCTACTTACCACCTTTGTTACCTAGAAGAGAGCTGGGCACTGAACTTTCTGGATGGTGCTATCAGTGGCAATTCCAGTTAGCAAAAGGTACGACTCAAGGGGGCTCTTCTTCCCCTGCTTCTCATCCTTCCCTCTGCTCTCAGTGACAGTTCTGTTACCAATGGTTTCTCTCTAGGGAGCAGTTTCTATGATAGTTGTTTCCAGGGACAACCGTCTATACATCTAATGCTACATCTAACACCCTCTAAAATCCTTAGTTTGGATCTGGGTCCTTTTGAGGGTGAAATGCTAGTGTGATCATCCCTATAGGGCAGTTAATAACATTTGTCACATTCCTTAGCATTCGTTGAACACCTGCAATATTACAAGCATTGCAGAAAGAGTAGTGAATGCTACAGTTGGAATCTCTGTGACAGGAAGCATGCAGTAGGGTAAGGAGAGGCACTTACCCTGTGAAGTTCTCTAGACAGTCGGCTTCAGTGTTACCCTAGTAGCATCAGGAAGTTGACCTGTACCTCACGTTCTCTTTAGAGGCTTTCACAGCCTGGAAGCAGAGTACACTGCTTGTTGCCTTAGAGTAGGCTTCTGTGCCTAGTCATGATGCCAGGATGCTCCACCTCAAGGTGTTCCAGGGTAAAGTCATTCACTCTCCTAGGCAGGTCCAAACCCAGGTCACCAGAAGAAGGTGGTGATTCTTCTTCATGTGCCTCAGGATAGATGGCATATATAGAAAAGAAATGCTGGTGTAACTTTGGCTTTCTTTTAGTTTTCCAGATAGTTATGCAAAATGAATTAATTGGCTTTTCAAAAATGACAAGTACTTAACCTGCGTTTCAGTCTTCTCCATGAGTCCTACCCAATGCAACCAAAAAAAAGAAAGAAAAGAAAATTACAAAGGCGGTAATCTACTAATATTTTTCTCTTTGACAGTTTACATTTTGAGTAGAGAAAGGCAAACAAAATGGAGAAGGAATGTTACCCAGTTTCCTTTGATTCAGTTGTATTTCAGTGGCCTTACTGCAGATTCTGTGGCTTAAACTACTGAGTTACTTGGGTCAAAGCAGTGCTATTGTCAATTGTCTCCACATAAGTGAAGTTAAGATCTTATAATTGTGTTGTCATATCTCTTGTCTTCTAAAATTTTAATAATTTATAAAAAACTATGTATGTATTCAAGAGCAAGCACGAAAATCCAAATAGATTATATAGCAACACAATTCTTCATAGAGTTCCAAAGTAATTTTCTTCACATTACATTGTACATCACTGCTTATCTTTCTAGTTTTGTTTGTCATATATGGGTCTATTGTTTTACATGCATTGCTTACTTCACAGAAGATGATAGATAGACAGACTGATAGACAGATGGAACTAGTGGCACATTCATCAGGCTATATTCTGCCGAATATTTTTATGTATCATTTTTTAAAGCAATAATTCCAAGTAAGACATACAGTCTAAGTATGGGAGCCCACATTATTGCTAACATCAAAAAGCAATAAAATAAAACTTTCCAAAGTTTTCAGCTTTGAAACTCTTAATGTGGCCAACTAAAAATGATTTCCTGTTTCCAAAAAGTTTCTCTTTTTTTTTTTTCAACAAGAAAATCCTCTCCCTGGAAATATCAGATGTCCTCATTGTTATTTGATATTACTGCCCAGAAGAATCTGGGCAGAAAAAGAAAAGAAAGAAAGTAGGAAAGGCCAACAGAGGACAGGAAACCTCTCTTGGAATTTCAAAGGCAGCAAAATGTGGAATAAATTAGTTATGCCAAGACATTTTATATAGAAAGCCTGAAGAATTGAGTAGAGAAAAGAAATAGTCATATGAAGAACCATGTAGTCATTACACATGTAGCTTCATATTATATAAATTAAGCTGAAAAAGGAGAAAAAACTTCTTACAAGAGGTGTTTAGGAAATATTTAGTACATATAAATGGATGAATAATTAGAACAGGGAATTAAGAGTAGCTACTCAAAATGTTCCTAAAATGCTATAGCTCTTGTTATTGCTGCTTTTCTTAATTTTTTTGTATTAAAAATGGGTGTATTAGAGTTCTCCAGTGAAATAGAACCCCCCATAAATATATATATAACATATTAAAGTATATTAATAGTTTAAAATTTTCATAACCTGTGCTAGAATGGAAGGAAATTAATTTAATAATGTCTAAGATATAGAAACAACCATGTGTATATCAAAAATTTTTTTTGTCTTTTTTTGCCTTATCTAGAGCCGCACTCACGGCATATGGAGTTTCCCAGGCTAGGAGTCTAACAGGAGCTGTAGCTGCCGGCCTTCTCCATAGCCACAGCAACGCGGGATCCGAGCCACGTCTGCAACCTACACTACAGCTCACGGCAACACCAGATCCTTAACCCACTGAGCAAGGCCAGGGATTGAACCCGCAGCCTCATGGTTCCTAGTTGGATTCGTTAAGCACTGAGCCACGACGGGAACTCCTATATTAAAATTTAACATATGACAAAGGTACCATCTCAAATGACTGAGAAAGAAAAGTTTACTTAGCAAAAGAGCTAGCCAACCACTTGAGAAAATAAACAATCCCTACCTCATGCCATGTAGCAAAATAAATTACAAATTTACTGCAACTAAATATTAAACATTGAAACCCTGAGATGCTAGAAGAAATATAATGACTATATAATTTTAAGTTGAGAGATAGTACTTTAAATCATAAGTGATATATTTATGAAAACTAGATATGCTTTCCAAAGCAAAGACAAATTTAGTGAGAAGAGTAGCATTGTTTTACATTTTGCAAATCCCTTTAATGTCTGGCTTCATAGAAAATATCTGGATTCTTATATCTGCTCTGTTTTCATCTGTGGTGATATCACATGTCATGTAGCTTCTAGAAACCTCCATTGTAAAATTATGAAGGAATTAAAGTGAGAAAGGCAGATATATCTTACTATTATTGTGAAAACAGTATTGACCTTTTAGGCCGCCATGAAAGATCTCAGGGACTCCATGGGGACTCTTAATCATACTTTGGGAACTGCTATTATAGATTAATGTTAATCTTTGAATTGATAATATATTTAAGAGACAATTTCATTTGCATTACTCTGTAAATGATTTATCTGTATTACGTGTAGTTTTCTATATATTATCAGTTTCCTACCACTCTGGAGTTGCAAAACAGCCTAAACAATCAAAGATGTACACTCTTAAGGAACAGGATAATCCCTTACAGGGTATGCAAAGACACCTATAATCCTATAATCTCTTCTGACCATTTCTCAATCTATCCTTCCTCCTACCACGTGGCATCACTAGCACTACGACATTAAACATGCTGATATGCAAAAATGAGTTGGGGAAATGTCTGGATGGTAATAAAATGAAAGGAAAGGAAAATTGGAACTCCCTCCAATGTAGTTGATGTAGTTGCTCCTTTATACTTCCACACTTAGATTCTCACAAAACTGCTTCCTGTCCAGTCCTCTTTTTAAAAAATTACATCTCCCAGAGTTCCCATCGTGGCTCAGCGGAGACGAATCTGACTAGCATACATGAGGATGCAGGTTCAATCCTTGGCCTTGCTCAGTGGGTTAAGGATCCGGCATTGCTGTGACCTCTGGTGTAGGCAGACCCGGCACAGATACCGAGTTGCTGTGGCTGTGGCGTAGGCCGGCAGCTACAGCTCTGATTCAAACCCTAGCCTGGGAACCTCCATATGCTGTGAGAGTCGCCCTAAAAAGACAGTAATTAATTAATTAATTACATTTCTCTAAAGAAATCCTTCTTCATCTTCCTTTTTTGGTCTTTGCCCTTGATGGCAAAGACCATGCCCTTGTCTTACCACTTTCTTCAGCAGGTAAATGTTTCTCTTTTTGGTCTTTTTATTATCTGGCAATTTGAAGGATATCTCTAACTTCAGTCAAATATTTATGAGAATCTCTTTTGTTCAGGAAGTTGAGATGCATTCCCATTACATGTTTAAAAGTAAAGTGACTGTTTTAATCCTAGTTCAGTAAGTACTCCAGAGGAAAGCATGACTTCTTCTTACCCTAGATCGTCTAGTAGGTACCATGGTAAGCCCTAAGATTACAAAGCCACATCTAAAGTCCAGGATACATTCATGCAAACATACACAGGTAGGTGTGTGTGTGCGTGCGTGTGTGCGTGCGTGAAATATAAGAGGCTAGGAGGTCATGGCTCAGCGGTAACGAAGCCGACTAGTATCCATGAGGATGCAGGTTCGATCCTTGGCCTCGCTTGGTGGGTTAAGGATCCGGCGTTGCCGTGAGCTGTGGTGTAGGTTGCAGACACTGCTTAGATCCCATGTTGCTGTGGCTATGGTGTAGCCTGGCGGCTACAGCTCCGATTAGACCCCTAGCCTGGGAACCTCCACATGCCGCAGGTGCGGACCTAGAAAAGGCAAAAAGACAAAAAAAAAAAAATAGGGAAGAACGGCAGGTAGGGAGCGCTCCAGTCTAGATATAGTACAAGCACAAAAAACACCAACAATGTGAACATGAGTAAGACTGATCAAACATTTGAAAATTTATCAACATTGCACTGCTTTAATTTAAATGAAGATAGGAAGGACAAGTCAGTGCATATTCTCATTACCAACAATCCTAAATTATTCATCTTAAATCTGACTTTAGGACTGTGAGGTTACTTCTTCATGTCAGTACAAAACTAGAGTCGTGAGGAGGTCTAAGTGTGGTTCTAGCGACAGCATCAGGTTCTTAACCCGCTGAGCCACAACAGGAACTACTGTGAAGCTTTTAGTTTAAGTAAGGATTGGCAAACTCTAATCCATGGATCAAATCTGACCCTCTGCTATTTTTATAGTACGGTCTGATGAGCTAAGAATAACTTTCCTGTTTTTAAATGCTTGAGATTAATCCAAAAGAATAATGATGTTTCATGACACATGAAATTCAAATTTCAGTATTTATAAATAAAATAATATTGGAACAGCAACACTCATTTGTTTATATATTATCTATTGTTGCTTGCATGCTGTACTGGCAAAGTTAAGTAGCTGCGACAGAGACGGTATGTGATACTCTCATCACTTCACACCCCTGCTCCAGGAACTACCAATCACAGCAATGTGATTATAACTCAACTGTGTGTTTCAAATGCCATGCACATTGCTGTACCACGACATTTTTATAAATCGCCAGTGAGTATGTGTCTATCATGTCAACACAAGAAAAGAGAAAGTTGGACTTTGAAATTTATGCTTATAAGGCACAGTGGAGCATGAGTTATTTTATTATTGAATTAGACGGCAAAGAATGGTGTTTGTTATGTAGTCACACTCTAGCTATGCTAAAATAATACATGCAGTGTGCATCAACATTACCAAACATACTATACAATATTTTCAACTCAGAGAAAAGCAATGATCGGAAAAATTAGACAGTGTAAGCAGAATTTCTTCACAAAAATAAAAAATTAAAATGAGAAAGCAACCAAAGTAACTGAGTACTCCTGTAGTCAAATTATTTTGAGAACTAAAAAATAATATTTTAAGTGGGAAAAAAAAGAATTTTCTTTTTTAAGGGAGGAGTATAACATTTTACTTCATTGGAGTTCAAAGTTAGTTTTGTTCCCTATCATCAAAATCAATTACCAGAAGTCCCCTTGTGGTAGATTGGGTTAAGGATCTGGCACAGCTGTGGCACAGGTTTAATTGCTGGCCCAGGCATTTCCCTGTGCAGCACATGTGGCCAAAAAAAAACCTCAATTACAAATATTCATCTGTTAATGTTATCTGTAATAAGGTTTTCTGTATTTCATCTTTCAAAATGTCTTTACACAGAGATAATACTGCCAAATACTGTTATCAATCCACCAGCATATGATTTTAATCATACTTAAAACTTGAAATACATTAATAGGATTCTGTTAGATTCCTCTTTTGATATTTGCCTTTTAGCATGTAGTTATAATTCACATTAATCACTTCCAATCGAAGGTTAGGTGAAAGCTTCTCAAATGTACAGTTAAATGGATCTGAAATAATGAAATTTCTTTTTCACTTGCACTGAGGTCTGAAAAATGCTGCTGAAACTGTAGTTTGAGTTCCAAAAATACACTTGCTGTAAATTTGTATAGGGATAAAAATCTTGACTCTTATTTTAACTTTTGCCAGCACATGATGTGTATAAGACAGCTTAAATTTATTTGCCACCCAAGAAAATATTGTCAAAATATCTTTGCTGTAGTGTAAGCTTCACATATAAACTCTATATTGCCTGTAACTTTAAATTCAACTCATTAAGAGACATTATTAAGGCTACAGTAAAGCTACCTTCCAAAGCTATTCAGTAGTCAATAATACTGATTCAGGACAGTTCTTCTTGCTCAAGAAACTTTCACAAGCTTAATAAATTTGTCCAATGAAGCCATTTTCTGCTTCATACATATTTATTCCCACCATTAGTTGTAACACATCTTAGCAGATTCCACTTCAGATTGTACTGAATTACTGTTCTCAGTTTGGGGGGAAAATATTCTCTCCCGTAATTATACCACACAAGCTGTTCATAAACCCTAATTCTTCAGTCATGTTAAAGTCAGCATTGATTTCTCAATAAAAACGGGAACTTCTATATGCCACGGGTGCAATAAAAAAAAAAACATAAAATAAAAATTAAAAGTACAATTTCTTTATCACATGTTATGTCATTATTCTATAAATTGAGTTTTTCCTGTTATAAGATACAATAATAAAACCACATAATAATCTCAGAGAGAAGATTTTTCTAAGGATGAGAAATACACAGCAAATTCCATTTGTTTATTAAACATTTTGCTTCTCTTCATAAAATACATAAAGACATTTAGCTTATCTAATTATTATTTCTTTTAAGGAAGGGTAGCTTATGGAATATGGAGTTTACTATTTATACTAAATAGTAAAAAGGTTATATACCTTAAGTCAGTTTCCCTTACAATTTAAAATCATCTCTTTTAAAGAACTTTGAGATCAAATTTACCATTGTGGGAGCAGCATACCCAGGTAGCAGGAAGGCTATAAAAGAAATGAGAGAGAAGGACAGGGGAACCCCTTTCCTAGGGCACATTTTGTTCACTGGAGTCAAGGGGGAGAGGACTACAAAGCTAATAATCTGGATCCCTGGTAGCAGAAATTTGCTTGGCAAAGTTTTCATCCAAACCAGAATTGATAAATGCTTCCTCTTTATTTCTATCTGTATCTAATCAGTTACTAAATCCTGGTGGTCCTTCCTTAAGAATTTCTCTCAGACACATTGACTAAATATGTAAATGTACTATTTAGTCCATGGATAAACGAACAAATGAGTGAATGAATGAGGCATAGCCATGAAAACTATTTTGACAATATCTCTGAGATGAGATGCTGTATCCTGATTTCTGGAGATCTGTCCAAACACAACAAAGTCAGTGGGTGGGCCCAACAATCAGCATTTAATTCTGCAAAAGGGAGATAGTTGGAATCAAGCTCAGTATCAAGGCTTTCTCTTAAAAGATAAGAAGGCATTTTGAAAAATTAGGATAAAAGAGAATATTGAAACTCACAGTCTAGTCAGTAAACACAGCTTATCCCTGAAACACAAAACATCATGCCTTCCTGGTGACTTGACTCCATTGTTAAGGGCTACTCCCTGGGGGGTTGAGCTTCCCCAGAAACTTCCTAGGTGACCCTGATTATGCCTGTGGGCCTGCATGTGCCCTGAGGGGACAGAATGTAGCAGAAAAGTAGAGAAGAAAACGGCAAGAGACACAAGGCAAAAACCAACCAAATTCTTCTAACTTCAGCCACTTTTCTTGTCTTCAGTGTATCTTAGTCTGTATTTTAAAATTATGATGTCATTATTATTATTATACCTTATAATTCGTTAAGCACCCACAGAATTTATGCTGGCATATAAAAAGTCATTTTTTTCCTTTGACACACAGCTCATTTGTTGACCATCTGACCACACACAAACTGCTGAGTAGCAATTCTTTTTTGAAGATCTTGAACTATCTTCTACTCAGCTGAAAGTAAGAAGAAACAGAGAATCTTATAAAAACTTCCTAGTACTTTCATCTGAGCTGGAGATAACTCAGCTATATGACAGCTAGATGTGTGCTTGTCAAAGTCAAGCCTTGTTTTTTTCTCTTTGTTTTTTATTGTATCAGTTATAGAAAAATTGTTCAACCTCCAGGCAAGACATGGCTATTTCATATTTCTCTCAGCTGGAAAATAGAAAAAGTAACACACATATTCCATATGAAACACATTTTTTTGTTTTTGCTTTTTTTTTCTTTTTTGCTTTTTAGGGCCATAGCCGAGGCATATGGAGGTTCCCAGGCTAGGGGTCCAATCAGAGCTACAACTGCTGGCCTACACCACAGCCACAGCAACACCAGATCCAAGCCATGTCTGCAACCTACACCACAGATCATGGCAATGCGGGATCCTTAACCCACTGAGCGAGACCAAGGATCGAACCTGCAACCTCATGGTTCCTAGTCAGATTCGTTTCCACTGCGCCACAATGGGAACTCTGAAACACATTTCTGAAAGACAAATATGGAGAAATGTTTTCTCTAGTAGTCTCTACTTTACATAGAAAATATCCTTAAGAAAGGTAAGCAAGTTTTGTTGGGGAGAAGGGCATACAGGACAGCTCCTGTGACATGTATGAGAAGGTTCTTTCTGCTTTATTTCACAATACTGTGCTTTGCTAAAACAACATTTACCTTGATTTGGGGTTTCTCATCTTGTCTTCCTCTTCCTGGCTTGGTTTTAGTTTTCAAACTAAAAATAAAAATAAATGAAGGCAGAGAAAAAATTTTACAAGCAAGTGTCTTAAAAGAAATAATTGTAGTCTCATAAAGTTTTATATTTTTAGATTTGTTGCAATTTGAGATGTAATAAAAACATAAGGCAAAGTATAACATCATGTCCCTTAATCTAAATACAGTACTTTCGTAACGTACCTACCTCAGTGGAAACTTACACATTTTTAAATTTTAGTACATGGGAGATTTTTTTTAAATCTTTGTGCTGCCACTCTCTGCTTAGATTCCCCTTAGAAGTTTTTCAGAGGGTCAGAGACCACATGTAGGAAACCTGACATCACTTATAATGTTACTAAATTAGATAGTGTGTGACAGAATGTCCAGTTTTTCAATAAACACCATTTCAACAAATAACGAACTTGAAGATAAACTGAAATCTGAAATACAATATTCCATATCAGATCAGAAATTGTACGTATTTTAGTATTAAAAAATAAGTGGGAGTTCCCATCGTGACACAGAGGAAACGAATCCAACTAGGAACCATGAGGTTGCGGATTCGATACCTGGCCTTGCTCAGTGGGTTGAGAATCTGGCATTGCTGTGAGCTGTGGTATAGGTTGCAGACGTGGCTCGGATCTCGCGTTGCCGTGGCTGTGGCACAGGCCTGTGGCTACAGCTCCAATTAGACCCCTGGCCTGGGAACCTCCATATGCTGTGGGTGCAGCCCTAACCCTAAAAAAAAAAAAAGAAAAAGAAAAAAATGTAACATTTCAGCTTCAAATATATTTTATAGGCTGAGTTAAACATACTCTGGGTACTTTAATATCAAGTTACAGAAAACAGCATGCTAAGTTTTAATTTTTCCAAGTAAACATGTACTATACAAACACTAAACAAGAGCAAGCACTGTTTGCTTGAAATGTATTGTTTTTTATGGGTTTTTTTTATTTTTTATTTTTCCTTGTAACAGTCACACACAGGGCATATGGAAATTCCCAGGATAGGAGTTGAATTGGAGCTGCAGCTGCAGGCCTACACCATAGTCACAGTGACACCAGATCTGAGCTTCATCTGCAACATATGCCACAGCTTGCAGCAATACCACATCCTTAACCCACTGAGCGAGGCCAGGGATTGAACCTGCATCCTTAGAAAGACAACATCGGGTTCTTAACCGCTGAGATGCAATAGGACCTCCTGTTTGAATTTCTTTAAATCAAAGAATTTTTTTTAAATGATGCTCTGCTACTCACAGTGGAGGTGAGGGATATTTAACAGTCATTCTTATGTGGGCCCTATTAAGACAATGATATTAGAAACCTCTTAATGTTCCATGCTCATGTTCAGTGGTTTTCTGAAAGGTCTATGAAGCATCTACAAACACTCCTATAAATAGACTAATTTTTTCTTTGAAAAAATCTTCCTTGAATACCAGGGAGAAGTTGAGTGATCTGTGAAACTTGTTATGTCTTTGAAAATTAGTTGTTTCTTAGCTAAAAAACAATATGCCAGTTGAGGTCATTCTTTCCAACTGAGTCACTAAATCAAGGGCAAAGCATGGTGTTTAAATGCCAGTGGAGACATTGCCTTCTGACTGTGACCCTTATTTTCATGATACAGCATCATATTTTGGATATCCTATAATAGTGAAATTCAAATCATGTTTACTTATAATAATCTGGGAGCCCCTTATATTCAAACACTAGGTCTAATTTCACCCTCTTTTCAACCCAAGCATTGCCACATAACCAGCTAATCCAATGTTTATTGAGTTGAATTCATTTAGGATGGGCTTTCTTCTTTCCTAATAATTTCACATTGTGCTTCTCCCTGTTTTCCTTGTGGTGTGTCTGTGTTAGACCACTGCTTACTGATTTTTGCAACAGGAACAAGATGGTACTACAATTGCCTACTCAGCCTGAAGTGAATAAACAATAAAATTTTGGAAAGCTCAAGGAAGGGGTGAGAGACAGAAGGAATGTGCTTTCAGGCATTTTCCTCTCTACTGGGGGTTTGGTGCAATAGAAGAAAACACAGATTTAGAAGTAAAATGGCCTCGTTTTCATACTACTGCCATTCCCTAGAAGTGATAACTTTTTTCTGAGCTTTGGCTTATCATCTGTAAAATGGGAAGAGTAAGATTAACCCTTTGGGATTGCTGAAAGAAGATAAAATGTTACATGTAAAGCATTCAAGCTAATGCCAGACACACAATAGAAAGCTATTCAGATTTGAAATAGAAAGATTATGGTGCTACAAAATAAGAAATTTTCATCTTTAAGTTACATGCTTTGCTAGTAGTAGCTCAACCTTTCAAAAGAGGTTTTAAAGTGCTCCCTCCCACTGCATTGATATGTGCAGAAGGTTAACCCCATCCAGAGAATTCAACTGCCATTGAGAAGAGAGCTGATTGCTCAGTCTTCCCAGGGTTGGTGAGCCATGACAGAGGCTACGTTTCTGATAAACATTTTAGAAACAAGCAGCATCCCTTAGAATCAATTGAGAAAGTCCTTATCAGTCTCTCTGACAAAACATAAGGAGTTGGCCTAAAATCCAACGATAAAAGCACGTGTGCTTCCTTGGGTATAACTCCTTGAATATAATTCCTCTCAACTGAAGATCTATGAAGTAGGGCCACAAATTATATACCCTCCGTGTTAGTCAGGGTACTCCAGAGAAACAGAATGAGCAGGCTCTCGTGTACATGTATGCACATGCTCAGGAGTTCCAAAGGCCTGTCTTAATTTTGTACTGTCTTTATCATTTAGTGGAACCTGATACATCCAATAAAACTTTACAGTCACCATAAGTTTTTCAAAGTCTGAGTCATATCTGTTCTACAAAGAACTTATGATTTCCAAAGGAGACAGGCTGGGAGTGGGAGCATGGGCTGGGGGTTTGGGATGGAAATGCTATAACATTGGGTTGTGATGATCATTGTTCAACTATAAGTGTAATAAAATGCACTGAGTAATTAAAAACATAAATTAAAAAAAAAACCTTTATGATCTTCTTTCTTATTCATTTACTTTCCTCTATGTTAGATAAAAGCCAAACCAGCATATTTCTTTGAGATGGTCTCTCTCGATCTTGGGCTTCCTGGGCTGGAGATGTAAGTTTGTGAATCATCAGTGTAATAGACAGTAACTGAGGCTGTGAGTGTGGATGAAACTGCTTGGAGTGACAGCGTAAATAGAACTGAGAGAAGTGCTTATGACCAAACCTCTGCTGTCAAAGAAAAAAAGTTGAACAAAAGTAAAAGGTAAAGACAAACTAGGTCATTTGTATTTGCAATGCTTATGATAGGCCAAGATTTGAGAGCCTTAATACATAAAACGTTCTTATAAATTAAATTATAATTATTAGCATATCAGAAAGAAAAATGGTCAAAAGGATAGAAAAATCTCCAGACAGTGAAATACAAATGTCCCTTAACAAGCTATCAAAGATTTAAAAATAAATTTTTAATAAACTAAAACAAAAGGAAAATCAATCAAATTGAAAAAGATTCTTCTGAAGTATTGAACTCAAAGTCAGGAAGGGTGAGGCGGTCCCTTCCTGGCTTAGCAGAAACAAATCTGACTAGTATACATAAGGAAACAGATTCGATCCCTGGCCTTGCTCGGTGGGTTAAAGATCCGGTGTTGCCTTGAGCTGTGGTGTAGGTTGAAGATGCAGCTCAGATCTGGCATTGTTGTGGCTGTGGTGTAGGCCAGCAGCTGTAGCTCTGATTGGACCTCCAGCCTGGGACTTCCGTATGCCTTGGGTGAGGCCCTAAAGAGACAATAAAAATAGAAATTTTTTAAAAAGTCAGGGAGGGTGAGAATAGACTAGTACTCACATTTGCTACTGGTGGGGCTGTATTTTAATATAAGAGAGCAATATTTGAGCAATATGTAGAGCAGACATTTAGAAATTCTATTTAGTAATTTCTAAAAAATAAGTTTAGGGAAGTAGTTAAATATTTATGTATGAGAATGTTCACCGAAGCACCATTTTTGTGTAAGAATGATAGCTGAAGCATTAATTTTTACCAAAAAAATCAGGAACAATCAACATTTCCAACAATACAGGAATAATTAAGTAAATTATGAGACATTCATAGGATTAAGAATTTAAAAACTAATGAAATAGATGCATAATCACAATATGATGCTAACTGAGGAAATCAAGATCTAAAACCATATAAAATATGATGCCAATTTAGTTAAAAATCATACATATTAAAATTCAGGGGGAAATCTATCAAAATGTTAATACAATTTATCTGTGTGATGCAATTATGAATGGTTTTTAAAATTTTCTCCTTCCATCCAGTTTTCTTTTTCATTTTCCCACAATAAGCATGAATTACTTTAATAAACAAAAGACAATAAGAACAAGAGAAAAATGAGCCTAGAAGATGTGGTACTTAAAGGCTTCTCTTTGCACAATTGCAAACAAAGACTAACTGTTTTAGTAGTAAAAGCCCTAAGGAAAAAGTGGACATCTCAGCCCATCTGGGATAAAAATGGCAGGATAAAAATGCAATCTAGGGAGCACAGAACCAGATTCAGACTGAATCAAAACAGAGACAATTCCCCTAGGTGAGTGGTTTTCTAAAAATTTGGCACAGACACCACCTATCTGTACTAGATCTTGCCCAGAAGCGTTAAAGAAAAACAAACAGAGCTGCTCTGGCTAAAGACAGAGATGGGGGCCTGCTCTGCTGCAGGCCCCCTAGATTCCCCGCCTCTGCCTTCCCTGGCCTCAGGGGACCCTGCAACAGGCTCTGCGGAGGCATGAAGTCTAAGAAACAGTTTGAAAATTTAAAAAAAATCATCTTGTGCTCAAGTTTATCATCAACCACTCCCTAAGAAAGATGACCTGGAAATTGTCAGAATCTGCTGTAAAACTTTCATGATGGACTACACATTTCAATATAAAAAAATGTGTGGTTCTCAGGACAGGATGGGTTGGTCCCCTAAATCCCCACAAATTCGTTAGCCCTTTCTATTAAAGACGTCATTAAAAATGTTATTCTAGGTATTAATATTTCTAAGTACTTGGCCTGGAATGATTCTACATAATCTTCAGAGTTATCCAGAGTAAGAAACACAGCAAAAAAACCAAATGTGAATGCATCTGAAAAAGGCTGTGGTGCTGAGTTGCTGAGTCAGTTTTGGCTTGATTGCCCTTGGCTGTACTTAATGCCAAAGGGAAAAGAATCCTTCCCTGTGTCCAGGTTGCAAGACAGCCTGGATGGAGACATACTGATAAGGGCAACAAAAACAGCCTCAGCCCAGATACGCTCTATCAAAGCTGCGCTCAAACTAGCCTCTGAGCTGGGTGAAGCAGGACCTGGAGATGGTTGAAGCATTGAGACGGGTTTTATTTACTGAATCTACCTAAGACTTTTCAGAGGTTTCAACACATTGCCTTTCCTCACTGAGATGCCAGTGGCTGCAGTGAAGATAAGTGGAAACATCTCTTCTGACTATATGGACAACTAGAGCACAAAAGCACATTCTAGAACTATACTGCCCAGTGTGAAACCATCAGCCACAAGTGACTTTCAGCTCTTAAAATGTGTCTAGTCTGAACTGAGGTATACTCGTAAGTGTAAAGTACATACCAGATTTCAAAGACATAGCACAGAAAAAGAATGTAAAATATCTCACTAATAACTTTTCATATCGATTGTATGTTAAAATGATATATCTTTGTATTTTAAGTTAAATAAAAATAAAATCTATTACTAAAATTATTTGCACCTGTTTCTCTTACCTTTTTTTTTTTTTTGCCACTCTTGTAGCATATGGAATTTCCCAGCCTAGGTGTTGAATCAGAGCTGCAGCTGCCAGATTATACCACAGCTCACGGCAATGCTAGATCCTTAATCCACTGAGTGGGGCCAGGGATTACTCATCCTCATGGATACTAGTCGGGTTCATCTCCACTGAGCCAAAACAGGAACTTCTTCCTTACTGATTTTAATGTACATACTAGAAAATTTTAAAGTACTTATGTGTCTTACGTTTATGGATGGCACTAAATTTCTGTTGGAGAGAGCTGTAACAGAACAAAAAAAGGGGCTGCAGTTATTAGTCCCTCCGGTCTTATTTGGGAATTTTTTGTGGGGAGAGGAGAGGATTCTTTGGTCTATGGATGAAGAGAGAAAAAACAGCCCTGACCTTCTTAGTCCCTGATGTATCAACTGGGGTTTGAGTTTCTTTGTGGAAGCAGGAAATACCAGTTACATTCCATAATAAATGAGGGAGATGTGGACTAACCCAAAAATGTACCCAGAATGAGTCTTCTGTTGTTGGCTTGTGCAATGGTTAGGAACTGTGCTGAGTCCTTTGGTCAATCTGATTCTGTTTTTTTGCCAACATGAAAAGGAGAAATTTATCTAAAAGATTTTTTTAAAGGAATGTAGATACTGACCATCATAATGGGCTCAGGGACTCTCAATATAGTGAGAGCTTAACTTTTACTCAGGGATATGTCCTCTTATATTAGGTCTAAACCTTTATGCAGAATACTTTTCTCTGAAATTGAACATTAATCTCCTGAAGCCCATGAATTCCAACATAACATTGAGTTATATATCCCTCCAAGCATCTTCATTCATCATTTAAATATATTTTGAAAGACTGAGTAATGTAACAATAGATTCTAAGTTGGAGTTTACATTACACAGTCCCATACTTTCAAGGGCCTTAGTATTTTCATTCATTTATTCAACAGATATTTATTGAGCTCTTACTATGTGCCAGGCACAGTGCCAGGCCTTAGGGATGCACTGGCCATAAAGACTGGAAAAAGATCAGTGACCTCCTAGAAATTACAGTCCAGTGTGGGAGGTGAATATTTATCAAATAATCATGTGTACAAGTTCTGAGGAGCAGGAAGCAGGAAGAATTCAAAGCTTCTCTGAATATAATGGGAAGCACGATGACCTAAATCCACACAGCTACCAAAAAGCCAGTGTATTGATAGAAAGTGTTCAAGGAGAGCAAATGGAGCTGGGGTGCTTAATATATCCCAGCTACATTACCTTGCCATAATAATCATTTATTATCTAGATATGGCTAATCATTCAGAGCAAGATTTAATTTTAGGGAATGGCCAAAACTTAAAGAATTAACTCATCCATTAGGGCTGAGAGATAGGTTGATGGAGGCCAGGCCCGGCTGATAAGAGCAGAAGAAAATACTTGGCTGTATAGACAGACTTGTTGACACCATCCAGGAAATCCATAGTGTACAAAGATTGAGCTTCTGTACTGGCAGAAACACTTCAGGAGATATAAATAACAAGTTAAGGTACCATCGTGAAAACTTGAACCATAGGTCAAGATGGTGTTCTGGTGGCTGGACATTCAGGATGTGGGGGAATGAAGGGTGGAAAGGGGGAGGGACAATGATACCACACCCCAGTCGTAGGAGCTTTGCTATCAGGAACAGTCAATAACAATTTTGACTTGGAGAACTTTATAGAAGCCCAGTGGCCAGTGCTAGCCATATTTGGATTATTCTTGTAAGTGTGAGCAACACGAGAGCACCATGACCAAGGTAGTCTGTCAAAGAACACTGCTTAGTATCAAGTTCCTCAACTTGGAAGAGGAGGTAGGGATAGAGCATCCCTAGTTTTTTCTGCTTTAGATTGTGTTGCCCCCCAAGTGATTTTGATACACTTGAAGAAGAATTGTTCATTAGATGCAAATATCTCCTAGGTAGATATATTTTTGTGTGCGCAGTTGGGTGAGGTACTAGAAATACATACTTCAGAGGAGACTTCCCAGTGATTCTGACATACATCTATCCCTAGAAAAGGGCAACTGTTCCAGAAATGGAGGGGTGTGGGGGGGAAACATCAGTCATTTTACCACCATGAAATTAGGAAGGCAATGACAGGGTGGAAGCAATGACTGACAGAAGAGATACAAGTCATGATCATGAGCAAGTCTGTAAGAAGATGGTACGTTATTATCATTTTTTGCCTGCGCCCATGGCATGCTGAAAGTTCCTAGTCCAAGGATCAAACCCATGCCACAGCAGTAACAAGGCCAGATCCTTAACTGCTAGGCCACCAGGGAACTCCCAAAAGATGGTACTTTAAATAGGCTTTGAAAGAAAATCATGCTTTAGAAAGTTGATAGTGACAAGAATGCCACATGGAATAAATCTATAGTTATTTAAATTCATATAAAATTTATAATATCTGATATATGAATAGTCATATTTTAAAATATACAATACAGAGCTTATATTTTAATATATGTCAAGGCTATAAAAATATATTTCTTTTATTATCTAAATATATATTGTTGATCCTTGAACCCATGGGAGTAAGGGATGCCAACCTTCAAAAATCCACATGCAGCTTAAAGTCTGCCTTCTGTATCCTCGTTTCCTCTGTATCAGTGCTTCTTTATCATCCAGGTTTCCACAGCCACAGATTCAGTCAACATTGGATTGAGTTGTACTGTCATATCTACTACTGAAAAAAATATCTGCATTTAAGTAGACCCACATAATTTAAAACCATGTTGTTCAAGAGCCAATTGTATTCTCTACACTTTATCTTCCTTGCCAAATATTAAAATTTACAGTAAAAGTCATTCTTCAAGTCATTCTAAGGATTTTGAAATCATTAGTGTAACGTTTGGTTGACAGAGCTAATTGATTTTCCTTCCTTAACTGAGGTTTTATGTATAAAATCCAAAGACTTCTCCATTAAAGTAAATCCCTCTCCAACCACTGTCCAATAGCAAAGGGTGTGGCCCTTTGTCACAACCCTATTTGTAGTAGTATGAAAGCCAGAGAAAGAGGAGAAAAAAGAGAAAAGGGAAAGAATGTATTAATACTATTTCTAGCTTCTGTAATTTGATGGTTTAAAATTTGCCCTATGTGTGGAGTTCCCACTGTGGCTCAGTGGTTAACGAACCCAACTAGTATCCATGAGGATGTGGTTTGATCCCTGGCCTCACTCAGTGGGTTAAGGATCCAGCATTGCCGTGACCTGTAGTTTAGGTCACAGATGTGGCTCAGATTTGGTGTAGCTGCAGCTGTGGCATAGGCCAGCAGCTACACTCTGATTCGACCCCTAGCCTGGGAACCTCCATGTGCTGCAGGTGTGGCCCCAAAAAAGACCAAAAAGAAAAAGAAAAATCTGCCCTATGTGCATGTATCACACACACTCGTTCACAACAAGATGATAATTTTGCTGAATCACCTTGCCTCAGCTGCCTTTGCTTTCCTCCCCCTCAGGAGGAATCATCCTCTCAGGGCCACTCTTTGCAAATACAAACCAACCAATTCAGAGTCTACACCCCCAACCACCTCCCTTATCAGGCGCTCACACTCCTGGCCACTGTCCACCTGCCCATTCACAACAGGGCCAGATGTAAGCCAGCTAGGGACAGCCCCTGTGCCCCAAAGACCTCTGAAGTGATTCAGACCAGCCGGTGTCAAACCTGTTTACCACACCTCACCTGCTTCTTCCCACAGAAAATGTGATAAAAGCTCTTGCCCACATTTCTTTCCCGCAGCCTCCAGACTGCCACGGTGCTTCCTTGTGACCCTCAAAGGTGTGACGTGTTTTCCCTTACTCTCAGTGGCTGTTTTCCTTTACAGTCAATGGCTGTTGACTCTGGCTCTATTGGCCCTAACCTACCTAAATAATAAGAAATCCTATTAAAACAAAAGGGAAGCAAGAAAGGGGGACCAGAGGGTGGTTATTGGCCAGTGCTAGTTACCTGTGTATTTTACCTGCTTTTTCCCCATAAGATAGGTTAGATGGTTGCCTCTCTGCAAAGTCCAGTTAGGAAACAACTGGTGCAGGTGTGGAGACAACTGGTTGAGACACAGTTGACAAGCAAGACAAATGCAGGAAGGGAAAGAGGAGGAGAAGAGGAACAAAGGGCAATCGCTGCCAGGCTCAGCAAGTGCCAGTGCTTGGAAAGATACAGGAGGAGCCGGGGCGGGCATGGAAGGGCTGGGGCATCATGCAGTTTCTCTACGGGGAGAACTGGCTGTGGGCAGGAGCCAGGGGACAGAGAAGAGGACCTCACTGTCACTTCCGCATTTCACAGTCTTGTGACCTTTGAAAGGGATCCCAGGAAGATCCCCTCCTCAGAAACCTCTTCACAGAGTACAGTACCTCCAGGGAATAAGTTTTCCAGTAAAGCGTATTTGCTTTATTGCACCTAAGTGATCATTACCACAATCTGAAAATTAAGTCCCACTTGTGGTGCCTGTGCCGCAGACTTCTCCAGAACCCTTCAGCCATCACCACGTTTCTCTTCTGTGTGACTGTGTGAGCTCCCTTCTCCCAGCCAAGGACATTTGAACCCCAAAGAAATTACTCAGCACCTGAAAGAAATAACAGGATCTCTTCAGCAGGATTTCTAGTTTTGTGCTCCAGTGCCCAGACCCCCCCAAAAAAAAAAAATTTAAATCTTGGCATTACAGTGGTGTGTGCTGAGAAAAACCCCATGTGCTGAAATTCATTAATTAATTTGAGTAATTAGCACATTTACTATCATGCCATTTCCTAACCAGTAGAAAAATACTTCAATATTAAATAAAAGTGTGGCTGTATTGATATGTGGCTCAGAGTATAAGCCCTGGCTTATTCTATTTAAGACCACGAAACTCAGTACTCCAAAGAGGAGAAAACTTTCACTCAACCAAAGAGATTGTAAATAAAAATTTATACATACATA
Organism: Catagonus wagneri; assembly: GCA_004024745.2. Taxonomy (NCBI): domain Eukaryota; kingdom Metazoa; phylum Chordata; class Mammalia; order Artiodactyla; family Tayassuidae; genus Catagonus; species Catagonus wagneri. The sequence goes on from PVHT020000077.1 coordinate 32,165,188, forward strand.
CATATATAGACACACACACAAAATGCGTATCAATACACACAGAAAACTGACACTACTTTAAATGTGTGCAGTGTTTCCGAATGTGGAAATCTCATTCTTTTCACAGACTTGCAATTTTACAGCCCCAGTGGTAGAAGTTCTCCATGCCGAGGGGAGTACTCTTCTTTGCAACGTGAAAGACACTTTGTACTGTGTTCTTGTGTTACTTTTCAATTCAGTATGGAGCAGAATACCACAGTTATTCTCCACATTATCAAAAATAAAAGCAAAGCAAATGGTGCTTTAGAAAATTTGGTACAATTTGTAGAAAGGGAGAGGGGAATCTGTAATAATTTTACATTATAATATTATGAATTTTTTTTTTTATTTAGAGAGAATTCAAGTTCATGTCCTCCAAAATAAGAAGGGTTTCTGTGAAGATTAATGACATTCTTTGAGATCTTCTACCTGGAATTAAGGGTAGTCCCATAATTCCTTGGGGACCCCAGACCACTCTGAAAAGTCTCCAGGGTGCATGAGTATTTGGGCTTACAGCAGGGGAAAAGACATCTATTTCCCACTCGCCAACCTCCTTGGTTGGGTAACAGCACCATGATGTACCTTTAGGGAATCTTGTCACTCCTGCTCTCAGTCCATTCAGTAGAGGTGAGGCTACCCTTGGACCCCAGGGCTGGAAGTGAGCTCATGACCCCAAGCCAAACTGATAATATCCAATCTCAAGACCTTAACTGGAACTTTTGGAAAAGAAATTCTTCCTCTAAAGCTGCCCTGGTGGTAAAACTGAAGTCTGAAGTTTTTGGTGAACGCATTCACCATACCTTTGGGAAAGCTTTGGAATGCAGCTAGCACATAAGAAAGAAAGCAGAGTCAAAGATGGTGTTGTTGACACAGAGATATGCTGCGTAGGTTTCTCTTCAGGGCAGGGCTGGATGCCCAGCTGCAGGGAGTGTGGCCATCAGATGGCCTCTAGCCATCAGCTTCTTCAAGGTCTGCCTCAGCTAACAGAGCTGCCTCACCTGAGGACATGCCCTTATGATTCAGCCCGCATTAGTGATTGAGCAACATTATCAAGCCTGGCCATTTTGACTAGTTTTGGGAAAGACCTCATGGTCAATACAGAATATTAACCCAGTGGGTTGGTTGAGGTTTAGCAGGACCTGCATCATGGTTTCACTTCTCCCTCTGCCTTTCCCACCACAGGTAACAGCTTGCACTCTGAGCTCCAACTCAGCATCTGCTTCTGGAGGGCTCTACCTGTGGTAGGGAGAAGAAAACAGATGACTGATAAATTATTTGGGAAAAACTAGCTATGGCTAAAATAAATTCTCTCTTCACACTTCTAATAGATTCAGTCAGTTAAGTCGCTAGCAACTGCAAGATTCTTGACAAAACAGTCTCTATATACCATAGCACAAAGCTTTCATGGAAAATTCCAATAAATATCTGGTTGTACTTGGGTATCTTCTGTTTTTGTATTTCTAAATGTCAACTCTCTCACTCTCCTCAATTTAATCTCGTAACTCATATTAATCTTCTCAGGTTTATGAGAAATGAAATCTTGCCACCCAAATTACTGATGACTATATAAACATTTAATGAAAGAAGGAGGATTTGAATCTAGAAATGTCTTCTTCCACAGCAAGGAAAAGGCATATTTAGGAAAAGGAAGTGAGTGTGTTTCTAAGGTAAGGAACAACTGTGTCCAGGTATAGGGAGTCAAGAAAGGCAAAGAGGGAGGAAATGAGATTATGAGCTAATATTCACCCCTAATTTATATTTACTTCCATCGTAGCTTTTTGTCTATGTCTTCCCACTCTGTCTGATGGGGCTCCCATTCTATTAAGTACAGACTTTAAAGTTTCCCCATTTTCTCACCTCTTGTTCTATTAAAAGCCTTCCTATTTAATGATAACACAATGATATTCTCTGCTGTTTCCTATATAGTCTTCACTTGAGTACCATCCTTAGACCTTGTCAGGAGATGCCCCTACGCAGAGCACTAGCTGTTAGGACCCCACTGGGCTGTTCAGCTTTCCTTCTCCCAGGGGCATGAGGAATCTATAGGACCAAGCCACATGCTTTTGCTTACCCTTCCAGAGTACACTCCAGACACCAGAGTATTTCATGTTCCCTGCATAGGCCACTTCCTCTGGCTACACTCCAAAAATGCTGACCACACGTCTGGTGTGTACAACCCTAGATCCAAGGGGCTGAGCAGCCAGGAAGCGGTTGTCTGTGGAGAGTGAGGGCAGAGATTGCAAAAGCGGGCTGCTATTGGGAAGGGGAAAAAAAAGGGGGTGTGCTGTGTACTAGAAGTCAACATTGAGCTCTAAGGAATTCCAGGATTCTAAATTGGAACCAATTCAAGAGGTGAAAGGCAACATTTTCCCTGTTATTCTTTGTTTCTTCTTCTAAATCATCAAATTGCCCTGCCCTTTCCATCTCTAATCATTTGACATCTCAGAATTACAGAAAATCAGCAAAATCAGCACTGTAAATTCTTTCGAGGGGAATTATAGGTCTAAGGGACCCTTACTCTGTTATCCATGACATGAATCTGAGTGTACCTTTGCTACTAACTATAACGTTTACTGCTTTCCTTTCTCCTAATGCAACTCAATAGAGTGACTGTTGAGTACCAAGTACATTACTGAGCACCTACAGTGTCTGACATAGAGAATTCAAATGATTAGGACTTATTTTCTGCTTTGGAGGGGTTCGTTATATAGTGCGTGTAATATGTATTTGCATGTATGTGACACAGCCTATAAAAAGGATTATAAAAACTATAAATGACTGATGATTCATTAACCATGATTTTTAATACTTTGGGGGAGGTAGGAAGGAAGGACCAGCAGGGGGAAGAATTAGCTCTGGATGATTTCGGAGAAATGGTACAGGGTTTAAAACAACCTGTGTACTCAAGGAATACCAATAACTCTATTTTGGCAGGTCTTCCAATCGAAGAGGTGGAGGAAAGCATGATAAAAACTAGCTCAGAAAGGCAGGAGGTAAGTCACAGAGGACCTTTGATGCCCTGGAATAATAAGGCATTGTGACTTTACTTATAGATTGAGAACACAACTTGAAAAATATTAGGGAGTTCTCGTTGTGGCTCAGTGGTTAACGAATCCGACTAGGAACCATGAGGTTGAGGGTTCGATCCCTGGCCTTGCTCAGTGGGTTAACGATCTGGCGTTGCCATGAGCTGTGGTGTAGGTCGCAGATGCGGCTCGGATCTGGCGTTGCTGTGGCTCTGTCGTAGGCCGGCGGCTACAGTTCCGATTGGACCCCTAGCTTGGGAACCTCCATATGCCACGAGTGCGGCCCTAGAAAAAGGCAAGAAGACAAAAAAAAATATATTATACAGAAGAAGGACAGGGTCATATTTAAAATCGAGAAAGATTATTTGAGGGGGCAGAGGTAGATTCAATCCTGAGTGAATCAAGAGTGACCACATAATTGTTGCCAGACTGACATACTTTGAGACTGAAAAGGAGCACTACTATAATCCCACCCAGAAATCAGGCATAAACTGGGACTGTCTCTGGAAAACTAGATGTATGTTCAGTATAATATGAGGGAACTTGGCACTGGGGCCATTTATGAAGTTTCCAAAATGATCTAAGTTGGAGACAAAAGGGCTCTATGAAAGCAATAATAGTAAGGGTAAAAAGGAGAGATGAATTTAAGGCATAGAAGATAAAACCGGTAATCTCTGATTAATGGTTGCAAAGGGTGAAGAAGAGGAGAGGATCTCTGCTGTCAGCTCCGATATGTTTACGGCTTGGAAGATGTCCCATCAGTCCTTACACCTAGGAAAAAAACTGAACAAACTGAAAATAAGTGACTTTTCTTGGACCCATCAGAGAACTGAAGTCTCAAGGCAAATCACCACCAAATCTGGCAAGACGGAAGAATTCAGAGTCATAGCCAGGATATGTTTACCTGGGGAGGAAGCCTTTGGAACCATAAACTTGTAGAAACACAAATGGTAATTCTGATGAGTTGAGACTGAGTGTGGGCTAGCATAAGAGTGAGAAACTCCTTAAGGGCACAATCTTAGTGGGACCACCCACACTTTCATGGTTCTGCTTTCCAGAAATCCCAGCAGATTCTTTTTGTGAAAAGCCAAGAAAATCCCCATGTGGCTCTGGCAGGGGGAGGGGTAAAACATCAATTTGAAATAGGTTCCACAGTGTTCTCTATAACAAAGGCCTGCATTCAAAGGAAAAAACTTTACCTGAGCCTCATTCAACCTGTGGAAAGGACATTTTCCTCAGCTTCTGCCCCCTCTATGACTTCTGTCTGATATAAGGGGAGGAAAAAAGGAAGTCACAACCCAGGAACTCACTAAAAGACTGAGGTTTACCCATAGGATTATAGACTGCTATCAGGCCAACAAGTTTCCAATGTAATAGCAGTGGACTACAGGTTAAAGGGCTATAAGATTCAGATTCTATCTAAGGAAGAGTTCTTAAGGAAGCCCAAAATCAACAGGAGACAAAATTAGGGACACTATAGGAAACTGAAGCTTCTGACATCTACAGCTAAAACAAATAATACAGCACAACTCAACTCTTAGAAGATTAACATAAAACTTTGCACTTAAAATCTATTTTCTTCAATCTTTATTATACAATACATAATAGTTTTCAAAAATAAACTATAAGGCATGTTAAAAGGCAAGAAAAGACAAAGCAAGTCTCAGAACCAGACCCACATTTGGCATAAACTTGGAATTATCAGACAGGAATTTTAAAATAACTATGGTTAATATGTTAAAAACTCTAATGAAAAAAGTAGAGAACCTGCAAGAACAACTTGATTATGTGAGCAAGAGACAGAAATTCTAAGAGAACAAAATGAAATTCTAAAGGTCAAAAACACTTTTAACATAAGTGAAGAATGAAGATGAACCCATCAATATACTGGATATGATTGATGAAAGAATCAGTGTACTTAAAGGTAAATCAATAGGAATTTCCCAAACTAAAATGCAAAGAGAAAAGGAATGAAAAATATGAGAATACTGAAGGTCAGTATAACAATTTCAAAGAATGTCCTATATGCATTATTAGAACACTAGAGAAGAAAGAGCAGAAGAAACATTTGAAGTAATAATAACGGTGAGAACTTTCCCAAACAACGACAGATACCAAGCCACAGATCCAAGAAGTTCAAAGAACAGAAGCAGGATAAATACAAACCATATATGTGTGTATATATATATATATATGCAAATCATGTTAAGACTGCAGAAAACTAAAGAGAAAAAAATCTTAGAAGGGAAAATGAAGGATTAAAGGTGATTCTCAGGCATCTGCTATGGGTGACACTTATACTGTAAGGAAGACAGGCTGGAAAGCTTTCCATCTTGATTTCAACTCTAAATTATTTCTTATGTAACTATATTATCCACAGCACCTGGCAGTACCCAGGCCAAGACCTCTTCACATTAGACCTAGATTCCTACACCAGTGTTGTAAGTAACACCCCTAGATTCATTTTATCCATTCCCTTCTATTATCTAGCTTGAGTGCTGCCCTGTACTATTTTTTAGAAATAGTGTTATTCTAAGTTCAACTTTTTCCCAATACTGCTAATTTCTTTACTTTCTTGGGTACTTAAAAATGTTTAAACAATAAAGTAATGTGGTATAATTTCAAAAAACTAAGAGAGCTGAAAACAGTATAAGGAAAACAAAATCATCCATAATCCTGTAGTCCAGAGTTAATAACTGCTGGTAAAAATTGGTGTCATTTTCCTGTATTTTTCTTTATCTAAATAACTATACTTCTGGCCTCTGGGTCTCCACACATGCAGTTCTGGGTCTCCACTTGTGTGCTTTTAAGAACAGGAGTTAAGCATGGTGATGAGACCTAAAAAGAGCTGTAACCTTGACACATAAAGCAGGACATCTCTGTGACTGCTATGTGTATATATCAGCAAGAGTAACCCAGCAACAGTACAAAAACACTGTCCATAGAGCTGTGCAGGCTGAGTCTTTAGCATCAACATGTTCTGCCAGGGAGAAGCAATGGCAGAAGAGGGCTAATCAGGCAGATAGTTCTCTCTCTGCGTGGTGTTGGAATCAGGACAAATCCTCACACTCACTTCCTATGGACTGAATTTAAGTTCTGAGGGTTCGGGGGTAATTTTATCCAGGGGGTTGGGCAGAGAATGGCTGAAAGAACAATAATGTTGCTGTTGTCGTTCTCTAAAAAAAAGTGAAAGGAAAGGTGATTGATAGGGAGGGGGGTTGGAGATGACTGTATCGTCACCAAATCTGTATCCTGAGCTCTGAAACAGGTCACGCTAGGCTGTAGTCTGTGCAGGCTCTAGCTTATAAAATAATGAAAATCAGGAAACTTCCTCTTTTTCTTCAAACACATATACCTTCATTCATCTGAGCTACATTTTTCTGACTTTTGGGATTACAAAAGAAAACACGTAGCCCTTCATTAAACAGACACAGCAAATAGCACTTCAGTTTCATAACAAAGCCAGTATTATGGCAGACAAGTCATGATGTACAATATTGCCCAATTAATTTCAACAGGTGCAATTATAAAAGATCTCTTTCATGATGCTGGTTGATAAATATTTAAAGGTATTTACCTGACTTACAATGAACACTTCTATTCTAAGTCCACAAAAAAATAAACTGAATTTTAAAAAATCTTAAAACTGTCAACGTGGTTGCCAAAGAATGTTAGAACACTTCAATGAAGGCTGTTGTTTTTGACTGAATTCTCACAACTGTATTGCCTTTTTTGTAAGCTGTCACAATATAACTTCCTTGACCTCTGAGGCTATCACAGAAAAGAAGTAAAATTTCTTATGAAAAAAGTTTCACACAACTAAGATTTTCATGCTGTATCTAGTTGAACATTAAAAAAAAAAGTTCTTAATTATCTACAATTCTGTATGGGAAAAACAACGCCTATGATTACTCAGGGAACAGATAAGCCTCCCCACGTTCCTTCTAAATAACAACATTGCATAAGATAAAAAGAAGAATACACCTATTTTATTTTGAAGTAATCACCAAAAGAGCTTGCCTGATGGGATTATAAAAAAAGTCCACTGTGGACTGAGAGTTAGGTAACTTTTTAAAGTTGAAAGTACCACTGCAAGGGAGGGAATGGAAAAAAGGCAGTCCTTTTGCAAGATTGCAGGGCAGCACTGCGAGCATCAGAGGCTACATTCAGCTCCTTGTCTGGGACAAAGGCAGGGCCAGAACCACGGTCTCAAGTGGATGCAGAACGAATAAAGAAAATGCCTGGTATTCAAGGGCCAACTCTCAGCTGGGTTTCAGGATTGCCTTTTCAGTTTTCAGGGTTAGAGAACTACACAAATGTTTGAGAAAATATGTATATTTCTACTGTGAGTGGAAAATGGCTTAGTCCTTCTTGGCTTATTTGGTCTCCAATCTCTAATTTCTCCAACTGGAAGGAGGAAAAGCAGATAGAGGAAAACTGCCATGAGGCAAGTTTCTTTAAAAAAAAAATTTGTATTGGACAAAAAGTCTAAACTGATTTGTACCTGAAAAGTACTGGGATGGCAGAAAAAGTCTCCGTTGAAGGAAGCAGTGATGGATGTCCTCCTGATTTTGTTCACACTGTTGCCCACGAACCTCTTGTTCAAATTCCTGCCCAAGTCTAGCTCTGCCATGAGACTTTCCCAGACAACGTCACCCCAAAGTGATCTTCTGAATCATATCACTTACCACTGACAATGTTTATTTGTCATTAAATGCTTATGGTCTTGAATTATCTTTTGGGGATGTCGTTTGACATGACTTTGAAATTTTCTAGTGAAGAATTTCAGCAGAAAAGTGAAACCATGAATCTGCCACTCAAAGAAAAGTTCAGTCCAGAGATATGAAGGTGGAAATATTAAAAAAAAAAAGATAAGTGGTGATTGGAAAGAGAAATATTAATGAGAGTACGTAAACAAAGAAATGCGAAGCAAGAAAGAAGAGAATTTGAAGAGGGTTCTGAAGACCACCACTACCTAAAAAGAATAGAGTAGAAAAATTAATGAAAGAGGAATATGCAATGTTAGAAAAGCAGAAAGAAAGAATGTTGTTTTTTGTATGCTTTTAGAGAAGGAATTGTGTAATTGGTGATTTCAGCATTTTCCAGAACATTTACCACAAATCTTTGCATATAGTATGTGCCCAAAATATTTACTTGGTGCACAAGACATGAGGAATAAATCCACATAAATACTGTTGTTATTTTTCTCTTGATTGTTATGTTCTTAGCAATCATCCCAGTGCCACTCCTATTCCCGTGTTTTTATCCCATCTTTTCTCAGAAGTGGCTGCGGTGGTTCAGCTATTGGCAGACTCATACCTCTAGGAGGAGCTCAAGGAGAAGAGGACTGAATAAGGGTCAAGGCTAAGGCTATATTGGGTCATGGTAGTAGCAGAAGACTGAGTTTTTGGTGAATTATGAGGGGATTAGAAGGAATTAGCCTCCACTAGGCCAAATCTTTAATTCTTTTGAAATCACAAATTTTTAAAAATTTCACATGACAGGAAGCAGATCCAGGCCTGACTCTTGGAATAACTACCCTAACCTGGAAAAACTAGACAAAACAGAAAGGTAGAATTCAAGGTTTAAAAATTATGGCCAAAGGACTGCATTTCACTCACGGTAAGTGACTCTGAATGTCTATTTGTGTGAATGTGTATGTGTGTGTTTTCGAGAATTTGAACTACTTTGAAACAGGAACAAACCACTCCCTCACAGTTTCTACCACTCCGTTCATCTACTATCTGGGCCACATCACAGATTTTTTGTTATATTTTTGGTCTCTATAGGCAACTGAGTTAGCAATTTTTTTTTTTTTTTTGTCTTTTGTCTTTTTACGGCCGCACCCGCGGCATGTGGGCATGTGGAAGTTCCCAGGCTAGGGGTCTAATCAGAGTTGTAGCCATGGCCTAAGCCAGAGCCACAGCAACGTGGGATCCGAGCCACGTCTGCGACCTACACCACAGCTCACAGCAACACCAGATCCTTAACCCACTGAGCGAGGCCAGGAAATGAACCCACAACCTCATGATTCCTAGTCGGATTCGTTTCTGCTGAGCCACGATGGGAGCTCCGAGTTTGCAAATATTGTTTAAGTTTGTAAAAGTACGTTTTTACAATTGGCCCTCTCAAAGTCTTCATTGTTGAGATTTAAGTGTTCAATATCTTGGAGTTCCCGTCCTGGTGCAGTGGAAACAAACCCAACTAGGAACCATGACGTTGTGGGTTTGATCCCTGGCCTTGCTCAGTGGGTTAAGGATATGGCATTGCCATGGGCTCTGGTGTAGGTCACAGACGCAGCTCAGATCTGGCATTGTTGTGGCTGTGGCATAGTCTGGCAGCTGTAGCTCTGATTGGACACCCTAGCCTGGGAACCTCCATACGCCATGGGTGCAGCCCTAAAAAGACAAAAATAAATAAATAAATAAATAAATAAATAAATAAAGTTCAAATTCTCATAAATTCCTACATTTCTCCTCAGGAAAAACAACAAAATAAATTTCAGTTCCTTTCTTGGAAGATGTGTTTTGCTCCATGTAGGGGAAATTAGCAGGATAGGTAGTGAGAACTAAAATATTGCCTGCCATAACAGTAAACAAAGGATGTTGCAGCCATCAAGCCATCACATTACAGCCAACTGGACAGTGAGCCCTGAGGGAACTCAGGATGGAGACAAATGTGCTGCTCACTGAGAAGCCCATCTAGGCAGTCAGCCCCTGCAGTCACCCCCTACCGTGCACCCTGAGAAAACAGAGTGCTGGCCCCAGGTAGCCGAGGTGAATATCAAGGGGGTGATTTCAGTGAGCTCAGACTCTTGCATCTTCCCATGCATAGAAAAGCGCTAAATTCCTTAATGTAAAATGTCTGATTTTCTTTTTTTTTTTACTTTTTTTTTTAACATTTTAGCTACATATGGAAGTTCCTAGGCTAGGGGTCAAATTTAAGCTGCAGCTACCGGCCTACACCACAGCCACAGCAACGAGGTATCTGAGTTGTGTCTGCAAACTACACCACAGCTCACAACAATGCAGGATCCTTAACCCACTGAGCGAGGCCAGGGAACCTGCATCCTCTTGCATACTAGTTGGGTTCATTACCGCTGAGCCACAGCAGACACTCCTGGTTTTCTTTAATTGTTAGTAATATTTTGATGTTCTGACTGCTTGGTCTTTTGTTGCAAAAACTTCTATTTATCCAGCTCCCCATCTTTGCCTCTCTGGAAAAGTCTTCAGTGTTTTCTGGGCTGTTGTGTCCTGGGCTTGAAGTCCTCAGAAAATCCACTGAGTAAAACATAACTCTTAACTTTTAGGTTGTACCTTTTTTGTTTTTTCAGTCAACAGTACATAATCCTGTGCATAAGCCACAGAACTTGCCAGTCTGTCCTAGCTCTTTTGCTTTTGGGTTCAGTGTCTCCACTTGAACCGAGTTGAAATGATGGGAGCATACCTCTTAAAGGGAACAAGAATGGATCCTTCTTATGGATTGTGAATCATTGTTTCCTTATTTTACTGAAAAAGGTAACAGAAAAGACAAGATCTGAAGACAAAGTGTTCAGTACTACATGTTAGTCAAATCTTTTTTTTTTTTTTTATACACTTGGAAAGAAAAGAAAGGATGCTGAAGTAAAAGCCTTCCTCTGTAGCTCTGTGATCATAGCCAAGGCAGGAGATTTCCCCACCCCAGAGGAGCATTCCAAAGCAGGAGGGATTAGGCAACCTCCACAAAGCAGGCATGCCGCCATTGGTCTGGATTTTCCAGTGTAAAAAGCTCTTTTTCTGTTCTAAAAGGACAAACAGTTCAAGTCTCACCACGGGTAACTGGGAAAGTAGGGTAGAAAAGGATCTTCCAAACAGTAAACTGCCTATTTGTTTGATGATTATTTTGCAAGCCCAGTAAACAAATCTGTTTAAATCATCCATCCAGTCAGAAAAAAAAAAAAAGTCCACTAATTACCTAACACATGGTGTGGGCTCTGCACCTGCACAGAGGTGTAAGACAAGATCCCCACCCTGGAGAGATGGTGGTCTAGCACTGCTGGCAAATATGAGTGCATTTCTCATTTCCACTGTGACCCACTGTAATATTTTATGTTGAATCTTTTTACTTGAGAGCATTGTGAATCCATTGGTCGTAATCTCTACAATAAGAACAAGTACCTAATGTTAGTTCCCAGGTATGAGGCATTCTAGACATATTTTAAAATGTTGATTTTTCAGCATCCCATGGCAAAGATTTTAAATGGATTTGATCAAAAGTCAAAAGGAGCCCTTTCACATGCTCTTGCTGAGAAACTTGGCATTGGGACTGTACCTAATTGAGAGACTTTGTTGGCTGAAGTGTGTTGGCTCCAAGCCCAATCACAGGACCCCTTGGAACAATGAGTAAGGCCATTAGTGTGCATGGCTAATCGCTAGTGACCTTGTGAGAGTCTCCCTCTTTCTTGGGATTTGCAGGTCCCATGGTTTGGTAGCATGGGAGAGTGACACATTAATCCTACTCTTTTTTCTCTCGCATCCTTACAGATTGCCTCAGGCCATGGACTGTCCTATAAATGGAGACTGAATCTTTTTTTTTTTTTTTAACAACTTGACAGTGAAGCTTACAACAGAGTATGTTAAAATTATAAGTGCTATTAACTTTGAACACCAATCTGAGTATAAATTTTCTTTTGGCCTTGGTAATAACTCCCCTCCTTTTTTAAAGACACCCTTATTAAGGCATACCCCAAATGTAGCTAGATTAAATGCTATCCATTAATTTTTTTCCTTAATCATTATGCCTTCTCCTTAGAATCTTACTGCATATTGGATTTGTAATTTTTTTTTTTAGTATCTTCAGAGTGACTAACCAAATGCAGTAACTAGCTTTCTTAAACACGCCTAGAGTATTACTTAATCCCTCAGAAATTCCCTCTATAGTTTTGTCTTTGAAAAAGCAAAGCAGGGGAGCCCCCATTGTTGCGCGGTGGAAACTAACCTGACTACTGTCCCTGAGAACATGGGTTCCATCCTTGGTCTTGCTCAGTGGGTTAAGGATCTGGCTTTGCCATGAGCTGTGGTGTAGGTTGAAGACGTGGTTCGGATCCCCTGTTGCTGTGGCTGTGGCCAGTAGCTGCAACTCCAATTCCACCCCTAGCCTAGGAACTTCCACATCCCACAGGTGAGGCTCTAAAAAGAAAAAAAAAAAAAAAAAAAGAAAAAAGCAAAACTAAACAAAGAAAGCTACCTTTAAAAGCGATACTATTTTTTTTCTTTAGGTAAATGTAAAACCAAGGCAAGTGCAAATTATCCTACCTCCATTCACTGTTATTATGAATTGGCTTTGACAATTCCTTCTTGACAAATTGTTTGTTCTGGTTGTGTGGGAGATGTTTCTATAAAACAGTTTGGAAGGAGCAGGAGAAACACTTCTCTGTAAAATAAATATATATAGTTATCTAAGATCATTAGCAAATAGGTTATAATAAATTTGTAATTTCAGAGTGATGGAAACAGACTTTAAAAGGGGGGTGCCCAAGTGTTTTTGTTTGTTTGTTTGTTTTAATGAGAAAATCCTCTCCCTGAAGCCTGACTGGTATTAGAGAAGTTTGACAAACTCTTCCTTCTGAGCACTGATTCCCAGTGAGTGACCACTGGCACAGGGATCTACCACCATCAACTTTAAGATTTTACCATAAACTGTCATGAATTACACCAGCTTAAAACTTGTGAGGAAGAGACCCCTGTATAAGATTAAGTGGGAAGCATGGGTTTGTCCAAGAAGAAAGCAAAATGAGCATTATCTTGGGCTTTTATTCAAGTAGAATTAATATTACTTATTTCAATGAACATTTATATATGCCTTTAAACACATAATGTTTTAAAAATTATTTAATCTAAAACAAATGCAGAAATGGCAAGTGTTTCCTTATCCTGAAAAAAAATTTTTTTTCCTGTGACATTCAAAAGCCATTGTTTCATAAAACGGTATAGACTTAATTCACCCACATACCCTGTATTCCCCTCCCCCACAAATCACAGCCCAACAGGTTCCCTATTCCTGCGCCACCATCCCCCACCTAGAGGGTTAAATTTGAACCAAATGTGGGTCACAAAGACAGGTACATCATTAGAGAGACTTCATATGACTAACTAGGTTCAAAAGCCTACCTCTGCAGTCAATTTTCAGTGGCGTATATAAATCAGTCTTCTACTGTTGTGATTAAAATGAAATTTTGCTCTTTTTTGGGTGCAGACTTTTAAAGGATGTACAAGTCTGGTAGAAAAACTTGAATAAAAATCAGTAAAGAAAATTGAGTTTCTTTACTGAAAGGTACATAGATGAAATTCACTCAACGTTTATTAAAGTTCAAAACCAAAAAGCTAAATAATAGTACAAATGTTTTGTCCTTTGGGGCAATTAGGTAAATAATCAAGAGGAACTGAGTACAAAAAGACTATATAGAAGCAGAATATTTATTGATGGTTGTTGCATATTAATTCATCAAATGCTTATAGATATGGTAAAAATTAGGACAATGTTTGAATAGCCAATGAATTTAATATGTAAAAGGACTTGCTTCTTTTAGGGAAATCTTTTTGAGTTCTTTTTTCTTTTTCTTTTCTATTTGTAAGAATTCATCAGCTACCCTTCCAAGAGTTAAACTATTCCATTAGACAAGAAAATAATGACTATTTCTTATTTAAAGTAGAGAGTCAAAAAAATTCCTTTATAAAGATTACGTCTTGTGTTTTTTCACATCTTTAGACACAGATGTGTACTCCCCGTGGACAAAAACCAGGCAGCCTGTTTCTGAGCACTTTTTATCAGTTCTGACACATCATTGCTCCTATTTCTTCAAGAGGACCACAGGATGTAAATGAATAGTGCCCCACCTCACTATAATTAGTGTCCTTATCTAATAAAGGTGCCAGGGTTCCTCTGTGCTCTATCTGAACTCACAGCCTATTTACTGCAGGGGAGGCAGAGGGACTGTCATCAAGTCCTGCTTAGTGATTGCTGCCACCGTGTACTATTTTAGAGATTTTGACTCACTCGTAACTCAAGGTGGCAACAATGGAAACCATTGCTTTTGGATTTTGAGTTACAAGAAATGAAAAATGCTGTTAAATATATAACTATAAAAACTTCTGAAATGGTGTTGCCCCCTCCCCCCACTGAGGCCATGAAAAGTAAATCAGAAAACACAGACTTTGGCAAATCCAAATACTAAATAAGTATTTAATGCTAAATAAAATCTAAATAAGTGTTTTGATAACCTATCTGAAGAAGCTATATCTTATTTTCTTGTACTATAACAATTCAACTTTTATTTTGGGGCTTCTCATTTCTGCATCACGATTTTTACCACCAGTCTTCACAGTAAAATTTCTTCTTAATTTTTCCTTCCCTCAATTTTTAACTTCTCTGATTCATTTTAAGTCCCATCCACAGGTAGTATATTCCTAAATCTTTAAGCTTGAACTTCTGGATACACATCGTCTTCTCCCAGTGATAACAACACAGTGTTACACCAGATCTCCCCTCTCCTTCTTCTCTATAGAGGGTAGACCTCTGCTCTGTAGTGGCTGGAAGTCTGCTGACCATTACAATAGCCACCAGCCACATGTGCCTATTGACCCCTTGAAGTGTGACTACTCTATATTAAAATGTGCTTTAAGTGTAAAACAAACCCTGGATTTCAAATGATTAGCATGAAAAGAGAATGTAAAATATCTTAATCATTTTAATATCAATTATGCATTGAAATGAAAATATGGTGGCTGTATTAGCTTCAATGGATTATCTTAGTAAGATTATTTTTACATGATTTTCACTTTTTTAAGATGGTCACTAGAAACTATTAAATAATCTGCATGGCTCACATTATCTTTCTAATGGACAGCATGGCTTAGGATGTGACTCTCTGCATACTGTGTAGCCCTGTGATTTCATATACCCCTTCCTTATTCTGGAGCCTTTTGATACAGCTCCTTTTTCACTTGAATTCCTCACCTCTACAGTCTGCTATTTCACATGTCCACACTGCAGGCTCTGGGAACCCTCTTAAACTTAACATTCTTGTACTCACTAGGAATGCATAGAATGACTATTTGGTGTCAGGTATTTTATCAGGAACTGTAGGCGTATTTGGGAACAGAGCATGCTCTGAAAAACACACAAGGTACACCCACGTGACTCGAGATGAGGGTGCAAGGAAGAAAGTAATGAGATACAAGGCACTCAAGGCAAAGAAGTCCCATCATGAAGCTCCTTCAATGCCGCGTGATAGAGTTCAGCTTTTATGCAGAACACAGTGGGTGGTGACTGAGGAATTTGGGATAATAGAGTAACAATAATCAGGTTTACTTTCTTAGAAAGATTAGATTACTGCAGGATCAGAAAAGAATTAAACAGCTGTCATAACAATAAAAAAAAGTTCTGAAGGTTTGAACTGAAGCTGTAGCAATGAGGATAGTTGATTCAGATTTGAAAGTCGTGCAAAAGTGCAAAATGTAGAATTTGTAGAACATGCTAACTATTTAGATAAGAAGGTATTGGTGCCTTTTACTACAACTCGGAATGTGGAGATTTTAGAAACTGACAAATGTCAAGTCTAATTCCTTGAATCTGGGCTTCTTAGAAGACACCCAAGTGAAATTATGTGGTGGCAGGTAGGGGTGGAAAAGTTTGGTGCACAGTATTAAAATCTGAATTAGATAAGTAGTATCAAAACACGGAAGTTGAAAAATAACCATGGGATAGAATAGAGAGTAATAACATAAACTCTGTGAATATATGCATGTGTGTGAAAAACTAAAATATTTAAGCTCCTGCAACTAAATATATGTACACAAGAAAAAACCCATATCCTGAAATGTTAAATGATTGCTTCTGGGACATGGGCTCATGAAAGATTTTTCATTTATTTGTTTGGCTTGACATTATTCTCTAAACTGTCTATAATGGACATGTATGACTTATGACACTTTTGAAGTATTTTGTTTTAATGACAAAAGAAAGAAGATTAGTATATTAAGGTCGGGCATCTCTAGACAGTACTGATATGCTTAGAGCTAAAAGAAAACATTTTCCTTCAACCACCTCCAATAGCACACGCAGCA
Source organism: Catagonus wagneri (assembly GCA_004024745.2). Taxonomy (NCBI): domain Eukaryota; kingdom Metazoa; phylum Chordata; class Mammalia; order Artiodactyla; family Tayassuidae; genus Catagonus; species Catagonus wagneri. The sequence goes on from PVHT020000077.1 coordinate 32,181,335, forward strand.
CAGAATCGGTATTAAAAGTTTAGCTTTTATTCTTCATGGACTCTTCCATTTCACTTACAAATATATGAAAGACAGAGAAATATTTTTGGCTCATTTATTATGTTTTGGCTGATAAATAGATCCCAGTCCTCCCCTCTCCTTTATCTGTATTCTATGCTAGATGATTGTTCCTTGTCCACTGTTATTTTTTTTTATTATTATTATTATTTTTTATTTTCAGGGCCACCTCTGAAAGTTCACAGGCTAAGGGTTAAATTGGAGCCCCAGCCACCAGCTTACACCACAGCCACAGCAATGCCAGATCTCAATTGTATCTGCAACCTACTCTGCAGCTTGCAGCAACCTGGATTCTTAATCCACTGAGCAAGGACAGGAATCAAACCCCCATTCTCATGGATATTAGTAGGTTTCTTAACCTGCTGAGCCACAGTGAGAACTCTAGTCCACTGGTTTTAAATGCTGGTCTATATGGCTGGTGACACTGAATTTTATATGCCCAAGCCATGACCTTTACCCAAAGCTCCAGAATGAATCACTCTTAATACTTGCCTATTTAATATTGACAGTTGGCTCTGTTCTAAGCACTTAGAACTAAATAGATCCGTAACAGAATCCTCGATGCCTGTTCTTTCCTGTAGCAACACCAAACTGTTCTCCCTGACCTCAGTAAAGGATATTTGCTTTCATTCATCCAGGAGAGAGCCAAAAATCAAGTAAATGTAGTCAGTTTCTCAACTGCCAGCTCTACTTCTAAAATATATTCTATATCCACCCACTTTTTCCCATCTCTACTTCCATCACCCTAGTTCAAACTATCACATTCGTTTGTCTGGATTAGCTCATAGTCTACTTCTCTTCCACTCATGTCTTTTTAGAAGGAAAATGGTTTCTATACAAAAACTGATTTGTAAAAATGTACATCAGGTCATCTTAGTCTTTGATTAAAATTATGCAGCTGTTTCTCATTTCTTTTAAAATAAAACCCAGATGCCCTACCATGACAATAAATCCCGTCGTGGCACACGCCTTGATCTCCATCATTCTGGCCATATTGGCTTTCCTTCTGTCTCTCAAACAATAGCAATTAATTCTGGCCACAGGACCTTGGCATTGCTGTTTCTTCTACTTGAAAAGCTCTTTCTCCACATACAAGTAAGCCTGACTCAACTTCAAGCCTAAACCCGAGTGTCACCTACTCAGGGAGTTCTTCCTAATCTTGTGCTCTCTTATTATACATGAATTTATACATGAAAAGTATAAACTTTAAATTAAGCAATGCATGCCATCAACTAAGAAGAATGCTGAGATTGTTTTATGCCTATTTTAAGGTTTTATCACAAATCAATACTACAAGAAAGTGATCATAGACCACATATTTACCCACTCTACGCTTTATAGAAGCAAAAAAAAAAAGAGAGAGAGAGAGAGAGAGAGAGAATCATTTCTTAGTCTATTAACTAATCTTGTCACACTCACACCCCTGGCCCTAATTCCACCAGCCAGCAGCAAGAAAAATGAAAAAAATATGAACTACTTTCCACTTCAAAACTGAATAATTCCACCTTTTACATGTATCTCCTCAACTCCTTAATTTCCTCAAGTAGGAGAGAGGAGGGATTTAAATCACCTCAAAGCAACATGAAAAGGGGAATCTCTGATCTCATGTTAGTTCTTGAGTAACTCGATCATGTTTAACGAATGAATATTATAACCCCAGCATTGTTCTAAATTGATTACATACATTATTTAATGTAATCCTTGCAACAAGGCTATAAGGTAATCTTTTATTATCCTGGTTTTACAGTTGAAGAAACTGAGGCAGAAAAAGGCAATGGCATTTTTGAAAAATTATTACACTGTAAATGGCAGACCTTAGAATTATACCCAGGCAGTCTTCTCTTTAACCCATGCCTTTTGCCTCCATCCTATGCTGACCCGTGGTTGACTCCATCCTTATGTTATTGGCTAGTGTCTGTTGCTGGCATCTACACCTAATGAACTTGTGGTTGAGTCTACTTGGCTTGGCCAGGCACTGGGCTGTCAATTCAGCATTCACCCTACATAGGACCTGAGGGAGACTGAGGAGGTAAAACAAAGCCCTGTCTCAGCCTGCCCATGCCACTCCAGCCACTTACCCAGTGTGGGCCAGTTCACACTATTGTGTGATCACTCTGTTCAGTGGGCTCCTCCTAGACTCTTAATGGGGATTGGGGTCAAGCCCTTATGCCCTTCTCCATTAAGAGCTCATGTCTGACTGTCTCATTCCTCTATTTTTGTCCCATCTTTCCTTTCTCTTTTTCTGCCCCTAAGCTACTGGGCCAAGGAGATAGGCTTGCTGCCTACTTTGTAACACAGACTTTTGCTACCACGTGGTTTCCATCTTCTTAAAGTAGCATTTGTCACCACCCATTTTCTATGGGCTACAACAACAAGATTGCTGTGATAGAACATGGTTTATGGAGGAAAGAGATAAAAACACATTGGTTTAACACCTGTCAAATATTATCCATAACCTCTCTTGTGTGTCTGCTCCAGTGGAACACACGTTAGTGGCAGCAGAGGCTTTGGCTCCTTGTCTGTAGACCAGCTTACTGACTTCTAAATCTCAGTTGTTTACTTCCTTTAAACATATGGTCTATTGGTCATGGATATGACCCTCATAAAGGCCTGTACAATGCTCAGAAGAATAAAATACATTGTTAAACCTTTCATCCATCAAATATCTGTCACACTGCCAGGCCAGGTGGAGTAATAATTGTGCTTGCATGTATCAGCAAATAACAGCGCTAATAGATGAAACTACTTCAAGTAATTAACTTACTCATAACTTTTTTTTTTTTGACGGAAAGAGGCTAGAAAGGATGAAGTCATGAACACCAGGAAAGAATGAGCCAAGTAGAAAAGGTCACCATAGGATCAGGCTGTCTGTTTAAATACTAAAAAGACAAAGTCAGCATGACTACAGACACGTACACACATATGCACACACACACAGAGCCAAACACCAGAAAAGAACTGTAGTTACTGGGTGAATATAGGAGTGAATGAATGAGTAACCTTGGCATATACACTTATATAAAAGAAAAAAAAAGACGAATTTTTTTCAAAGGAAAAAGGAAGCAAATCTGAGACTCATCAAAATTTTAGAGGAAGGCAGAAAAAAAGAAGCCCCAACAAACCAGGAAGGACAGTCAGAGAAGCAAGATGAGAATCTAGGGAGTGATGTAAATGCCTTGCTCTGGGGGGGTGGGGAAAGAGGCCAGATTGTAGTATGTTGAAGAGCAAATGGGGAATGTGAGGAGGAAAGAACAGGAAAATGCTGGGACGATATTTTCAGGGGAAGGTGTGGTGGGATAGTGGGGTGGAGGGAGGTCCCATTCCACGAAGAGAGGAATTGCAAGCATGATGGAAAAATGGACCTTGATCGTGAGGGAGGGCTCACCCTCTGAGACTGGAAGGTGTGCATGCAAATCAGTGTATCAGAATTTGGGAAAAGAAAGTTGAGGGATCTTTCACTTAACAGACTTAATTTTACAGCCGAGTGTAAAGGAGTTGTGAATGAAGGAGCTTTGGAATCAACTGCTCTATTCACACTCTCAGCACTTACACAAGATTTAAATCAAGTCCAAAGAAATGGGGATGAAATATCCCCAGAGAAGGCAGGAAGACAAAAGAGTGAGCAAGAGAATGACTTAAGGGTTAATCCCATCAGGCCCTGCTCTGGGGTGAGAGTGCGGTCACTCACATATCTCACATCAGTAAGAGAAGGTGGAGCCTGGCCTGCATGCTCTCGCTTGGCTTCTGCCATTACCTCCTGCTCTTATAGAATGGAGGTCCCTGGCTCCCCATTCAATCTATAATCAGTTCAGAATATTTATTCAGGTCAACCTGGACACAGTAATTTTCACAGACTGAGGTTTTAAAACAATAGGATTTGATTAAATCTGTACTAATTTTTAAATAAAACTTCTCTGATAGTTCATCAAACACCCTGCACGTTTGAAGAATCATTTCTAACAACCATTCTTTGATGGTAATTTTTAAACTATTTTCTCATAAGTTTATCTGTGCCTGGTCAAACATGAACCATTAGTAACACCATTTGAAAGCCAGAAGTAAAAGGAAAAAGAGAATGAGAGCAAAAAAAAATAAATAAATAAAAGAGAGTGAGAGAGGAGAAACAGAAAAGGAAAATAAAAATTAACTTATGAGCTGAACTTGCAGAATCAAAAATATCTCACCTGGGAAAGAAAGATTTTCTGGGTAGCTCTCCACAATGGCTTGTGTGGTCAGGAGTTTCAGAGTTTATGCCAAGGCGTTTTGGAACTTATACCTCAATTTTCTCTTCTTCCTCATTCTTTTTTTAAAACTACTTCATGATTTCAGTCTTCTGAGATCTATAACGAGACAGGGAACAAATCAAATTTTAGGAGATTCTGGCACACAGGCAGTTTGTGAAAATGAATGCTAAGACACCACAGAACTTCATTTCTTATTAGAAACACCTGCAGCTATTTTTGTGACCTGGAGATTCTAAGTCTACAGTGCTGAGTTTCTTTCATACAGATACTTGAAGAAAGCACAGCATATTTTTTTTTTAATTTTTGGCCATGGCGTGTGGACATTTCCAGGCCAGGGATCGAACCCAAGGCACGGCAGTGACCCAAGCCACTGCAGTGACAACACCTGATCCTTAACTCATTGCACCACAAAAGAACTCCACGGCATCTTTATTTTAAATCACAAGATATACTTTCTTAAATGTGTGTTTTGTCTGATGATCTATAGCCCATTTTAAATCATGTTCATTCTTCGAATTCCCAGTGTGGCTCAGTGGGTTAAGAACCCAACGTAGTGTCCATAAGGATGCAGGTCCAATCCCTCGCCTCGATCAGTGGGTTAAGGATCTAATGTTACTGAAAGCTGTGGTGTAGATCACAGATGCAGCTCAGATCCCACATTGCTGTGACTATGGCGTAGGCCAGCAGCTGAATTTCCAATTTGACCCCTAGACCCAGGAACATCCATACACAGTGGGTGTGGCCATAAAAAGAAAAAAAAATCATGTTCATTCTTTTTTAATTTTTAAATTTTAATTTTTAATATTTTTATCATGTTCATTCTTGATCTTATTCCTCCCCTCAAGAAAATTTCACAAGATAGTATTAATCAATGCAGTGCTTAGAAAAATCTATATAAACTTATGGTTACCAAAGGGGAAAGATGGAGGGGAGGGATAAATTAGGAGTCTGGGATTAACATATACACACTACTATATATAAAATAGATAATCAACGGGGACCTACTGTATAGCATAGTGAATTATACTCAATATTCTGTGATAACCTATATGGGAAAAAATCTGAAAAACAAAGGATATATGTATATGCATAACTGAATCACATTGCTATCACCTGAAACTAACACATCATTATAAATCAACTATACTCCGATATAAAATTAATGTTAAATTTTTTTTAAAAAAGAAAATTTGTATAGAGTTAGGTATGTCACAGTTCTCTTTTATCAGTCTTCATTTTAATTTTTTCTTACCCTGATCAGCAATATAACATCAGTTCAAAACACCAGATCAACACAAAGAAATCAAATTTCTTCATTCTCTCATTTTGCCTTTGTTCTCCTTGCCAAGGAATAATTTCTGTTCTACATAAAGGCAAAGTGAATATCAGCACACATACAAGTATTTGCTCTACACACTTACACAGACCTCTACACACACACACACGCACACACACGAATACACACACACGTGCACAGACACAAACATCAGACTCCAACAGAGGAAGAGAAAGCCTGAAACAAACAAACTTCTGTGACAGATTTCCCAAACTGGACCAAAAATAGCCCTTCCACACAAAAACCACCAATTCAATACAAAAAAACTAGCATCTGGTTACTGTCAGGTCTGTAAATACAGAAAGGACTTTTTATACTTATTTTTCTTTCACCCAACATACTGGGTTTCTCCCCACTGTGTGTATAATGTTTGGAATAGTTATATTTGCTCTTCCTTGTTCAGACAGTCTTAGCAGAATTATGTCAACATACTAGCATTAGTTTGTACTTGTCACCCCCAAATGTGATAAGCTACATAATTCACTCCCCCTCCCCTTTTTTAATAGCTACACCAGTGGCATGTGGAAGTTCCAGGGCCAGGGACTGAATCGCAGCCACAGCTGTGACCTACACTGCCACTGTGCCAATCCCAGATCCTTTAAGCTGCTGCCACAGACAGGGTATTGAACCCATGTCTCTGCAGCAACCTGAGCCACTGCAGTCAGATTCTTAATCCACTGGGCCATAACGGAAACTCCTATAGAATCTCAGATTCTGACAAAGTCAGGTTCTGAAGCAAAGTCTTGCTTCTTCCATAAAAACAGTAAGTTTTTATGCAAACGAAGCCCAAAACAATCTTACCTCACTTTAGCATACATTCCACACAGAACTCTGGTACCTGAAAAATGGCAATAACAACTCCAGAAAGGAGTGAGGGGCTGAACAGTGACCAGGAATTGTCCCCAGTGGCCTTGCTTGAAGATGTTCATGATGTATATCCTGGGCTATGCTGCCAGGTTTCCCAACTCCCGGAGTGCGACGGCCTCGCTGAGAGGTTCCCTCGGACACAGGCCTAGCACAGCTGCTTTTATTTCCCTAATAATGAAAAGAGCAGAAACACATCTGTTTTCATACTTTGCTGTTGACAGTTCACCAAAAAATGTGTATTCAACAGTTTTTATTCAAATAGGCAGAGACATGTTGGGTCCAAAACACAGAAATGTTATACGATGTTTTGGTTTTAAGTTTGTGCAAGAAATTCAATTTTTACATTTTATGTCACGCCTAGAACAAATCTCTCTTCAAATTCTGACAATATTCTTGGTTTCTTTTTTTTTTTCTCGCTTTTAGGACTGCACCCATGGCATATAGAGGTTCCCAGTGCAATTGGAGCTACAGCTGCCCGCCTACACCACAGCCACAGCAACTTGGGACCCAAGCTGCGTCTGCAACCTACACCACAACTCACAGCAACGCTGGATCCTTAACCCACTGAGTGAGGCCAGGGATCAAACCTGAAACCTCATGGTTCCTAGTCGGATTCATTTCCTCTGCATCAGACGGGAACTCCAAATTCTGACAATATTCTTAGTGAGGTTCCAGACAATATCCAGGAGCATCACTGCAGTGTGCTGAAGCTCATTTCTATTTTTGGTAAAGTATATTTTGAGATAGTTATTGGACAGAAATGAATTATGCAAAATATTTCAGTGTTCAAAGCAGGGAATGATAAAGAATACAAATGCACGTATAGTGTGCATGTGATGTAACAGAAACATGTGAGGCAAAGAGATAATTGTTTCTTATAGTTACTCAGTATATCTGTATCTGATAATTTGTTAGATCCTTTCTCCCTTAAAAAAAACCCCAGCCTGACACAAGTGCTATTTCTCTTTGAAAAAAAACTTGTGTGTAAAAAATGCTGATTTTAAAAAGAGCTATTTTTCACTGTATGTAACAAAACATACAGTGTGATTTTACCACTCATGAAGCAGAGAAGCGGAGAGGGATAATAAGATCTATAGCGTGTGAAATTGTATATCCTTCAAAGGAAAGACATTTTCAAACATGTCTTTTCAGGATGCCCCGTGTAGATGAGTGGCAGGTGAGTGGCTATGATCAATAGGGAAGGTTTTGGGAGGAGAACAAAGAAATGAAAGGTTGTTGGCTTTCATCTTAGAGTTTGTTTCAACCACATCAAACAGACATTTAAAATATATAACCCTATGCTATTTAATAATTATTATTATACACTATTATTAATATTTTAGATTATTAGAATTAAGATATTTTAAACACACACCTAGATTTTCTACCTATGGTATTAAAATTCAGTTTCAGAGCTAAATCTTCTGACTAATCTTTTTTATAATTAATTTTAGATTTTTCCATCTAATAGTAACAGTTAATTGACTGTCAGGATAAAGAAGAAATATAGTCTTTTTTTCAGGCAGAGAAACTAAAGAATTTAAAGGGAATCTTATGATTATCCATACATGTCCCCAAAGTTTATATTGCAGAAGAACCTGTGTACACCTAAATGAAATATTGGGAAGAGTCAAGTTGCTTTTCTAATATATGAACAAATAACACATATTCAAGTCACTGGATTACCTTGAAGTAAGGGTCTCACACTTTAGCTACCAGATGGCCCAATTAAAACACAAACATCTGATAGTCTTGCAATGAAAGTAGGCAGAATTATTCAACTCAGTTTCAGGTTAATTTTTTTATATTTATTTCAAAGCAAGTAGAAAAATTTTCAGTTATCTGCACATGCTTTAGTCTATGTCTACACTCCTTTTTATCAAGTCCCCCACAATCTATGATCAATGTAAATTTCCAAGCCCACACATACCCACTTGAACATGTTGAGACTCATCAACTTCAGATATGGTGTCTGTATTCTTTGCACAGGCATTTATTAGCTAACAAACTGACAATAAGCAGTCACTGCCCTTTTATAACTGCCTGTGTAAAACAAAAAAAAGGAAAAGAAAGAAAAAGCTATATCACCTTGTGAAAAATGTTTGCTCTGTATTCACACAGCACACAGTACCCTGTACAGAATGCACAAATGATACTGTTTCTGCTGTCCTGATATCCTGATGCTGAAGATCTAAAGGTTTTCTTTAAAAAAAAAAATCCAAAATCAATCCATAGGGTTAAAAAGGAAAGAGTATAAAAAGAAAGAATGTAAGGACCAGATTCCCCGGTTGTAAAGTAGGTGTGAGTAAGAGGCCAGAAGTTAGATTTTTTCCCCTTGATCTTATAAAAATCAGCATTTTGCAGGAAAGAGAAAGACTAGAAATAGGAGAAGTCTAAAGTAATATTCCGCTTTCAGTTTTTGAATTTCCTAGCTTGCTTCCTCCTCACCGTTTGCCTATAAGCGTTCCTTCTTTGCAGAATCATGTTTTCTGCAGCTTCTTTCTGTAATTTGGCTCATATAAGTTGAAACTCTGAAATTTTGTTTTGCTAACCATTGTCCTCTGTGATGATTCATCATTTACAGACAAGACGGGGTCTTGTAGACAGGATTCTGCACAAAGAGACAAGGGACCTGAATTCTAATCCCAACTCCTCCTTTACTTGGAAATTTATTTTGGCCAAGTCCGCTAAACTGCACCATGGCTCACTTTAACTCATTGATAAAATGAGCATAATAATATTTGCGTTGCCTTACAAAAATGTTGGAAATAGAGAACATTTGGCACATTACACATGTTCTATATTATTACTGTTAGTAAACCTGCCAAAAATTAATTCTAAATTTAAAACTAAAAGCCACAAATGAATTTTTCATTTACTCATTCATATGGAATCTTGAAGCACAATTAAAGGATCTCAAAGTGGCCCTAGGAAATAAGTGGTAAAACAAAACAGCTTTGCCAAATATGAGGAGTTATAAAAATTTCACTCTGCCAGCAGCCATACTGATCTTCTTCCAGTTCTAACACACCCCTTTTTATATAATCAGCGAATTTGCTGATTTAAATACAAGTCTAGGGGAAAAAATTTCCTGAGGAGCTACTTTATGGTTCTTGCTTCCGTCTCCATCCATATCTCACAGTTTCCCCTCCCTCACTGTGGTCTAGCCATAATGGGCTCCTGTTTAATCTTGAGCCTTTGTCATGGTGTCAGTAGCCCTTTGGACTGTTCACCCTGGCCCTATGCCCTCACTGGCCAGCTCATTCTCATGCCTTCCATCTCTGTTCAAACCATACCTTCGCAAGGAGTCTTTCACAACGATGCTATCTCTGTATAAAGATGCTCACCCATCGTTCCCTAACGCATCATTCTCATTGCATTTCCCACTTTTATCTCATTTATTTGTCTAGTATATGATCAAACAAAAATGACATCATCCTTTATTCCTCTCGTTCCTTCAGTCCTATGCTTGATCTATCAGCTAGTCACCTCTATCTCCAAAATGCACTCAGTACATGTCTACTCATCTCCATCTCTTCCTGTCATTTCACTGTCTAGTTACCAACATCACTAGTTTAAACTACCATAGTCCCTGCTTCCACATCTAACTTCACATATTCAATTTTTTCATAATAATCTTTTCCAGAAGAACCTAAGTCAGATTCTTCATGTGCCTATTTTAAAAAGCCTCCGTTGTTCTCCTCATCACTTAGAGGGAGATCTGAACTGCTTAACATGGCCTGCAAGACCTGCCCGTTTCTCCAACCTCACCATCTACCCTCCCTCCTCACTTTGCAAAGTCATACTTCTGTTGACCTCCTTTACGTTTCTCATCAGGGCATTCACTTGTTGCCTCCGCTTAAGGACATGTTCCTCTGGCTTTATACATGACTAGTTTGCTTTCATCATTCAGTTCTTATCTCAAATGCCACTTGCCAGACATGCCCTTCTTGACCACCCTCCACTCTGTCACTTTCCATCATGTTATTATGTGTTCTTTCTTCCACAGCGACTATCACTATCTGAAATACTACTGTTCTTTTATTTACTCACTTATAAGTTTTCTGTATTTCCCGCTGTCATGTTAGATCTTTGAGAGCACGGATTTTTTTTGTCTTTCTCACTGTGATTTCATTAGTACTTAAAATAGGTTCTATCAAAAACAATAGATGCTTAATTCAAATATTAGCTAAATAAATTAATATGTGGTTTATTGCCTGTGCTATTCACAAATACGTAACTTCCATGAAGGAAGGAACTTGCCTGTCACATACATTGCTGTTGTCCCATTACCCAGGCCAGTGGTTGATGAGTACTCATTACCTAATGTTTAGATAGGTATTGAATACAAGATAAATAAATGACTGAGTCTGAAGAAGATAATAAATATAAGCATTTTTAGGCCATAATTCAAAATTTATTTGTAATGGGTAGTGCAGTAGCAGAAGTTAAAAATGCTAATATATCTTGGCAACTTATACAAAAGGCAGGAAGCCAAGAATTTCCTTTGAAAGATGTGACTGGGTCACTAAGTAGAGTTTCTTATTTCAGACTGAAATACTCAATCTCTTAGCTGCTAGGATTATTGCTCACTGATGGCTCACAGCTAAGTTCCTCCCCAGGAATGGCCCTCCCCCAGCTCGAGAGAGGTGCCTCCCCCAGGGTGATGGTGCTCACGTCCAGTGACTGTTAGATAACTGGAGCGTAAGGGCACAGATCCCTTTGCATCAGCCGGAGATGGTGTGAGAACCTCTGTGGAAACTGCATCATGTGTTAGGTGACCCTCTTCCCAGTCTTGCTTCCCTCTTTCCTTTAGAGGTATTGTTCTTGAACTTAAACTTCTATCAGAGCCTATTCCCCCAGGAAACTCATCTAAGGAGAGCTGGCTCTAGGGATGAATTTTAAGATGGCATTTGGGGGAGTTCCCATTGCGGTTCAGCAGAAACGAATCTGACTAGTATCCATGAGGATGCAGGTTTGATCCCTGGCCTCTCTCAGTGGGTTAAGGATCCGGCATTGTCATGAGCTGTGGTGTAGATCACAGATGTGGCTTGGATCTGACATTGCTGTGGCTGTGGTGTAGACCTGCAGCTGCAGCTCTGATTCAACCCCTAGCCTGGGAACCGCCAAATGCTGCAGGGGCAGCCCTGAAAAAAAAAAAGACAAAAAATAAAATGGGATTTCAGAGTTGAATCCACCTTCATCCAGCTTCAGTGAGGACCCATCACTGCTATCAGGTGGAGTTCAGAGAGCCTCCATTATGCTGGCATTGTGCAATTAGAATGGGATACAAGTGGAAGGAAATGTGCTGATAATGGAATAGCTCAGGTGTTCAAGAGGTTCAGGAAAAAGTCATAATTATAAGGGTTATGGAATCAGATGGTTGTTGCCAGAAGCTACCGAAACATTAGGGAAAGAAAATGTAGACAATTAATTACTGATACAAGTCAAATGTGAAAGCCAGAAGGCCTTGGCAGCGTGTATACTTATTTCTGTAGCCCGAAGCACAAAAAGCTGAGGCAGAAACCTAGGCCTTATACCAGGGTATCGCAGGGAAGGATGAGTTTTCAACCTTGTCCTGCAGTGACCTAACTGGCAAGTAGTACCTTAAAACTTTCAATGGGGACTTTGGGGTCAGCGTACTTGAGAACCTTGTATTCCCAGATTCCCTTAAAGTCTGTAGGCCTACAGTGAAAGGCCAGATTCTTAGTTGTGCCACAAGAGAACTCCAAGCCAAATCTTTTTTTTTTTTTTTTTTTTGGCTGTGCCTGGCATGCAGAGATTCTTGAGCCAGGGATCAAACCTGCACCAGAGCAGGGACCTGACCCACAGGAGTGACAACCTGCGACGACCTGAATCCTTAACCCATGAGCCACCAGGGAACTCAATATTCTTAGCTGCATTTACCTTTTTTCTTTTTTTAACAGCAGCCACGGCATATTGAAGTTCCTGGACCAGGGATCCAATTTGTACTACAGCAGTGACCCGAGCCATGGCAGTAACAATGCCAGGTCCTTAACCAGCTGAGCCACCAGGGAACTCTTATTTTTCACTTTACCCATGTACCACACAAGTCTTGGAGCTACCGCTGTAGTCCTACTTTGTGGCAACCTCCTTGGGAGCTTCCCAGGTGCCATCTGAAACCAACCCTGAATGAAGAGGGCAGGGAGAGACCAAAGAAAAGAGGCAGACCAACTCTACCTTGTAGGTGACAAGTTTAGTAAGCAAGGGAGCTGAATTTATGAAGCTTATGTTGGGCAGCCCAGGATGACTTGATTTAGCCCCCACTCACCAAATCTTAAAAGTTTATATGGAAGTTTTAACTGGGTCCAGTCACTGAAACAATCCAGATCTTCTCAGTACCACATTACTATCTCAAGATTGAGCGGGCTCCAAATGCCTGAGTCCAGCTCACAGGTCAAACTGGCAGTCACATCTTAATAGTCTGCCCCAACACACTTTTCCATTTTGTAGGGGAAGAAATTGAGGCCCAGAGGGGTAAAGTGTCTTCTTATGATCTTCTAATTAATCAGTGGCGATGCCAAATCTAAAACCCCAGCATTTGCAATCTTTTATCAATGGTCATTAATGCATTTTTTTTCTTTTTTGCTTTTTTTGCGCTGCACTCGCACGATGTGCAAGTTCCAAGAATAGGGGTCGAATGTGAGCTGCAGCTGCCAGGCTACGCCACAGTCACAAAAACATCAGGTCTGAGCCACGTCTGCGACCTACACCACAGCTCAAGGCAATGCCAGAACCTTAACCCACTGAGTGTGGCCAGGGATGGAGCCTGATCCTCATGGATACTAGTTGGGTTCGTTACCTCACAAAGGGTAACTTTTTTGAAGAATAAAAATAGCCTAATTTCCATCCAGAATTTCTGAACTTAAAAGAGAACAGATGTGTTAAAGAAGTACCAGTGTTTGTCAGCTTATCAAAAGTTATCATGCATGGAGTTCCCGTTGTGGCACAGCGGTTAACCAATCCAACTAGGAACCATGAGGTTGTGGGTTCGATCCCTGGCATCGCTCAGTGTGTTAAGGATCCAGCATTGCCATGAGCTGTGGTGTAGGTTGCAGACGTGGCTCGGATCCCACGTTGCTGTGGCTCTGGCGTAGGCCGGCAGCAACAGCTCTGATTAGACCCCTAGTCTGGGAACCTCCATATGCCGCAGGTGTGGCCCTAAAAAGCAAAAAAAAAAAAAGTTATCATGCATATCTAAACTTATTTACATTTGAGCAGAGAATCTATTATAAAAATACTGCCTTTCCATTTGTGTTTGTTTACTTTAGAACTGATTCACTCTTTCAGAAATGCCTCACCCATCAGGCAATTCTATTACTAATAAATGATTGAATCAAGTGACAACACATCCGCCAGCAGGTGACAAACAGTCACATCCCAGGAGAGCAAGTGATCAGAATTCTCAGTTGAATTTTAAGTGGTTTTGGAAATGTTTACAGGTATTAGCAACTCTTTCTAGTATCTTTTGGCAGCCTATTGGAAGAGCAGGTAGCTGATGATATTGCTTTGAAAGATGTAATTGGTTCAGTAACCATGGGTGATTTTTGTTGTTAATGCTGCTTAGAGTAAAAACAAGAAACGTTTGTTTGGAGGCAGTGTAAACATCTCTGCTCTGAGATAAGCAATTGGTATATCTGGAGAGATGACAAAAGGCAGCCTCCCTAGGGACCTGGCACTGGCTTTTCTAGGCCTTGAAAAGTGACAGAATTGTTTCCTTAGCTGCTAAGAAGCATTATATTAGCTAGATTCTTAAGTAAAATACAAGGGTGTAATTTGAATCCCTCTGGATGCTACACTTAGACTGGTTTACTCCTGTTGTCTGAAAATGAAAATTTTTATAATTTGTACATTATGTACATAATGTCTTTGAACTTTGAGCATCTGCCTGAAACATCTGTTTCAGATTAAATTAAACCTAAAAGTTTCAGTGGTGGAGAATCTGCAACAGATAAAAAGGAAAAATTGTGGGTGTAATGGAGACTGTGCAAGCTTCAGCTTTCTTCTTCTCACTTCAGATTATATGGGAGAAGCCCTTACTCATTTTATTTGGAGAAATAGAAGGAGTTTAATGTTAAAAGTTGGATATCTTTGAAGGTATAGGACCTCTTTTAGGTACAGTGATAAGACAAACCGGCTCACTAATGAAAAAAGCATTTCAGTCTTTAACAACAAAAATCGTTGTATAGTTGACTTTTAATGTTTTTAGAAGCATTTTTTGTTATGATAATTGTTTGGGGAATTTTTAATTCCTAGTATCAATGGGAAATGTATGGCTAATTCTAAATTCCTACTTTCTAGGATGGCTGGTTTTATGTGTCCACTTGGCTGGGTAATAGTTCCCAGTTATTTAATCAAATACTAATCTAGGTATTACTGCAAAGGTATTTTATAGATGTAGTTAGCATTATAATCAGCTGCCTTTGTTTGTTTGTTTGTTTGTTTGTTTGTTTGTTTATTTATTTTTGTCTTTTCCAGGGCAGCATCCACGGCATGTGGAGATTCCCAGGCTAGGGGTCTAATCGGAGTTTTTGCTGTCGGCTTAGGCCACAGCCATAGCAACGCAGGATTCGAGCCGCGTCTGCAACCTACACCACAGCTCATGGCAATGCCGCTGAAGGAGGCCAGGGATGGAACCCTCAACCTCATGGTTCCTAGTCGGATTCGTTAATCACTGAGCCATGACGGGAACTCCTATAATCAGCTGCCTTTAAATAAAGGAGATTACTCTCCGTCCAATCAGCTGAAAGGCTTTAAAAGCAAATACTGAGGTTTCTCTGAAGATGAAATTCTGCCTAAAGACGTCAGAACCACCAACTCCTGATATTTCCAGCCTGTAGACCTGTCTTACAACTTTTGTACTTGCTAACATTCACAACAACAAAAGCAAATTCCTTGAAATAAATCTCTTTATTTGCATATATATGTTGTCTACTTGTTCTAATTCTTTGGAGAACACTGACCAATACACGTTCTGAATAATAAAACTTTTTTGTATAGATGAAAACAGCCCTGATATTTGCAAAATGGCTATTACAGTTCATCATAACTAGCAATTGTTTTAAATTAAAACCCTCTAACTCATCTATTTTCCCATCGGCATTATTTTTATCTCCACATCTTAGTTCCTCATTGATTATCACACCCTCAAATATATTTTAGATTGATTAGTTACTATAAGAAGTCAAATATCAAAAATGGAGGCAATTTTCTTAAATTTTATTTCAAAAAAGTTTTTTTTTCCAAATTAAATAGGAGGAAAAAGGGTCATGTATTAAACTCTTAAAACTTCCTCATCAATGCTAAAAATATTCAAAAAACCTTCCTCTACTCCATCCTTAGCTTGTTATTTGGAGAAGGAAGGAGGAAAAAGGAAGGAAAGAAGGAGAGACAGAGAGAGAGGCTGAAAATAATTTCACATGGCTTGCTAAAATTCCAATAGACTATTACCTAAAGTGGAGACTTGGAAGGAAGAAAAAAATAGGCATTTTGCTAGCTATCAAGGAGTTATCTTCTACAGGAAAAAAGAGATTAATTTTGGTACCTGTCAATCTATTTCAGATTACTGAAGATACATAGGAGTAAACTATTATCCTTATCATCAATGAATTTACAGAGAAAAACACTATGACACCAAATCACAATGGCAAGATCACTAATTTTCTACCACATTTCTCTTTAACCTTGTATATCAGCTCTGCTACTTCTCCTATGCCTAAAGCATTGTGCAAAAAAAAGGAGGAGGGGAATAAATAACAAATTTTATGACCTTAAGCGGTTTAAATGCTAGATCACAGTTACTGTGTTAGAGTTATTTATTGTGCATGGCAGAAACCTGCAAAATTTAGTAGCTTAAAATAACATGAATTTATTGTCTTACAGTTGCGTCAGGAAAATGAAAGCAGCTTAACTGGGTGGCTCTGGCTCAAGATCTCTGATGAGTTGCAATCAAGATGTAATTTTAGTATACTGAAGGCTTAGATCCTCTCCCAAGATGGCTTTCTCACGTGGTGGTGGCAGAAAGCCTTAATTCATTAGCCTATCAACCTCTTCATAGAGCTTCTTGAGTGTCCTCCTAAAATGCCAGGTGGTTTCTCCCACAGTATGTGATTCAAAAGAGCAAGGGGAAATTTCAAAGCCTTTTATGGCCTTGCCTCAGAAGTCACTGTCTGTCACATCCACAGTATCCAGTTGGTTGTTGGATTTAGCCTCGTTCACTATGGAAGGATACAACTAAGATCATGAATATTAGGAAGAAGGGTATTTGGATCCATCTTTGAGGCTTATTACCACAATCATTACATAACAGGGACAAAAACCACATTTTCAATTTAAATCAGCAGATGCAAGAGTTCCCATTGTGGCTCAGTATATTAAGGCCCTGACGTTGTCTCCGTGAAGATGCAGGTTCAATCCCTGGCCTTACTCAGTGGGTTGTGGGTGCAGCATTGCCACAAGCTGTGGCACATGTCACAGAGGAGGCTCGCCTCTGGTGTTGCCATGGCTGTGGTGTAGCCTGCAGCTGCAGCTCCTACTCAACCCCTGGCCTGGAAACTTCCATATGGCGCAGGTGCGGCCATAAAAGAAAAAAATCAACAGATGCATATCAATAGAGTTAAAATTAACATGTCAGTTCTGAAATGATAACAGTAGTATAATCAGTATTAGATTAAATTTATCATTCAGGGTTTTCTGAAAGAGGTAAGGAGTTTTTAAGTGGATTTTGAGAGACTGATTTTTGATGGACAGAGAACATTTAAAGTGAGAGCAGGAGTTCCCGTCATGACTCAGTGGTTAACAAACCCGACTAGCATCCATGAAGACGTGGGTTCAATCCCTGGCCTTGCTCAGTGGGTTAAGGATCTGGTGTTGCCATGAGCTGTGGTGTAGGTTGCAGACGTGGCTCGTTTCTGGCATTGGGTATGGCTGTGGCTTAGGCTGGGGGCTACAGCTCTGACTGAACCCCTATCTTGGGAACCTCCATATGCCATCGATGTGGCCCTAAAAGACAAAAAAAAAAGGAATGCATATTCCAGTTAAATGTAAATGTCTATTATAGTAATCTACTAAAGGGTAAGAATTATTCCCTAAGAGAGTCTGATCACCTAGGATTAAATCGGAGTTTATAGTAACATTCTAACAGTGAGTAAAACATATTTCAAAGTAATCTTCTAGTATTAAGTTAGGAATCTGAGGCGTTACCACCACAAATACCCAAATATTTCTTTAAAATGGATGTTTTCTGGAATTCTCTCATGGCTCAGCAGGTTAAGGATCTGGTGTTGTTACTCCTACGGCTCTGGTTACAGCTGTGGTGAGGGTTCAACCCCTAACCCAGGAATTTTTGCATGCTGTGGGTGCAGCCAATAAGTAAATAAAATAAAATAGATGTTTTCTTTACATAGATGAAAAGAATAAAAAGCCACTGTAACAAGGAACAAATTTAAGGAAATATGCTTAGTTAAATGCACATTTTTCTTTTGTAGATATAGGAATGTGTGTTAACTATTAATGTCACACACACACGCACACACAAATACATTTTTCAGAAGTTTCTCCATGCTTTAATTCTTCATTATATCATGCAAACTAAAATTTGTGAATAAGCTTGTTTAAAATCACATTATCACTATACTGTCAATGCTAACAATTTAAATTGTTTAATTTGCCAAATGTTGGTTAAATCATTCTGAGCAACCTCAGAATTATACTTTGGCATCTCTTTTATTTTCTGTTTATTAAACACAAATACTCTCATCTGCTTGGTAGTTTTAGTTTTCATTACAAGTTAGTCCCTGGGCTTTCTTTACAAACCAGTTTCCAGTAAGTTTGTAATGTGTCAGTTCACAAGACTTAATCCATTACTTTAAAGTATACTGACAAAAAATGTGAAGGATCTGGAAAGTTGGAGAACCCATCTCTGGAATGCAATCCCCACTTGAAATCTTCTTCTTTGGCCGAAGCTCTGTCTGAGTGACCAGTGGGGCTCTCCAGACAAAATGATACGTGGAGTCTCTCCAAATTACTTTTTCCTTCTACTTGAATAAAACAAAACTATATCTAGTAAGAATCAAATTTTCAGAAGGAAGAAAATAGAAATTTCTATTAGAGAAGTGAGAGAATATAAAATCCTTCACTCTTCCTTGGAAAAGACTTGATGTATTTTCTTTTAAAGATCATTAACATATTTGAATGCTTCTCTTTTGCATGGTATGACAGGAAGAATACAATGAAGAATTAGCAGATGTGGGTTCAAGTCCTTACTGTGACACTACTTTATTACATTGCATTAAAACATCTGCTCCACTTTTTACATTTCAGTTTCTTCAGCTCTAAGAACTGGTGCTTTGGTTAGATTATCTCTAAAATTTCTTTAATAGGAAACTCCTTTTATTTTTCTGCCAGCTACCAACTGCTTAATCCTTTAGGAAAATTGGATAGTGTAAATATATCACTATAAAATAAATCGCTATAGAATAAAAGCAGCCAAGTCACCAAGACATTTTTGCAAAGGAAAAAAATCCAAATTTCAGCTATTATTGCATATTTAATGTGTGCTTTAAAATATTCCATAATTATTATTAACTGCCCTAATTTATTCCACCCTCAGCGATTACAGAAAAGAACAGAACAAAATTGAGGCTAGAATTCCAGTAGCTCCAGACTCCAGGCCGAGAGTCTAAAATGTTGTTAGATTGTGAGAGATACGTAGAGGAGAACTGGCCAGTTATCCCTAGTTTTTAAAGTACACCTTGCTCATTTCTATTAACAGATTCAAAACTCCAGAGTGGGCCCCAGACATTTGTACAGGAAAAAAAAAAAAAAAGACTACAAAATCAGGGTCACCTTAACCCTTAAAAAAAAAAAGGCACCATGTGCTTCTTCCTTATCTGAAAAATCTTAGCTATGCTTTCAAGATAATTTCTGGTAGGTTTTATGAGAAAATGCCTCTCTTCATCCCACTGCCTCCCGCAGGAGCTTATGTATGTGATAAGCATCAAGCATTTTGAAGTGCTCTGACGTCTTTATAAACACACTTGTCTGGCCTTGAATCCAGATAACAGTGTGTGTTTTTCATTTGTGAACGATTACTAAGTGACTTTTAAAAATTGGGAAATTTGCAGAGAAATCTACAGGAAAAATTCCCTCCATTTTAAAATATTCCTCTTTCAGGAAAAAAAAATCATCTTTCTGCTGTGCAATTCTTTTGATTTTAGTAATTGCATTTTTCGTTCACAAATATTTCTACCCTCTTGGAATAGAGCTTACACGGCTGTGTTTTATGGAAAACACATGATGCCTGATTTTTCCTTGAATCAGAAGTATTTCTCAAGTTATCCCAAATATATTTTATTTCCTTAAAAGGCAGTTTGGGGGACAGATGGGAAGGATAGAGCCCTTTATAATCATAAAAAGTATTGGTTTCCTGTACAAAATTTTCCTGTCAGTTTCCTATCAGCATTTTTGTCAAAGAACTGACCTTCTAGGCCTTGATGGAGACTTTCGCAAATTTACTGTTTTGCATAATATGGTAACAGAAGTATGTATAATAATGTGTAAAAACCAAAATCAGAAAATTTCTACAAGAGGTAATATAATGACATAATGCAATGTTACTGTTTTAATGGCAGCCAAAGGAGAAAAAAATAGGAGAAAATATGTGTACAATGAACTTTAGTGAAAAGAGTACTGAGCTCCAGTTTGGGCTACTATGGTTTCACTGCTAGATTGCCTTGGAAAGACTTTTGTTCCCTCAGCTATAAAGTGAACAAGTGGGATCTATTTCCCTTAAGGCTTTAAAAACTAAGACTATATGTTCAACTTATCCTGTATGTTATGAACTGAATTGTAGCCCCCTGCAGATTCAAACACTGAAGCCCTAACCCCCTGGAGCTTCAGAATGTAACTGTGTTTGGAGATAGGGCCTTTAAAGAGGAGATTAAGTTAAAATGAGGCCATTAGGAAGGGTCCTAATTCAATCTGACTGGTATCCTTATAGGAAGAGGAAATTTGAACACGGGGAGTCACCAGGGATTCGTGTTCACAGAGGAAATAGTACAATAAAATTAAAGGAACTCAGCTTCTGTTTCTTTCGCTTTACATCACTGTGATCACTGTTTATTTTAAATCTGTGTCTAAATGCAAAAATCTGTAGAACAATAGGGGCTTGAGACTGGAACTAGGCAGAAGCAAACTCAAATAATTCCTTACTGTTAAAAATTTACTTCTAGATATTGTCATGTAGTCTGTATGTGTCGGCACCTCTCTATAACTGGAAGTTCTCTGTATTAATTCATATATTGAACCCAATCTTGACTAAAAGATAAGCCATAAAAACAAGCTTAGATACAGGATTAAAATTCATCAGTAAACACAACAATTATTTAGAATTTAGATGACAAACTATAGCCTGAGCCAAATCTTGCCTGCTGCCTGTTTTTGTAAATCAAATGTTATTGGAACACAGCCACTTCCAGTCATTTATGTTTTGTCTATGGCTTCTTTTTCTCTACAGTACCATGGTTGAATAATTGTGACAGATAATTTATGTCCCCCAAAGCCCCAAATTGTTACTGTCTAGTCCTTTCCAGAAAAAGCTTGCTAACTCTTAATTTAGACCAACAAAAGATTTTTTTCTGGGAAGAGTATTTTCACACTGATACTGTTTTGAGTTACTGGTGTTTGCTGATAATAAAGAGAAATGTACACACTTACTGCCTGCACCCAGGACAACCATTCTTATTGCCCTGTCCTTGGTGAGCCACTGGTGTAAAATGAGCTTTTGACTGAGTAGGAAGCCAGGGCTCAGACTGCAGATATTTGAAGTTGTGCAGATATATTCTCACACAATATATCAATTGGACTTGAGATTCTACCTGGCTGATCCCATGGAGCCATTTGAATACACAGATAGAGAAGAGGTAAAAGAACTTCCTAAGAAAAAAAAAGGGTTTGGAAGATATTATACCTTCTCTTTGAGGTTCAAATGATTAAAATGATAGACTATTTCTATTTTGTTTACCATTGCTGGCCTTAGACATAGAAAACACTCGTACATATTTATAGTGAGACAAAGGAAGCTCTAACTAAGGAGGGATGTTGGAAAAACATGATGGAGACTGAGAATGTGGAATAGATGATGTTGGTTCCAGTCAACTTGGGAATGCATAGTAATTATCCACCTAACCCAACCAGCATGAAATCGTGGGTTTACTAGGGGAAAAACAGGCTGTGTGGGTGAATTTGAGGACTCAAAACACTAGAATTATAAACCTTGGAACCCAAGTTCTATGTGGATATGTGCAGGGGTGAGGGAGGGCACTCCTGACTGAAGGAAATAGTTTCCTCCGTTTTGTCTTTTTTGAATGATCCTCAATCTTTGGAGGCTGGTGACTTAGTCATGGCTTTATTTTAGCAGATTCAAAGACCCAAGACTCAATGGTAACGAGCCTGAAGATGAACATGGAAAAGATAGGAAGTAAGTCTATGAGGTTGTCAGGCCCTGACCCTTAGGCTGTCACCCAGGGAAACAGTAGCCATGCAGCCTCAGGAGCCCTCGGTGGCTCAGGAGGGCAGTGGAGACGGAACCTCCAGAATACATCGCAGAGCATTTGGCTCTGGGAGGAAACGATAGAGTGGGTTGTATGAAGTTCTGTTCAGCGGGAAAAAGAGGTGGAGAGAGAGAGAGAAGAATCAATTTCTGAGCACTGAGAAGTATCAAAATATTTGGGCAACAGAACCCTGAGAAAGATTGGAACTCCTACAAGGGAACGGGGTTGGTGCTTCAAAGTATCGCAATTGGGGTTCTAATGTAATGTCACATAATATTGAGGTAGAAATATTTAGATTATAGAGTTAGGGATATAGTCAGCCAAAATACATAATAATATTCACTGTTGCTTAATAACATGTAATTCCACTGTTCCTTTCTTCAGATACATTGAATCTTGACTTAAGAGAAATGCCATGGTCTGGCCCATTTTGCTTTGGGAGGTTAATGTGACTCTTTACTGGTAGCAAATGGCAAAGTTAAATCATGTAAGCTCAATACCATCAGTAAAGGGAGTCTTGGTAATATGTTACCTAAAGTGGCTATGAGTGTTCTGGTTTTGGTACTGTCAATAGCACACATGTATTATCCATTTCCCAACTTTTACTTTCGGTTTTATTCTTGTCCAGTAATAGACTTGCTCTTTAAATTTGCCACCGTAGGACGGAAGAGTATAAACTTAAAAAAAAAAGTTTTTTTTTTACTTTGTTTACTTTGTTTTCATTTCTAACCTTGTTTTGGCCTCACTGAAATGCAATAATGACTGAACACTGTTAACATCCTTTGGTTGAGATGGTTATTTTTTATTTCAGATTTAGGGTATTTATTTCATAGATTTTCTTCTTGGATAGGATTTTCCTGTGATCACTAAACCCTGTGGTGGGGGGAGGGGGGAGTGTTAGAAGAGAGAGGGAATCAGGAGTCAGAGGGAGGGAGAAAGGAAGGAACAAAGGAAGGAAGGAACAAAGGGAAGAAAAGAGAAAGGTCAGGCCAGCTGAGGTTTCAAATCCTGTCACCCACATTCCAAAGCTCTCTTGAGCCTTGATTTCCATACTTATAAGAAGATGATGCAGTGCGATGGTCAAATTAAATATCAGATTAAAATTCTCAATATCTGGTGAGAGTCTACTTCTTAGTTTAGATGGCTGTATTTTTTGCTGTAACCTCACAAAGTGGAAGGGTCTCTCTCTCTCTCTCTCTCTCTCTCTCTTTTTTTTTTTTTTTCTCATGCTGGCATAGGTTTCTGGGTCAGGGTTGCAACCTGTGCCACAGGAGTGACAAAGCCCAATCTTTAAGCAGCTGAGCCACCAGGGAACTTCCTCTATGATTCCTTTTATAAGGGCACTAGTCTTGTTCCTGGAGGATCTGCCCTCAAAACCCAATCATCTCCTAAAGGGCCCATCTCCAAATACCCTCACTTTAGGGATCAGGTTTCAACATATGAATTTAAGGGGACATAAACATTCAATCTATAGAAGTATGGTCGAAATAAAACTTTCCAAAACCTGTAAAATACCAAAAGCGGGAGGAGAAGGAAGAAGAGAAGGGGTATTGAAGAAATTTAAGGGCTCTTTTAGAACTGAAAAGTACAGGCCACCAGAAAAGGCACTGGAGTAAGAACAGGCCAGCCACCTAGAAACAAGGCAACTTGTCACTCTGACTTTTCTTTCCTGGGCTCTTGATGTTCTCTTGTCTGAATCCAGCTCATTTTCCCCTGAGTCTGCAGCCTGGCTGCCTTCCCAGCTTCCCCTTGCTACTGCCCACCCACAGTTACCCCTCAGGGCCTTCCTTTTAAAGTACCCCTGGTGATATTGTAGGCTGGGCCCTGATATCAAATGCCTGTAGGAGAAAACAGGTAGGAGGAAGAGGAAGGCCAGGGGAAAATATTAGGGAAAGAAGTTTAAGAGCAATTAGAAAAAGGAAGAGTGGGAACTAAAGTGGGAAACAAAGATTTTAAACAGTGACAAATAATGTCACGATGACATCTCACATTAAAAATTAAAGAAAAAAGTTATTGGGAATGCCCAATGTGGCTTAGTGGGTTAAGAACCCACCTTGTGTCTGTGAGCATGCGGTTCAATCCCTGACCTCGCTCAGTGGGTTAAGGACCAGACGTTACTACAAGCTGCGGCGCAGGTCACAGATATGGCTGGGATCTGGCCATTGCTGTGGCTGTGGTGTAGGCCAGCAGCTGTAGCTCAGATTCGACCCCTAGCCTGGGAACTTCCATATTCCACAGGTTTGGCCCTAAAAAGATAAAATAAAATAAAAAAGTTATGAATTTTTAAATTAAGGCATAATTGAACTTAGAGCTACTTGTATATTTGCTTTTCATTTCTATAAAAACTGCTCAAATTCTGCTTAAATATATTGATACAGGAAGATATTTTTGCAGTCTCAAACCTCCTCCCTTTCTTCCACCTTTTTGACAGTTCTTGCCCGATAGAGTTGAGAAATTACAGAAAAAATATTCTAACAAGAAAAAATGTTTCCAAGCCAACTTGTAAATTATGATGCAAAATCTATGCAGCAGAGTTTTACATTCTACCATCTTTATTGGCTTTACATTTCCAATTCTGAGGTAAAAAGTACAAGCTGGACAACTTCTAATTTTTGTAATAAAAATGTGCTACATCCATGTCCATATAATTAAGTTTTAAACTTCACCGTAAACTAAGGGAGATTTTCGACCATGTAATAGGTTGCAATATGCTGTCATATTTTAGTTCTCTGTCTCAGGAACTCTTAAGTTTGTTTTTTGCTGTGTTTTTTTGATGTTATTAGTTTTGTTTTGTTTTTCAGAACAAATATATGTCAAAGAAGAAACAAAACCTTACGTGCTCATGTTATTCACCATTTTTTTTTTTTTCACCTAATGTTTCAATGGCTTAAGAAAGTCAGTGTTCCATGAGAACAAATGAAGTGGGTGGGGTGCAATGAAAATAAGCCTTGGGTTATGTTGTAAGAAAATGATTTTTTTTTAAATGAGGATGACCTCAAGCCCTCAATAGCTTGGATTTAATTTCCTGTAGAGTAAATCCATTCTCAGGCACCCGTGGATAAGTTTGTTATTTAGCACTTCACTGAATCTCTTTTTGAAGTTTACAAAGAAACAGACTTGGGGTCACAGAGTCCAAGAGCTTTGCCTTGTTCTCAGTGGGAGTGTGGACCATCCCCTGACACACAGCTCTGACCCTTTAATACATGGTCATTGCTTTTTTGCCCTTGATCACTGGCTAGGAATTATCCATGCGCAGAGAACTGCTGTTGTTAGCTTTGGTCATACCGTACATTCCTGGTAAAAACTGAAGAAGGATTACTGGAGAGGGAAGATGGAAGAGAAATTGCATTAGCTTGTTTTGTTTTTCTTTCAATGCATTATCTACATGGAGCCTAGATTTTGTCTCAAGAATAACATAGAATCATTTGGGTTTTTTTTTCTTTTTTGATAATTTTGAATTATCCAACCATTAACGATTTTTTTTTGCTTTTATAAACATAGATGTTTATGATAGTAAAAATCTTTCCTTAAATAGTTACAACTGGAATGAAAGTTTGCCAAAATAAATCTCCTGGGTTATCTGGTCCCATGTCTTTACCTCCTGGATAATGCATGTGAGCTGTGAGGAAACCCAGGGAGGCAGGAGCCTCTTCCAGGGTCATGCAGTGAGTTAAATAAAAGTCTAGCTGGGACTCCAAGTCCTTGGACTCAGGGGAAATGTTCTCACAGGACAACCGGTTGCGTCCAGGTAGAATGCATGATTCGTCCTTTTCTTTTGGGATCTTTCTGATGTTTTACATAATACATCTCAAGTTTTTACAGTTAAGGATATTACTGATGAAAACGTGGAAATGATTTCAGAGTCAGTGCTTCCTTTTCAGTATGTTCTGAGAGGCTGAGAACTGATTCACAGCAGAATCCTGGAAAGCTCCTCTTAGCTCGTCATGGCAAGTTTGCTGAGTGGGCACTGAGAGCTATACACCAGAGGATGATCACATTGGCTAAATGTACTTTCCTAAATTCACAGCATTTGATTTTGCTTTTATAAAGTGAATCCTCTCTTCATAAACAGACTTCTTTTCCAAAAAATTTAATATAGGATCGTAGTAAAGGATAAGTTACTGTGAGATTTTACTCTCTAGAGAATCATCCATATTACATTTTAATGTAGGATGAGAGTGTCTAAAATAATTACTCTAGATATTTTCTTTCTGACTCACTGAAAAAAAGCACATAATAGATATAACTTCTAATAGTAGGCTACTGTAGTATTCCAGAATTTTAATACTAAAAATTCTGGGAAATTAAATAAATCTTGAAGTTTGAAAAATCTTGAAAATTTTCCTAAATTTGCTATATTTTTCAAATTATGGAAGAAATTTTTAATCTCTAATTGTATTGTTTATATTGTTATATTCAGAAAATAAACTATAAATTTATCTATAAATTTAGATGTAGTATGATTTTATTTCACTTAAGTTTCAGTCAAGTTAAGCTTATTGATATCTAAGACAAGAAACCAAACAATTTAAAATATCAGACTGTATTTAATTGTCTCTGGAAAATGTTAAAAGAATAATTAAATTCCCAAAAGATAAAATTATTTAAATTTTCAGTGGAATAAGAGCATATAATTCCAAAGGTTTTATTATCAAAATTTCTATTTTTAATCAATATTACAAAAATACTTTCAATATTTCAAAGTAGGAAAAACTTGGGTGAAGATTTACTTTAATTTTATAACAATCAATCAATTTATAATCCCAATTTACAGTGAGTTACTGTATAATGGTTGCATTATATAAACCAATCAAGGATATCTCAGGGTTAAAATTTGAAGTTAAATACCTTAAATTTAAAATATTCAGTAATGCGGAGTTCCCATCATGGCTCAGTGGAAATGAATCTGACTAGGAACCATGAGGTTGCAGGTTCGATCCCTGGCCTCGCTCAGTGGGTTAAGGATCTGGCATTGTCGTGGGCTGTGGTGTGGGTTGCAGATGCACCTCGGATCCCACGTTGCTGTGGCTATGGCTATGGCATAGGCCAGCTGCTCTAGCTCTGATTAGATCCCTAGCCTGGGAACCTCCACATTGCCATGGGTGTGGCCCTAAAAAGACAAAAAAATAATAAAAAATAAAAAATAAAATAAAATATTCAGTAATGCTATTTTTTTCTCAACTCTGAATTGTTACTACAGGATGTAGTTAGTAAAATTCTTCTTAGTCTTTAGACTGTATTGCATTGCCAAAGTATAACAGATATACCTGCTTCTGGAAGTCTGTGTTTGTAGTGTTCTTTATTTGATGGTAATTAAAAAAAAAGCTACTTCTTCACAGGAAGTTAGAATTATATTAGGAACGGAAGACTCACCAGGAACTTTTATCCACTAACCTTTCCCTTTGTTTTTATAGTTACTACTATTAAAAATACATTGTTCCAGTGATAGGAATTACAGGTTCCAGTAATTAGGGGAGAACATGTCTTTACTTGGTAAGTTTCAGCACTGCTTTGGTTACTTCTTGGCCAGGACACCTATGCAAGCACATTGCCTAAAAGAGCCTGTGTCGAGCAGCAGAGCGGGGACTAATGGGCCATAAAACACACTTGACTCCTGGTCTCTAGGGAGCTTCCTGATTTCCTGAGTCCATGAATAGAGTCAAAGACCAATGTGTTGAAACCAAGGATAGGCTGTAAGCAGAACCGCACAGGAATAACAACCAGACTCTTTCAGTGTCGCAATCAGCTTCCAGGTACTTCCTTCTTGTCTTCCTGAATGGTGCCCTTTTTGTGAGAACCACCCTGTCATCTTCCTTTTTCAGCAGGTAACTAATTCCTGCTAAGACATTAGCTAACGTCAGTGTACAGTGCTAAGTCAATGCCTCACGCTATTTGTTTTGTGATGCACAGTTCACTTAAATGCACTTTCTGGATCCCCTCCATCCAGAACACACACACACACACACACACAAATGTGAAAGAGATATTTTGGGTTTGAGGACTGCTCTGTGCTCTACAAATGGCACTGTGTGTATTGTGATTTCCCTCAGGTTGTATGACCTACATAGGAAGCCCTTTCTCTTCTGCTGCCAGATAACTCCTTCCTGGTTCATCCAGTTCATCTTTCACCTTCAATGAAAAATTGTAGGTACATGTGGAAATACAACTTCATTTTTCTGGTGTTGAAGTTTTAACAGATAAAGTTTGCATTGTAAATGCAAAGTGATTTTAAAAATGAATGTCAGCCTGGGGTTTCTTATTTTTGTAGACATCAACACATTTTGAAAGCTAGATAATAACAAAAATATGAAATTATTTTTACTGTCAAAGGCCAAAGAACAACAACCAAAATGAATGGACAAATGAGGAGGAACTAGATTTTATTTAGCTATTATTAGAATAGGGAACACATTCTAGGTCCAAAGATCAGAGTGTCCTGGCAGGTGTTTTGCCATCAACTTTAATGGAAAGGAGTAGATACATTATAGGAGGAGTGATTTCACCATGGGATTGGTTTTGTCATCAGAGGGATCTCAGTCAGTCTGATGATAAAAAACAATGTTCATCTTTGTATCTAACAAGTTTGGGGCTTTTTGGTGTGAAGAGGAAGCTCAGGTAATTATATGAGACAAAGAATGGGAACTTAGAGAGTCTGTGTTTGGTTTGGTCACAGATAAAGAAGGGATTCATTTCAAGTCTTATGGGAATCAGAAGAAAAAGTTGCAGTGAGTCTTAACCTAAGTCATAAGAGAACAATGGGCCTTTATAATAAACACTGAGAAATTTTAAAAGTATTTACTCATTAATACATTGAAAATAACAATATATCGGAGTTCCTGTTGTGGCTCAGGGGAAATGAATTGGACTAGAATCCATGAGGACACAGGTTTGAACCCTGGCCTTGCTCAATGGGTTAAGGATCCAGCATGGCCATAAGCTGTGGTGTAGGTTGCAGAGGCAGCTCAAATCCTGAATTGCTGTGACTGTGGTGTAGTCCAGCAGCTGTAGCTCCAATTCAACCCCTAGCTTGGGAACCTCCATATGCTACAGATGCAGCCCTAAAAAGACAAAACAACAAAAACAAAAACAAAACTAAATCCCTAGCACCTGGGTGATGTGATTTTAGAGCTAATTATATAATTTATAGTTCATACAAATAATATTTTAATAAAATACTATACTACAAAGTATATACTACAAAAGCTATACTACAAAGCTATAGTCATCAAAACCATATGGTACTGGCACAAAGACAGAAACATAGATCAGTGGAACAAGATAGCCCAGAATTAAACCCACACACCTACAATCAACTAATCTATGACAAAGGAGGCAAGAATACATAATGGAGAAAAGACAGCCCCTTCAATAAGTGGTGCTGGAAAAAATTGGACAGCCACATGTAATAGAGTGGAATTAGAACAATTCCTAACAATATACAAAAATAAACTCAAAATGGATTAAAGACCTAAATATAAGACCAGATACTATAAAACTCTTAGAGGAAAACGTAGACAAAACACTTTCTGACATAAACAACAGCAATGTCTTCTCAGATCCACCTCTTAGAGTAATAACAATATAAACAAAAATAAACAAATGGGACTTAATGAAACTTAAAAGTTTCTGCACGGCAAAAGAAGCCCTAAACAGAATGAAAAGAAAACCCACAGAATGGGAGAAAATATTTGCAAATGAAGTGACTGACAAAGGATTAATCACAAAAATTTATAAATACCTTCTGAAGCTCAATACCAAAAAAGCTAACAACCCCATCAAAAAAATGGGCAGAAGATCTAAACAGACAATTCTCCAAAGAAGACATACGGATGGCCAAAAAATACATGAAAACATATTCAACATCACTCATTATTAGAGAAATGCAAATCAAAACCACTATGAGGTACCTTACATTGGCCAGAATGGCCATCATCAAAAAGTCTACAAACAATAAATGCTGGAGAGGGTGTGGAGAAAAGGGAACCCTATTACACTGTTGATGGGAATGGAAATTGGTACAACTGCTGTGGAAAACAGTATGGGGATTCCTTAGAAAACTAAAAATAGAATTACCATTTGATCCAACAATCCCACTTCTGGGCATCTATCCAGAGAAAACCATTACTCGAAAAGACACATGTATTCCAATGTTTGAAACAACCTAAATGTCCATAGACAGAGGAGTGGATAAAGAAGATGTGGTACATATACACAATGGAATATTATTCAGCCATTAAAAGGAAAGAAATAGCAGCATTTGCAGCAGCATGGATGGACCTAGAAATTATCATGCTAAGAGCAGTTATTCAGATAGTGAGACACCAATATTAAATGCTATCACTTACATGTGAAATCAAAAAAAAAGGACACAATGAACTTCTTTGCAGATCAGATACTGACTCACAGACTGAAAAACTTAAGATTTCCAAAAGAGACAGACTGGGGGCTAGGGGGCATGCACTGGGAGTCTGGGATGGAAATGCTATAAAATTGGGTTGTGATGGTCATTATACAACTATAAATGTAATAAAATTCATTGACTAATATAAAAAAGCTATATCCCTATCACCTGGGTGATATGATTTTATAGCTAATATATAATTTATAATTAATATATTTTAATAAAAAACTATATTTTCAAAGAAAAATTTAGTGAAAAGATTGCCATTTCCATTTTTATTTTAACACATTTTGTAAAGTCTAGTTTAGTATAAGGGAGCTGGAATTTCATACTGATTTCTGCATTCATTCCATTGCAATATACTGTTTTGAAGTAAATGAAGAATATCTAGCTTTACACAGATGTAGTTAGAAAACGAAAGAGGAGACTTTTTGGATAATTGCAAATATTCTTCTTTGATACTATGTCAAAACTCAACAAGCTATGCAGTTTCTTAAGATTATTATGATAGGGGTTAAGAAACTATGTCATGAACTTTCCATATTTTACAATCTATTGGCCTATTTTGCTCTTTTTTTTTAGCTTGATGTGGGATCTCATTTACCAGGCCAGGGCCAGGGATTGAGCCCAGCCCGCAGGAGGGAAAGCACCAAATTTTAACCACTAGACCAACAAGGGACTCCCTATTTTGCATTTTTTAACTCTCTTAACTCTCATATATACCACATAGCAGTGTTAATTATATTTATCATGTTGTATGTTATATCCCTAGTACTTATTTATCTTATAACTGGGATTTTATACCTTTTGACTGACTGCCTTAATCTAATTCTCTCTCTCCCCACCCCCCCACTACTTGTAACAACAAATCTGATTCCTTTCTCTATGAATTTGTTTGCTTGTTTTTAAAGTATAATTGACCTACAAAATTATGTTAATTCTTATTACATAACATAGTAATTTAGTATTTCTACACATTTCAAAATGATGACAACAATAAGTCAATATGGCACCAAATATATTACATAGTTGTTAAGTATATTCCCAATAAACCATATATATATATGTGTGATTATTTTTAAGTTGCTGATTTCTTAAGTTCAAATGCATCTTAGCAATCCTACATTTTTTTTTTACTCCCCCATCACACTGACATCATATTATACATATTTTAGTTTTGTATATCTCTTAACTACTTATTGTGGATATAGATTATTTTACTACTTTTATCTTTTAAACATACTACTAGCTTTATACATGACTGATTTACTAACTTTATTGCATATTTGCTTTTACCAATGGGTTTTTCCTTTTGTAATTTATTTTACTTTATTGAAGTATAGTTGATCTGTAATACTGTCTTACTTTCAGGTGTATGACTTAGTGACAATATTTTTACATATTATAGACTATTCAAAGTTATTATAAAATATTGGCTATATTCCCTGTGCTATATAGTATATCCTTGTAGCTTATCTATTTTATATATAGTATTTTGTGCCTCAATTCCCTATCTCTTGGAGTTCCCGTCGTGGCGCAGTGGTTAACGAATCCGACTAGGAACCATGAAGTTGCGGGTTCCTGCCCTTGCTCAGTGGGTTAACGATCCAGCGTTGCCGTGAGCTGTGGTGTAGGTTGCAGACGCGGCTCGGATCCTGCGTTGCTGTGGCTGCGGCGCAGGCCAGTGGCCACAGCTCCGATTAGACCCCTAGCCTGGGAACCTCCACATGCCGCGGGTGCGGCCCTAAAATGACAAAAGGCAAAAAAAAAAAAAAAAAATTCCCTATCTCTTCCATATATTCCCTATATAAGTGATAACATACTATATTTATCTTTTATATTTACTCTATTTATCTGATCCATTTTACTAAGCATAATACTCTAGGTCCATCCGTGTTGTTGCGAATGGCAGAATTTCATTCATTTTTATGGAGGAGCAATATTCCATTTTATATATATATATGTCTTTACTCATTCATTTGTTGATGGACACTTAGGTCGCTTCCATATGTTGGCTATTATAAATAATGCTACTATGAACATTAGGGTGCATCCTTTCATAATTTTAATATTTCCAGTTGTGACCTTATTTTTCACTTAGAGAAGTCCCTTCAACATTTTCTGTAAAGCCAGTTTGGTGGTGTTGAACATTTTTAGCTTTCTCTTGTCTGTAAAATTTTTGATCTCTCCATCAAATCTGAATGAAAGTCTTGCCACGTAGACTATTCTTGGTTTTTTATCTTTTTTATCTTTTTGAATATACTGTGCCACTCCTTTCTGACCTGTAAAATTTCTGTTGAAAAGTCAGCTGATGGACTTATTGGAGTCTGTCTTGCATTTGTTTGTTTGTTTGTTTGTTTGTTTGTTTGTTTGTTTAGGGCCACACCTGCAGCATATGGAGATTTCCAGGCTAGGGGTTGAATCGAAGCTGTAGCTGCTGGCGATGCCACAGCCACAGTAACACAGATCTGAGCCACGTCTGCGACCTACACCACAGCTTATGGCAACACCAGATCCTTAGTCTACTGAGCAAGGCCAGGGATCAAACCTGCATCCTCACGGATACTAGTCAGATTCATTTCCTCTGAGTCATGACAAGAACTCCCTATCTTGCATTTTGAATTGATTTTTTTTTTTCCTTTTTATGGCTGCACCTGTGGCATATGGAAGTTCCTGGGCTAGGACTGTGGCTGTGGGCTTATGCCATAACCACAGCAACATCAGATCTGAGCCACATCTGCAACCTCTACCACAGCTTGCAGCAATGCAGAGATACTTAACCCACTAAGAAAGGCCAGGGACAAACCTGCATCCACACAGACACTATGTTGGGTTCTTAACCCACTGAGACATAACGGGAATTCCTGAATGGCTCTTTAACCCATGCATGATTTTGTAACATTGCATATTAGTCTTATGGAAAATATCAAGTCACTGAGTAACAAAGATCTTCTAAATGTTAACACATTTTGTAATATAATATCAAGAAATAACATTGATTATTTTTGCCATTGATCACATCAGAAAAGTCTTTTAGTATTAGGAAACTCCTAGTGTCGGTTAGTTTTCCAAAATTCTAAATTTTGTTTTGAAGCTTGAACCTTATAATTGACAGCAAATACTGTCAGTTGTTTTCCTTGAACATTTTAAAGAACATTTTCCCAAATACCAAAGTCCCCCAAACTATAGTTTGTCTATTAATTAGCCCTTATTTCAAGTAAAATGGTGTTCCATGAAAAAATGAGCTAGTTTATTCAGCCTGGAAATCAATTACATAAGTGCTTTTCCTCAAGACAACCACTGTTGTTGTCAACAATAGGCAACAGAAATGTTTTGAGCATTTTTCATTTCTTCACACAGAATATTAAAAGAGATCCACTCAAGGGATGCGATTTAATAAATATAGAATTTTTATTGCTTCATCAAGAATATTCTTAAGTAAAACTGGCTTTTTTTTTTTTCCACTGTGAGCACATAGCATTGAAAAATGCAATGATTCCTATGACATTTTCAAGCCACTGCCTTGATTTGGACTAAGGAGCCAGCAGTTTTACTCACCAGTGCTTTTGCACTATCAATGTAATGTCAACATAGTAAAGCTGTAAATAGTGTCCCTAGTACTATTATGAAAATGCTTTTAACTTTGAAAAGGTGTTGAGAACTCCCAAGAGCCATCAAACCACACTTTGAGAACTGCTAATATAATAACCACTAATATAATAATAATATATAACTGCTAGGTAAATAAGGAGCCAAAAAAATGGCATTTCTTGTACCAAACATATTGCTCCCCTCACTATATTTTTAATGCCTTTAGACAGAGAATGCATTCCCCAGTTTACTATATTTCCCACCAATTTCCCCTTTTTGTCCCAGTTCCTACTGCCTTCATTTATGTTAATTGGCCTCTGTAGATATTTGAGTCTACAATTTCACCTTGTTAATTCAATAAGATGAGTAAAATCTGAGGCATAAATCTTGGAAAGTGAGCATTTATAGACAGCATAATTGTTTCCTTTGAAAATTTAAGAAAATCAACTGGAAAAACCTTTAACAGTAACACAAGTTCAGTCAACATTCCCAGTTACGATATCAATAAACAAAAATAAATAAAGTATACAATCACAATATCAATTTTAAAAATATAGAATGCCTAAGTTTGAATCCAACAAGAAACATGTTAGATTTAAATGAAGAAAATTATAAAATTTAACTGAAAAACCTAGAGTAGTCTAATCAATTAATAATAACAATCACAGTAGTGATAATAACACTATTCATTAGCATATATTAAACATTACGTAGTGTTCCACAATCTTTTGTCATATTATCTCATTTCATCCTCATAATAACTCTTTCATATCAGTACTCTTAAAACCCCCACTTTATAGGTGAGGAAACTCAAGCATAGAGAGGTAAAGTGACTTGTCTCACATAACTAAATCCATCTATTAGGTTATGTTTTTAAATGGGATAATTCAGATTCATAAATAAGTCAATTCTCCTTAATTTAATTTATGATTCATGGATCTTAATTAAAATCCCATTTTGTTATTTCAAAATAAATCTTGACAAGATAATTCTAAACTTTACATGAAAAAGAAAAATCCTTAATAACAAAAACATTTTTAAAAGAAAGAGGATTGTCTTACCGCATTCCAAAGACTCTTTGATATTAAATTAATAGTCATTTTTATATTTGTTGCAGATACAGAGAAAGAAATGAATAGAATGGAATAGTGTACAGAAAATTGCCTGTATATGTACATGTTTATGATAATAGTTACATTTCAAATCAGTAGGAGAAAGATGTGGAGTACTTGATAGTTTGTGAAAATAGTTTATTCATTTAGAAAATCATTAAGTTAGACTTCTACATATTGTGTAGTATGGAAAAATAAACTCCAAATGAATAAAAATGAAAAAGCTAAACATAAAAAAGTAAGCCATAAAATAAATAAAATATGGAAGAATATTTTTATAATTTGATGTATTGAAAGACTTCCTAACCAAGATTTTAAACATTCCAGAAAACATAAGGAATAAATTAACACTTCTGGCCACATTTTTAAAAATACATTTAAACAAAGAACTTCAAGGAGACAGAAACACCATACAAATGTTAAAACTCAAGTAATGGTGGAATAAAAATGGATGTGATTTATTTAACAACTAAACATTAATATCAAACCATATAGGGAGTTTTTATAAATAATTAAAAAGTTGACATGCAACCCAAGTTTCAAAGTACAGGCAAAAAAGAGAAAAAGATAATTCCAAAAAGAATATAATTGCCAAAAAGACATTTGAAATTAGATTCACTCTCACTAGTTATCAGGAAAATAAATTTTTAATGACATAATATTTTTTATCAGAATAGCACAATTCAAGGATTAAAAACATGAATTATTGCTTATAAATGAAGATTCTCAAAGAGTCGAAGGCAGTCTAAATTGGGTGAAATCTCTTGGAAAGCAAGTTGTCAGTATCTACTTATATTTTAAGTACATATCTTCTTGTTGGAGCAATTTCTTTTCAGGTAATCTTTTTTTTAAAGAAACAGATATTTGTGCTCAAAGATATAGGTTCAAAGGTGATCACTGCTTCTTTAGCTATGACAGCAAAAACAACCAAGCAAATATATAAACAAAATAGCTAAGAAGTTAAATAGGCATAAACGGGTATGTGGGTTATTTAAATTAGGTAAACCCAAGTTATGGAATACTGTACAGCTGTTCCCAATAACCATGAGCTACTAACATGAAAACATAGAATTATATATTGTCAGGTGAAAAAAGATTATTATCGCTTCAGTAGGTTTACTGAATAATGACCTCCCCCATTTTGCTCACTATCGTTTTGCATAATATGAATTTTTCCAGTGAGAATATATTGATGCATATGTAATAAATATGTATATTTGTTATATTTGAAATATATATTTCTAACGTATTTGAAAAAAGTTCTTCTTTCAAACTTTTACTCTTTTTATGGCAGGCGCAGAGGAAGGCACTCAATTTACAGAATTACGATCCTTACCTTCCAAATGTCTTTGATCTGCTGGGAGAAAGAGATGCATTAACACATAAAATCCTGACACATCGTATTAAGGATCATCATCAAGGTGTGCACAGTTTCATACTAACAAAAAGGGATGGATAATACAGTTTAGATAAGGACAAATCTGTCAGGGAGAGTAGGAAACAATGTGTCAGCAACCTAGCTCTTGAAATGAGAAGCTTCCTAGGAAGCAAAGACAAGGAGGATAGTCCTGGCAGAGGAAACAGCATATGTAAAAGGAAACCAAGATAATGGAGCAGTAGGAATCAGCTACCATTTTCTTCTCTAAATTATAGTTGTAGCCTGCGTACATAAATATGTCTGTCAAATACTAGGCAAAAAAATTTAATAATTATGAATTTCTACAATACTTTCAATGTCCTGTTTAAAAACATTTTGTGTGTGTTGTTGTGTTTTTCTTTCCTGCTACTAATCTAGGGATTTTTCCACTGGCCGCCTTTCCACATTCTAAGCGATCCTAGCTTTCACAATCGGAGATGGTCTCTCCTTCCTTGCCCCCACATTTGCTTCGTCCATAGTCATTGTTTTAAAGTCAACTGCCTGGTTTTGTACTGCATCTTGAGAAAGCTCGCATGACTAGGGTCTTTTTTAAATGTCCAGCTTTTTAAAGTATATGGTGATCTGACAATGTTTAATGTCAATAGAAGTTAGAATACATTTCTTCTTAAAAGCTTATCAAATATAAACTTTGGCAACAAAGCCTTAATACAAGACCATATAAAAAGTCTTATAGGCAACACCCTGCATGGCCTGGAAGGATGTGTGTCTACCCTTCGCTTTCCTTGCATTCCCATCCATTTGTTCATCAATAATAACATTTATCCGTTTTTCCTTGCTAACACGTTCTATGCTTGCTGGTTTCACTCGTATTTTTTCTAAACCACTGGCATATGCAAAAATTGATCACACAAATGTTCACTTTAAAGATATGATGCTCTGAGCTAAAGAAAAGCAAGCCTCAGAGTTCTTGTGTGAAGTTTAAACAGTAAATGCCTAGAACCTTATGTCCCAGACACTAAACTGGTGGCACAACTGAGCCAGCCACAGCAACTGCTGGCACCCTCGCTCTTTTTTAAAGGGATGCCACGCAAGCACTTTGTAAGCAGAGAAACCCCTTGCCTTAGTTTCCTAGGGCTGCTGTAATGAATTTCACAGACTGGTGGCTTGAACAACAGAAATTTATTTTCTCCAAGTTCAAATGCAAAGGTGGCTTCCCTCTGGGGATGTATCCTCACGTGGTCTCTGCCCTAAGGGATGCATGTCCCTGGTGCCCATCTTAGTATCATTTCCTCTTCTTATAAAGACACCTATCAGCATGAATTAGGGCACACTCATGTGTCCTCACCTTAAATTAATAACTGTCTCTTTAAAGACCTTATCTCCTAATGTGGACACACTCTGTGGTACTGGGGCCCTTTTTATTTTGGAGGAGTGCATGATGCTTCCCACACACGAACAAAACCAAGCCATCATTAGGTTCAATGATTTCCCTTCATTGAGGGAAAAATGGTTATATGCGTCCAAGTGTCTCATCAAGGAGTAAGGAAGAGTCCCAGCATAAGCCAGGCAATGAGGAGGGGCATGTCACATACATTTAGTTTTTACTTGATCCTCACATCAATTTTAAGAATAAGGTATGATTATTAGTCCCATTTTATAGATAAAAACTCTGAAAGTCAGAGACATAAGGTAACTCACCCAAGGGCATGTAATAATCTGTCAGACTTCTCAGACCTTGCTCCCTCCAGCATCCTCAAAGCTCACGGTCTCCCACCTACCCTAGACTCCACATAGCATGCATAGTACCTCCACCACTGCACCCAACCCTAGTATGCCACAGGGCAAACACGACCACCAACAAGTTTCATCATGACCACAGCTGCAGTTATCATCATGAATTGCCCTAAGGGGTCAGCATTATTATTCCTACCTTCGGGATGAGAGGATTGAAATATAAAGAGGAAAAATGTATCGGTTTCAGATTTTCAAAACTGATTTTTCTAACCGCAAAGCTCTTCCCATGTTGCCTCTCACAGAATTGGTGTGTGTGTGTGTGTGTGTGTGTGTGTGCATGAAATTTGAGTACTTCATTCTTCACAATTTTTATTCCTGTGTTATTTCTTCACACTAGGAGTCAGGGGAATGTAAAATAAAGTAGTGGTTAAAAGCTAGAAACTGTGAGTCAGGGCTTCTGGTTTCTGTTCTCTCCACATAACATATCTTTATACAATATCCATTAGTTGCAAAATTTACTTGCCCTGGAACCCTAAATGTGGCATTTCAATATAATTTATTCCATTTGGGGATATTTAGCCTTAAAAAAAAACTCACAAGCCTGTGTGAGAAAAATATTGCACACTTTCTAAATTAGTTTCAAATCTTGAGTTGTAGTTTATTATGAAAATATACTTATATTTTCTTAATCATAGAAGGATTACAATGATCGGTTTTGGAAGCTATGAATGCTTTTTAATTGTACCCAAAGTTACTTGTACAAAGTTACTTGTACATGATCATGAATAAATTGAATTCTGAATGTCTGTTATGTCTGTTATGGCATTTAACAATATGCTAGGGCCATAGTGAAAATAATCACCTTAATATTTTAACCCACATCAATTCTGTTATGGCCATACACACAGTCTGATTTTCAAAAGATGTATAATATGAATGTATCATAATTTGGTATTTCTGACCAGTAACAACCACATACTTCATTACCTACAATCATAAGTCTTTCTAATATATATAGCAACAGTTCATGTTTTTAAATAATTTTTGCTTCTTTTTAAATTTAGCATTAACAAATATCTGTACATACTGTATATTTTATAGAAAAAGTTTTAGTAATATTAGTATCATTTTTCAGTTAATAATTTAATAGAAAAAAAATACATTCAGTCTTTTACACTCATCTCAGGGGCAAGCATCATTTAATTGACTTACGGAAACAAAAGATAAGCTCCGTGAGAGCAAGGATGTATCTGCCATCTATCGTGATGCATAAAATACACTAAATAAATGTATATTGAATGAATAACTGAATGAATAAATACAACTGACCTTAGTATACAAAAGTGTCAGCTTTTTTAGCAATTAACTTTACTTATTACTGAAAGCATTTACAATGGAGTAGAAAAATGTTGATGTCCCTTCGGTTGTTAGCAGTGAGGAACTGAGAATTTTGTTGTTGGTAAAATACGGTTTCATGCCTTGGTTACTTTAGAGGGCTTTAGGGTTTTTATACAGTCTATAATGTAAATAAAAACTTTCATGACTACTTCTCTTGTCTACATTATTTTAGTGTATTTCAAGTGTTTTATTTATACTCTTTCCTTCTTCGAAGAAAAATAGAAACACCACAAGACACATGTCAACATCTATAGAATTCCTTCTGCCATGATTGAAGACAGTTGCAATTGCTCTGAACCAGTTGCTAACCTCAGACTGACTGAGTATGCCTGTTGAGGGCCGTGGCTGAGGGCTCACCATGTGGAATGCAATGTGTCAGCTTTCTGGGTTTTCATTCCGAGCAAAGTCACTGACTCATGGTGTGACCTTAAACAATCCTCTTGTGACTCAGTTTCTCCAAGGAAAATAGCTCTCACAAAACAAGCCTCAGCTGAAGTTCATGGGTATTTTAAAATTTTTAAAGGCAAAACATAATTTATTTTTAAATTTTGATTCCTCTTTCCTTTACAAGTGAATCATTTAAGGGCATATCATAATTATATTAATTTTTACTTTCTTCCTAAAATTATACAGATAATATATATATTAAGTATATATTATGTATATAGTTTATAAGTTTAAAATATTGCATATATACAAAATATTTTTCCTTCTTAGTAAAAAAAGAGTGGTTTCTATGGGACATACCAAGAACTCCTGAAAATGCTAGACCCACAAGGCCTGGAAACTATAATTACATAATAGTAACAATATTGATATTCGGAATAAAATAGAGATATTGGAGAATAATCCCTATATTTTTAATAATTGAATAAAATATGGTACTCTATGTAAACTGTTTTCTAAATCTTATAGATGCCATCTTTTTTAAATATAGCAAGCCAGGAAGATGATTTTGCAAAAATTTCATCATATCTGTTTATCCCTTTCAAAAATATCTTTTAGTTTGACTTTAAAAAAAAGCGTTCTCAAGTTCAGAGTCCTTGTGAACTTCTATGCCTAAAGTTCATTCATTCCTTCACTCCAACAACACCCTACAAATGTTATTACACTCACCATGGGCTAGACGCTACAGACATAGCAATGAAAGGAACAGACACCAACTTCCTTAACAGAGTTCACCCACTTCACTGGGGAATAAATGGTATGTGAGCAGGCAAATAAAAAAAATGCAAATTGTTGTAAGTGTGAACAAAGAATTGAAGTAGGGGTTGCGATAGAGAATAAGAGAGTAGGATCTTTTCGAAAGTATGAATAGGGATCATATTGTTAAGCAACAATTAAACAAGCCAGAAAGAGGAGAAATGGCCTTCCAAGGAGAGGAAACTTAATAGACAACAAGTCTAGGGTACGAGAACACGTGGTATGTCCCAAGCACTGAGATAAGATCAGTATGGCTGAAAGGTGATAAGATAGATAGGCATCAGGTCACTCACAGGTTATAGAGGCCTAGGAACGCTACTGGAAAATTTATTCTAAATGCAGTAAAAGTTTTCATAAAAGTTGACAATAAAAGTTTTCATTTATTAATAATATTTTAGGAACTTAAAAACAATATTTTAAAACTCACACCACCCAAAGTAAAATACTTAAGACTAAACCTGACCAAGGAGATGAAAGACATATGCTGAGAACTATAAAACATTAATAAAGGAAACTGAAGATGTTTCAAAGAAATAGAAAAAAATCCCATATTCTAAGATTGGAAGAATTAATATTGTTAAAGTGGCCACACTACCAAAAGCAATCTACAGATTTAATGTGATTTCTGTCAAATTACCCATGATGTTTTTCAGAGAACTAGAAAAAATAATCCTAGAATTTATATGAAGCCATAAAAGACTCAGAATTTCCAAAGTAATCCAGAAGAAAAAGAACAAAACAGAACCCATAACCCTCCCAGACTTCAGACTCTACTACAAAGCTACAGTAATCAAAATGGCATGGTATTGGAACAAAAACAGACATATTGGTCAGTGGAACAGAATAGAGAGCCCAGGGATAAACCCATACACCTATGGTTAATTAATCTCTGAAAAGGAGGAAAGAATATACAATGGGAAAAAGCCTCTTCTGCAAGTGGTGTTGGAAAAACAATACAGATGC
Organism: Catagonus wagneri; assembly: GCA_004024745.2. Lineage (NCBI taxonomy): Eukaryota > Metazoa > Chordata > Mammalia > Artiodactyla > Tayassuidae > Catagonus > Catagonus wagneri. The sequence goes on from PVHT020000077.1 coordinate 32,223,191, forward strand.
ATGTAAATTAATGAAGTTAGAACACACCCTCACACCATGAACAAAAGTAAACTCAAAATGGCTTAAAGACTTAAACATAAGACAAAGCACCATAAAACTCCTAGAAGAGATCATAGGCAAAGCATTCTCTGACATAAATTGTACCAATGTTTTCTTAGGTCAGTCTTGCAAGGCAGTAGAAATAAAAGCAAAAACAAACAAATGGGACCTAATCAAGCTTACAAGCTTTTGCACAGCAACGGAAACCACAAACAAAATGAAAACACAATTCACAGAATTGGAGAAAATATTTGCAAATGATTTGATGATCAGGACTTAATTTCTAACATATACAAACAACTATACTACTCAACAATAAAAAAAGCCCAAACAACCCAGTTGAATAGTGGGATGGGATTTGAATTAGAAACACAAGAATGTCTTACCCTCATTCATATCATAATGCCAAAAATTTAACTCATTCTTCTGGACAAAGCTGTTTAGACAAATGCCTATGGGAGGAATGATATCAATAACAAAGGTAATAGCCAAAATGTTACATTGTTTTCTACTCATTAACTATGGGCATCTCAACTTGACTGCTATCTATGTGTATTTTAAAAGCATAGAGAAGAGGAAAGAGTCAGAGTAGAGGATGAAAGAGGGGACCTCCTTCCATTCCTCTGACCCCTTCTTTTCCAGACTGTCTTCCGGTGATAGCCATAGCTATCAACACAAGATAATATCCTCAAATGTGATACTGTATTTCTTTAAAAAGAAGCTGCAGCTTTTGCTATTTGGGATGCTGCAAGTATTGCTTTTTTATTTGTGGTCAGAATTACAATATTGCTATTCGCTACTATCTTTTTATACTACATTGTTTGCCCGATACTTTTGTCAAAAAAACAAAAAAAGCTAATGCGTGATTTTCCTGATGTGATGATTGCCCAAGAATCCCTCAACTGGGATTCAATCTAGTTTACAGTCCTTGTTGGAAATGTCTGCTCTAATTAAATGCTTACGATGTCAACCCTATGGTATATATGCAACTACTGTCATTCCTACTGGGACATTGCTCGTCTCATCTTGCTGGCTCATGGGGATCTATGAAGCAGTGATTATTCTCTTTACATAAAAAAAAACAAGTGGAAAGAGACAAAAACATTGGCCCATAGAAAAAGAGAAAAAAGGAGGAAAGTATGCAAAGAATATGAAAGAGAATTGGGTTTGTCACTATTATTCTTTCGTAGAAGACACATTCTATAAAGCAATGTGTCCTGCTTCTATTCAATGTGAAGGAAAGTTGGGTAAAGTTAACTTGACCTTTGTTATTTTTATTTTGTCTCTTTATTTCTTTATTTGTGAAACAAATAGAATCTATCATCCACATTCACATGGGGGGCATGTGGAGAATAAGCACACTAATAACTAAAAGAACACTTTACACTGTGTGAGGAAATATATTCCCTACAGGGTTTCATTTTTATTACTCTCATTACTATCAGGAATTTCCATTTAAAAAAAATAGAGCAGAGATAAAGCAAGTATTAGGTTTTTACGGGCCTTATTAATCACTTGCTTTTTTTTTTTTCTCAACTCCATTATCACTGTATCATGGAGATACCAGTTATTTGAAGTTCCTGTTATATTTTTGAGATGATTCAATTCTAAGCTATTTTGAATACTCATGTGCTAAATTTTCTTCTATCAGTTTTGGTTTGGTTCTCTCTCTTTTTTTTTTTTTTTTGGTTTTTGTCATTTTAGGGTTGCACCCACGGCATATGGAGATTCCCAGGTTGGGGGTCTAATCAGAGCTGTAGCTGCTGGCCTGTGCAACAGCCACAGGCAACACAGAATCCGAGCTGTATCTGCAACCTACACCACAGCTCACGGCAACGCTGGATCCTTAACCCACTGAGCGAGGCCAGGGATTGAACCTGCAAACTCATGGTTCCTAGTCGGATTCGTTAACAGCTGTGCCATGACAGGAACTCTTGGTTTGGTTTTCTTAATTATTATAATATTTTGTAATCCTGGAAAGACTAGAAAATAAACCACCTTTCTGTTTGGGGAGAATGTTTTGTATAAGCAGAGTGAATGTCAATATGTAGCTTGCCCCATTCTCTCTAGGGTCTTGCTTCAAGCAAAATCCATGAGTCAGCAAAGGCTTTTACTTTAAAGTTACTGAATGTCTCCATGCAGTCTACCTGGCAATGAGAGGTTTGTTCCTTCCACCGCTTTCAAATGTTGAACATGTTATAACACATACAGAAATATCTTTGAGTTGTTTCATCAGGCTTAAAGTCTTTGAATGTCTCATCTCATCATCTAAGTGTAATTCATTTCTTGTTACTCAGCATACAGAGAGATTTCCAGTGCAAAAATGGAGAATACTATTGACACTATGTAAACATTATGGATTCTTCACAACTACTCTTTTCTTCCTTGTGTTATTCCTATTTTACTCCCAAGAGAATCTAGGTACCTGTATTCTTGGGTGAGATGAGTCCTGTTCTGGCTTCAATGACTGTGAATTGTACCTCATATCTGCTCAGCGATGGTAGATGATGTGATAATCACAAACACTGATGTCTGTTAGAGGTTTTAGTGTCCCATGTAATACGGTGCTAATGTAAGAGACGCAAACACCACAGGATTAAGAACCAGAAAATTTTACACTCAGATGAGGCTTTTGGTCTCCTTGGTATACCATATACCACAAATACTCCCAAAACAGTTGTTTGTTAAATGACTTATTTAAAAGTTCTAGTAATATCAATAAGAATAGTAATATCTGTCCCTGTGATAGGATTTTAATAGATTTGATTTAAATAAATGCCCTCTTCAAGCTATGCCATGGAAGCAACCACATATTCTGCCTAATTCTAAACTCAGGTCTAAGGTGTTTTGTAATTTGTTTAACAGAAAGTAGTGCCCTTTTTGACATTATTCTAGTGCAATTATCGATTGATGTGTAAACATACCAGTGAAAAAATAGATGTATCGTTTGGTGAGTTCATTCTTGGTGGACCTATTTTGGATCTATGATATTTTCATTTGTAATGTTCCTGATTTATGGCTCACATGCACAACTTCCTTTTTCTTTTGACCAGTTTTTATAATATCTGTCCACTCCTTATACCTATCTGTCTGTGAATTTTCACAAGAATGTTAATAGAATAGAATCTGTGATTTATTTCATTATCTGGGAAAGCAATTCAGTTGGAGACCCAATTTATATAAGGCGATTACAAGTTTTTTCTTTCTCTGAAGCACAGAAACATGGTGGTTAATTCATTAGGCTCTAGAGCCAAGCTTCCTGGGATTAAAACTACTAACCCAGATCTTAAAGAGAGGCATTTAACTTGTATGTGCCTCTGATTCCTTCTGGAAATTTTAAGGATAAAACAAATAGAAAACAAAAATATTACTACCTGTTATAATGTGACAATTGTGTAAAATACAGCAGACCACACTCAGTGATTAAGCAACCTGGGACACTCAGGCTAACAACACCCATCCCAGAGACCCCACAGGGTGGCCAAGCTCTTTGTGGGATTGCATCATATTTCAACTTTTTCTTCTGCCCACTTCTTTTCCTCCTTCCTTTTTACAAATGCTGATCCCTAACAAAACATTTTGAAATGCAAACTGCCTCAGCATCAGAATATAATCAGACCTTTCCAAGAGAACACAGCCTGTAACATCAGCTCATCGGAAAACTCCAAGAAGTTTCCTAGAGATAGTTCCCTTCATATTTTCATTGAATGCTTACGGTTGAAATAAAAGTTTGATTTTCATAATCTCCCAACATGATTTTAAATCAAATTCATACCTTTGACCTAAATTTATAATAAATAGGAATTATATCATCTCCTATTTCAAAATTTTACTTATTCACATCCTCAACTGTTTAAGAAATAATATCTAATGTCTTATTATAAGCTAATATATGTAAGGAACTTAAAAACATTTTTTAAGGTGTACCAAAAAAAGTGATAATCATTATCATAACATTAGACTCAAGCTACAGGTCTTATTTGTAAGTCATTTCACGTAAAGTGAACATAGTCTTCTGCTGCGTATTCATGTAAGTAGTATATCAATATGCTCTTATGACTAATGATAATTGCTAGCATATACCAAAAGCATCGTGCCAAGTACTATTCTAAGCTCTTTTTGCATATGTCTCATTTTTCATACCCAATAAACTTATGAGATCATAACTACTATTTTTCCATTTTAGGGCTGAAGAAAATGATGCCCTGAGAAGCTAAGCCATTTGCCAGAAGTCGCACAGTGTGTACGTGGCAGAGCTGGGAGTCAAACCTAGTCACATGGCTCAGTTCATGTTCTTTCAAGCCTAAAAAACTACAAACTTTTTTCTACTTAAATCCCTTGCTATTTGGCATTGTCAAGTGAGGGAACAGTCTAAAGTCTAGGGACTTTTAAATACCTTGACTGTTATATTTTCTGTCATATTTAAATCTCTGTGTTTCGGCACCATAGATTACAGAGAGTCATAAAACAGAGCCTCCATCTTACAAGTAATCTAGTGGGAAAGGAAGATGAGAAAAACTGACCTGAGTTTATAACAGTAAAATAAATGATATCTGGGCTGGAGCAAAAAAGGGCGGGTTGGGGGGGGATTCCAAATGGAGCTTCTGGGAGGAGGGTTAAATCCCAGGAATTGTTAAACTTTGGAGAAAGAGCTTTCCAGACTGAGGAAAGCATGGCAAGCAAAGATATGTGAACATACAGAGCAAGCATAGGATGGTGGAGAAACCTACTATGACACTATAGGTTTATTTTACTGAAATGATTCTTTCCTCAACAGCTGAATGAAATTTGCATTTTTATAAATCAAATCATCTTAAAAAAAACTGGGACACTATCTAAATAAAGTCATTCAGCCTTAGGTAAAGCTAAAGAATAATCCTCTGTGGTATCTAAAATCACACATTTTCTTTTTAGAAAATCTTGGAGTTCCCACTGTGGTGCCATGGAAACGAATCCGACTAGGAATCATGAGGCCGTGGGTTCAATCCCTGTCCTCGCTCAGTGGGTTAAGGATCCGGTGTTGCCATGATCTTTGGTGTAGTTTGCAGACACAGCTTGGATCTGGCATTGCTGTGGCTGTGGTATAGGCCGGCAGCTGTAGCTCTGATTTGACCCCTAGCCTGAGAACCTCCATATCTTGTGGGTGTGGCCCTAAAAAAGCAGGGGAAAAAAAAAGGAAAGAAAAACTGTAATGATTCCATCTTTTCTCATGCTTGGATTTTTTTTTTTTTTTTTGACATGCCCACAGCATGCAAAAGTTCCTGGGACAGGGATCAAACCTGCACCACGGCACCACAGCAGCAACCTGAGCCACAGCAGTGACAACGTTGGATCCTTAACCCACTGAGCCACCAGGGAACTTCTCATGCTTGGATTTTAACTCAGTGGAATCTGTCCTTTATTGCTTTATGCAGTGTTTTTTATAATTCATCTTTCTGCTTCTTGTTTTTTTGCAATGTTTTCTTGTTTTTGTTTTGTTTTGTGTCGTAGTTGGTTGTATTTTTCATATTTCCTTTTCTAAGTCTGCAAATATTGCATACCATCAAAACACACAAAACAGGAAACAGTCCCTAAATGATTTCAAAATCAAATTTTTCTGTAATTTGATTTATAGGTAATGCTGAAAAAAGAATCAGGGAACATTTTTAAATAACTCCTAATTACTAACAGATGAAAACATATTGTCTAAATTTAGGCATGGAATTCAGGCAGCTGATTATGTTGGAAATTCAATTGCATGCTTACATAGGCGTTTGGGCACCCCCTGTACCCACCCACCTCCACCCCCAGCCCTGCCAGCCACTTCCTAAACTGGCCCACCCAGCACTTGGGTGTTCATGTTTGTTGCGTTTCCATGTGCTTACATACTACTGGATGAAAATATTAAAGGATATAAAATTATCTAGCTAAAATGCCTACGAGTTTTCAACCTTTAAAACCTGATACTTTAAAAGATAGTATTGACATAAAGTATCTCTGACAGGTATTAGTCTACTTTGTGAAAATCTTGTCTTTGCTTTCTTCATCATTTTCAAAGATAAAAGAGCAGCATCTGAAAAAGATACTCCTTCTCACTCTCTAGAAAGTAGTGATCCTTAACTTTGCATTTGCTTCACCCTTGATTGTTGGATAGGCCTAGGACCATCAGTGGTAGAAAACTAAAGATAATCTGATACCGCAAAACTGAGGGGTAGCATGAGTAAAATATATTGGTGTATTGATATCACCTGTGTGTGATCTGGATTTGCCAAAAAAAAAAAAGCCTGGGTTTGATATCGGCTGATACTAAGTAGCATAGATGTTTAATGCCCCAACGGATTAGCCAAGGTTATAAGAAGACAGAAAAAGATTACCAAAAATACCAATAGGAATCTCATTCCAGAGAAGGCTTTTCCATAGACATAAAGAAAGAAAGACAAGAATAGCAGCATGAAAATTGAACACTTTCCACCTACCCAAAACCCATCATCAATCTAGGTGATTGTCCATATGTTTGGCCAGCCAGCCTCTTTTTCCTATATACCTTAACCTCTTCACACCAGTAACCTTCATTCTTTCACACGTTTAAGACTACATTTTGGACCTTCTTATCACCTATAGATTTTCTATCTCTGAAATCCATATTTTAAACTTCCAAGACTCTAAACATAATCTTATTTATTTATTGTGTCAACAAAAGTTGATTTCATATCTACTATATGCCAGGCAATGTCATGTATACATATATATTACATATATATATGCATATATGTGTGTGTATACACACACACACACACACACACACACACACTAAGGATAATGTGATGAACAAGAAACATATTATATGGGAAAACAGACAACAAAAAAGTAAACGAACAGTTAACAAGATAAATTTTGATAGATATAAGTGCTAGAAAGGAGATGTAGAAGGGTGATGTGAGAGACAGTAATAACCAAGGGGGTTGGAAACCTACTTTACCCAGGAGGGTTTGGTCATAGTCCCTCTAGGAGGTCACATCAGGTAGGATATAAGGAGTAGAAAGAACCACACAAAAAGCAGAGTGAACAGCATGTTCAGGTGCCCTAAACTGGAGAAATCTTGACTATTTCAAGAACAAAATAGAAAAAGGTTGGTGTAGGGTAGAGATAGATTAGAGAATAGGGTAGAGATAGATTAGAGAAAGAAAGTGAGATAATTGTACAAGATAAGCATAGAGAATTAAGCAGAGATTTGTAAGGAATGGTAATTTAAAATTTTTTATTTGAATACAATGAAATGCTTTTGTAGGATGTTATGGTGGAGAACATTTTCTTTTTTTCTTTCTTTCTTTCTTTCTTTCTTTCCTTCCTTCCTTCCTTCCTTCCTTCCTTCCTTCCTTCCTTCCTTCGGGATCAGAGCCGCGTCTGTGACCTACACCGCAGCTCACGGCAATGCTGGATCCTTAACCCACTGAACAAGGCCAGGGATCAAACCTGCAACCTCATAGTTTCCAGTCAGATTTGTTTCCACTGTGCCACAAAGGGAATTCCCTGCTTTCTATTTTTAAATGATTACTCCACCTGCAGTCTGCAAGTTGCATTAAAAAGAGATAAGCAGAATCAGGAAACAAATGAGAAGGTTCAGGCAGATATAAAGGGGTCAGGTGGTAAAGATGGAAGGAGATGAATGGATTTGAGAGATTTTAAAGTGTAACTAAAGATATGCCAAGATTTGCTCTAGGATTGCAAAATTGGATATAAAAGAGAAGGTGCAGGGAGTTCCCTTTGTGGCTCAGTGGTTAAC
>PVHT020000077.1:32231991-32258552 GCA_004024745.2 Catagonus wagneri
AAAAAAAAATTTTAAATGCCTCTAAAACTTTTCCTGAATAGTTGGGTGAATAGAGGGTTGGCTTTTGGTTTTGGTTTGTTTGTTTTTAATTTTGAGATAGAAAAGATTAAAAATAGGAGTAGAAAAATTAAAAATAGGAGTAGAAGATTAGGGAGTAAATCAAGGGTACCTTTTTTGGATATGCTAAATTTGAGCTGCTCCTTTAAAATAAAGAGAAATATCAAGTAGTCATATGAGACTGGAGCTCTGTTATTCAGTGTTGAGCGATGACTCTGTGTCCAATACTGACCAAAAAAAAAAAAGAACCCAAACAAACAAACAAAAAAAAAACAAAAGAAGAAGGAAACAAGGATCTTTAACATGGGGGTGGAAGGCATGATATTTTGAATAATTCTCAAATAGTAGAAATGGCAAACTTACTATGCCTGTCCAGAATATAGACTCTGGGACAGTGAGACCATTATGGATGGGGAGACCGTAGTTTAATTTAGAACTTTCCAATAATGAAAACTTTTCATCTGTGGAAAGATTGTGCATTCATTTTAAGTTTAGAGTTACAGAGTAGTACATTTTCTTTTACTAGACTTGTTCGAACTCAGAACTCTGGTACATGATCACTGCATTAGCAGAGAGGAGATCGATACCCCTTTGGAGATCTCTGCCTCTAAAATGGTTAAAATGCCCTGAATGGTTTTTAGACATGGAGGAGAGAAGAACGAACTTCTACCCTTTACCAAATATATGCCGAGCATAGTGAGGCAGCACTAATGTTTACTGCTAAGAAGTTCTTATATCACCTCTTTGAGGTAAGATTGTTCCTGTCTTATATATTGTGAATATATATGCAACAGTTAACAAAGAAATACAGAAAGCAATTAGAATTCAAAATGTCGAAAAGGGGCGTTCCCATTGTGACTCAGCAGAAATGAATCTGACTAGTATCCATGAGGACGCAGGCTTGATCCCTGGCCTTAGTGGGTTAAATGTGAGTAAGGTGTTGATGTGAGCTGCAGTGTAGGTCACAGACATGGTTCAGATCCCACATTGCTGTAGCTGTGGCATAGGCCGGGTAGCTGCAGCTCCGACAAGACAACCTATTCTGGGAACTTCCATTCGCTGTGGGTTCGGCCCTAAAAGGCAAAAAAAAGTCCAAAAGCTTTTATGCTTCCAGCTCTGGATTAGAAATGTGAATCGGTCCTAGGGCTAGATCCATTTCCCATTATTTCCACCAGGGTCTCACCTCCACATAACCCACCCAAAGGAGATTCTAATTCTGCGGAATTGACTCCTACCCAGAACCAAAAGGGGAAATTTCATTCTCTGTGCCCACTGGGCTCCAGCACTGGGGACAAAGAATGATGAATTTCCTGATCTGCCTCTAGAACTTGGACTTGCTGCATGGAGGCAGGAACAGAGCTGAACACAGCCTGCCCAACAATGTAAATGCTACCAAGTGCTCTGTCGGTTCATGACCAGTAACACAGTTCTCATCTTATAGGAAAGAGTGAACGAGGAGGGAGTGAGGCCACAACTATTATTCTTGTGGCAATCCTTTAATGGGAACAAAAGGAGTGATTGTTTCTGAATATCAGGATTTTTAGATCGCTTTTTTTCTTATACAGATATTGCTCGACTATATTATAGTAGCATGTTTTCACTCTAACTCTGATGCACACTATTTGCTCCTACTTTTTCAAAACTTCTCATGTGTTCTTCCAGTAGAATGTCTGTTCTGACAAAACACCAATTTTTATCATTCAAAGTCTAATCAAACTATCGCCCACTCTTATATTATCTTTTGCCCCATCAAACAATAATAACTGTACTTGCCATGCATTTTAATTACCTGTTCATTTGTCTTTTGTTCAGTTGTTTTGTTTTTCTTTGTGTTTTTTTGGCCATGCCCACAGCACGTGGAATTTCCAGGGGTCAAACCCATGGCCAAGGAAGTAATCTGAGCTGTTGCAGTGACAATGCCCAATCCTTAACCTGCTGAACCACAAGAGAACTCCACCTGTTTATTTGTCTTTCTACCAATCAGAGAGGCTGTTAGCTTCCTGAGCAACTTTGTCTCCATTTTGCATCCCTAGGATCCCTAGTACATAGTAGCGGCTCAAAGTATTTTTATTGAAATGAGTTAACTATTATTCCTTAGCCTAATGCCAATAGACTGATAGGCAAGGGAAGCAGCCACACCAAGGTCTCAGGGCTCTCTTCCGAATCCCACATGGTTTTGGCCCCAGCAGCATAATCAATATCACCCATTCAGATGCCTTTCCTTTAACCTGAATTTAGAGAAAGGCAGCATCCTAACCATTTCTGGAAACTAGTGTCTGACTGCTGGCCCAGAGAACAAGGCTTGCCTCCTGATGAAACTTTACCAATACTTGTCCTCCCTAGTATTTGTCTTGCAAACAAAACTTCTTTTAAGACAGAACTCTCTGCTCTCTGAAAGTACTGAGGCAATTTGCATTCCCCTCTGTGTTGGTGTATTTTTAATTAGAGCGGTGCAGTATGTGGTGTTTTTTTTTTTACACTTAAAAAAAATAATCACCCATGGGACTGAGAGTTTCACATTCTCTTCTTAGCTGAGAGGTATACACAATAAAATTTTATTTGGCCACTTAAAACAACAACAACAACTTGTTGAAAAGCAGTTGCAGTTTGCTTGCCTTTTCTGGTAATAGAACATGTTTTTGAGGGGGCAGTATGCTTAGTAAGTAGGAGCTCAGACTCCTAGCCAAATTGCTAAGCAGCCTGGGCCCATGCCTCTTTGTCTGACTCTAAGCAAGTCATTTGATCCCTCTGAGCCTCAGTTTCCTCATTTATAGGATGAGATTATATATTATATGTGTTAAAAAGTGATTAAAAATAGATCAGTGATTACTGAAAAGTAGTCACTGAGAGTTAGTTATTATTAATAGTTTTACCTAGAAAAATGTCATTGACCTAATTTAGTAGAATTTTAAAGGTCAGTTTTAAAAATTAGAGTTAAATATGTCCATAAGGCCCATTTTGAACAGCTCATTTCTTCTCTGCTTAAAACAAACAAAAAAAAAAACACACACAAAAAAGAAATTTAATAGAAACCAACAACTGAAAATGTGTTTAAATGCAATAGGTTCTTGTCTCTGCTCTTCATTAGGAATGTGCCCTGTGGTTAATGTCTCGCCCGGTTTTCAGTATGTTTGCTAAAAGTATCCTGCTGTAAGTGTCATGGCATAAGAGTCTCCTACTACCAGTGTCAAGACTAAGAACTACTTTAGAGGTCAGTCTTAATTATCAGAGTCATACCTTTGTGGTAAAACTGGAGGGTTCAGTCATCAAAAATTCACTGAGGGGGAAAAGCACAGCAAATGTGCCCTGATGGATTATTTTCAGCCAAGCCCAAAATCAACATTCCACCTGAATGATTTACCATATGCCCTCCTACGCTCCACCTCACCCCGTTTTCTTCTGTATCCTGACCCCATGGGACCTTGTACAGTGCTGAACATGTAAAAGGAAAGAAAAAAGAGCCTTTGCTTTCTCACCTCCCAATTCTCTCTTTAAATCACCCTAATCAGGTTTGTGTTGTCACCATACGATTGAAACTGCCCTTGTACAAGTCCTCAAAAACCTTCCTTAATTTCCTATCCTCATCTTACTCTACCTATCTGGGCCGTCATGGTATTGACACAGTTTTGTCACCTTCATGAGACACTTCACACACCTTGGCTTTTAGCACACCATGTTCTCCTGGTTTTTCCTCCAAACTCAATGGCTTCTCCTTCTTCTTTCTGGCTCCTCTTCCTCTGAGAGACTCTAAATATTGGGTCCTCCAGGCTTAGTCTTTGGTCTTCTTTCTCTTCTAACTGTAATCTCTCCCTAAGCTATTTCATCCCCCCTAATGGGTATGAATGTCATCAATATGCCAATGACTCACAAATTTATTTCTTTAGCTCTGATGGTTTTAAAACACATCCACAAATATTTTGCTGCTCCTCCTACCAAAGATGGAATAGAATTCCCCTCCCTTTGTACATGAGCCAAACTTAGTGACTCACTTCTAATGAATAGAGGCAAATGTGAGGCCGTAATATAGCTGAGACTAGGTTAGGAAAGGTGATGCGGCTTCAACCTGCTTCTATTTCTCACTTGAGATGTGCACCCTTTGAACTCAGCCCCCAGGCTGTGAGGAAGTCAAGCAGCCACATGGATAGGCCATTTGTTGAGTTCTGGCCCAGCCCCAGCACTGGCTGATGACCATTATCATCAACCACCAGATGTATGAGTAAGTGAGATGATTCCAGCCTGCAGCCCCAACTAAAGCCAAATGGAGCAGAAACACATCCCCACCAAGCCGTACTCAAATTACACATTTGAAACAAAATACAGGTTGCTGTTGTTTTAAGCCATTAGGCTTTGGGGATTCTGTTACTCAACAATAGATAAGCAGAACACTATCTAGACTCTTCCTCTGAATTCCAGAACTTGCCCACTCAACATCCTCATCTAAATGTATTATAGAAAATTCAACCTCTTGTTGAAAAAGAACTCTTGATTCCCTCCACCAAACTGGCTTTGGCCCCATTCGTCCCTATCTTAGTGCTATCCTTCAATATATTGTTCAGGTAAAAACCTGGGAATCATCCTTAAATAAAGTCTTCTTCCTCATACTGCACATCCAATCTATCAGCAAATCTTGCAGTAAATACCTTCAAAATACCCACTAAGATGGCCAGCTGCTCTTTCTCTCTCTCGCTTTGTTTTTTTTTTTTTTTTTTTTGCTTTTTAGGGCTGCACCTGTGGCATATGGAGATTCCCAGACTAGGGGTCAAATCGGAGCTACAGTCCCCGGCCTACACCACAGACACAGCAACTTGGGACCCAAGCCGCATCTGTGACCTACACCACAGCTCACAGCAATGCTAGATTCTCAACTCACTGAGTGAAGCCAGGGATCTAACCTGCAACCTCACGGTTTCCAGTCAGATTCATTTGTACTTGCCACAACGGGAACTCCAAGATGGCATTTCTAACTGCCTGCCCCAGCACCTCTTGTAATCAACTGTGCCACCTTCTTTGACTTTTAGAAGCAGCAAATTCACCCTGATACAGTCTCTTCACTGGGTAAGCACCTTCTACCAGTATGCTCGAATGGCTTCCCATCACACTTATCATAACGTCTGGGGTCTTACTGTGGCCTATTGGGTCACTGATGAATGGGCTCCTGCCTTCAGCTCCATTTTATCTCCTACCACTTGCTTACTTGGTTGATTTGCTTTTGTCACACTGGCCTTTTTGCTTTTCCTGGAGTAGGCTACACTTATACTTATTCCTAACTATCTGGGTTTTGGTATGTCTGGAAGGCTCTTCTGCTCAGATTACATGATTAATTATTTCAGGACATTCAGATCTCTGCTCACATATCCTCAAAACGGCATTTCTCTAGATGTTAAGTCCTTCATTGACTATATTACTCTCTATTCCCTTGTGATATTTTTTCCCGTCTGAAATTATGTTTACTTGTTTACCATTTATGCTCTCCCAAAGGAGAATGTAGGATTCCTTAGCTCAGGGACTCTCTTTATGTGACTATAGTCCTCAGTGCCAAGGGGAATGTCTTCCACTGCTGTGCTGTCTATACACTTCTGATAAATAAGCTGTATTCAGTAAAAAACGTCCACTCAATTAATACATAATGCTTAATTAGATTAGCTTGAATTAAAAATCTATGATATGTTTTATTGATATTGCTATTTCCACCAAGGAGAATTTCTTCTCCCAGTGTTGAGGTCTCTTTGGTTGAACTGATTTGACTCTGGACTATTTTGAATAAATTTCCAGTGAAGATGTTACACGAGATCCTTGGATATAAAATAATTGTTGGGGGAGTTCCTGTTGTGGCTCAGCAGTAATGAAGCCGGCTAGTATCCATGAGGATGAAGGTTTGATCCCTGGCCTCTTTCAGTGGGTTAAGGATCTGGTGCTGCAGTGAGCTGTGGTATAGGTTGTAGATGTGGCTCAAATCCTGCATTGCTCTGGCTGTGGCATAGACTGGCAGCTGCAGCTCTGATTCAACCCCTAGCCTGGGAACTTTCATATGCCACAGGTGTGGCCCTAAAAAAGGTAAATAAATAAATAAAATAATAATTATTGGAACATTGAGATATGTAATGTAACATCAATAGTGAAATTCATTTTAGCCTAGGCGTTATTTATATACTCATACGGACATTTTTCTTGCTTTATCATAGTATAGTAGGTATTTAAAGTATATTTGATGAATAAAGGGGGTAGAGAGATAGTGGAGAGAGGGAAAAATAACAGAAGGGATGAAGGAAGAAAGAGAGGAAGGAAAATCCCTCAAAATTTAATATCATTTTTTGATATGCATTCCCCATAGCATTATGGATAAGAGCATAGACCCTGGAGCTAAGTCCATGAGTTGAAATTCAGCTCAGTTCTCATATTAGTTATAAACCTTGAACATATTATTACCTTTGTTGTGCCTCAAATTCCTCATCTAAAAAATAAGTATAATACTAGCAGTCACTTTATATGATTTTTGTGAAGATTAAATAAACGCATACGAACATCTTAGAACTGTCTATCCACTCAAAAAGTATTAGCCATCAATTTTAATGTTGATGAATCTCCCTCTGCTATCCCCACCAAATTATATGTGATAACAAACTATAATTTCAGAAATTAATGATTTGTTTGAACTATTTCTTATTAATGGATATTTTGATCAGGTAGTAAGTCAATCTCATTAAGAATAGGTTGTAGAGAATCTGATACCACTTGACCCTTGAACAACGTAAGTTTGAACAGTTTTGGGACCACTTATTCAAGGATTTTTTTTCAATAGTAAATACTACAGTACTACAATATCCGATTTTGGAGTTCCCGTCATGGCTTAGTGGTTAACGAATCCGACTAGGAACCACGAGGTTGTGGGTTCAATCCCTGGCCTTGCTCAGTGGGTTAAGGATCCAGCGTTGCCGTGAGCTGTGGTATAGGCTGCAGAAGCAGCTCAGATCCGGCGTTGCTGTGGCTGCAGCGAAGGCTGGCAGCTACAGCTCCTGTTAGACCCCTAGCCTGGGAACCTCCATATGCCAAGGGTGCAGCCCCAGATAAGGCAAAAAGACAAAAAAAAATCCGATTTTGATTGAATCTGAGTATAAGGAATTGCAGATACGGAGGAACTGCATACAGAGATGCCAACTATAGGTTATATGCAGATTTCTGACTGAGTTAAGTTGGCACCCCTAACTTCCTGCCCAGGTACTCTTCAAGGGACAACTGTTATATTTCAGGAAAGCTGTCATTTATTTATAATGTTAATTGTGCCCATTGTTGCATAGGACTCCCCTAGTTTGTTTTCATTTTTGCTCTGTGTTAACAACATCCTTCTTGGAAAACATACTCTGCTAGGTTTGGTGGGAAAATTAAAACTCCCCATCCTTTACCGAGCTTTCCTGGAGATCACTGTAATATAAAAACTAATGCGGGGAGATGCCCTCTGGTTCAGCAGGTTAAGCATCTGGCATTATCACTGCTGTGGCATAGGCACTGCCAAAAAAATAAAAACTACTGCAAAACTTTTGGTCTAATATTTAGTTTGACTTAATCCCTCTCATAGGCAACAGGTAAGATACAATAAAATTTCCAGGGCTTTACCAAATCCACAGAATACATTTTAGTATTTTCCAGTGTGTATCTTCTGCATTACAGATGCAGAAGCTCTGGGCAGAGGCACAAAATCTAAGACCACCTGTCACTCAGCAATGCCAGTTCTGGAACACACATCCCCAGATTCCCAGGTGCTTTCAGGGTCATAGAACCAACAAAAATGTTCAGTTGCTGATGCTACAAATTCTCTCCTAATATCAAAGTATTACCACTTTATTGTTAAACATTTTTCTCTTTCTGCTTCAGAAAAAAAATAGTTTGGACATTAAATATAAAGTAAAAAAAAAGGTCACAGTGTTTGAAGAGATATAAGCATGGTGAGAAAATTTAAAATTAGACATTACAACAGATATTGGATTTTATTATTTTGACTTTTGTCTATTTTTTTTCTAGGAATAGATACTTGAAAAATACATATATGTTTTGAACAGGATTGTTTTAGGGCATAGACGGAGCTTGGGAATACTTGAATTTTATTTTACGCAATTATGCTACTCGCTAGTCCAGCCTTGATTTCATGCCAGGCAGCTTTATCATTTTATTTCAAACAGTCACCAATGTTCATTTCCAATTGGTCTGGCATTGACCCCGATGTTGCCATAAGTCTGTCATCCCCTGATGACTATCCCAGGCTGGGTAGATTCCACATGGGGACCCTATGTGGAAGGTAAAACCTGCTCCACGACACTGTGACATTCTCTGGAGAAGGATGTGAATTCTTTACGAATATTCCCACGGAGAACCTAACCTCTGTTCATCACAAACAGGAACTTTTTTTTTTTAACCGGAAGGTAGAGTGAAAGAGGAAACAATGTTGATTTCTGGGAGAAGAGGTTTTCGAAGTCCAATTTGCTGGCTCTCAGAACAATTATGGGAAGCCCCACAGAGCATGTCCTTTTTTTTACTCAAAATAATGGAAAGCACTTCCACTCCTCTGCGGAAATAGCAGTTCAAAGACAGGACACAGAGTCCCTAAGTTCTGGCAGCCTTGAAACAGTGTTTTGGTTTTTTTCCCCTCCGCTTGTAAATTGAAAGAGGACTCTCCCTGTAGGTAAATATACGTCTCTTTCTATATATATATATGTCTCATTTATATCCTACCAATTTAGCTTTCGAAATGAAGGAGACTGCCCTGTATAGTCCCATTCATTTATACAATAAATATGCACTAATCACTTCCTCTACATTGAGCCAGGCAGTGTGGAAACAAAAACAAGTAAGACACTCTCCGTACCCTCAAGAAATGTATAATCTGAATAGACACATGAATTGAAAAGCATAGCGTTCTGGAGAGCAATTGGACAATCTGTAATCAAATTGCCATGAGTGATCTTTTTCCTGTTATCTATGTCAGAAAAAGACTCATCGAACTTCTTAAAAGTTTAGCAGTGAGTTGCAAGCAGTATATGTTCCATCCAGGTGGAAACAGACTCTGGGATGCCTTGCCACAGTTAGAAGCAAAGCATTAGATTGAGCAAAATAACATGGATGCACTATAAAAACACACAATCCTGAGCAAATTAAAAAGGAGGAATAAAATCTCCTTGCACGTAAATTAAGATACATACACTCAAAGCAACAATGCCCATTTACCATACAATAAATGGATATATAGAAATACACTTAAATGATGGCCATTAGTGTGGAGGGACATGGGCATGGAGACTGCCAATTCAAAGGGATTAGATAAACACATCAATAAGACAAGCTTGGTCTTTGTAGATTATTGACGATTATGTGACACAAACTGAGCAGTGTGAATAACTCAATCCTCAACCAAATTCCTAAAATGGAGAAATAAAGAAAATAGTTAATTACAGAGTACAAAGCAGTAAGTGTGCCTGGAATGCAATGTCACTACAGAGAGGATTAATAAAAGCAGCCCTGGGGATCCAGGAAAATGGGAGCAGGTGGCATCTACACTGAGCCTTAGACACCTGATCTCACAGCTATAGCCACTTCCTCCATCTTTGCCCTGGAATCTGAATTTCAGGTTTTTTTTTTTTTTTGTCTATTTGCCTTTTATGTAGAGCCACACCTGCGGCATATGGAGGTTCCCAGGCTAGGGGTCTGACAGGAGCTGTAGCTGCCGGCCTTTGCCACAGCCACAGCAACGCGGGATCCGAGCCGCGTTTGCAACCTTCCCCACAGCTCACGGCAACGCCGGATCCTTAACCCACTGAGCAAGGCCGGGGATCGAACCTGCAACCTCATGGTTCTTAGTCGGATTCGTTAACCACTGAGCCACGAAGAGAACTCCCGAATTTCAGTTTGTAATTGAAGAAGCCCTTCTCTCCAGTAATATTGAGAATAGCTCAACTTATTCATTCCAAAGCAAGCGGGTGTTATTATTGCAGATTAGGTAATAGAAGTTCAAAGTTTAGCTGGTCTCAGCTTCTCACACAAATTTATGTTTCTGAAATATAACACCCTGTGTCCAGAGCCCATTCTCCTTGACTGTGGCTGCCTCCTTCTCATGCAAGGGCTCTGAGATATAAATCCATCCCTGGTCATTCTGTTCCAATTGTGTGCCCTGGGCTCTTGCACTGCTTGCTTGCCTTTCTTTCTTTCTTTCTTCCTTCCTTCCTTCCTTCCTTCCTTCCTTCCTTCCTTCCTTCCTTCCTTTCTTTCTTTCTTCTTTCTTTCTTTCATTTTTCTTATTATAAGACACAAACTTGCAATTCCCTTCCTAGGTCCCTGGTTTCTCTCCCACAGTCTAGCCAGATGACACCCACCATTTGACTCCTTAGTCTGAGGCTGTGCACTACCTGGTTCTGCCCAGGGTCCTCAGGAGCCAGGCTCCTGCCATGTGCTAGCCGCACAGCTAAGCCCACCGGCGAAGCTAACCATCTGTCATGGAGAGATTCACCTACTCTCCCTTGCTAGGCCTCCCCTCTTATCTTTTAACACTGATTAGTGTATACCTTTTTTTGCTTTAGTCTCCTTGCAACCATTCTGTCTGCCAGCCTCGCCTTTCCCAGGTGCTGCGAGTCAGGCAATGCCGCTGAGTGTATGTGACGCTGGATGGTAGGAGACGCAGCGTGCAAGTGTTATGCAATGGGCCCCAAGGCCAGGCTTCCAAGGTACAAATCCTGATGTTCAATTAATTTGCTTTACAAGGGTAAGTGGGCATGTGAATGGGAGAGGAATGTTGTACCTTAGGACTCAGGATTTTTGCATCCATTGCAAGAATTTACATGTGCAAATCCTTAGAGCAGTATCTGGCATAAAGCAAGTACTCTGGAAATGTTCTCCATGGTGTTATTATCTCCAGATTTTGTCTTCCTTGAGATACTTGTCTCATCCCTAACAGCTTCAGTTCTGGTTCTGGGAATCATCAGGGAAAAAAAAATTAGATGATACCTTTTTTTTTTTTGACTAAAAAGAATTGTTTTAGGGGAATGAAATGCAGTATAGTGGGAACAGACCAGAATCTGATTTCAGATGACCTAGGTCAAAGTAACAGCTGTCTCTTCCTCGCTGTGTGGTGCTGGGGAATTTATCTCTTTTGGCCCATTTCCCTGTTTATGGAATGGAAATAATAATGACCTCTACCTCCCAGGATAGTTGTGAGGATTCAGTAAGGTAAAGCCTGTGAAAGCTCTTTGTAAAGGGTGTTATGCTAATGTTTGTTACTTTTGTCACTGTTATCTATCATTTGTTTCATGCCACTAGAAACTATGTCATACTACTTCCTGTAGAGGAAATTAGTAGTAACCCAAGTTCAGTATTCTAGGGACAAAATTGATCTTTTATAATGGTTAATTCTCATATTTTGAATGACCTGACCCAATTCGTTTTGACTCTAGAGAAAAAAAAAAAATCAGTGTTTGAAGCTAAGTACTTTACTAACGTATTACCTTTTAAAAGTGAAAAACAAACACCTTATACATGTGAGTACACATGCACACACACAAATTTAATTTTTCCTTCTTTTTCTCTCTTATACTTTACTCTTTATCAGTTAGTAGAATAAAAAAAAAAGCAACTCAGAAAAAAAACAAGTTTTTCCTAGAATATACATTGGCTATGTTATTCAATGATTATAACACTTCTAGGAAGGAGATATAGTGTTATATCTTTGTGTAGATAAGACCCAGGGAAGGTGGGAATTTTCATCAATACCGTCTTGGTGGTTGAGTGCTGAATTGAGGACTAGAAGCCAGATGGCTAGACTTTTTAACCCACACTATAAAGAATCTCTAGAACTCTTTTTCCATGTAAATCAAGAAGAATTTTTATTTATTAGCCCAGCTCTTTGCAAAGCAATAAACAGAATGTAGAAAGGGGATGTGCGTGTATTATTTTGGGAGGAGATGGGGGTATAGAGGAGGTGGTATGTCATATAATACCTGATCAAATATTCCACTCTTCCTCCACTGGAATGCATAGAAATACACTTAAGCATTTTCTCAGCCTCACTATACATTCTCCCATAAGATCTATGCCTGGAACCAATCCCTTTGTCCTCCCATGCCGTAAGCAATTTTTATCAGATGAACTTATGAAACTTATGTAAAAATGGCAGCTCTTTAACACAAACTATTCATGAGTGTGAGCCATGGGCACTAGGCTATTAATATGTTCAACACTCTTTTAGTATGAATTCTGTGTACTTCCTTGGATGCCCTAGTGGGGTCTAAGGAGAGGAAGTCTTTCAATCAGGAAGACTATTTACAACAAAGAAAGCAACCTGGATAAAATGAGACTGGGTAGGAATTCTAAATGATACCAGGATAACACAAGAATGGCAGTGATAGCTAAAGGTAAAGAGAACAGTAACCATTTCCATTTATTCAAATATCCTGCTGAGGTTATACTCCTTTAACTTTCCTCCTACTTTTAATTCCTCAAAGTCTATGTACCTTATTTCTTGGAAAAAAATTTAATCACAGAATTATTTATAAATAGATTATTTCATAGGATTAAAATGTTACTAGTGGGTCTTAAAACACAAATATGTTTATGCACATGGTAAACTTTAATTTCCAACTGCTAAATAACACCTTTAAGTTTTGTTTTTGCTCTTATTTTTTATGGAAATGAAATAAAAATGATATATATAGATAGATATTCATTTGTCAGAGTCCATGGAGTATTGAGTCAAAGATCCATAGTTGCATTACAGATTCAATGAACAGGCCATATTTAATTTGACCTATGTACTGAATATTCACCCAATGCACTCCTGTTTAGAGTTTTGTCTAACCATTACATTATTTTTCTTGCATACAGAGTTTTGAAACAACCAAAGTATGAAAGGCTGAACTGTGCTTTATCTGAAAATTAATGTATAAGAACAATGGCAAATGATTGTTTCTTATATTCTTAAAAAGAAAATGTAGCAAGAGCACTGGAGTCAGATCGTTTGAAATTAAAGTTGGGTTATGTCACTTACGAGCTTTGTCCTTTTGGTTAAGCTTCTTAAACAACCTGGGCTTCCATAATTATAAACCAGGAATAATAATAGTATTTACCCTGTAGGATTATTATGTAGAAAGAATGAGTCGACATTTGTAAATCATTTAGAACTACAAACACATTAGTCTAGTAAGTCCGAAGTAATTACATTATATGTGAATGTATGTATGTGTGTATATATATACATATATACATATATATATACACACACACATATATATACATATATTCATATGTATGAGTATTCATATATGTGTGTACATATTTTATATGGGAATAGACTATGATATCAAATTTATTATTATGTCTCAGTGATGTTCAAGTATTCATGAACATTTGTTAATGCTTTGTCTCTTATGAAATTTACTCTTTCAAAAAGTAATTAAATAAAACGGTGCATATTAAAATTCCTGACTTTTTGTTATGTTTATTGTTAAACTCTGAAACTTAAATTTAATTCTTTATTACTAAAATATAGAAAGGAGTTTAGATATTAAGAATATTTGAACTAGACACAGTCTGTATCTAAAAAAACAACCTTTAGGGAGTTTCCATTGTGGCTCAGCGGGTTATGAAACCGACTAGTATCTATGAGGATACGGGTTTGATCCCTGTATTCGCTCAGTGGGTTAAGGATCCAGTGCTGCCATGAGCTGTGGTGTAGGTCACTGACTCAGCTTGGACCCCGTGTTGCTGTTGCTGTGGTGTAGGCCGGCAGCTGTAGCTCTAATTCGACCCCTAGCCTGGGAACTTACATATATGTGCCATGGGTACAGTCCTTAAAAAAAGCAAAAAAAAAATACAACCTTTAGCCAGTTAAAAAAAAAAAAAGCAAAATAAGCATTGCCAGCATGGCTTATTGTATAGAACATTGAAATGAGTTCCTGTATAGTTTATGTCCTTTTTATGGCACCCAGTAATGTACAGTAAATATCAACAAGTCTTCCTTCACCTTCTGAATCTGTTCAGTTAAATCACCAATACTTTTTCTGCATTCAGAATTTTTCTATCAATGGCTTTTTCTCCAGTTGTTCTGACACTGGCCTGGTTCAGATCCTGATCAGTTCCCCATGAATCACTTCAAAAGCTCTTTTCTACACTCCATGCTATCATAGAACCAATTTATCCTGCTGACACACGGACCTAACCACATAACTTTGTCACTTAAAAAATTCCACTGTCTCCCTATTGTCTCTAAAATGCAAAATCTAGAACCTGTAGCATGGTACATAGATCCACCAAAAATTAGCTCTAATTTAGCTCGTTGTCTCATGCCACTTTCCTCCTCCTTGGGCCCCTCCCCAACCTGTTACTAGATGAAATTAGTCACCATTTTTTGAGTAAATATGCACTGTTAATACTCCGATATTTTTTACTCACGTTTTGCTTTCCTTCTGATGTTTTCTTTCTTACACTTAATTTATAAGAATCTTAGTTGAACTTTATTTATTTGCCTTTTGTCATTTTTTAGTGCCGCACCCGCAGCATATGGAGCTTCCCAGGCTAGGGGTCTAATCGGAGCTGTAACTGCTGGCCTACACCACAGCCACAGCAACGCGGGATCCGAGCCGCGTCTGCGACCTACACCACAGCTCACGGCAACGCCAGATCGTTAACCCACTGAGCAAGGCCAGGGATCGAACCCGCAACCTCGACGTTCCTAGTCGGATTCGTTAACCGCTGCGCCACGACGGGAACTCCTTAGTTGAAATTTAAAACTTAGTTTAACTGTTTCTCTAAAGACCTTCCCTAAATCCTTTCTAAACGTCCATATCACGTTGCATATATATTTCTTACAACAATTTATACTGTAATTGATTGCTTCATCTATTTGTCTTTACCACTCCATGTAAATTCAAAGATCCAGGTACATCACAGATATCTTGTAAGCCCAGAGTCCGTACTGACCTCAGTCATAGCAGAAATGGAATCAGGATACATGTTTGTGGGCCTGTGTTGTTCCATGTGTTTTAGTAAAGAGAGGGCCAGTTTCAACTCTGAAGCAAACTGGCTGCATTTCTTTAGATGAATCTCTTAGTTTCTCTTGGTTCTTTAAAATGAGATTATGGCCCTTTCTGACTGTAATTTTTTTATAAAAGTAATATAGAAAATAATTACAAACAGTAGGTTCCATTGTGGCACAGAGGAAACAAATCCAACCAGTATACATGAGGATGTGGGTTCAATCCCTGGCCTTGCTCTTTGGGTCGGGGATCTGGCGTTACCATGAGCTATGGTGTAGGTTGCAGACATGGCTCAGACCCCTTGTTGCTGTGGTGGTGGCGTAGACCAGTAGCTATAGCTCCGATTTGACCCCTAGCCTGGGAACTTGCATATGCTGAGGGTGTGGCCCTAAAAAGCAAAAAAAAAGAGCAAAAAGAAAATAATTACAGATTGAGAATAAAAATACTATACCAGGTCGATGAGTACAGATGTTCTTATGTATTAATAAACCAATATTAGCATGTTTCAAATAATGACAATGTCAGATAATGACACAGCCATTACTAAATGGAGATTTCTTAATTATTATACTTCTAAAATTCTGAAACCCTTTCATGAACTTACTAATAAATGTGGTAAAAGAAAAGAAGTGAGGAACATGTCTTATATGGGACAGTGGAGAGACAGAGAGCACAGAGATCAACTAGACTGTAATTTTAAATAATGATTTGTAGAGTGATTGGAGTTTTATTAGGGTGCAAATTGCATTTGGAAGAGGAGATCTGGGGATAGTGGGCTTATACATTCTGCAGGATGCTTTCCTTAATTAAATGAGATGTCAGGGAAAAGGATCCTTAAAACCTTGGCTGGCAAGTGTATTCTTTCCAAAGAGGCTACAAATATAAAATAAAGAATGCATAATTTTTTTTGTTTGACTTGAACTAGAAGATAGAAAATAAATTGTAAGGCGGTATAAATGTCTCCAGATAAGACTCAGTGAAGTTTCCATTACATTTTCCAATTAAGATAGGGTTCATAACAGCAACGAAAAAAGATTTTGCCAAACCACAATGAAATTTTAGATATAGAAATTTTTTTTTAAATCTCACTTTATGATCAGATCCAAAATATTACAAATGATAGTTCAAATTGATATACTATTGTTAGTTATTGTGACCTTCAAATCTAGTCCAGAGAAACAAAGCTGAATTCAAGGGCATTTCTTTGTGTTCTCCTGTTTTCAAAGCAGTATGCCAGTTGAACCAAAGAACACTAAAAAAAATTAGAGACAAGGTCATTGCCTCCCCCCAGCCCAGGAAGACAAAGGTAACACACAGACAACAAGCAGACCACAAAAGGAAAGCCAAAATAACATACCTACAAACATGACACAAGTGCCAAGGAATACAAAGCCGGGAGTTGATCTCAAAGGAGGGAAGTTAGTCTGGGAGGGCACCTAGGGGAACATGCGCCTCAAGCAAGGTCTTGGAGGAGGCAAAACTCGGGTCATGCAGCTGAGGAATGAGGGCCTTCCAGGCAGAACCTTAACCGAACACAACCAGGGGTATTGCTGGACCAGATGTGTGCAGAAGTTGCAAATAGCTTGATTAAAGTGAAGAGACTCTGAGATGTGACTTGGACTAGAAAGAATGGCAGGGATTCATTTGGAAGACCCTTGAGGAATACTAGCAGTGAAGGAAAAGCCAGAGTTTATCTAATAAACTTTTCATCCCTGAACTCCCGTAATCAAGAATGTATTCTAAGTTCCTTAATGGGTATTATCGCCAGTTTCGTTCACCTCCTCAGCTTAGCCTTCAAAGTTCTGAAAAGTTTGATCTCCTATCCTACCATTCAAGGCTCTTCAAGATGTAGTTCCAACTTATTTTTCTAGTCAGATGCCCTATTTCTCTCCCAAATAAACCTCCCACACAGCCATAATAAAGCAGGGTATAGTTAAGGACATTCTTTTTCACAAGGGTAAGCTTTTGAGCATTTCTGCCTTTGCTTCCTTTTTCACTTTGTCTGAAATGACTTCGTCACTCCTAATGTTCTGGGTTCTTTCCATCCTTCACAGTCTGGCAGCCTTCTGTTTCTGCCGCAAAGCCTTCTCAGCCTCTCCAGCCCACAGTGATTTCTACTTTACACACTTTTGTTTTATGCTTATTGTTTATAACACCTATTTAGCACTGAAAATTTGACTTTTCTGGTTATCTTCATATACACATAAAAATGATGTGTATGGTTGTATATATACTTATATATCTATATACTTATAAATGGAGCAACTAGAGGAGAGAGATTTCTCTTACATTTTTCATGTCCTATAATTCCTTGTACATTTTGTGTCAATACGTTGACTTACTAGAACATATGAAAACAGGATTCTTCCCAGATTTTAATGTTTTAGCTCAGCACCCTGTTCAGTTTCTAGTATATCGTATATTAGGTATTTTTTCTACATAGAGTGAATGAACAAATGATAATATGGTGAAGTGGAAGAAGCACAGGCTCTGTAGTCACAGATCTAGGTTCAAATTTGACCCTTTCTACTACAAGCCTTGTGAAAACCATGGGCAAATTCTCAACTTCCCTAAGCTGTATTTTCCCCCATTATCAATGAGGGTAATGCCCGTCTAACTTGCAATATCTTTTTAAGATAACATGGATAATTCTAAGCATTCAATGCATATTTATTACTGAAAATTTCCACCTGAATTTTCTGCATTAATCATTGAATGTTTATACTTTGTTATACAAATCATTACATTGTAAACCTAACTATATAACATTTTTTAAATTGAGGTATAATTAGATCAATTATACCTCAATTTAAAAAATTAATTTTTATATCAAAATTAAATTTTACAATTTTCAAAGTGACTTTTCTTACATTATTAAACTCATTTGAACATCCCGTCTGCCAAAACAAAAATCTTTAGAGGTTCTCTGCAGCCTAAAAATATTTCACATGACATTCAAAAGTTTTTATGATATATTTCCAACTGACATTTAAGCTTTAGCTTAGATGCTATCTACCCTAGATCAAAAGTGAGAACTCTGTCTGAGCTTCTGAAGTCCATTGTGTTCACACAGTCATATGTCCCTTTCACGTATTACATTATATTGTTTATACACTTCCCTCTGTTGTTAAATTGCAATTTCCTAGAGGAAATTTTTATGCATAGTTGCATCTTTTATAGTAGCAAATAAAATGATATATTTAAAATGATTGTTATATAGCCGACCCATGATTTTTTTTCTTTACATTTTCTATTATCAAATTTAAAATATTTGGATTAGAATCCATGGCTTAACATTTTGTAAAATACATCTAGTAGGTTGGTGTGGAGGGAATATTGGTCTTACTTTCTGAGTTGATGATTTGAATTAGTATTAGCATGACCTCTAGTCTTTGCGACTGTGTAACACATGATCAAGAGGGCAAGCTCTGGAGCCCAGCTCCCTAGGTTCAAAATGCCAGTTCTTCCCCTTACTGGCTTTGTGACCTTGGGCAGAATGATTAATAACTTTTTGTGTGTATCTCCCTCATATGTAATGAGCGGAGCATAATTAGTAACTACTTCATAGGCTGTTAAGAGGATTACTTGAGTAGATATGTAAGGCTTTTCAAACAGTGGCTGGCACATGGAAGACACTCAGTAAATGGGAGTTATAATTAGTCTTCCAACATCTATACATAAATACCTCCTACAAAGCTGTAAATAGATTTGCATCCTAATCTCTTATTTTAGGGTCAAAGGCTGGGGCTCAGTGTTATTACATGAATCGTGTTTGATGTTAAAAGGATAGGCATAAAGATTAGCCAGCTCCTGATTCTCACTTTAAGGCCGACTATTTTGAAAGCACACAGTTATATATTCAGAATAGCCATAGTTCAAATTAAACTCCTTAAAATTAAATTTATTCCTTTGAGAATGCTCAACTCTAAGCAAGGAATATCAGATTTTTTTAATGTTAGCATTTATTAATGGAGTTGACACAAACCTTGTCTTCTTCCTCACGAACAGGTTAATGGATCAGTCTAAAAATTAAAAGCAATTAACACCAATTAGCATTAGAGTATGATCATATTCATCTGTCAGGATTGTAAGAAGTTTAAGAAACTCTTTGGTCAAGATTTTCATGGCAAAGACCAGTCCTTCAGGGTTTGTTATTAGAAAATCATGCCTCCCTTTTTTTTTAACCATTATGGAAGAGAAGTTTTAAATTTTCGTTTTTGTTTTATAGATCAAACAAACAAAACTCACTTAATTAATTGCTTTATAGTATTGCTCCCAGTTTAGACTGTTAGTTTACTTTCACAGAATGAATGCCAATAAGCTATATAGGTATATTTCTTTCATAGAATTACTGTTTGGAAAACTGAGAAAATTCACTTTGTTTTTCCTTTTGATACCAGAGTACTACTAAATGATCTGTTTTCATTAATGTTTCCCTCAGCCAGCCAGAAGAAGCATTATTTCAGCCATCTATGCTGAAAGTACACAGCCTCTAAGGGGTATGGTTAGACTGACCTCAAAGTAAACAGAGCTATACCAGATTTTAAGAGAAGAAGCAAGTGGAATATGTCATGTACCGTATCAGTCTAGAAAAAAGCCCAAATAAATAAGGAAATGGGATGGCCCAGCAAATAGATTCTCAAACATTTTTGGCCATACAACATCTTTTGTTATTTGATTATGTGACAGTCTTTCTGCTATCTCCATCTGTTCCTTTCTTATGGCCTAGAAAAAAGGGGGGAGGGGGAAGCATGTTAAATCATGAGTTGACAACGTGGAATTTGACACTTAGACTTAACCAAAACTATTTTGCTTTGAGAATTACATGAATTTATAATAGTTCATATCCTAATTGAAAACTTCTTGGGATACTATAAAGCCACAGGTAGTAACCGATATTCAATAATCAGAGACATATTGTATAAATATATTGTAGAGCTAGGGGCTTGATCATGCTAAGAAGTGAATTGTATCTGCCTGTCTTTCTATCTCTTCTTTCCTCCCCTCCCAATTCTAAATGTAAATACTAACACTTGCCTTAATTAAAAAGTCAGGTCACAGACATCAGAGACTACCGGTGCAGGCATGTGTGTCAGTGAAGTCTGGTTGATGCCATAACCTTTCTAGGAACTCAGAGAGACAGCAGTGCAGCTTAGTGAGTATCCTTAGTGGCTCAATATCTGTACTATCCCTTAAAAAATAGAAACACTTTCATGAAACATCGATATTCTTTTTTAAAGGTTAACTAAATCACACTAACTCATGCCCTCACACTTACTGCCAAAAAGGAAGACAATTTATTTATTTTGGTCTGTTCTGATTTTTCTGTCTACAAATAAGTATGATGCCTTATATTTCATATTTGTGTGTAAGATTGTTTATGTCCTTGAAGACTTTCACTGCTGCTCTGCTTGGGAAGGCAGAAAACACACAAAAGAAAAGAAGCAGCATCAGAAGCTGAGATAGGATAAAACTGACTCTTCACTAGCAGGGGTTGAAGTGAGCATCAACAGCTGGATTATAACATATACACAGATGTTAATGTACCCATGTGTGCATGTGTGTGTGTGCACACAGTCAGCCCTTTGTATTCCTAGATTCCCCAAATATGTACTCAACCAACCACAGATAAAAAACATTTTTAAAAAAATTCCAGGAAGTTCCAAAAAGCAAAATTTGAACTTGCCCTGTGCGAACAAATAATTACATAGCCTTTACATTGTATTCACAACTGTTTGCAAAGTAATCGTATTAGGTTTATAGGTAGTCTAGAGATGATGTGGGAGGATGTGAATAGTTTTTATGCCAATACTGCACCATTTTATATAAAGGACTTGAGCGTATATCCGTGGATTTTGGTATCAAAGCTCGGGGGATGTCTTGGAACCAGTCCTCCACAGACACCTAGGGATGGCTGTATACGTAATGTATATATTATACCTACAATGTATGAAATATACAATGTTTAATGTTAATTCCAATCAGTATGGTTTTACTAAATCGCTAAGTTTAATGCTGGACTACTTTGGAGGCACCAAAGGAAGGCCTGGTGGGACTGTGCTGACACTAACATCTAACTCTCAGATTCACTCCACATCAACACACCGTCAAAGTTTAGAAAAAAAAAAAGGTATGTGTGGCTGAGCTATTATAGCCTGATTATAAGATCACTTTCAGCCCTGTCTCATACCAGGTCGCTTGTTTAAAAATTCTGTATCTATGCCTGAACATTTTACCCATTTTAACCCAAAGTGCAGGAAGATGAAGATACAATCTTTCTTTAAGGAATTTGTTTCAAATATGCCTGTTTATGCCTACATGAAAGTTTAATTCATTGCTTAAAAAGAAAACAGGGAACAATTTCTATTTTTTTAATTTTATTTGGTCTTTTTGTCTTTTTAGAGACGCACTCATGGCATATGGAGGTTTCCAGGCTAGAGGTCCAATTGGAGCTGAAGATGCCAGCCTACACCACAGCTGCAGCAATTCAGGATCCAAGCCACGTCTGTGACCTAAACCACAGCTCATGGCAGCACCAGATTCCTAACCCACTGAGCAAGGCCAGGGATCAAATGAGCATCTGCATGGATGCTAGTCAGGTTCACTAACCACTGAGCCACGATGGGAACTCCTAGGGAACAATTTCTAAGGTAGACACTACTACTAAGGACATTTACTGTGGCAATTTCTCTCTCTCCTCTCTCTCTTTTTTTTGTTTTTTGTTTTTTGTTTTTGTTTTAGTTGCTCCCATGGCTTGCAGAAGTTCCCAGACCAGGGACCAAACCCATGCCACAGCAGTGACTGGAACCACAGCAGACAATGCCAGATACTTAACCCACTGAGCCACCAGGGAACTCCCTTTGCAATGTTGATGTAAAAAAAATGCATAACCTGAAAGTTGAGAGTTAAGTTTTATTTGGGCAAAATTAAGACTTAACCCCTGAGAAACTGCTCTGAGGCAGCAGACCTAGGGAGAGCTAGGATACATAGGTATTTTTTGCAACAAAGGGCAGGTATCAAGAAAAAAGAGGCCTGGGCTCACTGAAATCATTCCTTTGATATACACCTCTGCTATCAGGATCAGTATCCTGAGTTTTCACAGCTTGCAGGACTCACAACTCTCACCCTTGGAGGTGACTGCATTCACCAATGACCTAACATTCTTTGTTTTATCCTTAAATACAGCCTGGGAGGCAGTATTTCAGATATTTGAAATACCATCCAAAGAGGAAAGGGGGAATATCAGGATATGATAAAGGTGAGGGGGAGGTGCATGCAGAACACACACATTTTATAAAAGTTTGTTGTTGATCTCCTGAAAGTTACCGGTCACAAGGAGCAGACAGCACCAGGAAGGATTTTAGTGTTTTTTCTAGATATGAGGAGATTCAAGAATTGGGCACATAAAATCTTCTCCTAAAAATATCTGACTATCTGAAGATCTGTTCTTCCAGTTTTCCTAGAGCACACCTGATTTTCACCCTGAGCTCTGCTCAGGGGGTGCTGCAGGTCGGCAGCTACAGTGGTTCATGATTTAATCCATATAGAGGCTGATGGCAAGAGCCAAATTTTAATTCACAGCAACTTTCAGAGATGACAAAAACATGTAGAGGAAAAAAAACAGCGCAATAAATCTCATGCACATGTGTCTATTATCTCAGGATTTCAGTTGCTCCCGAACTGTATGAAGATGTTGAGCCTCATCTTTTTCATATTTTGATTCTCAGAAGCAACATGATCTCGAATTTAAGGTTACTTTAGAATAATTGTACTTGAGGACTTCCCGTGTGGCTCGCAGCATAACTACTCAGCGTTGCTTCTTCAGAATAATTGTACTTGAAAATCATCTAGACTTAGACGAGAATATCTCAATTTCTTGCCCCCAATAAGGTGCTGAAGTTATCTGAATGACTTAGTCGTCAACCCTTAAGCTCTCTCCTGTAAAAATCTCTCAGCCACATGCTGTTTGCTTATTTCATGGAATGGAATAGCCTCTCGGGAGACCAACAATTACTATTATTAATGAACCCTCAGGCCCTGTGAATTCTTAACTGTGTGTGTGTCCTACTCTCTAGTAAATATGCTTTCAAAAATAGCACTGTTCATCGGCCAAGAGTCAACTCAAAACGATCTCTGGGCACTCATTCTCGTGTTCCTCAAAACTCATTTTAATTTTGCCCAGACCATGAGAAGCTGCCCCTCATTACCCCTGCTCACCCCGCCCCTAGGAAATTGCTTAATTTGTATATTTCAGGTTAATACTTGCAGTATTAGGCAACCCAGATGGACTCTGTTATTTAGCTTCAGAGACAGATTATTACATTTTTATTAATCCAAAATTCCTTGTACACCTGCGTAGCTTCTATCTTAAAATAGACCTCTTTTGAAGGCAAATGGGCCTAATTCTTCCCTCAGATCTAACTAAAGGCAGAGTAAATTACAGTTTGCATTGAGGGGGATTTAAATGGAGATGGCTCTTTACTCAGTCTTTTTGGAGGATTATACCATAGAAATCTTCCAAGGCCAAATTTAAAACACATTTGTTTTAGAGTTTGCCAAGTCTGCTATTATTTTGCCATTTTACTGCTATTTGATTTCTATGTAAAAGTGTTTTTCTGTCTTCACTCTGCTCCTCAAAGCCCATTTACTTCTTTCTATCTCTGATATCTCTTTTCAGCAAAGACAATGAAAAAGGATAGGAAATTCAAAGTGGCTCCACTTCTGTTTGAATAACGTTATGGTTCCTTCCATAAAAACTAATCACAAGCTTCCTGCCTTACTACCCATTTTACCCCATTGTAATGAGCATAGCATATATTGTTTATGGAACTACTGGAAGCATCCTGAGAAATGATTCAAAAAATACTTGGTGGTTGGAAGCATGTTTCACTATACATCTATATGGAATGAGTGCAAAGGCTGAGCTTGCTGACCAAGTTATACTCCTTTGGACTTAAACCATTTTTCTCTCCTGAAGGATTATGAAACTTTCATATTTTCCGTTTCGTTTGGTTTATAGAGCCTTTTTCTTAGGAGGTCAGCAAATGTAAGTTGCTCCTAACTGTAGGGAACACTCCCTATAGCCTGACCTGGCCTGTACTGAAGTGGAACTATGTGATTTTTGCTTCTAAATACACTGACCATAGGTGGGGGATGCCAGTATGCCAGCAGTCTGAACGTCCACAGTGTCTATGTGGTACATTTTGATTCCTATCGCACTTCAGGAAATCTCAGTTCTGGTCCAAGAGAATGTGCCCAATTGAAGTCTATGAGAAAGCACTTTGCAAGAAAGATGAATAAAGGCCTGGAATAAAGGTCCACCCAATGTCTTCATTTATTTGCAAAGTTCAGTGAACACCTGAAATCTACCATCGGAGTAAGCTTAAAATTCTCTGAAGAACACCATTCCCTATTCCCATTTTAAGTTAAAAACTTTAAGAAGTTGACAATTACTTTCTTTGTGATATGATCACAGTGCTTGCAGTGGCTCTGCACCATGAGGGGAACATCACAGACGTTGTTTCATTTAACCATCTCCATCACTCTGCGAGGTGCCTCTTACTTTCCCTACCTCAGTAGGTTTTAGAAACTTTACAAGAAGGTTTGGTAACTTGTGTATTTCACGTGTTCCATCAAGTTCACAAATGTCCACAAAAGTCCAAAACCTCTTTTTTAAGATCTTTACTCAAGATAGAGACAATAATAATTACCTCGTAAAGTTTAAAATCTTGTTCTTGTCAACCAGGAAGTAATTGGTGTACGAAAGACTAGAAGAAAATATGAAGAGATTGGATTAAGATGGCAGAATAGAACTGGAGTTCAACTTCTCTCCTAAAAAACAGCAAAACTACAACCAAATGCCAAGCAGCCTTCAACCAAATGGACTCTAAACTTCCAAAAAACGTATTCTACTCCAGAAGACAAAGAGGAGACCACATCAAGAGGTAGGAGGGGCAATTACGTGATAGAAGCAACCCATACCTCCCAGATGAGAAGCCCCACAGACTGGAAAGTAACTGCATCACAGAGACTCAGCTACAGGACTGAGCGTTCTGAGCCCCACATCAAAACCCCATTGCCTGGGGATCGGGCACAGGGAGAAATAGCCCTCGGAGCATCTGGCATTGAAGGCCGGAGGGGCTTGTGTGCAGGAGCTCCACAGGACTGGGGGAAACAGAGACCCCATCCTTGAAAGGCACACACAGACTTTCACGTGCACTGGGTCCCAGGGCAAAGCAGTCTCCAGAGGAATCCAGGTGGAACCTGACTGCAATTCTTGGAGGATCTCCTGGGAATATAGGGGTGACTGTGGTTTGTTGTGGGGGAAGGACACTGGAGGCAAAGTTCTCGGGAACATTCATCAGCCCGCATTTCTCTGGAGGGGGCCATTTCTGGGAAAATCTGGTCCCTCCCATCAGCGCTGAGAAGCCCCAGGCCAAACAATAATCCAGGTGGGGTCACAGCCCCACCCATCAGGAAACAGGCTGCCTAAAGACACCTCACACACACAGCCAGCCTCTAATCTCATCCAGAGATAAAGCCCCGCCCATCAGAGGGAGAGGAATCAACCCCACCTACCAGTGGGCAGACATCAGTCCCTTCCATCGGGAAGCCTACAGCAAGCCCCGCCCATACCAAATTTAGTCACAGGGGAGGCAAAGGCCACAACTAAGAGAGGCTACCACTCTATTGTTGACAAAAAGGTCACCACACCGAAAACCTATAAAAATGAAAAGACAGAAAACTATAACCCAGATAAGGGAGAAAGAGAAAAGCCCAGAAAAACAGCTCAGTGATGAGGAGATTATCAGCCTCTCAGAAAGAGACTT
The DNA here is from genome assembly GCA_004024745.2 of Catagonus wagneri. Classification (NCBI taxonomy): domain Eukaryota; kingdom Metazoa; phylum Chordata; class Mammalia; order Artiodactyla; family Tayassuidae; genus Catagonus; species Catagonus wagneri. The sequence continues at coordinate 32,257,886 of PVHT020000077.1, forward strand.
TAGACTGCTGATGCTGAAGATGATGCAAGGCATTGGAAATAAACTGGAGGCAAAGATTGATCATTTACAGGAAACACTGAGCAGAGAAATGCAAGCTATAAAAATTAAACAAGAAGAGATGCAAAATACAATAACTGAAATAAAAAATTCATTAGAAGCAGCCAACAGTAGAATACAGGAGGCAGAAGAACGAATCAGTGAGGTGGAGGACAGATTAGTGGAAATCACTAATGCAAAAGAGAAAAGAGATAAAAGATTGAAAGGAATTGAGCAGAGTCTCAGAGAACTCTGGGATAATGTTAAACGCACCAATATCCGTATTATAGGGGTGCCAGAGGGAGAAGAGAGAGAGGAGGGGACAGGAAAAATATTTGAAGAGATAATAGCCAAAAACTTCCCTAATATGGGAAAGGAACCACTCAGTCAAATTCAGGAAGTGCAATGAGTACCATATAAAATAAACCCAAAGAGGAACACCCCGAGACACATATTAATCAAAATGACCAAAATTAAAGACAAAGAGAAAATTTTGAAAGCAGCTAGGGAAAAGAAACAAATGACATACAAGGGAACCCCAATAAGGTTATCAGCAGATTTTTCATCTGAAACTCTGCAGGCCAGAAGGGAGTGGCATGATATACTTAATGTGATGAAAGGGAAAAACTTC
>PVHT020000077.1:32264996-32353520 GCA_004024745.2 Catagonus wagneri
GGGTCTAATCGGAGCTGTGGCCACTGGCCTGCGCCGCAGCCACAGCAACGCAGGATCCGAGCCGCGTCTGCAACCTACACCACAGCTCACGGCAACGCCGGATCGTTAACCCACTGAGCAAGGGCAGGGATCGAACCCGCAACCTCATGGTTCCTAGTCGGATTCGTTAACCACTGCGCCACGACGGGAACTCCTGATATTCTCACTCTTGTATAGTTTTCTCACTTTGAAGAAGTGGGACCTAGCCCTCGCTTCTAATAAATTGAGTATAGAAAAGTGATTGGATGTTGTATTGCCTGCCCTGATGAAAACCTGACTTTTCCTTGCTGACTTTGACGAAGCAAGTGGCCTATTGGAAAAAGCCTACCTGACAAGAAACTGAGGGAAGCCCCCACTGACAACCAGCAAGAAATAGGCCTTCTGTCCAACAACTCACCAGGAACTAAATGCTTCCAGTAACCAGGTGATCTTTAGTGGATTCTTCCCCAGATAGGCCTCAGATAAGACACCAGCTCCAGATGACACCTTGACTATAGCCTTGTAAGACTCTGAAGAGAGGACTCAGTTAAGCCATACCCAGACTCTTCAGTCAAGAAACTGTGAAATAATAAATCTGTGATGTTTTAAGCAACTAAATTTGTGGCAATATTGTTATGCAGCAATAGATAACGAATCTACATATAAGTGGGGCTATAGCAAACACATTAGAAGATAACTATCTCAGTTTTGCCTGAGGCCTTACTACTTGATCATCTGGACAGGATGTGCAAAGTAAAGAATTGAAAACTAATTTTTTTCATTTTTTTTTTCTTTAGGGCCACACCAACAGCATATGGAAGCTCCCAGGCTGCAGCTGCCAGCCTGCACCACAGCCACAGCAATGTGTGATCTGAGCTGTGTCTGTGACCTACATCACAGCTCATGACAATGCCATATCCTTAATCCACTGAGTGAGGCCAGGATGGAATCTGTGTCCTTGTGGATACTAGTCGGGTTTGTTACCTCTGAGTAACAATGGGAACTTCCTGAAAACTAAATTTCAGACCATTTCCCAAACTTTTGTTCAGGATTTAGAAGGACTGAAGTTGAAAGGGGCCAACTTGGAGACTGAAGAAAAGATTTCATCGGAGAGCTATCATCTGCTGGCAGTGCCAATTCCCCTCTCACATGGGAGGCGGGTGGAAGGGCTTACCCTTCACCTCAAGCCTATTGACAGGAACTTCAAAGAAACCATTTGGAGAACTTGACACATGACCCCAGTGCTGACAGAGCTAAAAGGTAAGCAAATTGCTGAAGGGAACTGGGTGAACAGAGTAGAGGGACATTATTGGGAATTTACTGTTGTCTATCAACAGAAAACTGAAAGCATATCTTTCCTGTGAATGAGATGTGGGCCACATCAGAGCCAGTTGGCATGGAGCTTTTATAAATCCTGCCTAAAAGGGCTATCTGGAGTCAAGAAGAGATCTCCCCAGAGGGAGTCCGCCTTTAGGTACCAGCAGATCCCTAGGGGATTAGGAAGAGGTTGGAAACTACCAGACAAAGATTTGTATCAGGCTAAGTCAAGTGAATTGTAGGAAGGCAGGTCCAGCAGTGGGAACATTTCCAAAGAACCCACACACTATCCATTAGAAGTAGTCAGCTTTCAACATTTGCCAAACCCAGAGAGTGCCAACTCAGGAGAACTCAGTCACGTAAAATCTTTCCTGATCCTTTCTATAGTCTTTTTCTTCTTTCTTCCCCTGCCACCACCCCTTTGATGTAGGAGGAGTCAGAAACCACGGTCAGCCAATTGTGGGAGCAAAGATAGAAACACAGGTAGGCAGATAGCCTTCCCTTCGGCATTAAAGCAGAGCTGGGAGAGGAGGGGCTTTCAATTTGAAGTCTTTAATTATTATACTTACTGGGCATATTAATTATTGAATAGGTCATTAATTCAAAATGCTTTAAAGATGTTTTGTTATCTAATAGCAATAAACTACAAGTTTTCCCTAGATTTTAATCCAGAAATCCTAAAAGCCATACTGGATAGTTTTATAAGAGCACTTGTGGGTGAGAAAATCTGTTGATGATTACACCTTATAATTTTGCACTTTCAATGTTTTTCTGCACAGTTCTCACTCAAATAAGCTTCATGGAAGTTCTCACAAGTCATTTCATGTAACTAATGCAGTCATTCACGATGGTTTGAATGACTCATAAATCTTATTTGACCTGTTAATGGGCATACTCTTTTCCCACCTCAAGTCTTTTTGCTTGTTTTGCTCCACTGAACAGAAACTTTGATATTAAACATGCAACAATTAATATATATAAATTTTAAAAAATAATTTTGTTGTTGTTGTTGGCCGCCACGTGGCATATAGAGTTCCTGAGCCAAGGGTCATATCTAAGCAGCAGCTGCAGCCTACACACAGCTGTGGCAACATCAGATCCTTTTAACCCATTGTTTCAGGCCAGGGATCAACTGCATCCTGGAGCTGCAGAGATGCCACTGATGGGAACTCCTAAAAAAATAATTTTTGATATGGAAAAATTTTATATTAAATAAATTAACACAGGAGAGTTTATCGTTTCCCAGAATAACAAATAATGCACAAAATAAGGGATAGATTGTCTTTAAAATGTCTTTAGAAGAAATACATTCACTCTGTACATAAGCCATTTGTTAGAAAGATGTTACCTGAAATTAAGTAACCTCAAGGAATGAATGAAGTTAAGTGTCTAGGTGAACTACTGTTTTGTGATAACAAGCAATATGTCATGCCTAAAAAAACTATTAACATAGCAAAATCTGACTTGTTCCTTTACGTGGCGGACAAATCTATATAAAAAAATTCCATACTTATACTTTTTGAGAATTATTAAGAATATTATAAAATGCTATACATATTAAAATGAGTAAGATGTGATATCGAATAGAATACAGATAATCTTATATTACTCTGGTTTAAAATCTCCTTAAATATTGTACGGAATTTTTTTAAAAAGCTGAAAAGCAGTGAAAGAAAAGTAAAAGGAACAAAAAGTAATACATGAAAAGTAAAGACTGAGAAGTCTACAAGATTGTGAAAGGAAGCAAGGAGTGAGCTCATAGTTGAATGGAACATTATGAAATACAAAAAAAAAGCAACAACAACAAAAAAATGGAAGCTCTGTTTCAATGGAGTATGGTCAATATAAGGAATTTTCATCCTTTAGAGATAGTTTTGGAAATAATCTCAGAAACTTGTGTGAATTCACACGTGAGAGATACATAATTTAATTTCAAATCCAGAGATTTTTTATGCACAAAGTATGTGCCAAAGATTTTGGTATATGTTGGATAGTCAAGCTTATGAAACATGGTCTGTACTTTCATGTGACAAAGCTTTTTAAAGATAAGCAAATGAGTATATTGCTTATTAACAATAGCACTTTTAAAAACAACAGTTTGTCACTGTCAGAGATAATATAATGAGATAGATGTGAGTCTCTCAATGTGATAGTTGGACTAAGTTCCGGTCAGTGTTTTTCTATGATATGTTTAAATGTACTTTATTTTTTCAGGAAAGGCATGTCTTCTTTCTTGTTCCTCTAACCTTAGGGCAGTTTTTAATCTATGCTACTTAGCACTTAGGATTTGCTGCCTTTCTTTCATTCGTTCAACAAACACCTGGAGCACTATGCTGAATACCTTTTAATATTGCTGGTCACATTTTATGTTATAAATTTATGGCAGTATCCAACCGTCAGCTAATCTGTGAGCTCTGTCAGCTGAAATAAATAAATATATATATATATATATATATATATATATATGCATTGCACGTTACAGTTTAATGTATTATTACCTACCTATATAGTCTCCCTTTTGTTTATTTATTTACTTATTTGCCCATGACTATAGCATATGAAAGTTCCCCGGGCCAGGGATTGAACCCATGCCACAGAAGTGACCCAAGCTACTGCAGTGACAATGCCCCATCCTTAACCTTTTGGGCAACAAAACCCCTAGGCTCTCTTTAAATATAGTATAACATCTGGAATCAAACTACTGTTATTCACTCTGGGCCATAATTGACAAGCTTTGTGACTTTGATCATTTATTTGACCCAAGCCTAATTTTCAAGTCCTCCAGATAAGAATGATAAAGCACATACTTCAGAGATTATAATGAGTAGTAACTGAGATGATGTGTGTCATGCTGTTTGGACATAATTGATAAATAACACACGTGGCAGTTACTCATATTAAAGCAGGAAGGTAGTAAAAACATTTTTTATGTAACATAGGCCCTTAAATTCAGAATACGGAAATCGGGGCAGCCTCCAAAAGTCTAGCCACAGATAGAAATTTGGGGGGAAAACAGCCAAGTCCCTTGCTTTTGAGGACTTCCTATCTCATTTGTAAAAGTTTTAAAAATAGAGAAAATTGTCTTTAAAGTCCATTCAAATCCTACCATTCTTTCACTAAGAGTACTCCAGCCTCTAATCATGAGAGTTAGCATCAGTCTGACATACAAAGCGTGCAAGCTGTTTGATGATAATCCATAATCCTTTAAGCATGCATTTCCTATGTGCCTTCATTGCCTGCCTCCCTAAGGTGACAGGACACAATTAAATAAAGCTTATGAAAGAATGAGGTAGTGCCAAAAAGTAAGGCATTATTTATTACTGAAGGCAAAATATTGAATTACTAGAAAAGAAATAGGTAACCATCTCACAAACAATCCAGTGTTATTCATTTGGAATACATTTGCTAAGCAGTGCTTTTATCATAGTGATTCAGGAAAAAGGAACTGCCAAACATTTTCTCAAACACTTGAAAAGGAGAAAAGGCTCTGTGGAAGGCAGATGTTGGCTAACGGCTGTTCTCCTTTTTCCCTTCACATCTAGCAATAAATCACATATATCACAATCTTTAACTTTCCAGTGTTTAAACCTTTTAACATTTCCACTACGAAGAGAGAATTGTAGTTTCTTAAATCTCTATAGTCTGTAGGAAGTATTTGCCTAATAAAATGCGTTCGAATTATTTGTGTAAAATAAATCCTGATCTCCTCACAGATAGTAATGGATAAAAACAGTGTTCTCTGGATCTCATTTCAACCGCTTTGCTCAACTTAATTACAATGAATTCCATCATCCTTTCCAATTCGATTGTCTCTATCAAATATTTTTGAATCCCAATCTGTGCCTTGGAGGAAAACCTTGCTTATGGCCTCAAAGTAATTATCAGCAGCCATCCATGAAGCACAGCATTTATTGTACAATATTTGGACTGATCATCTATTGTACCAGGAACTTTAAAATTGGTCTTGCTTCACACATGATTTGTCCTCTAAAAATATCAATAGACACTGTTAACTTGACAAGAGAGGAAAAGAAAAAAAAAATTAGATGAGGGTGGATGAAAGGGAGTGATACCCAGTGTATGAAAGGCAATTTTGGACCATCATTATTTACAGGAAAATAGAAAAAGTCAGAAGCAATGGAAATATCGTAATTTGACATTCAAAGAAATAAAGAAATAGTAATAAATAAGCAGAAAGGCCTTTTAATGATTCTTCTTATCTGAATCTTTCTTAGTTCCCTTTCTTCTATGCTTATTAAAGGCAAAAGAAGTAATTGCAATAAGAATAAAAGAAATGAAACTTGTTAGTTTAAACTTTCTGTTGGCAACTGGTGAAAAGAAACCCGAATTAGGAGTGAGACCTCGAAAGAGTTATTTCACGTCTTACACTACAATTTTCTCAACTAGCGTTTTGACTAGACGTTTGCCACTGTCTGTGCCAGCTCTAACTTCTAGGATTTGTATATGCATGGCTGATTTGGCTGTCAAGAGAATGTAGTCATCCAAACAACAGATTAAATTAGCTATAGAAATTTATAAATCAGCAGAGCAATTATTTAGGTTGTGATTTATTTTATTTTTTTAAGCAACCAGGCTTTTCTATTAGCTGAAGGAAATATACATATAAAGAAGTGGAAATTGATACAGACTCAGAGACTTGAGCTTAAAAAATAATTCCCAAGAGAAGCAAACAAAAATAAATAATAGAGGCATGTGATGATGGAGTGGTGTCCAGAAAATACAACCTTGACAGTATCAGTGCTTATAAGAAAGATAATCTATTAAAAAGAAAGATATAATATCTAATATATAATATATCTAGTAATTATATAATGTAAGCAATATATAATAAGTGATTGCAAAAAAATTTTTTCTTTTTAATAAAATAAATCTCAAATAGAGTCAACCAAAAATATGTCTCTGAGAGTAAGAGGGAAGAAACTAGGGGAACTCAGAACAGGAAATTAGAACATGGTATGAGCTTAAAGAGTATTGGTTGAATAAATGAATAGTAGGTTTATCTGCTATTAAGAAGACAAAACAAGGGTTCTGTTCTTTGTCTGAGCATGTTCCTATCCAAAATCAGAATCTCTTGAGGTTATCACAAATGCTCCCTCCTTCTGAACCATAGACTCTCCCATGACCTACCAGAAATCAACTAATCGATGAATTTAAAAATGCATTTTGCATCCCTACTATTCACCCACTTCTCTCTCTCTTACAGTGAAGAACTTTTTTATGAGCCTTTAGTCTCTGGCTCTCAGCCTCAGCCTACCTTCTACTGCATGAGGAAATGTTTATGCACCTTCAGTCTCAAAATTCACCTAGAAAAACTGAAGTAGAAGTGATTGACTTAAAGTTGCTTTTATTAGTGTCTCTATGATTCAATAATGGAATGAGGCAGTGAGTGAGACAAGTATGAAAATTTGATTTGGTTAGATTGAATTGTGGCTTAGCAGTCAACACACATTACCCACCATATCATATGAAAAGCACTTGACTTACTACTTTAAAGTATAAGATACAGGCCATCGCCAAGGAGCACACATCTATTCTATTTATGGAGATAACTATAAATATACAAGTTAAGAAAAAATGTGGTAATTTAACTGTCCTAAATGAGTAACTGGCCAATAATTGCATACACACATACATATACACACACAATTATACACACAAGTATTCTCTGTGTTGAGAGGAGGTTAAGATTTCTGTGGGATCTAAAGAGCTACTAATATTTCTTAGAAAATAGTCTTGATTTAGACTTTGAAGAATTAGTGGACTAGCTATCAGGAGAAAATGAATTTATATAAACAGATTTTATATAAATTTGAATTTATATAAACAGACTGACATTATTAAATATTTTAGAGTAGATAATATTGACTGTAGGATCAGAACTACTTAAATCAATAGCACATTGTGGACGATGTAAGTAGATTTTGAGAGGATCATTGTGAAAAACCAATTGGAGTTAGAATCAGTTGTAGTGGCTCCATTCTTAATAATCCTATTATTGTTTTCACTTCGGTTTATTTATTTATTTGTTTGTTTGGGGGTTGCTACACCTGCATCACATGGAAGTTCCCAGGCTAGGAGTCCAAACAGAACTGCAGCTGCCAGCCTACACCAGTCACAGCAACACTGGATCCAAGCTGCATCTGTGACCTACACCAAAGCTTGCAGCAACGCTGGATCCATAACCCACTGAGCAAGCCCAATGATCAAACCCACATCCTCATGGATACCAAGTGGGTTCATTACTGCTGAGCCATAGTGGGAACTCCCCACTCTGATTTATTTTTATCTTTTTTTATTAAAGTATAATTGATTTACAATGTTGTGAGCTGCAGAGTAGGTCACAGATGTGGCTATGGATTAGGCCAGCAGCTGCAGCTCTGATTTGACCCCTAGTCTAGGAAATTCCATATGCCATAGGTATGGACCTAAAAAGATAAAAAAGGAAACCGTTAAAAAAAAAAGGCAACCTACAGAATGGGAGAAAATAGTTTCAAATGATGCAACTGACAAGGGCTTAATCTCCAAAATATACAAATAATTCATACAACTCAACAGCAATAAAACAACACAACTGAAAAAAAAAAATAGGTAGAAGACCTGAATAGACATTTCCCCAAAGAAGACATACAGATGGCCAACGTGCAGATGAAAAAATGCTCAACATCAGTAATTATTAGAGAAAGGCAAATCAAAACTACAGTGAAGTGCCACTACACACCAGTCAGAAAGCCATTGTTAGTAAGTCTACAAATAACAAATGCTGGAGAGGATTTGGAGAAAAGGGAACACTGCTATACTGTTGGTGGGAATATAAATTGGTACAACCGCTATGGAAAACAGTATGGAGTTACCTTAGAAAACTAAATATAGAACTACCGTAGCATGATCCAGCAATCCCACACCTAGGCATATATCCAGACAAAACTTTCATTGAAAAAGATACATGCACTGCAGCACTATTCGCAATAGCCAAGACATGGAACCAACCTAAATGTTCATCAACAGATGACTGGATTAAGAGGTGTGATACAGTAGTTCCTGTCATGGTTCAGTGGTTAACAAATCTGACTAGTATCCAGGAGGATGCAGTTCCCTGACCTCGCTCAGTGGGTTAAGGATCCAGTGTTGCCGTGAGCTGTGGTGTATGTCACAGACATGGCTCGGGTATGGCGTTGCTGTGGCTGTGGTGTAGGCCCATGGCTACAGTTTCTATTCGACCCATAGCCTGGGAACCTCCATATGCTACAGGTGTAGCCCTAAAAAGACAAAAAAAAAAAAAAAAAAAAAGGAGTGTGGTACATATATGTAATGGAATACTACTCGCCCACAAAAAAGAAAAATAATGCCATTTGAAGCAACATGTATGGAACAAGTGACTTTCATACTAGGTGAAGTAAGTCAGAAAGATAAAGGTAAATACCGTATGATATCACTTATATGTGAAACTTAATATATGGCACAAATGAACCTATCTACAGAAAAGACACAAACTCATGGACATGGAGAACAGACTTGTGGTTGCCAAGGAGGAGGGGGAGGAATGGTATGGCCTGGGAGTTTGGGGTTAGTAGATGCAAAATACTGCATTTGGAGTTAATTTAACCACATTTCAAAATGCAAGGTCAATATACAAAAATCAATTTATTGTATATCTATATACTAGCAGTAAAATTTTGGAAAAAATTAAATCTAAATACTTGTTTGCAATATAATATATACATAATTATTAATAACACCCTTAAATTTAAAAATTAACAAAAGATGAGAAAGAACTTTACAACAAAAATATAAAGCATGCTGAAATAAGAAAGTCCTAACTAAATGGAGATGTATTATGTTAATGGATTAGAATGGATAAGAAATGAACTATATCTAATCACTTGTGATGGAACATAATGGAGGATAATACATATCTCACAAGGCTGCTAAAAATATCAGAGGAAGTATTAGATGGGAAAGCAATTTAGAATAGAAATATAAACTAGTCCTTTTGAGGCTAGTAGAAAAAAGTCATATTTTTGACTACTTACAATCATTCAATCGTAACTTCACTAGTTGAAACCTTAAGAGGTTCAGAGGAAATTGGTGCTTGTAAAAAAGTGCTCACTTTGTAGAACTGAATGAATGTGCCTCTGGAATGTAAGCTTCACCTAGACCTTTGTTATCAACCGGACAAAAAGGTGACAATAGTTCCTTTATTTCTTAGATTTATTGCCCTAATGTAAACAGGGTTGTTTTCTGCTTTGGGGAAAGAAAAGGATTCTGCAAGAAATATGTCTTGACCAAATAATGGAACAATCCTTAATGTTTTCAACCAAACAAAAAACCCAAAGCAATTGTGAAAGGAAGCCAAAGAAAATAGCTCCTCTATTATCTTTACTTCAGGTCAAGCTATTTGGAAGCAAGGGCAATAAGCTCAACCCTTATAATGTCACCCACTGAGTTTACCAGAATGGGAAATGCTAAGGCTTGCATTCTAAAAGTCCACATTTACTTTCTTTATATGACTAATCATCCCTAACCTAGACCATGATCTGCTAGTAAAAGGTTTGGAAATAAGCCTGGTTCATAATATAGGTTGATACTACTGTAGTGACTAATACAAGTATATTTATTTCAACTTTTCCAGTTATTAGAGCTTCCTAAATAAAAGCCTGTTATAGTATCTGTTACCTTAACCTATTAAATTGTTCTGGAACAAACAGAAGGGTAACGTTACTAACCTATCTACAGAGATGCATCTGCAAGGACCAGGGACCCAGATTATTCCATAGAGCTGTGTGTATCTCTTCATTTTGTATTAAATTTTAAAAAAAAATTAATACAAAAACTGCCTCACCGGTTCTGCATTAATCAGGATTATTCTAATGCTCTGTTCCCCACTAATTCAACACTGAGCAGATCGTACTATACACATGCAATTGGGACAGTGCCCTATTTAGGCATGCTCATGATAGGAATTCAGTAATTATTTATTAAGTGAATGGATGAATGAGTAGCTTTTAAATCTTAAATATTTTAAAGTCTTTTTCCCCCCCTCAGGTTGGATTAGTTAACATTGATTGTTAATTCTGTTGTCTCTTAGCATTATGTATCATCATGTATATGTTTTTTATATGACAGAGATAATTCATTTTAGAAATGCAGAGATAAGAAAGATATAGAAAACAAATTGCTAAAATTCCATTTACCTATTTGCCTTGTCCATAGGTTTCAATACAAAATGGTTTTGTCTTAATTTTTTTGTATCTTATCTTTTTGTTGCAAAAATATTCTTGAAACAGGAAATACATATACACTTGCTTATAAACATAATGGAAATATTTGGAACAAACTTGAGTTTTCTTCATTCCCAGACTTGTAATACACATAAATTCTAATACATTTAAAAACAACTTCAACTGTACTAATTTGTGTTAAAATATAATTGATTAATAGCTCCCTGTCAAAATAGTATATTTTTCTGCCTTAGTTTTCTTTCTGGGCTTAGTTTCCGTAAAGGGTATAATTCTCTCACCAATAAATATAATTTAGGCTAATAGTTAGTACTGTTTCCTTTTACCAGGTAAGGAAATAAAAGCTCAGAAAGATCATTCAACTTTCCCAAGAACACACTACTAGTAAGTTTTAGAACTGAGATTTGAACCCAGGAATTGATTCCAGAATCCATTTCTCTAACCACCATCTAATGTTTCTGCCTGATTATTAAGAACTGTGACAGATAAGTATTATGTTGACCACTAAATGACTGTTAGTCACTTTACACAGAAGCGAAAGTTATTTCTCATACGGGCTATAGTTGTATTCAGGATGACCCAGAGACTCAAGATAAATATTTTAAGTAATTCATGTTAGAAAAAAGGGGAAGGAAGCAAAGCATAAAGTGAAAAGGTCAATCAGATTTATGCTGGAAAGATTATCCTTTACAGGGGAAAGAATATGGCTTGGAGAAATAATGACTCATGATATCCATGATGTGGATAGGAAATAGACTAGGAAACAAACTACAGTTGAAATGAGAAGCCTTTGAGAGTATTGCAAAGTTTTCTCAACTTAAATTCCATGTTTTCCATAAAGCACTGGTATTTATAAATTGAAACTCCATATTTTGTGGATTAAAGCTTTTCTTTTGAAAATGAAAAATCACTGACTGTCCAGTAATAAAAGTGAACTTAATGGTGGACTCAAAACCCTTCAAGGATAATTTTCAATTTTGTTTTCCTATTTTGATTCAGTTGTGATGCTGCTATTCTCATTAAGAGTTTACATTGTTCTTATCATTTTGCTTAATTTAATGAGATCCTTCCTTCTAATTGTACATCTATATTTGTGCAGTTTTCTAAAAGTCAATTTTGGCCACTTAGATGGCTAAATACTAAACTCAGCTCCATTTAAATTTAGTTAAATATAATTGGGGATATTTTTGCTAATCAGTCAGCTATTTCAATGGTTTGTGTGGATAAACTACAAACTAATTGCATTCTGAAATAAAATTGACTATGAAGATAATAGTGCTTCAGTGAGATAATTAAGATTTACTTGTTTTACTTTAAAAGAGAGAGGTAATATATAACATTGAGAATTTGGAGGCAATAGATACAAGAAGCATTTTCTGTAGTCTGCTGTCCACTTCCACAAATCCTACAAATATCGTTTATTAATCCTAACATTTTTTTAAGTAGACCAGTGATCATAAAAGTAAAAATCCTAGTCACAAAACAGTTGAAAATATTTTTAAAAGATATTTTCTTGACCACGGGTGGATATCAGAGTCTAACCATAACTCAATAGTTTTCCTACTAAGCTTAATTGATTTTTTTTTGCTGTGGATTCCCTTAGACAAAACTCCATTCTCTCTGCTCATATTCATGAAAGAGTGAAAGAGGTATAGTGTAACTAAGGTTTCAAAATCTTTTTTTCATTGAACACCATAGCAGAAGATGGTTTCTTAATCCCTTGATGCATGATCCAGAAAACTTTGTTTCTCAGGGAGAGGTAAACTGTGTCTGGTTCTTATCACTAAAGGCAATTGGATTGGAAATAGTGTATATCTGTATTAGTCGCTAACGGTTACAAGGTTTGTGTATGAGTGACAGTTTGCCCTACACAATACTTAGTCATTTTGTATCACATCATGTGTTTCCAGGTGCCAAGCAACTGTTCCTGGTTTTATCATAGATTCGCTCCCTGCCAGTTTATTGTGTTTCAAACAATAGGTGATGCAGACCATGGGAACCTCAGCTGAAAAGTATTCCCTGACAGTATCCGGATGTGGTACATACATTTCTGGTGGGAAAACAAGGTGGATAAGCAGTGTCATCGAATAATAAACAAATTATATTTAAAGTCACTTAATTAGTATGAGGAAGTTTATGCTAAAACAGGAAATGTGTTTGTTTAGGATAGAAATGCTATATATGTTGAACATGAAAAAAACCCCACAAAAAACAGTCTCTTCTTTTTGGAAATTTAACAAACAAAATGCTTAGGTTTTCCAGGTGTCTCTCAGGGTTTGTTTTCCACTCAGTTTCCATCCTTCTATTCTAATAATATTCATTTATTTTGTCTCATTGGGATGACTACAAAATGTTTTTAAAATGCTGTTTCTTTTTGTGTTACAAGAGGAGCTAGTTAATTTTTACCCTGGAATATTTTTCAAAGAAGCACCAAAATAAATTTTATTTCAGTATTATTAAATACAAAAAAAAAGAGTACTTAAAAGGGAGACTGACAAATTTATCAAGAATAAATGCATTTAATTTTTCAATTTCTTATTTATTGTTCCAGAAAGTTCACCGGGAGGGTGCATTTAACTAACATAATGCAATGAATTAAAATTCTCATTTAAATGTGAGGGAAAAAAGTAAATAATTTCATGTCAGATAAAATTAAAATTCCTACATAAAAAAAGATTAATGTAAGTATTTTCTGAATTTATTCATACAAGGAAAACATTCATGAGGTACCATTTAGCTTCAAGAGTATTTAGTGTTTCTTAATAGTAATTACTTATATATTATTATGATATAGTATTAATTACCTATGTTAATTTATTTGTTAATAACAATACTATTAGTTTCTTAGTGGTTCATCAGGTTAAGGATCTGGTGGTGTCACTGCTGTGGCTCAGGTCACTGTTGTGGCACAGGTTTGATCTCTAGCCTAGAACTTATGCATACCAAGGGCACAGCCAAACAAAATAAAAATACTAAAGTGCTTTTTATAGTTTATATTTCTTGTTGCCTCAATTCCTTATGAAAAAAATAAAGCTATATCTACTTTACATCAGTCGCTTGTATGCTCCATGTGCTCAAAATTTAAACTCATGCCAGCTGGGCTCATTCACTGGTCACACTATTGAATGTCAGGAAAGCAGCTATGTAAGCCACCTTGGGCAACCCAAAGAGAATTCTCTCGGTCATCATTAGGTCACATGATTTTTGCTGTTTTTGTTTTTCACATTCTCCATTAGTTTAGTCTGGGCTTGATTATATGATGGAAGCAGAAGTGCCAAGGGACAACATGAAACCACGTAAGGCACAGTGGCATCTCTGCTGCATTCTGTTTGTAAGAGCAAGTCACAGGGCCACCTGAGGAGAAGCTATAAAGTCCCTTTGTAAAGCGTATGGATACAGACAGGGGTGAAGAATCGTGGTCATTTTTGCAACCACATACACCATGAGCTTAATATTGAAGTGGGAGAGAGACAATACTACTAATAATATTACTAGCGTGCATTGAACATTTGTTATGTACCAGGTGTATATGATTATGACTCATAATAATAAAAATTGTATGAGCTTTTATTGTTCCCATTTTACTAATGGAAAAACTGAGGCAAGATGATGTTTGTGTTGTACCAAAAATATTGAGTTTTTTTTATGTTCAAAATTAAATAACCACAAGTTATTCTGAGCTTTAAAAATCAATTATAGAAGAAAAAATCAACTGTTAGGAGAAAAAAAGAAATAAAATCACCTTTACATATAGGTGAATCTAATACCTAAAGTAGAAATGTTGCCCCCTATTTCTGTCACTCAGATAAATCTGGTTTCCTGGACAAAGAGCTCTGTCTTTAATGGACTAGAATAATATTGATAATCATGTGTAAATGTCTTCCTATTTACCTAATTATTTTAGGGAATTCCTATTTATGTTCTTGCTGTATTCTATACATGTCGCTTCATTTTTTAAAATGAGTGAAAAATGATACCATTTATGAGCATCTTTTTTGGTTCACTTTTGTGAAAAGTACATACACATCAAATACATATATATATATTTTAATCTTCCCTTATTTACTGACTCACTTAGCTGCAACCAATTTACATGCCAAAGAAATGAGAGAAGAAAGGAGAAGACACAAAATTAGCAAAAGCTGGGAGGGATTTTATATCAGGATAGGAATGCTGTGAACTCAACCATAAAAGATGGACAATAACGTGACAAGAATTCCTTGCTGAATTATTTAGCAAGAACAACAGTCTTAAGAGTTTAGAAGGATACCTTGTTTGTCTTAAAATTCTGCTGCCTAGCAAACATGATTATATGACTAATTTTGCCATAGGGCTCATGGATAGTAAGAATTAGGGAGTTTAGGTGAAAATATCTTTGATTAGAAGTCAGGAGACTTTTTTTTTTTTTGCCTCACCTATAGCATGCGGAAGCTCCTGGGCCAGAGATCAAATCTTCGCCACAACAACCTGAGCCACTGCAATGACAATGCCTGACTATTAACTTGCTGTGCCACAAGGGAACTTTCAGAAGTCAGGAGACTGTTCTAACACTGCTCTCCATTATAAAACATGTGACTTCATGCAAATTAATTTTTTGCAAGCCTCAGCTTTCTCATTTATAATACTGGCATGATGGTGCGTGCCTTATCTTTCTAACTGGATTTTGCAAAATTCGAAGTTGATAATGTGACTAGTAAACTGTAAAGCACTAGATACCAGGCAGGAGTGACTAATAATGGCAATGGGATATATGTGTTGGTACCTCTACTGCCCTGACCATGAAGACAACGGAAGATTATGAAGATTTCTTCATCAAAATGTGCACTGTCTGTTTCTAATATAAACAATGGTCTATCATTTATATGGCAGTAACATAGAAGAATAGATTAAAACATTTATATTATTACAAGTCAATAAAAAAAATAAAACCACCATCTGTATGGGACTATGCTATACAAAGGGAACAGTCGTGGATCACAATAAGTAGAAAAATAGCTGCCAGTTTTTCTTTTCTTTTGCAACAATTTAATAAGGAGATACCATGGCAGATATTACGATGTTCTAAGCCAGGCAGAATATCAACAATTTGAGAAAAGCGGGAAATTTAATGCATGATAAAACAGAGGAGCAGCCTTGCCAGGGAGTCAACTAAAGTTTCAGAGACCCCATTTAGTTGAGAGGGATGAAAATTTTAGCTAAGAGAAAGTAGGCCATCATGGAGGAAAATGTCAATAGCAGCTATTGCATATTGAGCAGGTTCTCTGTATCACTTCTTTATATGCAAGGTCCTATTTATTCTTTTTTATGGTGGGGGAGGCATAGTGATTTGATGTGGGGGATCTCAGAGCAGGGATTGAAACTGCAACAGTGAGAGCACCAAGTCCTAACCACTAGACTGCCAAGGACCTCCCTGTCTTATTGATTCTTAATAATTTTAGTACTGAGTATTATTATTTCTTTACAAGTAAGAATATAAAGTTAAAAGGATTGTGTAATCTGGCCACCCAGTGCCAAGCTCAGTCTTGAATCCAGTTCTAGCTATTACAAAAGGACAAAGGATAGTAACAAAACATTTGAGGCTTCAGTTGTATTGTTTATCTGGAATCATCTTGTATTTTCTTTTCACTAATTCAGTCTGATTTTACATAGTTATATTCTACGCAGTTCAGTCAGAAGAAAATTATTTCTTCCACTTAGAGAAATTGCTTGTGAAAATGTTAAAAGTTTAAAGTGTTGAGGGCTGTTTCATAACCTCACTAAGTTTGCACAAAATTGGTAACAAATTCAAAAATTTGAGTATTTATTTCCTTCATTAGGCACTATAGAGAATGGGAAAAAAATGAATTAGAGACTGCATTTCATTCCATTCCAGCTGATTACCTTTGAAGGAATATTTACAATGCAACATCAGGACCAAATCCATATTTTTAGATAATAATGAGTGAGTAGAGAGGAGAAAAGAAGGACTTTATAAAGAGAGAGCCAATCCAGGTAATCTAATCCACTAATTAATCATATGTGGAAGTCTTGAACATCTAGATCAGACTTTCACTTTGATAAAATCAGATAAATGGTTTCCAAGATTTTTTTCCTTTAAACTTTGTATATACAGCTCAAGACTTCAAGCCTCATTCAGGCAATCAGATTTGAAATGATAAAAGGCTTATTCTTTGAAAAATTAAATGCAGTCTTTTAAAATAGTAACAAAAGGAAAAATGCTCAACTGAAATGGTTTTCAAGACCTTTTTTAATGGTGTACCACAGGGAGGGAACAAAACAAAGACCCAGTCTTCCAAAGTGGAGATAAAGGTAGAAGAGAACTTTCCCAGCAGGAGTTGATGCCATAGGAAGTCCAACATAGGTAATGGTAAAATTTATTGGGGAAAAGATAGATTATAACTTAGTTTTTATGATGGAACATAAGTATAGCATTTATCTTAAAAAAAATTTTTTTAAGAATTCCTCATCGCTCATTTGAAGTGCAAAGGCCAGAGGTAATTATAGTAATTTGGGGAAATTGTACACAGCTGCCACTGTTGACCCTCTATTAAGGAGTATCCAAATGTGAACAAAGAGAAGCAGCATGCCAATATTTCTTGTCCTTTTAAGGACATTGAGGGAGTTTATGAGCACCACAACCTAAGCCTCTAAAAGAGGCTTGCATAGCATTCAAGAAATTCACAGCGTAAAACAACAGTTAAGTGTAGCATCCAAAAAAAAAGAAAAAAAGCATTGAACTCCAAAGTGGTATTTTTCCCTATGATCTTAAGATTGGAACCAAGCATCTGTTTGATACTAGGGTCACAGCCCACCCACACTCTTCTCTGTTTGTGCTTCTCAATCACAAGAATCACACCACTGATTGAAAATGCACACACAACTTTGAAAGCCAAAAGTTTTTCTCGTGGACAAATACATTATGTGTATTAATGAAGAAAAATGTAATGTATGAGCTTTTACTTTATCATGTGAGTAACATTTTATTAGCTGAGTTATCAGCAAATGACAGAAAATCTAAATTTAACTTAAATATAAATTAAATCTATTTGTTAATCACTTAAAGTCTAGATAGATTATATATACACACATATAAAATTTATATTATATATATATGATTTAATTTTAGATGAGGTTTGATTCAGTGCCTCAAATGCTATGACCAAAGTCCCTTTCTTCTCCATCTCTGCTCTGCATTCCACAGTAATAACGTTATCACAAGGCTTCAAAATTGATCCCTTTGGCAGTTTTAAATTCTCCCCTTAAGGTAGGGAGAATAGCTTCAACAGATTTTGGCTTCAACTCTTCATACCATGCCTTACAGGGAAGGAAAAAGCCATTTTCCTCCCACTAGACTCGGTGAATATTTTCTCCAATCACTGTAAATCACTGTAGCTGAAGGTTTGAATAAACCAATGACTTCACGAAAATATAGAATTGAATGAAGGGTTGAGTCAATCTCACCACCGTCACTTATCAAGAGAATAGAAAATAACAATTTCTAGGAGTTCCCGTCGTGGCGCAGTAGAATCGAATCCGACTAGGAACATGCATGAGGTTGCAGGTTTGATCCCTGGCCTTGCTCAGGGGGTTAAGTATCCGGCGTTGCCGTGAGCTGTGGTGTAGGTCACAGATGCGGCTTGGATCTGGTGTTGCTGTGGCTGTGGTGCGGGCCGGCAGCTACAGCTCCGATTAGATCTCTAGCCTGGGAACCTCCATATGCTGCTGGTGTGGCCCTCAAAAGACAAAAATAAATAAAATAAAATTAAATTAAATTAAATTAAAATAATAATTTCCCATTATAGTGCTATTTTATTCATCTCTCCTTCAAATAAAAACAAAAACAAAAGAGGGGGCATGAAATAATGCTGATTAACAAAACACCAGATGTGCACTACAATCCTAAACTCCTTAGTTGAGGGAAACTCTAAATAAAACATTACCCCTGACGAGAGACTATTAACATCTTCATCATATTCATACAAAGTAGAGATCAGAGCAAACTGAAGTTTCATTTTGATACATCAATCAATCAAATACAAATATTGAATAATAAAAAAAGGAGATAATTTGGCAAATAGAGTACTGCTTTTTTGGTACTCACCTAAGAAGAAAATACCTATCAGCCAAGAAAAGGATGCGGTAGATTTATTTCTCTAGGCAAGCTTTTTTTTTTGATGTGATATACTTCTCAGTATGGCCCCATTAGTATAATTAATACATCATTATAATTTTTAGGTTTAGTTAAATGTCCGTTTCTTTTTTTTTTCTAGCCACACCCATGACATGTGGAAGCCCCTGGGCCAAGGACTGAACCCAAGTCATAGTAGTGACCCAAGCTGCTGCACTTTCAATGCTGGATTCTTAACCCACTGTGTCACAGGGGAACTCTTAAATCTGAGGTAGAGTTCCCTAATAGAAGAAAATTTTTTTCAGTGTAGGTAATTAAATTCATTACCTGGAATGAGTCAATCCCTGAAAAGGCTGACTGGCATAGGTGTTCACAGGGCCTACTCAACCCTTGATGATCAATAAAACAAACAAACAAAAACTGGAGGTATTACTGAATATCTTCATTACCTGCCTATCAGATTTTGAGATCTGGCTAAGGGGCCAGACTCTGTGGGACTCTGATGAAAAACAAAAAAGGCCTTTTCTGACTTTTAATCTGCATGCAGCACTACAAGAAGAAATGTTTCACCTCTACAACAAAAAATATGAGGGGAATTTCAGGAAACTAGAGGGCTTACTTTTCCAAGCCAGATTTTCTTCTCCACTTCTGAACTCAGCAAATACTCATAAGGAGAAGGAAAGGGTGTGTGATAAGTGATAGAACACCATTCCAAAGTAAAATGAATCTTTATTGATTTTAATTTTAAATGCTGCTAGATGAAGATCAGGGAGGGGAACAAAATCTTTGTACTATCGTAATAATGTAAGCAGAACCCTTCATTTTGAAAACTTGTTTAAATAAATATTGATTCTCATTAAATTCTGGGTTCTAGATTCTATGAAAGGATACTCAACTCAATTATATGATGTATCACATTGATTTATTTGCATATGTTAAACCAACCTTGTATTCTGCCTTGTTTTATCTATTATAGAAAGTAAGATATGAAGGTCTTCAAGTATTCTTTTTGAATTGTCTATTTCTTCCTTTAATTTCATCAGTTTTTATTTATTTATTCTTGAGACTCTGGTTTTAGTTGCATACATGTTTGTAATTTTTACATCTTCCTTATGGACTTAACCTTTTATCATTATAAAATATCACTCCTTCTCTAGCAACATTTTTTTTTACCTTAAAGTTTATTTTGTCTGATATTAGTATAGCCACTGCAGCGCCTTATGGTTGCTGTTTTTATGGTATATCTTTTTTTCCTATCCTTTTTTCAATCTATCTGTATCTTTGAATCCAAAGTATATCTCCTATTGACAGCATGTATTTGGATCATATTTTTTCGTCCAATCTCTAATCTCTTCCTTTTGATTGGGTTTTAAATTCATTCACATTTTTAAAATTTATTATTATCATAATTATTTGCTTTTTAGGGCTGCACCTGTGGCATGTGGAAGTCACATCGGAGCTGCAGCTGCCTTCCTACACCACAGCTACAGCAACACCAGATCTGAGTTGTGTCTACAAACTGCACCACAGCTCATAGCAACGCTGGATCCTTAACCCACCACACAACAAGAACTCCCATTCACATTTGTTTTTAAACTAAGACTTTAATTTTTTAGAGCAGATTTAGGCTTTCAGCAAAATTGAGGCAATGGTACAGAGATTTCCCATATATAACCTGCCCCTTCACATGCATATCCCTCCACCCCCCACTATCAGCATCCCACATCAGAGGAGTACATTTTTTTTTATAACTGATGAACTTGCACTGACACATAATAACTTCCCAAATTCCATAGTGTACATTAAGTTTCACCCTTGGTGTTGTACATTCCATGGGTTTGGGTAAATGTGTAATGACATGGGTCCATCATTTTCACTGCCCTAAAAATCCTCTGTGCTCTATTCATTCATCCCCTCCTTGACCTCACCACCAAACACCTGACAACCACTGATATTTCTACTCTCTCCATAGTTTTGCCTTTTCCAGAATGTCATACAGTTGAAATCATACTGTATATAGCATTTTCAAATTGGTTTTTCTCACTAAGTGATATACATAAACTACTTCCATGTCTTTGCATGGCTTGATAGCTTCTTCATTTTTAGCACTGAATAATATTCCGTTGTATGGATGTAGCATAGTTTATTCATTCACCTGCTGAAGAATCTTGGTTGCTTCCAAGTTTTGCCGATTATGAATAAACTGCCATAATCATTCATGTGTTGGTTCATGTGGATATAAGTTTGTAAACCTTTGGAGTGAATACCAAGGAGCAGGATTGATGGGTAGTGTGGTAAAAATATGTTTAGTTTTGTAAGAAACTATCAAACTGTCTTCCATATTGGCTATACTATTTTGCATCTCCACCAGCAATGTATTAGAGCTTTTGTTGCTCCACATCCTTGTCAGCATCTGGTGTTGTCACTGTCTCAGTTTTTGGTCATTCTAATAGATATGCAGTGGCATCTCATTGTATTAATCTGAATTTCCCTAATTACATATGACTTGCAGCATCTTTTCATATGCTTTGTTTTCATTTTATATATATAAATATTTTTATATTATATATCTATACACATTGATATTTTTATTATTTATTTATATTATTTTTATATTTATTATACATATATATTTGTGTGTGAGGTGTCTATTAAGGCCTTTAGCCCATTTTTAATCAGGTTGTTTTCTATTGAATTTTAAGAATTCTTTATATGTTTTACATAGCAGTTATTTATTAGATGTGTCTTGCAAATATTTTCAGTTTGTGCTGTCTTCTATTGACATTGTCTTTCTCAGAGCAGAATTTTTTTTATTTTAATGAAGGTCAGCTTATCAGTTGTTACTTTTCACAGATTGTGCTATTAGTGATGTATTTAAAAAGTCATTGCTATACCCATGATCATCTAAGTTTTTGCCTATGTCATCTCCTTGTGTAGGAGCTTTATAATTTTGTATTTAACATTTAGTAAAATGGATTCGTATAATCCATTTTGAGTTAATTGTGTGACGGGTATAAACTCTGTGCTGGATTCGGTTTTTTTTGCATGTGGATCTCCAGTTGTTCCAGCACAAATCCATCACATTTTAACATTATTGTTATAGTTGGATTTATTTGCCATTTTAATTTTTGTTCTCCAAA
Organism: Catagonus wagneri; assembly: GCA_004024745.2. Classification (NCBI taxonomy): domain Eukaryota; kingdom Metazoa; phylum Chordata; class Mammalia; order Artiodactyla; family Tayassuidae; genus Catagonus; species Catagonus wagneri. Next base: position 32,286,857 of record PVHT020000077.1, read on the forward strand.
TGCCTCATGTCTTTATTGTTCCTCTGTTCCTCCTTTACTATCTTCTTTTGTATTAAGTGAATATTTTCTAGTGTAATATTTGTACTCCTTTAAGAATTTTTAATTATATATTTTTAAGTATTTTTTCACATTTGATTTAGGGCTTTTAATATACTTATTAACCTATAAAACCTACTTCAAATTTATACGAAGTTAATTCTAGCAAAATAAAGAAACTTTATTACTCTGTAACTCTATTCCCTATCCCTTTTATTGTGCTATTACTATTCTATATGTTAGGTCAATATATGTTACAAACTCAACAATACATTGTTACAATTATTATTTTATGTAATCATTTGTTAAAAAGAAGCTGAGAGAAGAAAAGAGAACAAGTATATATTTTTAGAGTTTGTTATACTAACCTTATTTATAGTTTATGACTCTTGTCATTTCTTTTTGTGAATTTGAGTTAGAGCTTGGTATCATTTTCTTGTTCCAATACAATTTTTCTTCTACCTGCCTCCTTTGTGGTGATATTGTCAAATATATTACATTTCTAAAAGTCTAAAAATATAATTAAATAGATACGTTTCCTGAAATTTTTCCTTAAATCAGGTAAGAGAAGAAAAAGAGAAATGTGCAATTACATGTCCTTTTACAACTACCTGAATAATTGCCTAACTGGAACTCTTTTATTGCATGCATGGCTTAGATTTAATGTCCACTGTTACTTGCTTTCAGTCTAAAAAACTTCCTTTAGAATTCCTTGGATGGCAGATTCACTAGTTGTACAGAATCAGTTTTCTCAGTTTTTATCTAGGAATATTTTTATTTCACCTTCATTTTTAAAAGTTAGTTTTGCTATTTATAAGATTCCTCGTTGGCAGTTTTTTACTTACGGCATTTCTAACATGCCATCTCACTGAATTCTCTCATCTGTTGTTTCTGATAAGTGGTCAACTATTAATTTTATCTGGGTTTTTTTACATTTTTATTGCTTTCAGGATTCTCTTTGTCCTTCAGCATTTTGTGTATGATTTGTATAAGTATGAATATTTTGCATTTATTCTATTTAAAGTTCTTGGATCTATGTATTAATGATTTCCATCAAATTTGAGAAATTCTCAGTATTTATTTATTTATTTATTTATTTATTTATTTATTTAATCTATTATCTCTGCTTCATTCCTCTTCCTCCTTCTGGTACTCCCATTAATGCATATATTGCTATGCTAAATGGTATTAAAAATTTCTCTAAGGATCTGTGCATTTTCCTTCATTATTTTTTCTCTTTGCATTCAAATTCTGTAATCTCCACTTATTTATCTTCATATTTGACAGTCTTTCTTCTATCAGTTCAAATCTATTGTTGAGCCTCTCTACTGAATTTTTATTTGGTCATTTATTATTCAACTCCAGAATTCCCACTGATTTTTCAAAAATAATTTGTGTCTCTTTAATGGTATTTTCTTTTTTTTTTCTTTTCTTTTTAGGGCCACACTCGTAGCATATGGAAGTTCCCAGACTAGGGATCAAATCAGAGCTACAGCTGCTGGCCTATGTCACAGCCACAGCAACTCAGGATCCGAGCCACATCTGTGACCCACACCACAGTTCATGGCAATGCTGGATCCTTAACCCACTGAGCAAGTCCAGGGATTGAACCCACATCCTCATTGATACTAGTCAGGTTTGTTAACTGCTGAGCCATGAACGCCTATTGATATTTTCTATTTGATGAAACATTGTCCTTACAGCTTCCTTTAATCATTTATACATAGTTTTGAAACTGGAGGGAAGGAAGCAGGGCACAATTTTTAAAACAAGGACATAGCCATCGAAGACACAACAAACACTGGTTAGAACCCATTAGGTCCAAGATGGAGAAGATTTGAATCCCAGTGGTCCTTCGGCCTCCTTGTTCACTCACTGTAATACATTAGCATGCTAAATGATACACACACAAATGCCATGACAGTTCCATGTCCAACCATAAAAGGCCAAAAAGTGGGTGGTGGCCCAATCCCAGGAAATCCTTCCCCCTTCCCCAAAATAGCTGAAGTAATCCTCCCACTCATTAGGCTATGAAATTACTCAGCCCATAAAAACTTACCACCTCATATTTTGGGACTACTCTCACCTTTAGAAATGACTGCATTCTGTCTATGGAGTGTGAATCTTCCAGGAACCTCTTGCCCTCTGAGACAGCCCATGCTCTGTGTATGGAATGTGTTTCTCCCAAAGTTGCTCTCTCACTTTTAGAGATGACCCACGTTTTTCCACTCTCAATAAATCTACTTCCTACCTCTCACTTTGCCTCTCGCTGAATTCCTTCTGTGCTGAGACATAAAGAACCTGAACTTCAGTAAGTCCTGAGACTAGATGTGTGATTTTTAATTAAAAACAAACAAACAAACAAACAACAAAAAAGTGGGTTGGAGTCCCAATCTAAGTTGTGTGGTTTCAGCTTCCTTTTGTTTTATGCATGCACTTACAATGGATGCTTGCTTTCAAGTCTTTGCCTGCTAAGTTCCACATCTGACATTTGGACTCCTTCAATGGCAATTTCAGTTGTCTGCTTTGTGTGTGTGTGTGTGTGTGTGTGTGTGTGTGTGTGTGTTTGGGTCAGCTTTTCCTATTTCTTTTCATGTGTCATAATTTTTGGCTGAAAATTGAATACATTGTGTGCTGTGGTGAGTTCTGAATACTAATGCCCTCCCCATGTGTTAATGCTGCCCCTATTTACTTGTCACTTACTTATTCATTTAGTGAATTGACTGATCTGATTTTGTGCCACCTACTTCCCCTCAGTATGTTGTCTCTGACGTCCCTATCAGATATTTTTTCCTTTTTTAATCTTTTAGCCATCTACCTTGGGGACTGCATAAATCACTTATTATTCAAAGATCGCACCTAAGTCTTCTTTGGCCAGTTAGATTTTTGCACTTGCATGTACATGTGTCTTGGAGGCTGTTAAGACAGTTCAAGGAGTTTATGCTTTTGTCCCATGCTCAATCAGGATTTAGTAGCTTCGATTTTGCCTCTGATAACTTCTGAAAAGGCACAATCTCGGGCATGCACGTAGTCTCCCACACTGCTAAGGATACATGTGATTTTATTTTTAAGCCTGTCATCCCAGGAGTTGCCATGGTCCCAGCTTATTATACAATTAGTGGTTGGACAGAAGTTTTGCTTAAGGTCCTAGGGCCAGCGAGACTTCTATCCTTTGATGATTGATCTGTATGCTGCTTGGGGAATATTTTCAAGTTTTCCCCACTCCCTTCTCATGGCTCCTAAGTGATGCCTAGGGCTTATACACAGCACTCACTATCAGCAGGATTGATTGTGATTTCAGGAGAGTTCCTCCTGAGTGTCTTTTTTCTGTTATCTCTATTAAATTCTGATTGCTTTATCATTTGGCTTATTTCTACTTGTATCAGGGAGTTATGAGACTCTTTTTAATGACTTTCACCAAAAATCTTCGTTCTTTTCAACGATGCCCTTAGGCGTGGAACTCTACCTGTTCTGTTCCACAAAAAAGTCATTTTCCTAGGGAGCACTATAAAGCTCTTTGTCTGTAAAGCCTGCTTCTCCCCCAGGGCCAAACCTCTATGGCACTGCACAAGAGTAGGAAGCAGAGTGGCCTGCTTCTCAGAATGACACCTCTGCTTGACAAGTAAGTGCTGAGCAATCCCTAGGAGCCTGGAATGGTCCACATCCTTAGTCTGGATTTGCGTCTCCCAGACTGAAATCGCCGACCTCTCAATGAGCTGGGCAGGAGCCTTTGCAGGGTTACTGCCTTCTGATCAGCCTGCTGTATCTGGGTTTTTCTATGTTTCTATCTTAGGAATGGGGTTTGTGAGGGAAGAGAGACTTGATCCTCTCAGCTACTCTTTCTTGTCTGGAATAAAGCATCCGCAACATGGGACAGAGGGAGATGAGGAAACCTGGCAGCCTGTTCCTCACAAGTGTTCGGTTGTTGTTTTGTTTTTTTTTTTGTTTTTTTTTTGTCTATATTTTCTTTTTAAATATATCTTTATTTCTCAAATGTAAAGCTCTGTTTCATACATTTTGCATTGACCAGTGATTTCACATGCATCGCCTAAAAAGGTCAGTGACCATTACACAAAAGAGGATACCTCATACATCCTAGGTGCCACTAAGAAATTTATATTTCAAAGTCTATGCAAATATAGAATAACCCCAAACTCCCAATTTAGTCTCATTTGTATCTTTTCATCAATAATAATTTGAAAATGTGGCCCTAGATGGGGACCATGGGGAAGAGGGAGCTGCATTTTCTTTGTTGCACTCCCCAGAATTGAGCTCCTGGAGTAATTTTCGTAAGGAGCTTGTGGGGAGAGGGGGAGGAAGGAAGTGGGATGTGGCTCAAATGCCACAGACTCTCACTGTTCTTATTGAGATTTAGTAGATTCTCTTGAATGAATGTTTCTCCATTTCCTGTATGCCCTTAGGACAATTTCCAGATTCTTTAAATGATTGTTTCAATAATTTTCTTCCAGTTAAATTGCTGTTTGTTGGGAAGAGAGTCTGCCATGCTACTCACTCCTCTATTGTGCTCACAAAGCACTTTGAATTTTGAAAGTCAAGATCATAAATACTCTAATAAAAAAATTTTAAAAGAACACATTGATGAGCTTGTTTGGAATCATGATTTATCACAGGTTGTAAACCAGGGTTTTCTCTAGCTGTGCAGGCAGAGTGGTGCCCTGTTTTTTAGCAACATATGGAATGCTTCTAAAGTGTGCTTCTGGTCACTGAGAGTCAAAGGGAAGGGAAATGGGGTAAACTCCATTTTCTCTAACACCACTTCTCTGTTTAGCACGGTGATGTTAGAGGCAAGGGAGCAATTGTAGATTCCCTTCATCCTTAAGGAAGGGTATCATCTAGGCAAGTTAGGCTAAACATAGACTGCCACATGGCAGGGGCTACCCTGTGGGAAACCACTCAAGCATTCTGAAGCAGCTCTGCCCTTGTTCTGTGTACTGCCATTCTTAAAACTCTTAAACAAATGCCATCCAATAATCCAGAAAATTGCTCTTTCAATGATATCAGAAATCAAAGGAGTTCCCATTGTGGCTCAGTGGAAACAAATCTGACTAGTACCCATGAGGATGCAGGTTCGACCCCTGGCCTCGTTCAGTGGGTTAAGGATCCGGCATTGCTATGAGCTGTGGTGTAGGTCGCAGACACAGCTGGGATCCGGCATTGCTGTGGTTGTGGCCTAGGACAGTAGCTACAGCTCCAATGTGACCCCTAGCCTGGAAACCTCTATATGCCACAGGTGTGGCCCTAAAAAGACAAAAAAGAAAAAAAGAAAAGAAAGAAATCAAACTATTCAGATGATGATCTTTGGCTGAGGACTGGCTGGAAAGAACTGTTGGTCCCATATACATTTAGTGGTTCAGAGAAGGTGGAATTTCTGTAGGACACCAAGAGGATGCCATGAGTGCTGACAAACTTCAGGCCCACTCTCCTTACTGGAAATTGTCTCATTCCCTTGTAACAAGTCAGGCTTGAGATGACTTTATCTCCCAGATCTATAAGGTAATAAAAATTAAAATGACTTTAAAGGATGCAGTAGACAGAATAATGACCCCCCCAAAATATATCAATGTCCTAATCCCCAGAATTAATAAATATGTTATGTTTCTGACAAAGAGGAATTAAGGATGCAGATGAAATTAATGTTATAATCACCTGACCTTAAAAAATAAAATTATGAGGACTATTTAAGTATGGCCAACATAACCACAATAGTCCATAAATGGGAAAAAGGGAGGAAGAGTAAGTGTCAGAGTGATGCAATGTGAAAAAGACTTGACTCAACATTGCTGGCCCAGAAGATGGAAGGGAGTCATGCGCCAAGGAATGTGCGTGGCCTCTCAAAGCTGAAAAAGGCAAGGAAAGTGATTCTTCCCTGGAGCCTCCAGAAAGAATCTAGCCCTGTTGACACCTTGATTTTAGTCCAGTGAGATTCATTTCAGACTTCTGACCTCCAGAACTGTAAGATATTAAATTATGTTGTTTTAAGTCACTAAACTCATGGAAATATGTTACAGCAGCAATAGAAAACATAAACAAGTTCACTGAGCTCTACATTCTCATTTTGTAAATGAGATCCTCAAAGTCCCAGATGTGAAGTGACGAGCCACACATCCCACAGACAGTAGAGGCAAAGCTCACTAATTCCAATCCTCCACACAACTCACACACCAACCCACATCATCTGTGGCACAGATAAAATGGGAAAACTCATGGCTCCCAGATAAATTGTAGATTAAAAAATCTAGTCCCACGACTGGGAAAGACCTGGTCTTCATCCAGTGTTCATCTGGTTGCCCACTGCCCAGAGCTGTGCTTTTCTACCACTACCTTTCTAATAACACACTTCATACACCAAATCACAGTTTGTCTCACATAGTTTGTGCCCATTGTCCTTAAATCTACCTTTCATGTCATGAACAGAATCTCTATACCTGCAAGTATTTGATATTGATTATAATTCTCCTGGACCTATTTCTTCAAGCCAAATATCCTGGATTTTACTCTTCATTTGTTGTGGACCATGTACTTTGCCTCCTTGCTCCTGTTCCACAGAATGAGGACTCTTGCTCAGAGGCATCCTTCCTGAAAATGACGTCTAAATTCATATGGAACTTTCCTGTATCTGCAGACAAAGGCAGAGCTGAACAGGATGATTCTCTAACAGTTATAATAATGGTTCCTAGATCTCACTGGGCTGGCTCTTCCCTCATTAGATAACCATGGCATTGACTTGTGGTCCTCAATTAACCCTGAAGAATTTGTTCATGTTAAAATATATCCTGGGAGCTCCCTTGTGACTCAGTGGGTTAAGGATCCAATATTGTCACTGCTGCAGCTTGGGTCACTGCTGTGGCTCAAGTTTAATCCTTAACCCAGGAACTTCCATGTGCCACAGACATGGCCAAAAAAAAAGTTAAAAAATCATCCTGTAAAATGTGACCAGCTTTCCAAACTATCAAGACCTTCGTGTATTCTCATTCTTTCATCTCGTATAATTTGAATCTCTACCCAACCTAAGGGTGGGTGACCAGCCCAGGGTCACCTTACCTGTAATGCAATCACAGCCAAACAGGTGGAATAAGAAAGAGGTGAGAATTAGGAACTCTAAAGAGCTCCCAATACAATGGTGTCCAGAGATTTGGATTTCTTGGATTAAGAAAATTTTAAACAATATTTTGGGGACTAACTAGAGTTAATGGTCTTTTATTGCGAGAAAAGAGATATTCAAGAAAATAGATAAATACCAACATACGCTATTACCATAATATCACAGTTTTAATATTTAAAAAATAGAAAGAACAGAAATCTAAAAAAAAAGGTCCTTTAGAAAACGGAGTTGACATTTGTGCACACTTATACACCCAGACACAAATAAACATATATACATATTTCAGACATGCTGTGTACACTTTTTCATTTATCCACAGATCAATAAAAATTTTCTGAAGCTTACACATGTCCTTGGAATCATTTAATAACTACTTTTATCTAACTATATCCAGCACCTTAGATATATTTCTTTCATTTATTCATTAATGTATTTATTAAGTAGTTTGATGATTTTTTTCTTCATACTCTGGGTGAGAAATTTTGAAGCTGTAAGATTGTTTCTGTAAATTTCTCATCTATGGTGTACTTAAATTTTCTCTTTCTAATACCTATTTTATCCTATTTAATACAAAAGTATTTTTCATTGACAGGAAACATATAAGCAAAGTACTACCATGTAACCACCTCTTTTATACATTACATGAATGTCTATAAAATACATGGGCTGTAATTCATTTTAATTTACTAAAATAATAGGAAGGTGGGGGTGTGCAGGGTACATGCTGATCTGCTCTAAGGGCACTACTTGCAACTGGAAGGTAAAACACAATAGTTTCTGCCTTTGAATTGCTTACAGACTGCAGTGACACATATAGTTAAACACTGTGATTTCACATACAGCTTCTCTTTTTTTTTTTCTTAATGGATTTTATTTCAATTATAGGTGTACATAAATCATCACAAGTCAATTTTACAGATTTTGTATCCCAAACACCCAGTGCATCCCCCCACCCCCCAGATTGTCTTATTTGAAAAACCAAGGTTTTCCAAAATCTGTGAGTCATTGTCTGTTCTGTAAAGAGGTTCATTGTGTCTTTTTACTTTCCAGATGTAAGTTGCTACACATGCTCTGGGGCCTTGTGGTAACAGATCCTCCACATTCTCAAGAGAAGCAGGTCACATACAGCTTCTCTTGAGAATGTGGAGGATCTGTTACCACAAGGCCCCAGACCATGTGTAGCAACACTCAAGTAGAGCTGAGTAACTGCCACACCCTTGGGTGGGACTAGCTCTCTCCCTTTTGCCCCGTCTCTGCCATGGCTGAGGGTTGTCTACACCATGCAGTCAAATGTTACTTGCATCATTCATGCAAAATACCCTCTCTCTACAGGAAGTGGGGGCAACTCATATTGACTGGCTATTCTTAAACCTGGCTTAAACCTGACTTCACTTTACTCTGTCTAGAGGGTCAACAGACAAGCTAAGAGGAGACTGCAGTATTAGGACAATATGGCAGTAATTAAAGCAAGCCTAATATCATGTACATGAGATGTACGCATCAAACATTCTAAGATCCATGTCTTAGAATCTAGTTCATTGTAGCTGGGTTTAAGAATTTGAGCACTGTTGTGAATTCCAAGTGCCTGATAAACTGCTTTCTGGCCATGGCTACAGTGCCAGTTAAACTGTGGCCTTTTCTTGGCACAACCTCAATGAAATAAGGTTTTTTTTGGTCCCACCCAGGGACTGAATATTTTAATGGTCATGGATTTCCTTCTCACAGGTGCTAGTTTCAGTTCCAGTGGTGTATGTCATATTCTGGCAGGAAGCTCTGCGTGAAGGTTTTCAAGGCTGAAAATATAGCTTAGAAAAACATGCAAACAATGTGCTGTTGTGGATTTGGATTTCTTCTGGAAAGAATTCTAACATTTCTGCCATACTCCCCGCAGGAAAGACTTCTTTTTTTCTTCTTTTCTTTTTTTTTTCTTTCTACTTGTTGATGTGGAATGCCAGGCATTCAGGGGAACTAATTGCATCAGTCTGCCAATTTCAGAACCATGATAATTTGTACTTTCCCAAGTTGGTAAGGTGGGACTGACTAGAATGGAAAAGAGAAAATAATTCTCTTTGCAGTCTTCGTTTTTCCAAGGTACTTTAAGGAAGCACAGGTGCAAAGTTTTCCAGTCAAGAAAAATAGCAACAAAATTTATACATACTTGAAGCCAAGACCACCTTCTCATGAAATAAGATTATCTTATCTGAAGTACAAACTAACATATTTGTTGACAGAACAAAGCTGAGATCCTTGTAATTTCGTGAATAATAACAGTCAAAGGTTATCCTTCATTCCCAACTCTCCCCTAAGCCATATGCAGTTGACTGAACGAGTTAGCTAGAGTATGTCTATTAAATATATACCCACCAAGTCAGCAGGGAAGAGGGTCTCTTCCCTCTGCTGTTCTCTGTTTGGAAAGTTTAGATATTTTATTCAAACGAAACTGACAATTTAATGTGGCAAACTAGGCATGTGGAAAGACAATCCTAGACTTTATTCCTAATCCCCATTTCATAGTGTACTCTCTGTCTCTTTCCAGGCTCTTGGTGAAAGAAATTCCAAAGAGATATTTGCATTCTCATTTTTATTGCAGCAAGATTCACAACAGCTAAAAAGAGGAGACGACCTAAATGTCCATTGACAGATGAGAGAATATTCAACAGTGGAATATTTTACAACTTTAAAGAGGGGGGGATTTTTCCATATGTGACAGCATGGATGAACCTTGGGAATATTGTGTTAAGTGGAATAAGCCTGTCATAGGAGGGCAAATACTGCATAATTCAATTTACATGAAGTAGATACTCAAATATAAGCAACATGGTGGTTGTCAGGGGCTGGAGAGAGGGAAATGCAGAGTTGTTGTCTAATAGGTATGAAATTTCAATTTTTACAAGATCAGTAAGTTTCAGAGATCTGCTCTACAACACTGTACCTATACTTAACAAGAATGTATTGTACACTTAAAAATTTGTTAAGAGGGTAGATCTCATGTTAAGTTTTCTTACCACAATTTTAAAAAGGAAATAATTAAGCTATATGGAACTCAATTTTGAACTAAAATATTGGTTATCATAAGCTTGTGCGATAACATGGTGTATATTATTTTCATGCAAACTATATATACAATTTTGCAATATTACACCTGAGAAAAGAATCTGTGAGCCTATTAAACAAAAGTGAACTATCTATTTTGCACAATGGATATTATAATAATTTGAGCATACACATTGTTAATAGGGATATAAAAATGAAGAAATATTTCTGACACAAACAGTTGGAAGAGGATGCAGGATGTCAAGAAGTGTGGAAATAAATTTATCTTGCGTTTCCTTTCTGCCAAAGACTGCCTCCTTTCTATGACCCTTACAATGAAGGAGAAGAGCTCATTTTGTCAAATGAGATTAGAAAGAATAGAATTTGGGAAGTTCCCTTGTGGTGCAGTGGGTTAAGGATCCAGCATTGTCACTGCAGTGGCTTGGTAAAGGTTCAATCCCTTGCCCAGGAACTTCCACATCATGCTGCTGGCACAACCCCCCCCCCCAAAAAAAAAAAGAATGGAATTCATGATCCTTTGTGATTTTGAAAAGCTGAAGTAAAGAGTTAAGGGCATAAAATGTAAAAACTACTCTCTAAATGAGGATATGCTTAACTAAAGTAAACAATCTGTTCCCTCTCCCACCCCCTTCTTTCCTCTCCACCCAGCATGCCCTCTACCCCCCCACACACACTATACTATACTCTTATCTAACTACGTGTGGAATGGCTATTTTTCTTTCTGTGCCTCAAAACATTATGCAATATCAGGTTTTGGTAAAATATCAAAAGTTATTTTCATTTTCCCTATCCTAGACCTGCATTTGATTCTTTGAAGGTTATCTTAAGAATTCCAAGACCTTAGTAAAATTTAAAGTAGAGAATGACAGTTGCCTAGGAAATGTCCATGACCTAGCTAGGTATCTCATGTCAGCTAACTTGATAGCAGAGAAAACTGTATGGAATGGAGATATACAGTCTGGTCTGTTTTCATTCCCTTCCCTTTGTGATAATGGCCATCAGCTATGAAATTATAAGAAGCAACATTTTTCTCTTTTTCCAATTAATAAAGCCAGTGAGAAACTAAGGTAATTTTGAAGAGGTACAATCCATGTGGTTTTTGAAGTTCTCTAGATACATAACCAGATTTTGAACATTTGTTTTCTGGCATAAGGAATAATGCTGTATCCCATGCATCGATATTTGAAGGCAAGTATAGTTACAGAAACTATCTACTTCACCTTCATCGGATGACTACAACTACAATTTGGAATAAAATGGTTGGAAAACTTTCCTGTATGAAGTCATTCACAATCAAGTTATTAACCATCAATGGCAGCATTGCAAATATAACTCTCTCTTATGCTATAGAATATAATATCTACTTGTTTAACATTTGAATATTCAGTCTTCAAATATGGTCCAGATCATCCTTCCTGGGCCATATTATTGCAGCTCTTAGTGTGTGGAGAGGCATAAATACTAAGTCCAGTGGCCTATTATGGTGGTGATAATGGTCCTTAAGCCATATATATTAGACTCTTTCTGTTTTTACCATCTAGTCATGACTCACTTACCCAACAACCATTTACTCTAGCTATTTGCACTGAAATGAGGATGGTGAATGGAATGTGAAACCATATTCTGCTCAAATCTGAGACTTCTGCACCTTAAACTATTGAGTTGAGTCTTTAATTTGACCCTGAGACAGTGAGTATTTTTCATCTTCAAGAGATAATGCCAGAATCACAAAGAACCTTTAGCTGATTCATTCTTATCTTGCCAAGTTGATTCATTTCTTATCAGCTTTAGACTGACACACAACCTGGCATCATAACCCTACTCAGATAACCATTAATACCCTCTGAAATCATTTGATGTAAGAGTCTTCATTCTTCCGGGTACCAGTTTTCCTGTTGGTCAACTACTGAGGGGCATTGGAGCCATTTTCTATCCATTGTTCAGAGTTCCCATCAATCATTATCAAATAAATTTAAATATGTCACGTTTGTTTATGTTGTGTGAGACTTTTAAACAATCCTAGGTTAATATATAGGAAAACAAGTAGAATATATTTTCCTAATTTTTTCCTGTCAGCAGAAGGATTATAAGTATCAATCATAGTAGACTGACACCTTCCATTGTTAGAGAACAGAGACTACCAATAAATATAAGACATGGTCACAATGGAAACTCAAGATCTAGTTTGGTAGATAAAGCACACAATGACTTTTGTGTTTATTTATACAGGGTGCTAATATAGTAACAATAATGTTACATGCCAAAGGATTGGCAGTAAACTATAAGTCACAAGATTCAAAAAATAGAAGGAAGGAGTAAAGGAAAATAAAAGCTAGGATGGACAGTAATATTTAATGGGAGACGTGGGACTCATGCTTAGCTGTGAAAAACAAGTTAGGCTTAGAAATGTAGGGTGGAAGATAAGGTGTTATATGCATACACCTAAATGTAACAATCGTAAGGTAACTGGTCCTATGGAGAAGAAGACTAATATTTTCAGTATGTTTTTCAGTCAAGTATGGACTATGGTGATAATTATAGGCAAATGCATCTGTGTTTTAAATGGTACATTAAGGACACACTTTTAGCAAAATAGTGTACTAAGTGCTGAAGGAGGAAAAAAAATGCATGTTGTAAAAATCATTTAAAAAATCATTAAAAAAAACAGAACACTGTAAACCAGCTATAATAGAAAAAATAAAAATCATTAAAAAAACACATGATGTGTTTATTCAAGACACGTATTTGTGTGAGCTTTCAGCCCAGCAAGTTTTAAAAAATAAAATAAATTAGGTAAATTACTAGAGTTAACCTGAAAAAAAAAAGTTTAACTATATTGGACTATATGGGGTATCTTCAGCACTTTTGTTGTCAAAGAAAGTAAAAAGTACTGAGAGAGTAAAGGCGAATGAAAAATCATTTCCCCCTTTTCTACTTTAGCCAGACTTCTGAGTGTGTGGACAGAAATGGAAAAGAAGTGGGGAAGGGAAAATGAAGGAGAAATGAGGAAAGAGGGGACTAAAAAACCCTGGTGGCCACAGTAACAGGATTGGTGGCAGAGAGAGTAAAATATCTCACAGCAAGTCTGAGGTAAATTGGTTCTACCACTATTTGAATTTTCTTTACACATTACACCCAATTGTGGCTCACTTCTGATGAATATCTATGTAACTTTATTCCAGGTTTTTAAAAATGTCTTGGACCTATTGAACCAAAAGGAAAAGGTTATTATCAATATCCAAGTTCAGAAATGATTAAATGGTTTGTCCCAAAAAAGAATAAATCAAAGACATAACAGAAATATATTTTTTAGGAATAAATAAAATGTTATGGGACTTAAAATAAGTATCTGTTTTCACCATCTTTCAGGTAAAAATAAGAAGAGTTTCCAGCAGAAAAATGAGACCAGTAGGAATGTGTCAAATGTTTCGATCAATAGTCTAAATCTATGGGAAAATAATACATTCTTAGAGATGTTAAATTTTGAACTCCAATACAAATTTTTTCAAGGATAAATAATTTTATTTTTCCCCAATACATTGCAAATAGTGTAAATGTTTATTGGCGGAATTAAAACACAAAACCAAGCCAAAAAAAAAGTGCAATGTGAGTTTTGAAATAGTAACATCAAGGAGTGAAGGAAAAAAAGCTTCACCTTCCTGTTCACTCTCCTCCCCCACACATTTTCATCTGTCATACTGAAATAAAGGGTTTCTTTCTCCCTCAGTGCTGTTTGTGGTTAAGGAAACAATAAAGGATATTGTTACAAATAGGTAGGCAATATAATGAGAAAAAAGTAGCCTGTGGTCATAGTTGAGTAAAGTTTTCAAGGGTGTAAGAAGGCAGCTAGAAATACCCATTAAAGAATAAAGAGGTTTTTGACTGCTGTGTTGAATAAGATTATTTGGAACATGTTAGCTACTGCTAAGCTTCAGGTTCTGGCCAGAGACTTTACAGTTTCTGAGTGATTTTTTTGTTTACCTTTCCTGGTGTGCTTTTCGCTTTTTTGTTATGTTTTCCTCCTCTAAATGTTTTTTCAGTCCTTTGTGGCAACTATGCATTTTATATTAATAGTTTGACAGAGGATGCATGAAAGTGTGATACTTGTACAGGCTTGACGCACATGGAAGGTGATGGAATATGTTCAAGTACAGGGAGCTAGGACAGCAGCACTCCTCATAACCCTAACTGACCACAGAACTCAGTATCTCAGCCCGAGAATCATGAATTTCAGGCATGACGATGAGAATTTCAGGAATGGCCAATTAAAATGTACCCAGTTTGGAATTTATAGTCATGGTAATGGGGTGTGGTTGGTCATGCACATTCTAAAATCAGGAAGCCAACAGCGCCCAGCCTGGGCTATGTAGGCAGTATCATTGCCACACAACACAAAGCAGACACCTCCTCTCTCTCTCTCTCTCTCTCTCTCTCTCTCTCTCTCTCTCCCTCTTTCTCTCTCTCTCTCTCCCATACACACACACACACATACACACACACACGCACACCATGACCAGAGCCTCAGAAGACAGAATTATCAATGGAAGTGTGGTTATACTTAATATATGACTTTATGATCATTTGCATCAAGAGATAAAGGAACAGGTACTGGTTAAGAAGGTTAGGAGTATTCAGCCTAGATGCCTCTGTTTAATGCCAGTGTCTTGGCGTTGATGGCAGCTGTTGACCCTGGAGAAATAATTTGACCTCTCTATACTTCAGATTCTTACTTGCAAAATGGGGTTAATAGTGATACTTGTATCATAGGCTTGCTTTAAGTATTAAACAAATGAATTCACATTTTTAATAAAATTTTATTTTTGAATAATTTTAGATACACAGAAAAGTTGCAAAGAGAGTACAGAAATTTCCTGTATAAACTTCACTTATCTTTCTCTAATGTTATCCTCTGTGTTCCCACAGTTCCTTTGTCAAAACCTAAGAAACCAGCATTGGTACATTGCAATTAACCAAACTCCAGGCTCTATTCAGATTTCACCATTTTTTCTACTTATGTCTTTTTTCTATTCCGGCATTCAATCTAGGAAAATGCATATTTTGGGAGTTCTCGTCATGGCTCAGTGGTTAGAGAATCCGACTAGCATCCATGAGGACACAGGTTCGATCCCTGGCCTCGCTCAGTGGGTTAAGGATCTGGCGTTGCTGTGGCTGTGGTGTAGGCCGGCGGCTACAGCTTCATTGGACCCCTAGCCTGGGAACCTCCATATGATGCTGCAGGTGTGGCCCAAAAAAGACAAAAAGACTTAAAAAAAAGAAAATGCATATTTTATTTTTCAAAACATTTCAAACAGTCTCTGACACATAGTAAGCACCTGCTAAATGTTATTTAATCTTATAAGATGATTTTCATGTAGGTGAGATGGACTGTTTCTAACACTGTCATATATTAGCAAGATTTTACTCCCTATTTCTTATACTGAAGGTTCACATATCAGAGAAGTAAATAGAGCTATTTCACTAGGAGATTGGAAAGAAGCTATTAATACAAAGTAAATGGTAATTTATGTTTACACTAAAAACTGTAGGTTTACTGCTCTCAAGAGAAGGATTTTATCTATAGTGTATCTTCTAAAGGTTAAAAAAAATCATGCTTTAATCATTAACTCCACTAACTGACTCATTCCTTCAAGAAACGTTTTTTGAGTGCCTGCAATACACAAGGCAGTATGCCAGAGCTAAGGTACAGTGATAAATCATATCCTGTTCTTTTTTCATATGAAGCTTATATTTTATGAAACTAACAGAGTAAGGTTTTAAATAAGCAATTGATTGGAATCTGATTCACTCCACCATGAAACAGAAAGGCATGAGAATTCCCCATTTAAATATAATCAATAATGTTTACTCAGAAGTGGGGATGGTTATATCGGGTGAAGAGGGAAAGAGGCACAGTTCACTTTAATTCCAATTATCCAGATACATAGGCTCCAAGGACTTAGACAAAGATACAAATGCTGGGAAAATCTGTGCCTGCCTCCAGATACCTCCATTCTAACCGCTCTGGGGTTGCTTCCTGAAAGGAGCTGTCTTGCTTGTGACTGATAATAATATTAGCTAAATGCTATCAAGTGCTTAGCCTATGCAAGACACTAAGTACTTTGAATGTGTTAATTCGTATAATCCAAGTTTATTATTCCCTAATTTATAAGTGAGAAAATGAGGCAAAATGATCTAATGATATCTGAAAGACAGTATTCTTTAGGACTAAATTCTTGGAATTCTTCCTAAGACATCTCAAATAACTGTCAAGCAAATATAAGTGTGCATATACTAAATGCTGTTGGTGTCTTTTTTCACAACTCAGTAAAACCAGTGATAATTAATACACCTACTACTGCCTAGGCACCTGCCATGTGCCACATCAAAGACAAATATGAGTAAGCACTCTCTTCTCTCAGAGAACTTCCACTCTAATAGATGCATTTTATTTCACAGGTTAGTAACCAAAAATGTGTTAAACAGAAATAAACCCATCTTCTAATGGCTAGAGGACAAAGTGGAATAAGGTAGGAACATATAAGCATAGCGTTCTGAGGAAAAAAGGTAAAAGAAACAAAAGGAATTACACCTGGCTAGAGTACGTGACTGCAGCATTTGAAGACTAAGTAGTATCTCCACAAGTTGAGACATGATAGCGTAGGATAGTCTTCCTGAAAGGAACAGCACTGATGAAGGCAAAAATCTGGGAAATCACAGTTTGTCTTAGGAATACCAGCTACTCCTGTTTGAGATGAAGATTAGAGAGAATTGAGCCACAGGATGAGAATATTGTATGTAAGAAGCAGAGAATGATAAGCTCTTAAGAACTTTTGATGGAGAATTTATATAATGAAAACTGTACTTTAGGAAGATTTATTTGTGAGTGTGTAGGATGGATTTCACGTAAGGTGAGACAGGAAACAGAGGCACCAATTAAACTTTGTTACGTATCCGGGGGAGAAATAATGACTGCCTGAAAAAATGGAGGGCAGAGAAATGGAAGAGAGAGGGTAGAGATGGAAACAGTCATTACTTTAGGAACTGGAAGAAAGTAAGAGACACCTGAGATGCTTGAGGAGCCTGGAGGACTGAGGAAAGGGTACTATTATTAGCAGAATTTAGGAAGTCATGAGGAAAAGTCGGGAAGCTTTTAAAGAAAATGTGATGAGTTTGTATTGAACATGTTAGGTTTACAGTACTTGTGGAAGAGTTAAATGAAGGGGATGTTGGTTGGTTTGGCTACGCCTGCAGCATGCGAAAGTTCCCTGGAACCCATGTCACAGCAGGGACAGGAGCTACTGCAGTGACAACCCTGGATCCTTAACCTGCTGCACCACAAGGGAACTCCTAAATGGAGACATTTAAGCAGGTGGGAAGAAATGCAGATGAGAGACAAACTAGATGCCTAGGCTCCAAGATTATCTCAGTAGAGATGGCAACTGAGACTGTTGGAATGAAAAAGGAGAGACTGAAACAGAGAAGACAGAAAGCCAGCAGATGAGGACAAAAGAGATCGGACAAACAAGAAAAGCAGAGACCAGAGAAGTAACAGGAGAACCAAGGAAATGCTATAATGTGTTGCACTGGGAAAATCAAAGAAACCAGTATTTCAAGCAAGCAAAAATAATCCATAGTATAAGTAGCTTCGTGAATATAAAAGCAGGTTTCTTTATTTAAAATATCAATTCATTATATTCTAGTATGCTTCATGGAATACTTGTACATTTAAACAGTTCTCAAGCAAAAGCTTCAGAAAAAATTTACCTTTAAAAATATGAGTTCCTGTTGCGGCTCAGTAGAACTGAATCTGACTAGTATCCATGAGGAGGCAGGTTCCATCCCTGGCCTCCCTCAGCGGGTTAAGGATCTGGTGCTGCCGTGAGCTGTGGTGTAGGTTGCAGATCCAGCTCAGATCCCACATTGCTGTATCTGTGGTGTAGGCTGATGGCTACAGCTCCGACTCAACCCCTAGCCTTGGAAACCTCTCTGTGCCGCCAGGGTGGTACTAAAAAGATGAAAAAAAAAAAAAAAGGTAAATTTACTAAGAGATTTTTTAGTGAATCTGTAAAGCTCTATTAAGCAACAATTAGATAGAGACACATAGATCACACATGTATTTGAAAGCTTATGCTTATAACCAATTATTTTGTGGGAAAAAACATTTTAGCCTCTTTTGGTTTTAGAGAAAATATGCTTGCAGTTATTCCATTGCAAGACCTAACTGCAATTTGTCTTCATCCTGCGAGCTAGAAAGAATAATTTTTGCATTAGAACTTCAATTTCAGTACAGGTCTTTGGTAGCTTTCTATCCATTTTCTAGACTTTTAAAATGGAAGAGGTTGCTAAATTTATCTTAGGATTTCCTACAACCAAAACCGTAAGAGCTGGAAGAAAGTTGAAATTACTCTGAGATGAAGTTCCTTTGTACATTTAACAATAGTCATTTCTTTGAAAAGTTGACAATCTAAACACAAACAGTATAAAGTACACAAAATTAATTAATTACATGGATAAATGGGGGGTGGATGACAAGAAATTGTGATTGATCAACTTAAAATTTCCTATATTGTGGTAGTTTGCTTCCAAGGGCCAGTTCTATTCCAATGTAGAACACTAAGCAGGAACTTGCTGGCAATTTGCTTTTTGTGATGCAAACAGAAAGATGGCGCACAGACACACAGAAATTTCTTCATCTTTAGTGTTTGTCCACCCAATCTTTTGAGCTATAGGTACAACTAGGAGTAAGTGAATACATAAAACATCTTCCTGAATCCTGAGTTGGAACTAGGGATGAATTTTCATAAAGCAGTTCTAGGTCAAAGGGGCATTATATATAAAATTCCTTTTCATAGGCACTTTGAATTAAATAAGATTTGATGTTCTAGTTTTCAAAAGTTAAACAGCATCAAAACTGTATTTATGAAAAACCTATGTCCTAAATTCAAAATGACAAAACTGCAAGGAACATTCTAAAATACAGTATCTTCATTCACAAAATATAAATTGAACATTTATAGACATATATAAGTATGCATATGAATATATGTAAAATGAATTAATTTTATAATATTAAAAACTAGCATATTTGTATCTTTCTTATAAAACAAACGCTTATTCAAGAAAAGTATTTTATGAAACTAACATAGTATAAGAAATTTCCTGGAGACTAATATATAGTATCCAAAACTCTGAAAAAATTAGGACTACTGTGTTTTAGAAGACTCAGTCTTGAAAAGCAGTGTTGAACCAAGGAAAATCTGGTAAATGCTCTTTTGTTTTATTGTTATTGAAACAAGGAACTGAGGACTAATTTATTTTATTTTGTATATATAGTAACTTTCAAAAGACAAAAAGAAATTTTCCAATGTCTAAAGCTTGCTCTTTGCTGCTTATTCTCATACGTCAGTGTCCTCCAATTCTATTTGACCCTGTTTTTGTCTATTAACCACTGATCTTTTCGGGTCTACTCTTTTTCACATTTCCCTAAAACATTTCCCTGAATAGGTACAGAACTGAAAAATTTCATAAGAGAAAGTTCAGAGAAATAAGAATTGGAGAACTAGGTTCTTTTAGCAAAATTTTCTTGACATTTCAAACTGTTCTGTGAGGTGAGATATTTCCTCCCAGAACAAAGACTACATTCAGTAAAGCAGGTCTTATAAAGACTGAGATCATATTGAAAGTGTATTATAGAAACAGTTCTTTCCATTCAGCACAACCAAAAGCCCTCTTGGGTGACCAACAAAGATTTAACTATAAATTCTTATTTTAATGCCTTCCTGTTATTATTTACTACCCTAGCTTGTAAGACAAGCAATACAGAGATACTGATCAGAGACTGGTAATGGAATACAGCTTAAGCAGGTAGCTGCCACAATCAAGGTATTTCCTGGATAGGGTGGGATGGAATTCATTTGTAAGGATTTTCCCAGATCACGTAAATCCTACTTCCTCAAACTACATGCCCCTTAGACACACACACGCACACACACACACACACACATAACATACAGACTACATAACAGTGGTCTGTTTAAAATGACTACAATTTAAAGCTGCATTATGTAATCTCTGCATTTATTTCACATGTTTAAAACATGCCCTCCTGGTCTGTGATCCAAAGCAGGAGGGTGGTTGATGACTATGGAACCCATTAGCCTTTCTGATTTCATGTGCTTACATTACCGATTAGCTATGGTTCTAATGTCTAGCTTTAATGGAAACCACTGGATGGTTCAGTTGTGCAGAGTGTGTGTGTGTGTGTGTGTGTGTGTGTGTGTGAGAGAGAGAGAGAGAGAGAGAGAGACAGAGAAAGACAGAGAGAGAGAGAGAGACAGAGAGAGAGAGAGAGAGAGAGAGGGAGAGAGAAATTGAGAAAATTTCACCAATTCTTTTAAATTGGTTAAAAACAGCAGTACTTTTTCATTTTGCTTTCTGCTATTCTTCACATTTCCCATATCGCAGTTCCTCCCTCACCACTGGACCCTCGCTGTTCCCCCCACCCCGACATCCAAATTTATTTACCCTTGGAAATTCAAGAAAGTTCTTCCTTTTATTCAGTTCCTCATATAACTTGGAAGAAAAAATAAAAAGAGATCCAATTACAACAATTAATCTGTTCTATAGATGGGCTTCTCCTTTTATTACAAGCTATTTTTAATAAAAAAGGAAGTTTGTGACCAATAACCATTAAACAGAGCTTCTCAAACTCACCTTCCCCCACCCCAACTAAGTTATATATGTTCCCTAATTAAAAGGAGAACATGTTGTGTGGCCCATGGTACATCTTTTCATAGGCACTGATCCAAAAAAGTTCTAAAGTTGATTCAATATACTTTGAAGGGTAATAGTAAATTTATATGCAGTCTATTACAGTTTGTCTTATCTTCTCACAGGCTGTCATCTTCACAGTGATTAGTAACAGAGCTTAACAGCACACATTTCAGAAGAGATTTCTCCTGAGATGATATTCTGATCACCAAAGATTTATGCTCCATTTTACACCAAGTGGTCTGCCACCTTTTGTAGTGAATCTACAGTAACTGTAATAAATCTGATTGGAGCCCTATCCATGGTCCTTTCCCAAAATCAAACGTATTTGCCTTCGCCTTAAAAAATAATCGAGAACTGTCTTACTCCTGAATACCCATCCGTCCTCCTCAAATGTAAGCTTCTATGTATCACTTGCGTATTTCACTGGGGGGAACTTATCTTCCACGTCCTACCTGCCCCTTCCATCACAGCTTAATGGTTGGTCAGAGGTAAAACATGGTTAGGTCGCAAGAGTGGGAGCATGGATTGGTCACGAAAGTAACTGGTAACATGTCAGTGCTCTTACTTTGAAGGAAATAGTAAAGTACATAGAAAAGATAATGAAAAATCAGAAAATAGTTTTTTAAAATGCACACCATGACATTTAACTTTGCAGCTTCATACATTTGTCACATAATCTATAAAGCGGAGTTAGGGTACTGCTATTTATTCGTTGAAGAGGAAACTAAAATAGGTGAGACATGGGCAGCAGGGGGGCGGGGTGGAGGAACTGAATTTTCCTAGATGGGAAAAACCGTCAACAATATTCTAAAACTGCGATATAAATATGTGAAACCAAAGAGATAAATTGAGAAACATAGCTTTAATTGTTCTGCAATAGTGTAAATCTTACGAATTTTTCAAGTGGGTTTTCAAATAACTTAAACCCTGAAACTTTATTGTCAGAAAAAAAAATCCCCATAAATATAAAAATTAGAACCACTCACAAACAAGACTGCCTTTGCCCCTCACCCTCCCCCCAATTTGCCCTTGTCTTGTGTCAGCCCTCAAAGGCTTCCTCAGGCTCATAACTTTTTCTAGGAATATGGTGTCCATTTTGCTGAGATTCAAAATAAAATGAGGGCAACCTTAGATTTATGATATTACTTCCACGAAGCGATTGCACCTTTAAGAACCTAATTGTACCTCCACAACCAACCCCCATTTTAGCCACACTAAGATAGGGGAACAAATACTCAGGGAGGCAGGATGGTCATCAAATTTGCATAAAACTAATTGAATACTTTTAACAAATATTTATTTAACTTTTCTTTAGAGGAGAAGCTGTGAGCCAAATGGGGGCAGGGAGGGGAAGGTTAAAGCCAGTGAGGGGGCATGGCTCAGTTCTGCACAACCTACAGGACAAATTAAAGCTGCCTTTTAAATTGAACCCACCCTTCTAGGGACTTAGTTTAATGACCATCTGTTTTCACTCAAAGTACTCCTTGGGGGAAGAAGGCAGCTCACCTCACACTCCACACAGCTTATCAAGGTATTTCCTTCCAGCCACAGACAAGCATGTTCTCTGAGCAGAGAGCTGGTAAATATTTTTTTTTCTTCATCTATTTAAAAGTCCTGGGATGTTGTAGCAACCGAATAATGTTTAATCATTCCTTGTGGACACTTCCCTCAGGTCCTGGCCTTGATCAGGATCTAGGAGAAGACCTGCTGTGTACAGAGCACTCTGATTAGTGTTTCTGCAAAATCTACATTATTTAATCTTGATGCTCTTCTTCAAAATAGAGATCATTAACCCTTTTCAGAGCTGAGAAAACTGGACTTTAGAGGTTAAGATACAAAAGCTGAGGACATATAATTCATAAATGGTAAAGCCTGGATGCGAAATTATGACTTCAAAAAACATGATGTGTGCATAGCCCCAGTATTCTGTTGCAAAGTCTGTAATAGGCAGTAGAAGTCCTTTATTCTAATCCATAAGAAACAAAGCCAGTGGAAGGATGCAGAGCAAGAGGGTATGGATTATATGGACAGGCAGATTTATTCTGCCTTAGTTGGTTTGGTTTTTGTTTGTTTTTCCATAGGGGAGCAAAGTGTGTATTATGAAGAGAGTAAAGAAAGAGGAGAACAGAGAGGGAGAAATTAAAATGAGAGACTTTAGGTTGTTTTTGAAGGACTGAACTAACAACACACTTATTTTGTTATTACTGTTATCCAGCACATACTGAGCATTTACCACACAACCTATGAGCTGCTACTATTTTAATCTCAATTTCTAAGGCAACTGGAACTTGACATCCAATATTCTTCACTTGGATCCCTGGGCATCTCAGGAGGAGCTTCCAGAAGCCCTTGAACCTAGACATTATATGCAAAATTTTATCTGTGAATGCATTTCTCTGAAAAAAGCATCAATAGTTTTATCAGATTATTAAGAGGTTAATATTGAAGGTTAAGGAAAACAAAACTTCTTTAGCTTCACATTGTACCTGAGGAATTTTATCCATTCTCATGGTTATAACCACTGTTATATAAACAGTCAGCCTCAAGCCTGTTTTCTCTTTAGGATTTTAGACGAGTATTCAATCTCCTACTGAACATGAGCTTCCTCGGGGTTGTCATTCAGCAACTCAAACTCAACCTTCCTAAACACATATGCACACACACAAACTCCTCCTACAGATCATAACTCATTTAGTGACAGCACAACCATCCCAGGAAGCTGATAGTCATCCTATTTATTATTCTTTCTCCCTGCTTCTTTCAGTCAAGCACCAAACCCTGAGAATTATACCTCATAAAGAACTGCTGAATCTATCATCTCTTTTTATAGTTCTATCACATCTTACCTGGATTTTTACAACGATCTTCTATCTGGCCTCTTAAGTCTTAGCACACAAGATCTAGAACAAGTTGCCCTACAACTTTCCCTCTTTCCCACTATGTTTGCTCCACACCCATGCCTTATAATGCCATTTTCAGAACATCTTTTATGGAACAAATCCCTCCATACTTTGTCTTAAATCGCTTGCCCTTTGTAGAACACCCGTTCCAAGTTTCTCCCCATAACATATTTTTATCCAGTCTATGACTCTCCATTTCAGAAGCCTTCCCTGACTACCCACAGTGAATGAAAAGCCCCTCCTCTGTGCTTTAGAGTCTAGAGCCATGGTTCTTAAACTTTGGCATGTGTCAGAATTACCTGGAGTGCTTGTTAAAACTCAGGTTGCTGACTCAGTCTCTGATTCAGCAGATCAAGGGTGAGGTTTGACGGGGTGACTGGGTCAGACAGTCACCATCAAAGATTCAGTCCCACGTTTACTGTACCAATTCAACTTCTCTAGCTCAGATAAAGCCCCTGCCAAGACGGTGGGTAAGCATGTTGCCAAGTAGCCATCCACACATAAGATTCATTCTGTATTTGGCCCTTTTCTCAGAAGAGGTTCTGGAACTGGCAGGCATACTACCTGTCAAGCACGCAGGCCCCAGAAGTGTTGGGTCTATCCTACTCTTTTTATTGAGATGTCAGCATTTCATCTCAGACACCTAAAGTCACTGGTCACCTACGTAGTTTTACACACTTGATCCCCTAAATTTTCAACCAATCCCCCCAATTTTTAAACAATTTCAATTTTAGAAGAGAATTATCAAACTATTAGAGTTGTAATGTCCCGGAACTAGAATGACCTTGAAACTTGTTTCCTAGATCTAAAAAGCAGCAAACTGGATGACTGTTTGATTCCACAAATAATTAGGAGTGGCAGCAATGAAAAAGTAGTTTTCCGGTTATCTAGAAAACGGATATATTTGCAAAGGAAAAGTAGTCCTTTCCAAATGCTAAGAAATATGTCTCTATAAAAAAAAAATGATTCAAGATTTTCTTCTTCCATCGTGGAATAAATATATCTAAGAACAGTCAGATGGCTTATCTACTTGAAAAATAAGCATGCAAGCAGGTATCATAATAAGGACCTCTTCCATAGCACTGTCTTTACCAGGGTCATAATGTAACTAGTGTTATATATTTGGATAGAGAGAGCAATAGAAGCCCACTTTATCTTAGTACTTGATTCTCTATTTTGGACTCCTTAGAGGTAATTCTACCATCTTGGTGGAAGAAATCACAGAAAAAAGTTATGATGCATACTCTTCTGTGACCCTGGAGAAACATAGGAACTCAAAGAAAAATACATCTTCTTGCTCTCTCTTTCCTACATGTAAAGATAACTCCTTTTTTTTTGTTAGAATTTATCAAAGCAAGCATTCTTTCAAAACTGTCTTCAACATGTTTTGAATTATGTAGCATCTTTAAGACACTATATAGCGTGTTTGTATGGATAAATATGCATCCCTTACATAATCTGTTCAGTGTCTGGTACCCAGTGAATGTTAAATACCCTGGCTTCTGCTCTCCCCATTGAGTAGAAGGAGGTACTTGTCATTTACCCTCTCAAACATGGATTAGAAAAGAGCATCAGGAGTTCCCTTCGTGGCTCAGTGGTTAATGAATCTGACTAAGAACCATGAGGTTGCAGGTTCGATCCCTGGCCTTGCTCAGTGGGTTAAGGATCCGGCGTTGCCATGAGCTGTGGTGTAGGTTGCAGAAGTGTCTCAGATCCTGCGTTGCTGTGGCTGTGGCGAAGGCCGGCAGCTACAGCTCCAATTAGACCCCTAGCCTGGGAACCTCCATATGCCGCGGGTGCGGCTCTACATAAAGGCAAAAAGACAAAAAAAAGAAAAGAAAAGAGCATCAGCAGCCTCTTTTCCAGCAGTTGTTTCTGCCAGATTTCTTTGATTGGCACCAGAGTCCCTAACCATCAATCTCCCTGGATGCCTGGAAGTCCTTCCAAGTTAAAGGGTACCATCACTTACTTCCTGAGTCCCTCAACCCCCCATACACTAGGCACACCTGAACAGGCAGAATTCTGGGAGCTTACTGGACTTACCAAGGCCTTTATAAAAATAGCCTAGAATTATATATGTGTAGTTAGACATTTCTGTTGCTTTTTCTTTGTGTAGTGCCATAGACATATGTTTTCTAGTTATCAGAATCAACCTGGTAATTTGCATCTTTTCAAACTATATTAATGCTATCATAGATGGTTCTAATGCCTTTTTTTTTTTTACCTTATTCAGATACTGACCCAAGATTCTCAAGAGTAATCTTTTCTCTTTCTTTCTTTCTTCCTTCCTTCCTTTTCCTTTAATGTGAGAATTTATTTGAAAAGATTATTGCAGCAGAGGTGGGGGGTGGGACTGATTATAATGGGGAGAGGGAGACTGTTGCAAGAGGAGAATGTTCCATCCTTGACATCTGCAAGCCTCTTAAAGCTCAGGCAGAAAATGGCAGAGAAGAATAAACAAGACTAGAAAAAACTGAATGTGGGGAAGTGAGCTGAGCTGCTGATGGTGCAATCAGATAGCTTGATCAGGAAATGACATTTTTGTTTTTGTTTTTTAATTAAGGTATAATTGATGCATAACAGTATATTAGTTTCAGGTGTACGACATAATGATTCAATATTTGTAAACATAGTGAAATGATCACCACGATAATTCTAGTTAACACCTGTCAACTTACACAGCTACAAAATCTTTTTTCCTTGTAATGAGAATGTTTAAGATCTACTGTCTTAGCAACTTCCAAATATGCTTACAGTATTTACTATAGTCGCCATGCTATACATTACAGCTCCAAGACATTTATTTTATAACCAGAAGTTTGTACCTTTTGACTCCCTTCACCCATTTTGACCACCTTCCACCCTCACAACCACCAGTCTGTTCTTTGTATCTATGAGTTTGGTTTTTGTTTTGTTTTGTTTGTTTTTCATCAAAAAAAGTAATCAAATAAAGGCCATTTACTTCCTTAAGATACGTTTCAGAAAAGCCCAACAGGGCATTCCCATTGTGGCTCAGCACTAACGAACCCAGCTAATATCTATGAGGATGCAGGTTCTATCCCTGGCCTCGCTCAGTGGGATGAGAATCCGAGCTGTGGTGTAGGTCGCAGATGCAGCTCTGATCCTGAGTTGCTGTGGTTGTGCTATAGGCTGGGCAGCTACAGCTTCCTTTCAGTCCCTAGCCTGGGAACTTCCATATGGCATGGATGCAGCCCTACAAAGACAAAAAAAGAAGAAGAAGAAGAATCTAGGTTATCTCCCCCACCCCCAAAAGTGAGGAAAGACACCTTATGGAATGTTACTAGAGACATATGATTATTCGATTTTATTTTCACAGAGATAAAATATTAAATGTCTCAACTGAATTACATTCTTGATAATCTACTGCATTAGAAGCAAGACAAGCCAAAGGCACATTAGGCTTCTAAGTCTCATTTTCTAACACTTATGGACATTGCCTGTTACATCTCAAACAATGTACTCAATATTTTCACAATTATTTCATTTAATATGCACAATAACAATGAGAAATAGATATTATTATTCCCAAGTTTCAGGTACAAAACTAGTGCTCAGAGATATCAAGTGTTTCATAATAACCTTCAAATAAGACCAATAGATCACATAGGAATCAATTCCATAAAAGCAGTATTGTTAACGCAATATATTCTAGGAAGTAACAAATGCATTATGCTAAGGCATGCAGAATCTGAAAATAGATTATTTCTATACTTAAATTTCTCAATTATCTTCCTCTGCCTGCAGTGAATTCAAGGTCATCCTCCAGGCACTCACATATTGGAGTCAAAAATTTGACTCTTGGTCTCACAAAGGAGCCAGTTTTTCTAAGTATGAATTTCCCATTGATATCTGTCCGTAAGAAAAGAAGAACATTGTTAGCCTTTAAGGGATGTTTCTGAAAGAAAAAAATAATTCTTCACAGACCAAAGCATAGTATTTGAGACCCTCCTATCAAGGAAGCATTTATTCCTTGTTCTTTTTTCCATGCTTTTTTTTTCCTAAGTAAAAAATAAATTCAAAGCCTGAGTCATTTCACAGTGTTCTCTCATATCCTGGTATCGATCAACTTAAAAATAATAATTACTCCCAGCTACCCTTTGTTGACCGTATTCTGTGTGCTAGGTTTTCTGTTTGTTTTAAGCTGTTCTGCTCCTCACACAAATCTCGTGAGGTAGGTGGTATTTGCCACCAGCTCCCACCTTGGCAGTAACTAATGACATGACTGAAACACGGAGAGAATCCCAGGAAAGGAGAAAGCTGGGATGGGAGACCAGGATTAAAAGTTTATGATTGCCAGTCTGCAATGAGAAAGCTCAAGTAACCTCCTAGAGTTGACAGAATGAAGATTTTGGTATCACTCTTTCACATGCTGAGGATTAAAAACAAAACAAAACAAAACAAAAAACTTGCAAGTTTGTATCAAGGGTGGATTAGCTGGAAGTTATGGCGGTCTTCCCCAAAGCAGTCGGTGACTGGATATAGACTGTGCTGCTTACAACAACCCAGATTTCTTGCATCCATCCATATTACCCAGCACTTTTTCTCCCCTCCTATTCCTCATTACCTCATTAGCCTATATTTTCATGTATCATCTAATCATTGTTCTCCAAGTGTTTGGTATCATCTAATCATTGTTCTCCAAGTGTTTGTTACCCTTTATCTTTTTGCTCCTGTCATAAAATGGACTCCTGTAGGCATGTATGTTTATGCTCATGTGTATTCATGAAGAGTGAATATGAGTGTAGATTGTGTTTGAGAGGTGTGAGAAAAGTTATTTCTTTGCTCTGTTTTGTTTGCTTTCAAAAATAAAATTTTAGGGTCCATTGCCTCCCTTGTTCTAGATGATGGGAGAGGGTCTCTCTTGTGCTTCCTTAGGAGGAACGCAAGCAGTGTCTGAATGACAAAGAGGAAGAGAAACTGAAGGCAGGAGTAAAGGTTTGAACAAGGGAGACTTCAATAATTCAGAGTAGAGAGAGATGAAAGTGGAATCAGATTTTCTGTGAGCAACAGCTGATGTTTGATGTCACCATGCATTTTCAATAGGACTTGACTCCTCTTTCAAAACTTCCTCCGGGGCTTCTCACTGTTATTTTATTTAAGAAGAAGCCTTCTAACCAAGGCTGATGTTTACACATGCATTTTCTAGAGGAGAACCTTACTGTTTCCATTACCATTCCTTACACTACCTTTAATCTTACCTTGAAGAAATCTGCCATGATACTTCTGATAATATTAGAGCAGCAACCACTTTCTTCCCTAAAAGAGCTGATACTTTGTCAGATTGTTCCTTATATGCTCAGAATTCAGAACACTTTTTATTAACATAGCATCTTTCAAATTTAATTGAAATAGAAAAACAGCAACATAATGGTATTTTACTGTATTGAAATAAAGGTAAACTTAGAAATCTTCTAGTAAACACTCTTGAATAAAAGACTTATGGAACAGTGAAAAGAGCATCGACTTTCAAATCAACCAAGTGACCCTGGATTTCAATTCCATTAACAAAACTAGGAAAAGCCATTTAACCCTCCTGATCTCCCATTGTTTAAGGTTAAAATGGTATAAAAATATTCTTACCAGGTTGCGAGGATTCAAGGTGAACTGTCTAGCACTCTACCAAGCCCAGAGTAGTGGCTCAATAGATAAAAACTACTGGAGTTTCCTAATGGCCTAGTGAGTTAAGGACCCAGTATTGTCACTGCCAAGGCTTGGGTCACTGCTGTGTTGTGGTTTCAGTCCCCAGCCTGGAAACTTCTTCATGATTCAGGCACAGCCACCTCACCACAAGAAAAGATAAAAACTATTTCTTTTTTAATTAAAGTATAGTTGATTTACAATGTTGTGCCAAATTCGGCTGTACAGCAAAGTGACTCCGTCATACATATATACACATTCTTTTTTAAATATTATTTTCCATCATGGTCTATCCCAAGAGATTGGATATAGTTCCCTGTACTATACAGTAGGATCTCATTGTTTATCCATGCTAAATGGAATAGTTTGCACCTACTACCAAACTCCCAGTCCATTCCACTCCCTTTCCTTTCTCTCGGCAACCATAAGTCTGTTCTCTATGGCTGAGTGTAAAAGCTATTATTATTAAGTTATTTGATCCAGATAGCAGTCATGTAAAGGGAAAAAAAACCTAAATTTTTACTTTTCAACATTTTTTCACCAGGCCCCTCACTCTTCTCACAGCTCAGTGGAACCATATGTGTATTACTAAATTCAGCATCTTGCATTGAGATTTTGTGTTTACATGTTGGCCACCTTTTCTAGACCATAAGCTTTTCAAGATGAGAGCACACATTGTTAGCATGGCATTTTCAGTGACTAAAGCTGTGTCAGAACATATTTATAGTGGTTAATTTTATGTGTTAACTTGACTGAGCAACAGGGTGCCCAGACATTTAGCCTAACATTATTCTGTATTCAGTCTGTAGGAGTGTTTCTGGATGATGACCGTAATATTTGAATCCATTGACTGACTGAAAGCAGATTGCCCTCCCTAATGTAGGTTGGCCTCACCTCATCAGTTGAAGAGTTGAGTAGGAAAAAAAAATTGCTGAGTAAGAGGAAGTGCATCCTGCCTGGCTGTTTGAGCTGGAACATTGGTCTTCCTCAGTCTTTGGACTTGGACTGAAATGTCAGTCTTTCTTGGATCCCCAGTCTGCAGGCTTTCAGCCTAGAACTTATACCATCCTCTCACATGAATCACAGGCTGTTGAACTCATACTGGAACTACAAACTCTTCAACTTACAGACAATATCTTGGGACGTCTCAGCCTCCCTAGTTGCATGAGCCAGTTCTTTACAATAAATCTCTTTATATATAAACACACATGTCCTATTGGTTCAGTTTCTCTGGAGAACCCTGACTAATGCAATATTAAATTGCTTAACTAATATTTGGTGAACTGATCTGATCTTTTAGCATGCAAAACATTATAACATCACATCCATTGGTTTTGCCTTGACCTTATTGCTTTTTGAAAAACAAAAGATTTTTTTACATTTCAAATGTCCCCAAATAAAAATTGCCTCAAAGCCTATAGTCAAACAGGCTTAAAAGAGAAGTCTCTCCCCAGGTTATGAGTTCTCTAAGAGGACAACTCTTTTGATGGATTTTAAACATTCACCTCAGAAGAATAGGTTTAGAGTTTCAAATTGCATCTCAGCCTTTGATCCTCAAATCAATTTCTGATGGAGAAATGCAGCTCTGGTTTTGACTAGAAGAAGTTAAAACATTGAAATGCCTTATTTTTGACACTAAACAGCTGTTTTTAAAGATTCCATGATTTCATTGTAAGTGAATAAAACACATGTGGATTACATTTTCTTAAAATGCACAGGTTTGAAATATTAAAGAACCTGGTTTGGGTTTGACGGAAAAACTTTTGCAACCCAATGCCTTACTCCTTCTTCCATATCTCTGCCTTAAAGTTTGCTTCTTGCCAGCTACTTTACACTCATGAACCCAATACATAGAAGAGTGATCTCAGGAATGTGAAAGATGTTGAAAATCAACCCTGGGAGAAGTTGTTTCTGAAATTTAATGAACCCCAAACCAACTGCTTGGTACAACTTCTCGATGTCTCCATCTGAGAACCCCCTACCACCAAAAATTACCGGGCTACTTTAAAGTTGCCATTTTAAACACTGCATCATGGAAATTTGGATCTTTAATACCAAATGTAATATTATTTTTAGATTTACTAATTGTTTGACTCTTTATCTTTGAAGGTGGATGCTCCACTTTGTTAAAAAGAAATTTAGAAGTTTTCTTTCAAGATTAAGATATTTTCTAGGAGAGAAAAAAAAATTACTGTTGTTAAGTTCCAGAAAAAAGTAGTGAATATGTGCATTCAAATGGCCTTCTCTGAAATGGTTACATTACTGCAAGAAATGGTTACATTACTGCAAGAAACGGTGAAGTCTAATTTTGGAAAACAGAGGGTTCTCCTGGTCTTGAGTTTGGAGTCCAGATTCATACTGCAAACATTAAGTGCACAATTTTTCTCATATTTCCATTTTAAATTGAGTGTCTCTATGAAATTGTAATTGTTAAATATGAGGGATTTGGAGGGGGCAATGTCTTCCACATTTCTGTGAAGGGCTCAAAAATTAGTAAAAGCGAAGATTCTATGTCACTGCTGAGTTGGTGAAAGGTCACATAGGGTAACTGGAAGATCTGGAGGGTCCCAGGGTGTATATGTCCATGCAAGCTCACCACCAGACCGCTGTGGTAGGCTCTCTAATGAGACATCCTGTGGTTTGCTGAGTCAATAATTGAAGCTCCCAAATCTTCTTCCCTAGCAAAAATAACATGAGCTTTAGTAAAACTGTACTGGCTTTGTTGTGAAAGAGTGACACGGAATAAGAGAATCAGCGGAAGAAGAATGCATTGTTAGACTTATCACAGCACTTCATCAACAACAATTAAGTACCTACTAAGTGAAAGGCAATATACTAGGCCTGTTGGATATAGGAGACAAGATGTAACCCCTACCTGTATCTCCCCCACCCCACTCCACGACTCTGTTCCCAGTACTTTAAGTATAATTTAAGCACATGAGGGAATAAATGAATATTTATTGAATGCATTAATTATGAATTAATTTAAAGGCACAGACTCAGTCACCAAAGGATGGTGACTGTGTAAAAGGAAATTAACATCACTTGAAACTTTATTATGTTCCAAGACTTATGCTAGGTACTTTACTTACTTTATTTCATT
The DNA here is from genome assembly GCA_004024745.2 of Catagonus wagneri. Classification (NCBI taxonomy): domain Eukaryota; kingdom Metazoa; phylum Chordata; class Mammalia; order Artiodactyla; family Tayassuidae; genus Catagonus; species Catagonus wagneri. Next base: position 32,319,504 of record PVHT020000077.1, read on the forward strand.
TCACCCTTATAGTAAACCTGGAAAGCAGATGTTATTATTCCAGTTTTAAGGAAAAAGGAATTGAGATTCAGAGAGGTTAAGAAACTTGTACAAGGTCACATAGCTAGTAAATGATAGAGTTGGGATTTGAAGAATTTGGCTCCAGCACTGAGAGAATTTGTTGAGTGATTACATGTGTGTAAGAGTATGGGAAAGGGGATAACAGATCACACACTACTACAAAGGAGTGCAAAACACGAAGAAGGAACATTTGAGGATTAGAGAAGGAGTAAATATGAGTTCAGTTTGGACAAGTTGAGTTTTTGATGAGTTGATCATTTGCATATGAGTCCGGAAATGGGGTGAAAATTCTGAGATGAAGATAAATACCAAAGATTAGAGTTGCCATGCAGTTGCTACGATGCTTATAATGGACTTTAAAACACTTCCACATATACAATGTGGTAGTCTATGTAGGATACTTAGGTTATAAGACAGGCTCTGCTCATCTCTAATCAAGTATGCATAGTCTAAGAGGATAGCTGACTGTCTACCCAAGAACCCTATTATGCTAAGTGAAACAAGCTAGGCAGAGAAAGACACAGACTGTGTGGTCTCACTTATATGTGGAATCTAAAAAAGTCAAACTCACAGAAGCAGAGAGTAGAATGGCGGTTGCCAGGATCTGAAGGATGGGGGAAATGGAGAGATACTGGTCAAATTTTAAGTTATAGAAGGAATAAGTTTTAAGGATCTAACATACAGCATGGAAACTATAGTTAATAACGCTGTCCTTTATACCTGACAATTACTAAGAGTAGCTCTTAAGTCTTCTCACCACACACACACACACACTCAGATAAAAAGTGATGACTACATAAGGTAATAAATGTGTTAATTAACTTCATTGTGGTAATCATTTTACAATGTACAAGTCATCACCCTTCATGTACATATTAAAGATATGCAATTATATATATCCATTATGCCTCAATGAAGCTTAAAAAAAAACCACCCCACACTCAAGGGTCATCTCCTATGAGTATAAGAACATCTGCCATCTGGTTCTCTACTGAAACCAATACTTTGCTAACTAGCATAGTTATTATTAAAAATGGATTTTTATTGGTGAAATGAGTGACTTTTCAATTATTTTGGTGAAACCTATTTTCAGTAACAGTAAAGGTGTTTACAATATATGGATTGGATAAAGTATTTGAGAAATACTCCCTATCCATTCCTACTCATTCGTAAACAGAGAATAAGAAACCAGCAAGGCTAGTAGCCTGTACTCTTGGTGATGTCATAGGTATAAGCCATGAACTTGGAAGGACTTTGTCAGATGCTGATGATAGAGGTGATAGAACCACAACCTCTGAATTTTTCTGTTTCCTCAGACTTACAGAACAGATTGCACAGCTTGTTTTGTGATTACTTTCTAATAAATATTTAGCTAATAAATATTTGTATGTGTAGCAAAATTTCCTCAAAACCTTGCTAATAATAGTGAGAGTTATTATTACCTAGGAATGATACTGGAGGGCAGCTAGCTCCCACTATCCTCAAAATTTCTTCTATGACTACCATTTTCTACCAAGAACCTAAGTGTTGTGTTCAGATCAGCTTACAACAAGAGTTGTCCACATAGAGTTAGTAGTTGAGATCATTCAAAAAGAATATGAAGAAGAAGACAAAAGAGCAGGTTCCTGATGATGGTTGGTATTTTAAAAAGCTCGAGAAAAGGGAGTCCATAAATCAACTGAAAAGTAAGGAGATTATCAAAAGGACCTAAGGACCTAAAAGTTTTAAGGAAAGTATGATGAGTAGTTTTAGACGCTTAAGAAAACTCTAGTACTCCCAGACTGGAAAAAAAAAATGCTAATTTTACCTACTAGTACTTTGCTGAGGACTTCAAAGGGAGCTGAACCAGGGTAAAGGAATCTGAAGCCAGATTCCACTGTATTGAAAGGTGGGCAGTAAGGAAGTAGAAACAGTGAATGTGATTTTAGAAACTTGTCTCTGAAAAGAAGAGGGAGTCAAATAAATGAAGCATACAAAATAGAAGTGGCCATTTCTTATATTTTTCTTTTAAGATCAGAGACACTTGAATGACAAGTTAGTGCAGGAAGCAAGAACTGAAAGCAGAAAGATGAGTCAAGAGGACAAGAGGGAGAGCAATAAAAATACAGGTAAGATTGGGTTGATTTGTGGCTTCTTTCTGACTTCAGCCTCACTGCGAGGAGGCAAGGGGAGATGTGTGTGTCAGGTGGCAAGGGTGAAGGAAGTCTGCTGAGGTAAAACGTAGAGAAGGCAAAGAGCAAGCCTAAGAGTAGTGTTAATGATTTAAGGAACTGGATATGACAAAGCACTTCTTTGGAAATTTGGATCTCTTTCTACTTTCCTTTGAATCATCACACTGATTCTGCCCTGTAAAAGAACTGAGATTGCAGCCATAAAAAAAAAGAATGAAATAATGCCTCATGTAGTAATGGTAGTAATGTGAATGGCAGAAATTATCATGCTAAGTGAAGTAAGTCAGAGAAAAAAGAAGTATCGCATGAGATCACTAATATGTGGTATCTAACAAAAAAAATGATACAGAAGAAATTACAAAAGAGAAACAGACTCAAAGATTTTGAAACCGAATTTATGATTATCAAAGGCGAAATGTGGTGGTGGGGGGATAAATTTGGGGGGTTGGGATTGACATATACACAAGGACCTGATTTACTTTGCTGTACACCTGAAACTAATATAACTTTCTAGGTCAACTATACTCCAGTAAAACTTGTTTTTATAAAAAGAACTGAAATTGACCACTTTTAAATATTGATTATTAATTAGGATATCATGGACAATATGTGTACCGCCTAAAAGGTCTTCCATTGGCTTTCCCTAGCAGGCAGCCCTAAGCAAAGGCAATTACTAATGTGTTGCTTAGCTAGTATCGTTCCAAAAGGGATAGAAAGGTCAACAGTTAAAAGCTCAATGTTTACAGCAATATAAACCCTACATAGGGTTTATACCTTGACATGATGATATATTTAATTCCTATAAAATTAAGGTGCAGAAAAACTTTACATTTAAATCAATCAAAAAGCTATTTCCATATACTGCATAGAACTTCAGATCTTTGATCTGAAGAGAATTCATAAATAACTAGATCAAATCTCCCTTTTTTGCTTTATTTTTTTATTTATTATAAAATGAAGTGTGGAGTTCCCGTTGTGGTTCAGTGGTTAAAGAATCTGACTAGGAACCATGAGGTTGCGTGTTCAATCCCTGGACTCACTCAGTGGGTTAAGGATCCTGCGCTGCCCTGTGCTGTGGTGTATGTTGCAGACGTGGCCCGGATCCCGCCTTGCTGTAGCTGTGGCTTAGGCCAGTGGCTGTACCCAGATTAGACCCCTAGCCTGTGAACCTCCATATGCCGTGGGTGCATATGGAGAAAAGGCAAAAAGACAAAACAAACAAAAAAAAATGAAATGTTTTCTTAAAAAAAGAACTTAGATGTGTGCTGAACTTGGAATATTCAAAGAATGTGCTACAATTTTGTTAATGTTTACGCCCTAAAATAGGATTTGTATTTGGGACATATAAAGAATACATAAAAGATATTTGGGAAAGGATTTGAGTGTGTTTTTCATATTCACTCCAGTAGAACTTTGCCATTAATACCTTCAAACCTTTTCTCTCTCCGAGGCTATGAGTCCGTAGCTTTTACTGAGCATCCTGTTTACAGCTGATCTCCTTATAAACCTGGAGGTATTGTACTTCTCACATCACAGTGGCAGACACGTGCGCAGGCACTAACATCCTGTGTAGATCTGAGTTTCCAACATCACAACACAGTGTTCTATGAATAAGTGGGAGAATTCTCTCTCGGGAGTTCACACAATTGGCCATCACACCTTTTTGAAGTTCATAAAAATCTTTTTGGTTTTCAAAGGCTTTCCCAATAAAGGAACATTAGAGGCTAGAATTTTCATACAATCATTTGATTGTTAGATGTGGACAGACACAATAACTACTTCGTCATAAATGACATTTATATCATTTAAGAGCCTTTGGTAGAGATTTGAAGTTAAAAGTATTTTATTGGAAGCTCAATGATCTAATTTTATTCTTCTTCATTTTCTTCAAGCCAGATTGTAGAAATCCCTCTGTTCACTTAGGGGAAGAACAAGAGAAAAGGAAATGAATATCTCTTTTAAAATGTTTTTCTAATACAAATTTTAGAAATATCTCCAGAAGCTAGCTTACTAGAGGCACAGACTTTCTCAGACTCCCTATACTGATCTTAAATGTAAGGATCAGTTATTCCCAAAGCATAGTTTTGGCATACCAAAAAAAAAAAAAAATTAACTCCTTCAGTAAATTGCAACCTCATTAGAAAAATGTTGGGATCTCTGAAGTCTGGAGACTAAGTCAGGTTGAAACTAGGACTTCAGTTAGAGGTGTTAAGGAACGTCTTCCTCTAATTTGTACAAAGCCCCATTGCAATGCTTTCCCGCTGAACACTGGTCCTGAATAAAAGAAGCCACTGATCTGCAGTGACAGGAAATAAGTCATCCCTACTCTAAAATTAAAGTACCTATTCCTGCTTTACAGTTTATCAGATGTTTAGTCCGGATGCTGATTGTTTTAAAAGTCTGTCTAAACATAGTATATTTCCTAAAAGAATGTTACCAAACTAAACACTTGCTTCTAGTTATAACATCCTAAATTTTATTAACATAGCTAAGATAAATAAGTAAACAGATACAATGCTAGTCAGTGTGCGTATTTCCCAGGAAAGCTAAACTCATGCCAGAATATAATTTATGCCTTTTACCATAAATTATTAATTATCAGCTCAACAAAAGATTTACCAAGTGCTAAATTCTTGGAAGTGAAAAAAATTAGCCTTCCAGGTTTGTGCATAAAGTCATTAACTGCCTTTTTTTTCTAGTTCATGATAAAATTATTTATGTAGCAGTGAACAGAAACTAATGAACTTGACCAAACAAATAAATATCAGCACCATTTTCCTTATCATTTCTTTTGCAAGCTTATAATTTGATTTCTAGTGAAGAACTACTTTTAGTAATGGAAGCTTGTGTAAGCCAGGGTATTTATTTTTTCAAGATTGTTTTTATGCTGTAGTTTAAAAAGGAATCACTTTTCTGAACTGAAGTTTTTGCCTTTGGGGGTTACAACAGCTTTACTCTAATTTTTTAAGTTTTCCATACTTTCAGCCTCTTCCTGAATAAAGAATAATTATTTGGCTGAAATTTATTTTCAGCATACGGCCAAAAAAAATTTTTTTTTGAAGAAGCTCAAAATATCACAGGAAATACTGAAGAGTCAATGGATCTGAGTCTTCCAGTTATTTAGCCTTTGGAAGAAAATTAAATACATCAATGTGTTTGGTAAGGGCTCTTAAGATATTTTTAGTGAAATAGAGATTAGCCGATCCAGCAGGTAAACACACTATTCTGGAGTGTGTTTTGGTAAACTGGGGAAGGATTTTAATAACTTAGGTCAGTAAAGCACCATTTAGTACTTTGGAGTTGTCTTAAGGAACTGCTTTTATTTTTTTTTTCAGAGCATCAATTGTGTAATGCCGCTGACTCATTTAGGAAATTGTGAGTCTGAATGCTGTAAGATGCCACTGGATCCAATAAACATTATCCTTTTCTTCTTCATCTCTTTCAACATATCTGCATGTCTTCTTGGTTTGAACGTCATCTAGCTGCCATATGGGTAAACATTGCTAATCTTGATGATAACTGATTTTAGTTTCCTCTTTTTACTTAATTTATAATCCATGCAGAGTTTTGGTCTTTTGTTTATTTGGTTTACTATGTGATCTGATGAGACGGTGATCATACAACTTACAATTTAAGAGTATTGCCTTTCACTCAATGAGCCTAGCTGCTAAATTAAGCTACAAATAGGAGTTCTCATAGGGGCCCAGCGGAAATGAATCCTACTAGTATCCATGAGGATGGGGGTTCTATCCCTGCCCTCGCTCAGTGGATGGGGAATCCAGCTTTGCCACGAGCTAGCTTAGTAGAGGCACAGACTTTCTCAGACTCCCTATACTGATTTAAATGTAAGGATCAGTTATTCCCAAAGCATAGTTTTGGCCATATGCTGAAAATAAATTATATTCTGGCATGAGTTAACTTTCCTGGGAAATACGCATACTGACTCGGAGATGTGGCTCGGATCCTGAGCTGTGGCTGTGGGGTAGCCTAACTGGTTTCCTTGCCTCTAGTGTCTCACTTCTTTCTCTTACCCAAACTCATCATCTGAGTGGTTTTTCTGAAATTCAGATATGATCACTCATGTAACTCCCATGGCTGAAAGCCTTTTATGGCTCCCATGTGCCTACATAACAAATTTCATAATCTTTGTCTTGTTATAAAGTCTCTCTCTTGCTTAGCAACAGCTTGTACTTCCAACTATTTTTCTGTTTTCTCTTTTCCCATAAGCTATACCTATTTCTGATACAGAATCTCAGTTTTTGAAGCACATTAGAATTACTTGTAGAGCTTTACAAAGTGCAAATTGCAAGACTTGTGAAGCCAAATCTTTTCCATAGAGCTTAGAAACTACTCATTCTCACTATTAAGATCTCCTGGAATACTCTTGGGGTTTAGCCCCCACCATTCTTGTCCTTTTATTAAATTTTATTAAATTTCCACTTATTCTTTATGATCTTGCTCCAGAAATTTCTACTCAAAGTCTTTCTTGACCACCCCACAGAAAAGAAATTACTTGCTAGTTATTGTGCCCATGGGACTTTAAATATTATTCAAGTACATAGGTTTATTTATAAATTATTTATATTAAAACTCTGTCCCTTATCCTCCTTCTTGTTTTATGATTCTCCACAGTATTTATCATCATCTGAAATATTATGTATTTACTTCCTTATTTCTTTATGTCTGTTTCCACCCTCTAGTATATATGCTTTAGTGGGTAGATATTTTATGAACTCTTTAATAAATGAAAAAAGTCAAACAAAAAGTTGTGTTTTTTTATTGAGTATAGTTGATTTACAATATTATATGTTTCAGCTGTACAACAGTGGTTCAGAATTTTCCTTGTAGTTGACTTATTTCATACCTAGTAGTTTGTACCTCTTATATAGAAAAAGTTAAAGAATTATGCAATGAACTCTCTTATACTCATCACTGAGAGTTGACGATGGTTGACCCTTTAATTCTTTGTTTTAACTATCTAGAAAAAGATGCAAATAAATACTTTAAAATTTCATAGAATAGAGATACTCTTATTATAGGCAATTATCTCACAAATGCACCACTTGATCACAAAGGAGAACTCTTCTTAGAGTCTTTTGATTTTTAGAATATCAATTTGATTTCCAAATTGTGAGAGCAAGTTGTATACACCTTGACATTTCTAAAAAAGTCAGCAAGTGTATCTTAAAAATAAAGTATATAACCACAATAATTATCACACCTGAAAAATTAATAATAGTTTCCTCATATTGGCTAATATCCAATCTGTTATAAAACTTTGTTGATTTTTAGGAGTCAGGATTTCTGTATATTTTCTTCAATGCAGTATGAAAATTGTGTATATTTAACAGTTTAAACTGTTCTGAGCCCTGCATTTAACACTTAGTGATATATCCTGGAAATCTTATCAGTACATAGATTACCCATCTTTCAGAACTGCATGATAATTCATCAGATGAATATGCACTCACTTATTTAAGTAGCCCCCTCTTAGTAGACATTCAGATTGTTTCAATTTTCCTTAATTACAGAAAATACAATGAATAAATTTGTATATGAATCACTTACACAAGTGTATTTGTTGGAAAGAGGCCCAGAAGTGAACTAGCCAGATCAAAGAATATGTGTATTTGTAGTTTTTATAGATCTCACAGAACAGAAGCCTTGCTAATTTACATTCTAAGTAGCAATGTACAAAAAAGTTTAAGAGCTAATGTCTCCACAGACTTATGCCCGTAGAATACATCATGAAATAGTTCATATTTGAAATTTGGTAAATAAAACATGACATCTTAGTGCCATGTTAATTTTCATTTTATTTATGTCTTTGCAAACACTTAAGTACATACTTTTTTGCTTTCTTCTCTAAACCATGTGTTCCTATCCTTTGAATATGTTTCTGTCAAAATGCTGCTGGCTTTCAAATTATTTTAGATAATTTTTACATATTAATAAAATTAAAATTCTGGGTTCTGAACATTTTTCTCTAGATTGTACTTTTTTTTAACCTTTGTGTATAGTGGGTCCTACTTTACTCCAGCTTATCAGTATATCTCTTAATATCTTCTTGGTACTATGTCATATTTAGAAAGGCCTTCCACACTCCAAGACTATTTTGAAAACTAGTCAAACTAGATTTCTTCTACAGTAAAGTTTCACGTCATTTATAAAAAAAAAAATCTTACCTTAGATATAATGTGATTAGCAATGGGTTCCCATCTTCACATAGAACCTATTTTCAAAGTTTCCAGTTAGGTTTGGGTTAAGGCACAAAGTGGATGAAAAGTTGGGAAGGGAAGACCATTCTGTCTATGGAAGTATTCTCTGCTCCTAATCTTCCCAGAGGAAGCTGACAAAATGAATGCCACCTATTCTCCAGAATTCTGGGATGGCCTCTGCCAACCATAGACCAAGAATATCTATACACCAGATGAATGGATAAAGAAGATGTGGTGTACATATACAATGGAATACTACTCAGCTATAAAAAAAGAATGAAATAATGGTATTTGCAGCAACATGGATGGACTTAGATATTATCATACTAAGTGAAGTCAGACAGAGAGACAAACATCACATCACTTATATGTGGAACCTAAAGTATGATACCAATGAAGTTATTTACAAAACAGAAACAAACTCACAGACATAGAAAACAAACTTATGGTTACCAAATGGGAAGGAGAAGGGGAAGGATAAATTAGGAGTTTGGAATTAACAAATACATACTATTATATATAAAATAAATTAAAAAATAAGGACATACTGTATAGCACAGAGAACTGTAGTCAATATTTTGTAATAACCTATAATGAAAAAAACATGAAAAAGAATATATATATATATTCATATACATACACTTACATACACACTGAATCACTTTGCTGCACACCAGAAACTAACACAATATTACAAAACAACAATTAAAAAAAATTAAGGACTGCTATGGGCAAGAATTCATATAGACTTCATACTTTATACCAAAATGAATTCTTAATGTTTCATAGATTGAAATGTGAAAGAAATAATATATGATATGATATATTATAATATTAAAAATCCTACCATAAAACAAGTAAGATTTAAAATTTAAATTGTTTAAAGTGAGGGAATATATTACTGTGATGTTCATGAAATGACAAGAACAGCAGCGATGTTACCAGTGAACCAAAAATTCTGTCATATGCAGTTGTACTAGCTATACTCATTCTTGGCCAAAGTTGTATACTTTTCATGAGAGTTGTTTATGTCCTCTTAAATATCAGTGTGGAAGATTCTTGGGGGCATCTTTTACATTTTATCTTTTAATTTAATTTATTTTTATTAAACTATGGTTGATGTACAGTGTTGTGTGTCAATTTCTGCTGTACATCATAGTGACCCAGTCATACTTATATATGCATTCTTTTTCTCATACTACCTTCCATCATGTTCTATCCCAAGAGATTGGATATAATCCCCTGTGCTATACAGTAGGACCCCACTGCTTATCCATTCCAAATATTTGCATCTCCCAACCCCAATCTCCCCATCCATCCCACTTACTCCCTCCTCTCCCTTGGCAACCACAAGTCTGTTCTCTATGTCTGTGAGTCTCTTTCTGTTTTATTTATTTGTGCCATATTTTAGATTTCATGTATAAGTGCTGTCTTCTGACTTACCTCATTTAGTTTGAGAATCTGTAGGTGCATCCATGTTGCTGCAAATGGCATTGTTTTTTTTTCTTTTTTATGGCTGAGTAGTATTCTGAGTAGTATTCATATGTATATGAATACTATTTTATCCATTCGTCTGTTGATCTTCTTAATCCATTTATCTGTTGATGAACATTTTGGTTGTTTCCAAGTCTTGGATATTGTGAATAGTGTTGCAATGAACATAGGGGTGTATGTATCTTTTAAATTATAGTTTTGTCCAGATATATGCCCAGAAGTGAGATTCCTGGATTATATGGTAATTCTATATTTAGCTTTCTGAGGAACCTCTATATTGTTTTCCATTGTGCTTGCACCAATTCACAATCCCACCAACAGTGAATGGGGGTTCCCTTTTCTCTACACTCTCTCCAGCATTTGTTTTTCATAGATTTATTAATGACGGTCATTCTGACTGGTATGAGGTAGTATATCATTGTAGTTTTGATTTACATTTCTCTTATAATGAGTGATGTTGAGCATCTTTTCATGTGCCAATTGACTGTCTGTACATCTTCTTCAGAGAAATGTCTATTTAGTTCTTCTGGCCATTTTTCAGTTGGGTTGTCTATTTTTGTTGTTGTTATTAAGTTGTATGAGATTTTTGTATATTTTGGAGATTAGGCCCTTGTCAGTTGCATTCTTTGCAAAGACTTTCTCCTATTCCATGCATTGTCTTCTCATTTTTTTTAAATGGTTTCCTTTGCTGTGCAAAATTTTCAAGTTTTATTAGGTCCCATTGGTTTATTATTGTTTTTATTGTCATTATTCTAAGAGGGGATCAAATAAGATGTTACTGTGATTTATGTCAAAGAGGGTTCTGCCTATGTTTTCCTCCAGGAGTTTTACAGTATCTGGCCTTACATTTAAGTCTTTAATCCATTTTGAGTTTATTTTTGTGTACGGTGTTAGAGAATGTTCTTATGCATTTTTTTACATGTAGCTGTCCAGTTTTCCCAGCACAACTTATTTAGAGTCTTTCCTCCATTCTATGTTCTTGCCTCCTTTGTCATGGTTAGTTGATCATAGATACTTGGGTTTATTTCTTGGCTTTCTATCATGTTCCATGGATCTCTATTTAGTTTTTGTGCCAGTGCCATACTGTTTTGATGACTGTAACTTTGTAATACAGTCTCAGACCAGGGATCCTGATTCCTCCAGTTCCCTTTTTCTTTTTCAATATTGTTTTCACTATTCAGGGTCTTTTGTGTTTCTATACAAATTTTAAAATATTTTGTTCTAGTTCTGTGAAGAATGTCATTGGGAATTTGATATGGATTTCAGTGAATCTGTAGACTGCCTTAGGTAGTATAGTCATTTTGACAGTATTGATTCTTCCAAACCAAGAGTGTGGTATATCTTTCCATATGTTTCTGTCATCTTTGATTTCTTTCATCAGCATCTTACACTTTTCAGAGTACAGGTCTTTGTTTCTTTAAGTAGGTTTACATTTTATCTTAATTTTCTCTATATAAACTTGAGGCTCAAGGCTATATATTACTTCTCTAATACATTGATTACAATATAATGGAACTCAAGAAATTTTCAGTATTGAATCAATAATATAGTGCTCTCTGTACACATGTATAATGCTTACCCTCTGTATCCATCATTTTAGCTGCATCTAGTGTCTTTATTTACATAGCTTAAAATTCAGTAAAAGGGACTGGAGCTAATAAACAGGGAAGAAAATTATTCATAGATATTAAGTTCTTTGGCTATGGATTTTCCCAGTATATCTTCTTACTTTTGAACAAAATGGAAATGAATTTGTTCTATGTAATAAGTAAAGTCAAACCATTGACACACTTATTCAAAGTGGACTGAATATCATCAGGCCATTTTCCAACAAATGAAGTATAGACTTTCTTTGGACTAGTTTTCCTTAAAGTTTTTTAATGCATAAGTCATTCTTAACCCTTGATTAAACAAACCCCCACACATACTCTACACAATTTTAAATGTATCATAAAAATTTCTCTATCCCTAGAATACCTTTCTTAACTCATTCATTGATATGCCCAAGTCCAATTTGAGATATATTCCTTTGACTAAAGATTACTTTTATCTTTCAAAATAGAAAGCTTTTGGAAAATAGCATACATTAACAAATAATTGACAAAATTTGTAAATCATCCTTTACACAAATGCTTTGAAGGTTAAACTTAATAGACTCTTTCCATGGAATTTCTTGTTATATCTGGGTTTAAGAAAGGAAAATTAGGTGTTCCCTTGTGGCGCAGCAGGTTAAAGATCTGGCATTGTCACTACAGCAGCCCAGGTCACTGCCATGGCACAAGTTTGGTCCCTGGCCAGGAAACTTCCATGTGCTGTGGGCACAGCCAAAAAAGAAGAAAAAAAGGAAAGGAAAATCAAGCACCGTATTGAGTGAAAGGGACTGGGAAAGGGAAGACTAAAGACTGGAAAATTTTCTTATCCTACATATTTGCTCATAGCTGTCATTTTTTTAACCTTATTGGCCAAGCACCATATTGATGTAAGGCGCAGCACATGTTGTTTAATACCCTAAGCCCTCTAAAATCAATAAATAGTTTTATTTAAGTTTGCAAATATTTATTAAATCCATACTGTGTGGCAGGTGCTTTCCTAGGTGCTTAGGACACAGCAGGGAAGCAAACAGATAAAAACCTTGTCCTATCACAGCTTATATACTACTGGGAAAAGTCAAGTAATAAGCACTAATAATAATAAATTATATACATATGCATATTTAGAGAGTGATGAGTGCTATGGAAAAAATAGAGATGTTTAAAGGGTGAATCAAGAGTACCAGAGGTTGTAATTTTAAGTGGGATGATCAGGGTCAGCCACACTGAGTTTGTAATACACCAGACCTCAGAGGTTTAAGGGTGAAGGAAGCTGGCCCTGAGAATAGATGGAGGAAAGAACATTCTTAATGAAGTGAACAACCAGTGCAAAGGCACTAAGCTGGGGACAGGTTTAGCATTTTCAAGTAGCACAGGGAGGCAAGTGAGCTTGGAAATGAGAGGGTAAGAAGGAAAGTAGAGAAAGTAGTAGAAAGTGGCTTTTACTCTGATTGTTATGTTTAGAAGGCATTAAGCAGAGCACTGACATGATCTGACTTATAGCCTATGCTGAATCTGAATTAAGAAAAAACTGTAGGGAGGCAAGTTTTGTAGCAGGGAGTCCAGATAGGAAACTACTGCAATAATCCAGGTGAAGAAGGTGGGTTTGGGACTAGGGTGGGACCACAGGAAGTGGTAAGAAATGATCAGATATATTTTGAAAGTGGAACCAATAGGACTGGCTGATGGATTAGATGTGGTATATGAGAGAAAGAGCAAGAAAAAGCTGACTCCAAAAAATACAGGCCTGGAAACATCATCAAATAATGGGAGGAAGCTTGCAGGTAGAGGAGCTTAGGGGGAGAAGACCAGAAGGTTCGTTTTGGGCATATAAAGTCTGAGAGCCCCATCAGCCATACAAATGGAGGTTTTCAGTGGCAATTTAGTATACAAGTCTAAAGTTTAGGAGAGAGATCTGAGCTAAAGACATAAGTTTGGAAGGTTATGGCATATACATAGAATTTGAATCTGCAAGACTGGTTGAGGTCACTAAGGGAGGGAACACTTATGGAGTAAAAGAACTAAACTCTGTGGCACTTCAACACTGAGAATCTGGGTAGAAAAGGACAAAGCAGTGAGAGGAAACCAAGAAGCAGCAACCAGTGGCATGGGAGGATAACCAGGAAAGTGTGGTGTCCAAGAGAAAAAAGTGTATCTAGAAAGAAGGCGGCCTTAACCTGCCAAATACAGCTGCTGTATTAATTAAAGAAGGAATTTGGGAGGTAGAAACAGACAATGAGCATAAACAACTATTTCAAAGAAGTAGATACAAGTATTAAGTCTGTTTTACAAACAAAGGCCCAAAGAGGGTTTGTATTTGCCCAAGTTCACATACTAGGATCCACTACAGCTGGGACCTAAAATCAGGTTTTCTGAAATTCAGAATCTGCTCTCCTCACCCCTATCCTGTACTTCCTGGGGTCCACCCTGTTCAGATACAATAATTCAGTGAAGAAAGAAACATGAACTAGAAATGACCATTTGTCTCCTGTTCAGATACAATAATTCAGTGAAGAAAGAAACATGAACTAGAAATGACCATTTGTCTCTTGTCTGCTGTGTTTTTCTACCAAGAATTCAGACCTAGGCTTCTACAACCTTCCACAGCATAAATTCCCCTCTCACTTTCTAGTGCCATCCTCTGTACTACCTCAATTGTGTAACCTTTCTTCTCATTCATCTGATACCCTCCTCTTAAAATAACAATACTAATAATAATGAAACTTGTTTTCCTCTATGTTCAGTTACTATATCCACTGTTTCCAGACCTCTGAACCTACACATTATTTCCCATTTACTAGGAATCCATGTTCCTCAGTCCATTTCCTCTCTCAGTAGACTCTGTAAGATCTGTAATAAATCCACCACTGTTTCCGACTGAGAGCTTAACATGCCTCATAGAGTCAGAAAAAGAGTGAAGAATCTTTGTGTGCATGTACATGGTTGGAGGTGGAGGAAGTGGCAGAAAAGAAACAAACCAAGCTGGAGATAAAACTCTAGAGCTAACTGGATTTCTACTAATATCGCTAGCGGTGTTGGGAGAAAATGAATCCAAGTGTGGGAAAATGCAATATTGTCCATAGCATGACAAAGAGAGGAACTGGAAAATAGATTTTCATGCCAAAAAGCTGGCTGGACACACAAAGTGGGGGAGAGAGGGAGTTTGATAACCACAGACTTGGGCCAAAGGGATGGCAGGGTAGATAGTTAGAATGAGCCTGTGAACACAGATGACCTGGCACAGAGCACCCTGCTTTTACTGCTCTCCTCATGGCAAGTCTTCAAGTGCCTTAATTGTTCCATTAAGTGTTACCAAAACTCCTCCTCATACTGGAAATGTTCATAGTCATAGTGACGAGCTCAATAAAAAGAGCCTCCCTTTTAGAGTGCACTGTGTGCTGGGTCACCAGAAACACTGATTTTTTCACAGGTCCTATTAACCTTTTTTGATATGACAATCCTAGTCATGATATACATCTTTGCAACACACGAGTCTGTTCATGACGCAGTTATGTTTTTCAGCCTGTTTTTGCATACACCAAGCTCTTCTATGTGTATTGCCGACCTTATCTCAATGAAAGCCCATGACTCACGATCTGTGCCTCTGAGTCATGCTCTGAAGTTCCGTGAATTAGCCTTAATTTGGTGCTTTCCACATCAGTATAAGCACTGCCTCCTGAGAGCTTTGTTTTGTTTTCCTTCCTAGCACTTGGAACTCCCTTAACTGGTAATTGATAACTTCCACAGGGTGCATTTTTCACAAAGGAGTGAAAGTTGGCTCAATAGCAAGCAAAAAGAATAAAACAAATTGGCACAGAACAGAAACTGTATTGGGAAAGGCAGTAATAATGAGAAAAGCAGAAATTTCATAGATAAAGTTTCTTGTTTGCTTCATTGTAAACCAATTGACTTCATCCTCTAATTGTAGATCACAGAGGAAGATGACAACCCTGGAGAACTTGACAGATGTGGGAGGGGGGACGGGAGAGAGACATCTTGTCTCTTCATGTATCTGAGATTAGTTTATTGTACCAGAAAGGGAGGAGTGGATTAAATAAGAGAATAAGTGCAACACCAACTGCTTGTGCCATAGCTCTGACATCCCAGAAGAAAAATAGTCTGAGGTTGTAACATCATTTCATACCCTGACATTATCTGGCATTTAAAAGGCTTTATGAACTAAGAGCTTCTGAGAATCTGAGAAATGTGCCTGGAACTGAACTATCTGGTTTAGGAAACACGTAGACAATGGTCTGAGTAATTCCTTTATATGTTAGAACAGATAGAGAGGAGAACTTGTTAATTGTTAAAGTGTTTAGAAGGAGTATCTTAAAAGCATGCCTAACATTTCCTCTTTTTTTTCTTGCCTTTATTGCTCTAGTCCTATTTAATATTCACTGATTTTCTGTGATCATTTTTTCAGTAAAGAAAGCTTAATTTTGTGCTATTTTTTTCATACAGACTTTCAGACTTTTATTTAAATAAAGAATTCTTTACATTCTAGGAATTGTATAGACTCTTATTCATACTAGTTTTATACACAGTTAACACTTTATTGCTCATTCTCAGTGGATAAAAGAGTTAATTTTTATTTGATGTTTAACATATTATGTTTCTCTTCCAGAAAATTCATCTAATTTTGGTCTATAACAAGATATTAATGAAATGAGAAGGCCAAATGTTATTTAGCATCTAGGATCAAGCCAGTCTGTGGTTCCATACTGTTTATATATTACAAAAGTGACTAATTCAGAAGTAGATCATTCTTGACTAAACATACATTTTGTTTTAATTGTATTAAAGCAGATCTTTTCCTTATTTCTCCTTCCCTTTACTTTTCCTTTGAAACACATTCATGGAGTTTCAGCTATTGTCCAGGCACTGTGATAGATGCCACAGATAGAGCTGTAAACAAGAAAAACAGACTTATTCCTTGCTCTCATGGACCTTAACATCTGGGGAGATGGCCAGTTATTGAAGAAATCTTTATATGTTCCCAATTGGTCAGCATTATATAGATAAGTATACAGAAATATACATTAATCCATGAATCAGGCTTCACTGTGGAAGGGACTGAAGTGTAAGAAACGTTAAGCTAGATGTAAGAGAGAAGGTTTGAGGGATCCTAGAATCTATATCAAAGACTATGAAAACCCTTGGAGACTCAGAAGATAGGTCAGGTCCCACAGAACATGGAGGAAATCTTTCTAGTTCTGTATTTTCCTCTCTTCGCATTTCGCTGGCCAGCTCAGCACCTCCTCGGCCATACTGGGTTCATGGAGTGGACAGAAGACCTAAGTTCCAGTCCAGTGCCTGCAACAGGTGGCAGTTCATCTGAACATCACTTGTCCAGGGGTGGGTAGGAAGAATAGGCTGACTCTCTAGTGCGGAAGGACCACATGGCTTTCCATTACCAAGCCCCTACTGGGTAACTACAAGGAGACACACCCCTCCCCCACACCCCTATAAAGACAGTGCTTGCAGCAGGTTGAGTGGTGGTAAGTTAGAAAATGCAGTACAAGAGACTCTTTTCCCTTTGTGTCCACCTGCTACCGCAACACACACTTTGTTTCTACCAAAAAGAGTGTCAGATTGGATCTGAGCTGTCATCATCCCTCCGTTCAGGTACAAGTGGCCAGCAAGAAAGATAGCAGCTCCATGAATATGAACCACAAGAAAAAATAAACAGACATTTGTGTAAGTTCTGTCAAAGAAAGACTCAGCCTATCCATGAAAAAGAAAAATTAATGGACTGGATTAAAATACACAAATATCTCTATCAAGAATAAAGAGAGAATATTTTAAACATCAATTTAAAAGATCTCTTTAGAGCTATTAAGCAGGAAAAATATAGTATTGAAATAAAGGACAATTTCTTAGAGAGACTGAGAAAAAATATCAAAAATGATTTTAGAAAATGTCGTAAGAGACTTCTGATTAATACTGAGATTCTTCTACAAAATGGAAGACTTTTCCTATTCAACCTTTAAATACATATTAAAAAGTTTCCCAAAACTTTCTTTTTCACTCATCCATTAGTAGGCAGAAAATAAACAGATAGTTCTTGGCAAAAAAAAATGTTTTTTCATAAACAGCACACATAGTTATATAAATACAAACTTCCTAAGTAAACTTCAACACAGAAGTACGTAGAGGAAAAAGTGGAAGGCTCTCTTCAATGTCACTCTCAACAGAGTTTCCTTTTCTTTTTCTAACATAATGGGAAAAACCATGTTATTTTGTAACTTGCTTTTTTCACATAAAATATATTTTAACATATATAATATGTATCTATTTACATGTCAGTGTTTATAGCTCATCTCTTCTTTTTTTAATGACTTGTCTTGATTTTCTGCTTATTTTAAAAGTGATCATACATATTCACTATAAAAAGTCAAACGGATGGCCCAGCAGGTTAAGGATTCAGTGCTGTCATCACTGCTGCGGCGCAAGTAACTGCTGTGACATGGGTTTGATCCCTGGCCTGCATGCCAGGGGAGTGGCCAAAAAAAAAAAAAAAACCAACACACAAATGTATAAAGAGCAAAGTCAAAATCCCTTTTCATCTCTCTATCCTTTAATCCATTACATACACGCGTGAAAAATAATATTTATATATGTTTTATATATTATTTGTTTATTTGTTTCCAGTGCTGTGAATTCAAGCACTGGAAAAAAAGAAAAAGAGGTTTCCCCTCAGATTACTTCCCCTCAGTAATGAGAGAGGAACACACTAGTTTCCATTTCATACTGGTACATACATGTGAACTTTTCTGTTACAGTTTGAATATAAATAGAATCAGATTATATATATGACCCCACAATTTATTTTTTCACTGGATAATATTTCTTGGCAACCATTTCAAGTTAGCATATGGAACTAACTTATAGTATTGATGAATGGGAATTCTCAGTTTTACCATTCCAGCCCAGATAGCATCTAGGTCTTTTACCAGAACTATTTGCAATTCTATAAGATTGAATCTAATTCTAAAGATAAAACCACGTGTTTGCTATGAAGATTTTTCTGCATAAACAGTGATAATACACAAAGGTCTGTCTGGAACAAGCAGTAACAAACTACATACAGTATTTGAGTTTTCCTTTCACTAAAGCTTATGGAGTTCACGAACATCACAGATGCATTCTGTCCTCCAGGCAGCTCTTGGTCCTTCCAAAATTGTACTTGAAAAACTGGAATAACTTATGATGAAATGTCAAACAGTTATTAGTCTAAATAAATTTCTACAGAAAGTTGGAAGGGCATATTTAGGGGGTTTTCACAAACACCAAGGAAACAGATGGTTGGGGCAAATTTTTGATTCTAATAAACACTGGTTTTCATTGAAATATTCCAGCTTTTTTTTTGGTGGGTTATGCCTCTGGTTTAGTTTAACTATATTAATAATAACTTATTAGTTGGTAGTAAAAAAAAAACTATTTTTTCCAGAATTTTAACTATCATATAAAATTTTATAGAATCACTGGAAAATCTAGGGAAATAAAATTATTCCTGTTTGGTTCTTCAAACACAGGTCTGTATTCTTCTTTTTAATACTAGGCATTAAACAAGCTAACGTTTTTGTTAGACTTAATTAAATCCTTTTTTTTTTTCTGGCTTTTTAGGGCTGCACCGGTGGCATATAGAAGTTCCCAGGCTAGGGGTCGAATAGGAGCTGTAGCTGCCAGCCTACACAACCATGGCAATGCCAGATCTGAGCTGTGTCTGCACCCTATAGTAGAGCTCATGGCAACGCCAGATACTTAACTCACTGAGCAACATAGGGATCGAACCCTCATCCTCATGGATCCTAGCCAGGTTCCTCACTGCTGAGCCCAGACGGGAACCCCTAAACTCATTTTAAAAATCAAAAAATTTACAGAGAACCTTTTTCAATTACTTGTTTTCTTCAATTACTTTATATTTGAGGATATAAGAACAGAGACAGATGATGAAACAAAATATAAAGACAGAGCAATAAGGAGTTTCCTATGCAGTTCAGTGTGAATAGTATCCAGTTAAAAACAAGAAATACAACTTACAAATGATTAAATAAATAGCAGTTAAATTAATCAAGGCTTCACGTGTCATTAATCAAACCAAAATAATTAGCCTTCTTACTTTGTTCCAATTGGGTATCTTTGCGTTGTTTCTACTGCTAAGCCTGGACTCTTGTGGAGAGAGAATATCTTATTTCCCTCAGTCTCCCCACAGTAAGACACACAGGGCACCGTTTTAGTGCTCAGCACAGTACTTTTTGAATTAATAAAGTAAGGTGTTCTCAGTTTTTCCTGAGAATTATCTTAAGTGTGGGGCAAGAAGATGAACATAGCTTTATTTTGCAATGTTTCTTTCTGGAGTAGTAAAAAAAAAAAAAAAAAAGGTGTGTGATTCTTCTAAGCTTTTCTGCCTCAGTTGACATAAATTCATTCTCATCCTGGGAGTTCCTGTCTTGGCACAGAGGAAACAAATCCAACTAGTATTCATAAGGATATGGATTCAATCACTGGCTTCACTCAGTAGGTTGGGGTTCCAGTGTTGCTGTGACTGTGGTTTAGGCCAGTAACTACAGCGCTGATTCAACCCATAGGTGGGAACTTCCATATGCTGTAGCTGCAACCCTAAAAAGCAAAAAAACAAACAAAAAACAACAACAAAAACCAGTTTGTTCTCATCCTGCCATTGAGAGCACCAATGTCTTCTGTTTCAGATCTTTCAAAAAAACAAAAAATACCGTCAGTCTAACTCTAACTTGACTCCTTTATGTCAAGCTTGCCTTTGGAATAATGTGTAATTATAATAATGACCTACAAAACATCCTTATACATTTTCATGAGGCTTTATGATATAAAGAATTTTCACATATTTTCTTTTACTTAATCTTCATGACATTTCAGCATCATTGTTGTGAAGAAACAATGTGCAGATCTTAGAAATAAGGTAGAAGGATGATTACATGTGTTTTCAGTGTCGTGCTAGATCATGTAATAGGTTCACTTAAGACTTTTTGAAATCTCTAGAGCAATGAATCTTTCTCTGACATACTCTTTATTACTAGAGTCCAAATTCTAATGTTACATGTTACTTTGTGGATTTTGTCTGGTAAAAATGCAAATAATTCTGTCTGGTTGAAATTGTAACCAGAGAAAATGATTTTATTGTCCATTAGGATGTTATCCAGGTTTGTACTTAAATAGAAATCCAAAATTTTTTGTTCAGTGCATGGCAATACTCAACTCTTCAAATGCTTTTTTATCATTTCACCATTCTTCTTTCCTAATTGATGAGATAAATAAGCCTTTGACATATACTTACACTTCATTTGCATAGTACCTATGTTTTTTCATGTCCTTGAAAAATTAATTCCTTGAGGACAACTACTCATAAGTCACAAAGTTCTATAAAGACCCACAATGAAACTATCCAGCATTTGCCTATGGGAAAATACACAAACAGTATCACAAAGGAAAGCTGAGAATGGGGCCAAGAAGATGTAAATAATGCCAACGATACTGAGCCATCATTTCATTGTTCTTACATTAAGTTGAAAAGAAAACACATATAAGGTATGGGCACTCCAAGATAAAGACCAAGAAATGACTAATCATTTGTGAGACAGTGATGACAACAATTTCTTGAAACAGTCATCAGATTAAAAGCAAAAGCCAACCCTGGTGTGAACAAGGTCACTTCAAGCACTACCTTTATTTTATGTTTAGCTGTTGTCTTTTACACTAACTAGAGAAGTTGTTTTTGTGTGTATATGTGCTTTTTTTAATCCCATAGTTTTATTTATTTATTTTTTTATCAGTGAGGAAAACCGATCTAAGAAACCTCTCAGCAGAGACCCCTTACTTCTCTTTGGCCAGAATTGGCATACATATTCATTCCTAAAACAGTATCTGCAACAGATTATCTTCTATCAGTTGTGATTCACCACCTGGAGATGGAGCTTGGAGCCACCACTCCTCAAGGGTAGCATTATCCAAAGGAAATTAGATATCTGGACAAAATTAGAGCTTGACTTGAAAGGGGAAAGAAGAGAATGACTGTTGAGTAAGCATCTAATGGAATCATCTTAAGATAGCCCTTGTTCTTTTTATTTCTGCTCTCTGGCCACAGCTAAGTCCCTCCGGGTTGGATTCTTCAGCTAAGTTTAGCTCATCTCTGGGATCTTTGAATTCAGAACTAGAGAACGAAATTCCTTGATGTTAAAGATAATGCCCATGTGGGAGTTCCCATTGTGGCTCAGAAGAAATGAATACGACTAGTATCCATGAGGATGCAGGTTTGATCCCTGGTCTTGCTCAGTGCGTTGGGGATCTGATGCTGGGGTGAGCTATAGTGTAGGTCGCAGACACGGCTCAGACCCAGTGTTTCTGTGTATGTGGCGTAGGCTGGCAACTGCAGCTCTGATTCAACCCTAGCCTGGGAATTTCCATAAGCTTCGGGTACAGCCCTAAAAAGCAAACTAAATGAATAAAGACAGTGCCCATGTAAAAAAAAACACAGTGGAAAGGTGAAGAGGGTAAATCTTGGCAACAGTTCATCAGTGGTTGTCCCTCAAATCCTCATGCAACTCTCCCCTTCCCATGGTTCAGTAATGTGAGGCAATAAATGCTTCTTTGTCAAAGCTTGTTTTCATGGGGATCATGCCACTTGGACCTAAAGAGGTCTTGAATAATAAAGCAATGCCTTTGGTGATTTTCTCTGCTCTTTGTAGTACTCAATCTCTATTCCCCCTCTTCTCTTAAAACAGTACCCTGGGATAAGAGTCGATTTCCTCACTCCACCCTCAGCTTTGGAAATAGGTCCTGATTTTTCTTAGCTAATCAGTACATGGCATCCCTTTGCCAGAGATCAGATTGCTTCAGAGAGGAGCCTATGACCTTGAGTCAATATGAGTGAGACTTAGGATCTCTGCTCAACTTTGGGAGTGGAAGAATTTCCAGACTTGACCTCTGAGTAAGCCAGCCCTAAGCTAGCTCCACTGTCTCAGTCTGAGTCCCAATCCTGCTACTTAACTTCACTGTGCTTCAGTTTCTACATCTCTAAAATGGAGATATACTACCATCTTCAAAGAGTTTTTGTGAGTATTAAGAGTTAATCCATGCAAAGCAATTAGACCAGGAGTTCCTGTCGTGACACAGCAGTTAATGAATCCGATTAGGAACCATGAGGTTGCGGGTTTGATCCCTGGCCTTGCTCAGTGGATTAAGGATCCGGCTTTGCCATGAGCTATGGTATAGGTCACAGACACAGCTCAGATCTGGTGTTGCTGTGGCTGTGGTGTAGGCTGGCAGCTGTAGCTCCGATTCTACCCCTAGCCTGGGAACCTCCATATGCCGCGGGTGCAGCCCTAAAAAGTAAAAAAAGAAAAAAAAAGCAATTAGACCACTGTCTGACACATACTTAGTGTTCAATAAATGCTACTGTCATTAATCCCTAGATGGTCAGCGATTGAGTGAATTAATAACCTTTTTCACTTGAGCCAGTTTGGGTTGGAATTTCTGTCTCATGTAACAAAAAATTCTCACCTGTATAAATCACAAAGAGAGGATGAGGTACAAGTCTCTTTTCTCCCACCTAAGAGTGCATACATATGTCCTCCATGTCATGCTACCCAGAGGCAGTGCATTGTTTATTGAGAAAGATGAAGAACACATCCAAATATAATAAATCGATCATGTTTTTCTTCACGGAGCTCCAGCACCTCCCCTAGCAACTATTCCAGAGCTATGTGCAACATACTCAACACTGGCCCTCAGAAATGCCTGGAGGCCCTGTTAAAATACAAGCTACTGGACCCCTACCTCCTGGGATCTTGAGTCAGCAAATCTGGGGTAGCACCCATTAATCTGCCTTTCTAACAAGTTCCCAGGTGATGCTGATGCTGCTGGTACCCACCACACTTTAAGAACCACTGTTCTAAACCACGAAATCTTATTTAGAGAGTATGAGGGGGCAACTTTAGGTTCCTGTCTCCTCTGGCATTCTGGGTAAACCATAAGAGTAGCTTGCTGAAGATGAAAGACTTGTCTAAACTAGTTGCCTTACCAGATCATCATGTATCATATTTGCTCTGTTAGCTTTTGGTTCTTCCTATTCATGTATGTCTCCCGTAAAGCAAACATGAAATCAATAAGACAAGTGCATCTACCCTTACAGTCCGCTGAGTAAGTGGAGGCCATGAAAGCTATTAAGATGGAGTAGGAAAATGATTGGTTAGAACAAGTTATATACTTGGATGCAGATGTCCCATAACAAAGCCAAAACGGATCTATTTATATATACTAAAAGCAGAAAAAAGCTATTAACTATGTTGAATTAAGATTTATTTTCTGGCTTTTGTGAGTGATATTTATTTCCTTGCCAATTACTACATAAGTATTATTTGCAAAAGTTATACAAGTTATTGGGATATTTTAAGGGAGTGCTAGTGAGAGAAAGTTCTTAAAAACTCATAAAAGTGAGCAGCAGCTCATAAATCACAGAAAAATATATAGACAGTGTCTCAAACAGATTAATTTGAGATTCTTTTGTTACTGAAATATCCTCATATTTTTTAACATTCCCTTAAAGACAAGTAAATTGAAAATCTTTTGACCCATTGCAAAATTTTCAAAATAGCCAAAGTTGTCAATTCATATAGATCACACTGAATTAATAAACATTTTTTAATAATCTTCTCCCAAAACATTTAAGTAGTAATTATTTTCAGTTTTACGCATTTATTTTTGAATTGCTAGACTACAAAGAACCACAGAAACCAAACCAATATCTTTATTATCCTCTTTGTTTATTTGTTTTTGGTAATCTTAAGACTTAAAGATGTCCAGACAAATTCTTTTTAACTTAGTATTAAAAAAATGAAAAGGAAGAAAGAAGAGGAGAAAAAAAGTTCCATGTTAAAACCTCAGGAGCCATGCTTTATCCCCACAGAAAATGTTAATGGCTTAGTAAATCTACCCCAAATTCATGGGTTCGTTTCAATATGGAATAAAGTTAAACATAGTGGTACGAAAAGCACCACCAGACAAATAACAGAAAATTTATCTTGATATTACGCCCAATACATATTCACTCAGATTGAGAGCTATATAAAAGCAAAATGGAACCATAGGGAGAAGTCTGAATAAATAGGAAAATGGAAAAGTAGATGTTGGCATTTTCCCCTAATCCTCATCACCATTGTTTGGTTTCTTTTATTCCTGTGTAGAAGTGAGAATACCACACTCAATAAAGTTTTCTTTTTCTTACTGAAACCAAAATAAGACTGCAAGCTATATGACAAAGGAATTCAGGGCTTGGGGGACAGTTTGCTTGTTTTGGTTAATTCCTTCTATATGTGTTTTGTAAAAATAAAAAAAGTTAACCTAAATGTTTTTTAATGTTTTCTACCTGTAAACTGAAATAAAAATCAATAGCTTTTTCATATTCCTGTAAAAACTTGTTAGAAAACTTAAATTAAATGAAAACAGACCTATTGGCAATAATTTAAAAACAATGTTAACACAACAAAGAAAAAAAGATGAGGCTGAAGGAATGGACAGGGTCCAGAAAAAGCAGGACTTTTCTCTAGGCACCTGGAAGCCATACTACATCCTGAGTGGGGCATGATATGGTTTGCCTTTTGAAAAGACCCATTGTGGCTGCTGTATAGAGAATAATTTATGGGAGCAAAAGTGGAGAGGAAGTCAGCAGTAATCCAGGAGGAGTAGAGATGAGAACTGAAGAAACCCAGAAGTCAGGTTAGGACAGTCCCACTCAAATAAGAATTTCTCTGTTTCGCTTTCCTCTTCTCCCTTCCTCAGAAGGGTCAGCAAAAACAACTAGTAAAAGGATAAGGGGTTGAGTGACAAAGAGAAAAGAAAGCAAAGACACCTCTCCCCCTGCAGAGAGCCTAACTGGAAGGCAATAGCTTTTACATTGAATGGACTTGGAAACTAACTATTTACAAGGGACAAGCACCCTAATTTCTGATTTAGAAAGTATTTGCAATTTAAAGTGACCATAAGAGAAAAATGACACCATCAGTGTTTTCTAAGAACCAGAGACTATCCCCTCCCACCAACAGTCTCCCAGACACACCAAGGAGGGAAAGAGACAAGTTGGTTAAATCCTAGTCATTCAATGTCTTACCATATTGTCACCCTTTTAAGGTCATTATGTGGTTTAAAGTTTCTTTTAGAAAGGGGTTATGGGAGACAACCTCATGGCACATCATCTGCTCCTGCATTTGTCTTGAGTGTTCCCTGTGCCAGTTATTTGACACCTGGCACACAACTTCAGCTTTGTACATTTCGTCACAATTGTAACTACTTTTTTGACGTCTGCTTGTCTCATGAGAGCTCTCTTGTATCATTCTAACATTGGTCTTCTAATTTCATACTGTTTTCTAGATACGTCATGTCCAATATCTTCTTTTTATTTTACTGTTACTGTATACGCACATAAGTATAAAAGGGAACCAGGAAACATTATTTTAGGGACATAACTAACTGTATTGTTGGTATTTTAAGAGATTACTCATGAAACTCTCCAGTAATGCCTTAGTCCTTTAACAAGCAAAATACTGAGCTGAGCCAAACCATTTTTTAATAAAGCATATTTGAGAGACAACCTGCCCACGGTGCTGATGATATCAAAAATGAATATTTTATTCACTTAAATAAATGTTCTTGAAAAAATCCCATTGTGCATATCAAAAGCCATTTCTACCAGTGACAATACAGAAGTACTCTATTTGGGCCATGTTCACAGTTGTTTATATTAAGTGTGGTACATTGCATTGTGTTTTTATCTCAATTTAAAAATCCAGGTAAGCATACCGTTAAATTAAAGGAATATAAAGCTAGCTGTGTTTCTTGACAAAATCATGAGGTATTAATGTAATATGAGTGATTATTTGATGCTCCATCCAAAGTAGTATTAAGTTATATTATTTTAATTAATTTTCAAAGTTTTCTTAGTAAAAATGCTAAAGGCTAGTTTTAGAATAATCACGATTTTACTTACGAATCTTACTGATCTCTGAGCCATCTTTCTTTCTTCCTTTCTTTCCTTCCTTCCTTCCTTCCTTCCTTCTGTTTGTGCTGTTTGTGCTAAATGTGTCTTTGAAGTCTAGCCTGGGAAAGCATTTTATTTTGTAAGCCAAGAAGTAATCTGGGAGAGATAATCATAATTTTATAGTGTGAAAGATTCTTCATTCTAGCATAAATATCTCATGCATATAAATCTTACCACTCACAGTTTTTCTTTTTTTTTAAATTATATCCTACAATGACGGTCTCCTTTCTCTCATAAGGTTCTTTTCAGTGAGGATAAAAACATGAAATACATCAAAACTCTAAAGATTCACAAGAAATAAGGGCAGAAAAGTAAAGTTATACAAGGCTGAAACAAGTTGGGCTAACAAGACTGCAAGAAAACTATTAAAAAAGTATTAATAAAACTATTTAAAACAGTCCTTGAAACATTCAAGAAGTCTCTTTTCACTAATTACAGTAAAAGAATAAAAGGATTATTAGTACTGAGATACGATTTTTAACCCCAATCTCAGTAATTAGAGATATCAGGTATTTCTAAATGATGCCATGTCAGGGTTTTGAAAACACTGCAGTAACACTGTTTGCCTCATCTCTGTGCTATTAGGTACACTCAGGCACGCTGCAGGAAATGAATTTTTTTCCAAAGAGAAATTGAACCTGAACTGTTTCAAAGTTGGAAAACAATAAACTTAATGCAATTCTGGAGTAAAATATTAGACAATTTCTGAGTGGTGATAAGGGGAAGGGGAAATGGTATCTAGTAAAACTCTGCATACTCTATAGTGAGCTAAACAGCTCCTGGACCTACCCCAGTCCTCAAATGCCAGTTGTCACATTTACAGTCTCAGAGCAGGAGTCTGGAGAATCTTTCCCTGAGAACACTAAACCATCCGATTAAAATTCCATAGGTTGGAGTTCCCATTGTGGTGCAGCATAAACGAATATGATTAGTATCCGTGAGGATTCGGGTTCGATCCCTGGCCTCGCTAATGGGTCAGGGATCTGGCTTTGACCTGAGCTGTGGTTGCAGCTCACAGATGTAGCTCAGATCCTGCATTGCTATAGCTATGGGATAGGCCGGCAGCTGCACCTCTGATTCAACCCCTAGCCTGGAAACTTCCATTTGCTGTGAGTGCAGCCCTAAAAGGAAAAAAAAAGAGAGATTTAAAAAATTTCTCATAGGTCCACTAATCCAAAGGACAAAGTTTGTAAGCCCTTTATTGGTGCTTCACTCTTGAATATATATTATCAGAGAAAGTTAAGAATCTGAAACATGAAAGGCAATGACCAAAACTATCTGTAAATTATAGAGAAAGCTAAGATGACTCAGGAGAAAAAAGAAAATTTGAGGAAACTATATTAATATTCTCAAAAGATGAGATGTTTTAACTTCTGTGAAAGAAGATCTGTATTCACAGAATTCCCACTGTGGCACAGTGGGTTAAGAATCTGCAGCAGCTCGGGTTCCTAAGAAGCTGCAAGTTTGATCTCTGGCCCAGCGCACACAGTAATTTAAAGGATCTGGCGTTGCCACAGCTGCAGCATAGGTCACAGCTGTGGCTCATATTCAATCCCTGGCCCAAACTTCCGTATGCTGTGGGTATGGCCATCAAAAAAAAAAGATTAGGATTCCATGAAAATAGAAATAATTATAAAACCCTCAAAAATTGTTCTTGGAGTTCCTATTGTGGCTCAGCGGTAACAAACCTGACTGGTATCCATGAGGTTTCAAGTTCAATCCCTGGCCCCACTCAGTGGATTAAGGATCTAGCATTGCCATGAGCTGCTGTGTAGGTTGCAGATGTTGTCTTGGATCTAGTGTTGCTGTGGCTGTGGTGTAGGCTGGCAGCTGAAGCTCCAGTTTGACCATATGCCTCCGACTGGCCTTAAATTGAAAAAAAAAAAAAATTGTTCTTAGAAATCAAAAATGATATTCAAATAAAATATCTGATAAATGGGTTAGAGCAAACCAAGGTCTCCGAGAAAAAAAAATAGAATTAAAAAAAAGCAATGGTAAATAGAAAAGCAAAAGAAGAAAACTAGAAAATTGATCCAAGGAGTCCCACATTCAACAAGTACCTATCCCACAAAGAACTAATAAAAAAGAAAGTGGAGAGAAAATTACCCCCCCCAAAAAAAACAGAGAAATATTTCCCATAATAAGGGAAAATATCTCTATATAGAAAAGGCCAACTGAATGTTCAATAAAATTAGAGAGACAGGGGACTTACAACAGAGAATTTCACTATAAAATCTAAAATAGAGAGAAAGCGATTGAAAAGAAGAACTTAACAGCTTTCAGAATTTTTTAAAAACAGAAATTTTATGAAAGGACCAGGAATGGGTTTCTCTTCTACACACTAGATAATAAAAGACAAAGCTATGCCTTCAGAAGTCTTTGAAAACTACTTTCTAAAATTTTTTATTTTTATTTTTTGCTTTTTAGGGCCAGACCCACTGCATATGGAAGTTCCCAGGCTGGGGGTCAAATCAGAGCTGCAGCTGCCGGCCTACACCACAGCCACAGCAACGTGGGATCCAAGCCACATCTGTGACTTATACCACAGCTCACAGCAATGCCAGATCCTTAACCCACTGAGCAAGACTAGGGATCAAACTTGTGGCTTCATGGATCCCAGTTGGGTTTGTTAACTGCTGAGCCACGAAGGCAACTCCCTGAAAATTGTTTTTAATCTACCTACTTTGAGAAAGTCATACAAAATATCTAAACTGAATGAACAGAGAACTATTAATACCTTAACAGTATTTAGAATATGTAAACAAACCCCACAAACTAGTTTAAAAGTTGAAAATGCCTGCCTTTAATGAGTAGTAAAAGCCAAGGAAACTGAAAAGAAGGGATCTCTGGTCTTATCTGTTAGTTAAGTCTTTTAAAAATCAAGTGCCTATGGGAGTTCTCTTATTGCCCAGCAAGTTAATGCAACGGCTTGGGTAACTGCTGTGGCATGACTTCAAACCCTGGCCCAGGAATTCCAGATGCCACAGGTGTGACCAAAAATGTAAAGTAAACTAAACTAAAATAAAATAACGGAGTTCCCCTCTTGGCATAGCAGATATGAATCCGACTAGGGACCACGAAGTTGCAGGTTCAATCCTTAGCCTCGGTCAGTGGGTTAAGGGTTTGGCGTCGCCGTGAGCTGTGGTGTAGGTAATGGGCACGGCTTGGATCTGGCATTGCTGTGGCTGTGGCATAGGCCAGCAGCTGTAGTTCTAGCCTGGGAACCACCGTATGCCATGGGTGCAGCCCTAAAAAGCAAAATAGATAAGTAAATAAATTAATTAATTAATGTGCATGTGTTATTTCAATAAAAGTTTTAAAATTAATATAGTTAGAATTTTAAAGGATATTTAATGTAGTTTGACCATATAGCTATACACAGAAAGTGAAAAACAACACAGCTAAATCTTCTATTTTCCATCAGTTCCTTGACTGTGCTGGCCTTTTAACTAGCACATCATCCATTAGTGAATCACCAAAAATTACGTAAACACATTTTCTATTCAAGTCCCCAATCCCAGCATAGGCGCAAATCCTAACTATTTAGGGAATTCAACTAATAAATGTTGACAGAAGTCTTAAACTATTTCTATAAGATATTTATAAGTTAAATGCAGAAGAATGTAATATATGTTTCTTTTGAGGGTTTTATATAATATGTGGCTTTCTGAGTATATTTATAAATGATGAACAGTTTATAAGAATGTTCAGTTTTCTTTCTGAGATATTCTTATACTTCCTATGCTGCCAAAGGATCCCCTGCTCCACCTACCAGACGAAATACTCCTAGTATTTTACATTGATTTCCATTAAGCTTTCTTTTAAAAGTTAGCATATGCCAACTCTCCAGCAAATCAGTTACACATATTATTTCTTTTAATCTCTATAATCTTGAGAGATAAGCACTATATTGAGAACAGAGGCTAAAATAGGTCATAAACCATCTATGGTCAAACAATTGGCATGGAACACGAACTGGCCCTTTTGCCACTTGCTCAGGGAAAGGTGGAATTTTTTCTCTAACCAGTATTTAATGTTATAAGGTTTCAAAATATCCGTTGAGTAATCTAGATCTGTACTCTAATGTCAACAGAGATTAAATGTTCCTTTTAGTCAGAAGATTTATTAAATCCAATTTGATACATTTAGTCTGTTTATGCCTCTGAACACTAACACAATCAAATCTAAAAGGCAGAAACATGGCTCAAGGGATTATTAATTTTTGATAGAGTCCAAAACTAAAGCTTCTACATGCTGAGGAATCTGCAGGAACATATAGTGATATCTACAACTTACTCTGAAATACATCAAAAAGTGACATGGAAGAGTGGAGAAACAGAAGCACTGGGTAAGGATTGTCATGTCTAGATGGCCAGACATGATAAAACAAGTATAGTAAAATGTTGATTGTGTAGGATACAGATGTTCATTGCATAATTGTTTCAACTTCCTATTTATTTGAAAATTTTCACAGTAAAATATTAGAGAAAAAACTAAAACCTCTAGATCACACTCTTTAATAAAAATGTAATGAGAACCACAAATTTGAGTCACATGTATAATTTTAATTTTTTTAGTAACCACATTAAAAATAGGAAAAGAGGAGTCCCCATTATGGCTCAGCGGAAATGAATCTGACTAGTAGCCATGAGGACGCAGGTTTGATCCCTGGCCTCCCTCAATGGGTTGAAGATCCTGTATTGCTGTGAGCTGTGGTGTAGGTTGCAGACGCAGCTTGGATCTGGTGTCACTGTGGCTGTGGCACAGGCCAGCAGCTATAGTTCCAATTCCACCCCTAGCTTGGGAGCATACATATGTCATGGGTGTGGCACAAAAAAGACAAAAAAATAAAAAATAAAAATAGGAAAAGGAACAGGTGAAAATTAATGTGACTAATATATTTGGTTTAACCCAATACATTCAAATATTATTTTCAACATTCAATCAATAAAAAATTACTAATGGGTTTTTTCATAATAAAATATTTTTATGGATCTCTTTATTTTCTCAAAATCCAGTATTTTCCACTGATAGCACATCTCAATCAGATTATCAACATTTCACATGCTAAATAGCTACATGTGACTATTGGCTACTCTTCTAGCACTACCGATGAATACACTTGCTGCCATGCTCATCAATTCATTTTAAGTAGCTGCATAAAGCAAATAAAGAGATAAAAATAATTTCTCAGGAGAATTATACTG
This sequence comes from Catagonus wagneri, assembly GCA_004024745.2. Lineage (NCBI taxonomy): Eukaryota > Metazoa > Chordata > Mammalia > Artiodactyla > Tayassuidae > Catagonus > Catagonus wagneri. The sequence goes on from PVHT020000077.1 coordinate 32,351,313, forward strand.
TAATAAATTGTGACCATCTTATAGTAGGCATTGGCCAAAAAAATATTTACCTAGAAGTTGTATATATTTCAAAATATGTATTCTAAGAAGTTTCTTCTGCTGCTTATTCATGGGAGTAGGAAATAATCCATTTGGCAGCTGAATATAAAATAACCTATAAATTACATTTTTTCAACTACAGTTCTTGCCTCTCCCTACTCTTCTTTACTTTTCCATAGTTATATACAAAATAGTACATAAAAAAAGAAATTAAAACTTTTCTTCAGACTTCAAGAAATATTTTATTAGGTTGTGGCATTTTTCCAGCATTTTCATTATTTTTCTTTTTAAGCCTCTGATATGATATACTTCTCATTACTAGTATCACAGCACATCCTAGAAATAAAAACGGAAATACAGATGTTGATACTATATGTAGATTACACAATTTCTCTGTTGTTTTCAGACTAGCGGTTTTCTGGCAAAGACGGAATTTCTAGGATGAGAAATAACTGAATCATCAATCTTTTCCTACAGGATGAGACTATTAGCTAAAAGACTAATGATCACAAAAATTAAAAAAAAAATCTTTTCTGGAATTCCCTTGTGGAACAGAAGGTTAAATATACAGAGTTGTCACTGCAGTGGCTCAGATCACTGCAGTGGCACAAGTCTGAACCTTGGCCCAGGAACTTCCACATGCCATGGGTGTGCTCCCTCTGCAAAAAACACTCTTCTGCAATATATGTAATCGTAAAATTTTAATGAAGAATTTTTGTCTTATGATTCCTTAGTGACTTAAAGCAAACATGATTAGCATTCCCAAATTTCTCACTAAATGAGAAAGCAAATATCAATCTTGAAGTAGATAAACATGATATATTAAGATTAATATGGTTTAACCTATGGGCTTTAGAAATAGTAATCTATCAAGAAACAAAACACAACCCCATTAAGGCAGTCTGTATCCAATGATTGGATGCTAGGTTTCTAACATTTTATGTGCCTCCTGAAAACAAAATACACCACCACCCATGAAACATTATTTCCAAAAAATTCAGGCTAATCTAAAAGAAATACAGATTATAGAGGGGCATGCTAAGTTTTACCATGAACAAGCAACTAGCAAATTTTGGACTGTAAGATATTCTACAAAACAATCAACTGGGTTTTTTCAACAGATAAATCGCCAGAAAATACAGAAGAGTGAGGCTGGGAGGGAGTGAGGGGAGACAGAGAAAAACAAAGGGAGAGGGAGAGACACAAAGGCTAAAAATGGTATAAATGAGAGGATATTTAAAAGATACATCAGTCAATTATCTTCTATTGACCTTATTTTAATCCAGATTTAAATTGTAACATGTATATATGAGACAACTGGAAATTTGGTATTTGAGAATATGAAATACTTATTGCTAATGTTGTGATATTGTGGCTATAAGATTATTTCATACAAGGGTCCCTATTTTTTATTGTTACATGCTAAAATATTTACAGATAAAATGATAGGGTGTCAGGGATTCTCTTTTAAATAATACAATGGAAGGAAGTGGGTGGGGGGATAGATGAAACAAGATTAGACTTGAGTAATGACAGTTACACCATGAAACAGGGTCATGGGGAATTATTTAACTATTCTATTTTTCTATGTGTTTGAAATGTTTTATAATAAAAGCCTTTTAAAACTGAAAAAAGTTACAAATGGATTTAAGAAATATCTCAATTTTGCCTTAATTCTATCACAAGCAAAAAAACAGAGTATGATGGCAAAAGGCTGTCTCTCATTCATTGAGTCAGGGATGGTGGGGATTGGTGGGGTCTGAGGCAGACAGGGGAGTACATACCCATTGCAAGAGACGGGAGTGTGACTCAATACTGACAGCAAGGTCAATGATAATGGTGTTTTCAGAAAAACTATAAACAGAGGGGTAAAATATCTCTTCTGTTAAATGCTGGCAACTCATGCAAATTTCAAGTCATTCTGTGACTAAGTATTATACGGATCGAACAAGATAAAACATTTTGGTAATCATTTATAGCAACATGGATGGACTTAGAAATTATCATGCAAAGTGAAACCAGTCAGACAATTAGACAGCAACACCCAATGATACCGCTTACATGTGGAAACTAAAAGACACAATGAACCTTCTTACAGAGCAGACAATGACTCACAGACTTTGGAAAACCTTGGTTTTTCAAATAAGACAATCTGGGGGGGTGGGGGGA
>PVHT020000077.1:32357802-32419853 GCA_004024745.2 Catagonus wagneri
CCTAAAGAGAAAAAAAAAAAAAAAAGCCTGAAAACATAACTACAGGACAAGGTCAGTGGAAGACCCTTTAAAATTTTGCATGTGTGACAGTGGTAGTGAGTGTGTATGTGTGTGTTAGTGTCTGCTCTCCAAGAGCTATAAGCAAATATCTACCCAACCTTTAGCGTTCTACAGTGAAAACTCTTATCTTTTTTTATTTTGTTAAAATACATGTCAGTATACCTAAGTACACCAATGCATGAGGCAGCTTTTACATGTTAGTTACTTGAATGAGAATTTTAAGCAAACAATAACATGTATTCCACTAAAAGGGAAAGACAAATAAAGATGACCAAGTCCACTCCTTAAAGAATGCACTAGGGGAGTTCCTGTCGTGGCTCAGTGGTTAACAAATCCGACTAGGAACCATGAGGTTGCAGGTTCGCTCTCTGGCCTTGCTCATTGGGTTAAGAATCGGACTTTGCTGTGAGCTGTGGTGTAGATCGCAGCCGCGGCTCAGATTCCGTATTGCTGTGGTTGTGGTGTAGGCTGGCAGCTACAGCTCTGAATGGACCCCTGGCCTGGGAACTTCCATATGCTGGGAGTATGGCCCTAAAAAGCAAAAAAAAAAAAACAAAAAAGGCACTGAAAATAAAGATCTCATCCTCAACAAGTTGTTGATCAAACACAAACATGAGTTTTCAATATGGTATTAAAATCACTATACGAGTCTCTATTTCTCTTATATTTTAGCTGTTTTGCCTTCCTCTGTTTATATAAATATGCCAAAACAGCAAGACAATATTGTTCGTAAAATATTAGATACAATAAATGTCACTTTTGACACTTCTTATTTGCAACTCTCCTATAATGTGACAAGGCTAAGGGCTAATTCCAATAAATTCCTGCTACAAATTTAACTTCTGACATTCAGAACTTCTCTCCAACCAACATCAATTTCTTGTTCCTAGTTTGCAGCTTTAAATTGCCTATCTGCAAGTATCTTGGGGGACAGAGCTGAGAGAACATAGTTAATGGAGAAATTCAAGTCTCGACAAGTTGCAGATTTTCATGGATGTTCTAAAGCAGCCAAATAAGATTTTAATCTGAAGGGTTTGTTAAAATGTGTCACCTACACTAAAGACCAAAAAAAGAATTAGAAGAGTCATAAGCAAAGATTTCCAAAGTTTTTTGGATAACAGATAGATTCCAAAATATAATCTAATAATATTCCTACATTAAGAACAAATGTAAGATGAAGTCTCTGCAAAAATACCAAATTTTAATTCAATTAAATTTAATCAAAATTTAAGAGGAAAAAAACTCAGGAAAAAAAAAAGCAGAGGGTGTGTTGGTACCTCAGAGACATAAACACTTCAAGTGTTGGCCTGAGCTGCAAGAAAATTCTTCTGGGAAAGCAAGCGAGCAACAAGAATGAGTCTGAAGATTTCCAGAGGAATCAGTGAAGGCAGAAGCTAGCACTCAGACACACAGAAAAATAAGAAAGAAGGGGGAGGTGCCGGACGTTGCATATGAAATGTGCTACAAACGAGGGGTGGCAACCTGCTCAGAGGATTGTACCCCTAAACAGTTGACTCTTCAATTCAGGAAGCCCAGGCTCATAGTGTTCAAAAGAATAAAGGGAAATGATCTTTAAACATGCAAGTTGTGGAAGAGGAAACCTTGGGTAAGAATCTTGTAGCCGATGGTAGACCCATTTTCCTACTCATGTCTCAATTTTCTCATGTGCTATTCTAAATCAGAGAATCAGAGAAACTGTTAATAATATCATGCCATAGTTAACATCTTCATAGGAGATGTTTCCCCATCAAATTTCAAATCACAGTCCAAAGTTCTGGACAACTGGCATATACCAATCAGGATGCTGCTGAGAATGAAACCAAGAAGATTTTCAGTTTCTGATAGGTTCACTTCCCCTTAGAAACTGGTATTTGTATCCATGAGGGTCCTGGAGTGGTGCTAATAACATGAATCCCTACTTTACCATTTATTGGACATTAGAGATTTGCTGATATGTTGTGGGTATGGGGCTGGGACTGTGACAGACTTATGAGTCCTATAAATGCTCAGACTCTTTACAAAGAGGACACTGGGAAGTGTGAGATTAATGCAGTGAAGGAACCATGTACCTAGTGAAGGATGCTTGAGGCTTTATTTGCAAAAGGAGCCCCAAACATCTGATTGAAACCTTTCTGGCTGAGGCAGGGCAGAAAATAACCATGACCTTTCATTTCTACAAGTTTAACTATCAATGATTAAAGGGTTTAATTTGGGGCTTAATTTCTCCCTGAAATAATAGGAGGACTTACATTGTTCAATCCTGAAGCAAATTTATATCATTGGCATTGTCTTAATTTATTTATTTATTTATTTTGTCTTTTTAGGGCTGCACCCATGGCATATGGAGGTTCCCAGGCTAAGTCTCGAACCAGAGCTGTAGCAGCTGGCCTATGCTTCAGCCACAGGAACTTGGGATCCAAGCCGCAAGTGAGACCTACACCACAGCTCACGGCAACCCACTGAACGAGACCAGGGATCGAAGCAACGTCCTCATGGATGCCAGTTGGATTCGTTTCCGCTGAGCCAGGATGCGAACTCCTGTTTTAGTTAAATTTTTATTTAAATTTCATTCTAGTATTTAGGCTCATTGCTTCGTCTTAGATAAATTATATTGGACAGCATACATAGGCAAAATTTAAGGAAAGAAATCAAATAAGTGCTGAATTCTTAAGCCTATAAAATAGAAACCAAGGAAGAATGAAAGCTTTATCTTGTTGGTGAAATGGGGACTAAGTGGTTCCTCCATAACCAGATTACATAAATCCAGGAACAAACAGATGGGGGTGGAAGGGATCCCTCTCACTATTATACTTAATCCACTGAAGAAATGTTAAGGGGCTGTCTGTCCCTAGAAACTTGGACTTGGTGATTTAAAGGTTCTAGTTACCAAGGGAGAAATGCTTCCAAGGAGGGGCATAGTCATGTTCCATTTAACTGGAAGCTAGGAGAGCCCTCTGACCATTCAGACCACCCCTTACCAAGAGGCAGAGATGGAGGCTACTCTTATCAGGGAGACTGGGTCCTATCACCATGGCAATTGGGGTGGTCATTCCCCTACTTCCTGAATTTGGAGCAAAGTTCTTGGCTGTAATTTCACTCTTGACTCTGACTACAGCTCCTACCAGGCAACTCCTCTTCTATAGAGATCCAGTAATGTTCTGTCATCCCCTTTGCCTTCTCTATTTAATTTAATTTAATTTATTTATTTGGGGTTTAAGGGCAGCACCTGAGGCATATGGAAGTTCCCAGGCTAGGGGTTAAATCAGAGCTAGAGCTGCTGGCCTGCACCACAGCCACAGCCATGTCAGATCCAAACCACATCTGGGACCTACACCACAGCTCAAGGCAACACCAGATCCTTAACCCACTGAGTGGGACCAAGGATTGAACTCGCGTCCTCATGGATACTAGTCGGGTTCATTACCTCTGAGCCAAAACGGGAACTCCCTGCCTTCCCAGTTTTAGCTTCCCACAATTGATAGTCCCTTCTGCTCTAAATTTTACACTCAGGGTAAATGCCAAAGCTGTGACAATGAGCTGCAAAGACCTGGACAGTGTGTCTGTCACACCTATTTGCCCTGCGATGTCCCAAATCTCTTCCCCCACCAACTTCCCCCTCACTACCCCCATCCCACTCACATGGACCTTTTTGCCAGGCACCCTCTGTCCTGGGGTGTTTGTGCTTACTCTTCTCTCCACCTAAAATACTTTTTCCATGATGATCAGCCTGTGCATCAGTATTAATTCAATGCAAAACAAAAGATGAAAGGGGAGGTATTACGCGGGTGGAATAGCTGTGAATGAAGACTGGCTGCGAGGTGATCATTGTTGAGTCTGAGGATGTGTGTGTGGGAGTTCAATATATCATGCTTTCTAATCTCATATGTTTGGAATTTTTCCATAATAAAAAGTTAAAAAAAAACTTCTGTGATAGGATCTGGGGAAAGCACATTTTAGCAGGCTTCTCACATGATACTCAGGTATTAAGCTGTTTATGAACCCTCGCTCTGGTCCCAGGGAATCTTTTTCACTGTTCCAGATGGCCTCAGTTGTGCAGTTTTGCCTCATTCCTCCTTATAATCTTCGGCTTAGCAGCCTACCCTCAGAAGTCCCTTCCACATTCTTAGAATCCTTTCCTTTCTGATTTTCACCTTGAATTTTTGTTACAACCAATGTGGGAGGTCTTTATCCTCTTTAATAAGCCCGGTATTTTCCTCAAAACCTTTCACCAGTGCCCTGCACAGAGATCAGCTGACATTCTGCTCTCACATAATTACAGCGTGCCTCGGGCAACAAGATAAACCTAGAACATACCCTTCGGGTCACTGGAAACACTACCTCTGTGTTTACAGTTCTAAGTTTACAGGTGATCTACAGCTTTTGAGCCTCTTCCTGGAAATTACCCCTCTAAATGGTCACAACACTATGCTCCTTTGCCCCGAAATTTCTCTCTTGAATGTGCTGACACCTAGGAAGTTAGAAACCCCTGGGAACGAAGAGGGCTCAGTCTGCTGCATGCAGAGAAGAGCTGTTGGTTTACCGATGTGTTGGTAATTAACAGTTTGTGTCAGCCAGCATATCTCGAAGGCACCATAAACAAGCAGAAGAGCCAAATGTTTCAAACCTTGGCACCTTTCCTTGCTTGCTATTCCCCATTCCCTGATGGGCTTATTTTTTTTTCTTCTTTTCTTCTTTCTTTTCTCTTTTCTCCCTCTCTTCATTCCTTCTCCCTCCCTCTTTCACTTCCTTCCTTCCTTCTTTCCTTCCTTCCTTCCTTCTTTCCTTCCTTCCTTCCTTTCTTCCTTCCTTCCGTTTTTAGTACCTGTGCAATGACAGTGAGAGAAGTAGTGGGCTGGGAGTTGAAGACAGCTCTGCCAGTACACATTTTAAACCTCAACTCTTTTGTCTATAATATAAGGAGATTCAAACGCATGTTCTCTCCAGCCTTGCTACTCAAAGTCTGGTCCCCAGGCCAGCAGCACTGGCATCACCTGGGACCTGGTTAAAATGCAGATTTTTGGCCCCACCCCAGACCTGCTGGACCAGAATCACATTTTAAATAGAACTCCAGGCTACTCTTATGCACACCATGTTACTTTTCTATTTCTGCTGTAGCAAATTACCCCAAACTTAAAGACTTAAAACAAATTTATTATGTTACAGTTCAGTAGATCAGAAGAGTAACACAGTACTCACTGGGCTAAAATCCACATGTTGACGAGGGTGAGTACTGAGGTTCTAGAAGAGAATCTATTTCCTTGCCTTTTCTTGCTTCTAGAAGCTGCCTGTTTTCCTTGTCTCCTGGCTTCCTTCCTCCAGTAGCACTCTTACAGCTTCCTGACTATTCTTTCAGAATCACATCTCCCTCTAACCCTGGACTCAGTGAGGAAAACGTCTCCACTTTTAAGGACCAGTGTGACCAATGTGATTAGACTTGATTCACTTAGATTATCTAGGATGACTTTGCCACTTTATTTTATTTCATTTTTGTCTTTTTAGGGTCGCACCCACGGCATATGGAGGTTCCCAGGCTTGGGGTTGAATCAGAGCTACAGCTGCCGGCCTACGCCACAGCCACAGAAACTCAGGATCGGAGCCGCATCTGCGACTCACACCACAGTTCATGTCAACAACGGATCCTTAATGCACTGAGCAAGGCCGGGGATCGAATCCAAGTCCTCATGGATACTGGTTGGTTTTGTTAACCACTGAGCCACGACGGGAACTCCAAATTTGCCATTTTAAACTCTTTTACTAAATCACATCTGAATGATCTTTTTGCCATATAAAGTAGCATATCACCAGTTTCCAAGGATTAGGTCACGGACGTCCTTGGGGGCCATTATTCTGCTTAACACACAAAATAAATTTCAAGTTCTACTCTCTACAACACATTCATCTACAAGAAAACAAAGACGTGGAATGATTTTATCTGTTGTTGACTGCATTCTTCCTGTTATACACTGAATTGTGTCCTTTTACGTCCCTTACCTGCCCCAAAATTCATATGTTGAAGTTGATAACCCTAAGAATCTCAGAGCTTTAGGGGCAGAATGAGTTTATATGGGGGTGGAGGGATTGGGGAGGCTCCTAATCCAAAATAACTAGTGCCCTTAAAGGAAAAGTAGACTAGGATACAGATATGCACAGAGGGGGGAATAAAAACATGTGAAGACAGAGAGAGAAGACAGCCATTTACAAGGCAAGAAGAGAGGCCTCAGAAGAAATCAACCCTAGCAACTCCCTGATCTCGGACTTCTAGCCTCCAGTCTATGAGAAAATAAATTTCTGTTGTTCAGGCCATGCAGTCTGTGATATTTTGTTATGGCAGCCCCAGCAAACTGGGGCAATTTCAGCAAAAAAAAAAAAAAAAATTTTTTTTTGAATTTTTGACCCTTCTCTTTTTATTTGTTTTTTAAATTTACTTGGAAATGTTTTTAAATGATTTTTATTTTTTCTTTACAGTTGGTTTACAGTATTCTATCAATTTGCTCCTATACAGCAAAATGTCCCAGTCACACATACATATGTACTTTTTTTTTTCTCACATTATCCTGACCACACTCTCATCATGCTGCTTTGTTACTGAGCTACTGAAGTCCTCCTGACCGGAGTTGAATCACTTTTTTTCCTTTCTACCTAATAGCTACCTAATCTCCATCTTCGTTACACAGAACCATAATGCGGCCTGCCTGCCTTCCTGGTGACTCAGCCTTTGGAAATCATGTTTATCCTTCTGAACAAAATGCACAAATTCAGCTCAGTTCTTCATCCAATTCCAACAGCTTTTCCCTAAGAATGTATGCCTTCAATTGTCCTTCTCTTTCTAGCTTCAGCAATCTCTCTGCCAATGAATCTTCCCTAACTACACAAATACTTGGCTCCACCTGTCCAAACAAGAGCCACCAGCCTACAGTTCTCTAAAAGCACTCAACTTCTGGAAAGTCTCGACCTCTGCCCTCACATTACTAATCCACCCCTTCACCCCTCACAATCTGACTTTTATCACCCACATTTGTCTGGAACAGCACCTCTGCTACCACTGGGGAAGGCTGTTGTGACCGCCAAACCGAGGAGTCTCTTCTCAGGTCTCATTCCCTTTCATCTACCAGAAGTTTTGACAGGATCAAACATCTTTCTCAATGCGGTACTATTTTTTCTTTTCTCTTCTTTTCCTTTCTCTCTAACCTATCTTTCTTTGCCTCTTGCACTGGTTCTACTAAAAATATTTATTTCATTCCTACCCATGTTTCAGAACAAGGCTGATTCCTACTCTCGAATACTTTAAAGAATTTGCTCTTTTTCTTTCCTACCTGAAGTGGGCTTTCTCATGTTTAAAGGTTAAATTGTTTCCCAAAGCTCAATCTTTGATATTCTCTTTTTTTAGAGTCTTTCTCGTAGCGGTGTTTTCACTCCTATGACTTCAACTAGGGCTTCATCGCAAATAAAGCCACAAACTATATTTCTTCAAATACTTTCTTTAAAATGTTTTTGATTTTTTTTTTGTCTTGGCCACTCCTGCAGCATGTGGAAATTCCTGGCCGGGGATTGAATCTGTGCCATAGCAGCAACCCAAGCCACAGCAGTGACAATGCTGGATCTTTAACCCGCTGAGCCACCAGGGAACTCCAATATATTTCTCTAAAAGTTTTCATTTAACTTTTCTACTACTATGTTGCTCTAATATTTAGTATTCATATGTCTAAAACTAAACCTTTTTTTTTTCTTTTGTCTTTTTAGGGCTGTACCAGTGGCATATGGAGGTTCCCAGGCTAGGGGCCTAATCAGAGCTGTTGCTGCCGGCCTAAGCCACAGTAATGCCAAATCCAAGCCGTGTCTGGACCTACATCACAGCTCATGGCAACACCAGATCCTTAGCCCATTGAGTGAAGCCAGGGATTGAACCCGCAACCTCTTGGTTCCTAGTCCGATTTGTTGCCACTGCGCCACGATGGGAACTCCCTAAAACTAAACTCTTTACACAAGTTAACCAAAACCATGCATTGAAACAGATGGAATATACAATATTAAATAAATTGGTAGACTTGACCGTTAGACTGAAACTAATAATATGAGTTTTAATGTGGCTAATTCAAAGTTCTATAAACACTGACCACACAGATTCAAAGATGAGAGACCAATTCATCTATGGAAAGAACACGAAACTACATTAAACAGACACAAAACTACACTAAAAATCTTAACCCAGAACTAATAGGATATTGTAAATCACTGTATGGATCTTTCCTTTTTTTTTTTTTGCTTTTTGCTTTTTGCTTTTTGCTTTTTGCTTTTTTAGGGCCAAAATCAAAGTTCCCAGGCTAGAGGCATATGGAAGTACCCAGGCTAGGAGTCAAATTGGAGCTGCAGCTCCCAGCCTATGCCACAGCCATAGCAATGTAGGATCCAAGTCACATCTTCGACCTACACCATAGGTCATGGCAACGCCATATCCCCAACCCACTGAGCAAGGCCAGGGATCGAACCCAAGTCCTCATGGATCCTAGTCAAGTTCATTCCACTGAGCCACAATGGGATCTCCTGTATTAAAAAAATTTTTTAAAAGGGCTAGTATCTTAAACTACGTTAAGATAATGTGATATCGAGGACAAGAGGGAAAACACATTCCATTGTTCTTTGAGTAGATAATACTAGAGTCCAAATTTTGAAATAGTTGCTGGATCCTACCAAGGGATAGCTAGCCAAAGAACATCAGTAAAAAACAATCAAGAAGGAGGGAATCTGGAAATTGTTTACTATGACAAAACATTTTTAAAAATGTTAAAAGGATCTTTGGATCAAATGGCTAGCTTCAAGCATTTGAAACACTGACATGTGAAAATGTAGCTCTAGAGGGCAAAATACACAATCAGATCTGACTCAAAATATTTAAGACCTTTCTAACAAAGATGTCCAAATATATAGAGTTACTATACAATGGCCTCTGCATTACCGAAATTCTACATCATCAAAAATGTCCAAGCATTTAGGAGCTGCATTGAAGAAAAGTCACCAAACTTACTAGAAAGACAATGAAATTTTTTCTTCCTAATTAAACGATTTTATTGTTTGAGTACGACCAACAAGCATATGCAACCAGGACAAAGGTTGTGGATGACTTGTATTTCCATTGTGGGGAAGGCCTCATTTGGTCTCATAATATCAAGCCAACCGGTGAATACGGCTCTCAATTGGAATCAGATGGAATTTAGCATCTTTATCCTTTCTGTTCCTCTCAAGATGCTTTCTTAATTAAAAGGTAGAGATCCTCAGGAAGATCAGGAGGAAGTCCTGGGACTTAAAATTCTCAAGGTTTTGTTGCCTGTCACAAAACGTACTTGTGCAATACCGTGTGACTCTCTGAGGATCACACCCATCTGTGAGGGGTCAGGCCCTTCTTGGTCATTTTGTAGCTCCTTCACATCGCCAGATGTCAGCTTCAGCCAGGTGGGGATGCTGTGGCAGTAGGGCAGAGCAGACTGGGACAGGCCCTTCCCTGGAGAGTGCATGTGACCCATGATGGCAGCAGTCAGGCAGGGAAAAGGAGATAATGGACTTTGGATTCAAATAGTATCGAATTCAAAAATTGGCTGAGCGACTGCCACCCAGGTCATCTTGGAGAAGTTATTTACTTCTCTGAGCCTTATCCTCTCATATATAAAACAGATTATTAACTTGGAGTTTTAGGAAGGTTATATATAATGCACATGACTCATTTGACTCTTATTAGTATAACTTTTAACAATATATGGGTGAAAGTTTTGACTAAATTAGCTCTAAGTTCCTTTCTAATTCTAAGATCTTATGATTCCAGATTTGCTGAAATCCTGGTCAAAATATATAATGTAGCTTAAATACAGTTGTTTTTCTACATCATAAAGGAGTTATTTTATCTCTGTGTTAAAGTTTCCCAAGGGGGGGGTGGAGAAAATGTGTGTGTGTGTGCATGTGTGCGCATGTGAGTGTGTGTAGTTGCAGGTGATAAAGAGAGAGAGACAGGGATAGATTTACTTTAATGAACTGGCTCACATAGTCCAGCAAGTTTCATATCTACGGGGCTGGCTGGCAGGCAGGAGATCCAGGGAAGAGGTGCTGTCGCAGTACTAAATCCGAAGGCAATTTAGAATCACTTCTTTCTAGGGTAATCTCAGTTTTTTTCTCTTAAGGGCTTCAACCGATTGGATCAGACACATTCACATTATGGAGGATAACTATCTTAACTCATAGTCTAGTGACCTGAATATTAATCACTGGTGTTTGATCAAATGTCTGGATACCAAAGCCAGGCCACGTTGACAGCTAAAATTAACCATTAAAATCCTCATTGTCCCCTAAAATGAGTGACACTAGTGTCAGATAATGATATCTTCCCATTGGTATTAAATCACCTTCCTGCTTGCACTCTGCAACTTTAAAGATTTCCTTTCTAGGAATATCATTGTTTTCACTGATCAGATAACTCTATGAAGTCCCTCACTATATAAATGGATTTCTATATTCTGTTCTATTTTCCTAAGATAATCACTGGAATTGGTAATATAATTTGAAATGGCCAAGGCTTTGTTAGGTTTTGCTGCCGAAGACCACTTCCTTTCACAATCTCCTTAATTTCACTTTTCAGAGCTATGTGTCAACATTCACCCTTCCAGAAAAGTGTGAATGATCAATATGCCTGATCTGAGAAAAGTCAAATAATACACAAACTCTTACCATTTTGATTCTTCAGCTTCTGCATTCATATTCCTGGAACCCTATAAAAGACAGAAGATGAAATGACTGTTTTGCTGGAGTGACCCAGTTTGTTTCTCTGTGCAACTGAGTTGATCCCTGGAAAGAATTGAGAGAATGGGGCCATTTCGGGTTCACCTTTTCCTCTAAATTATAGATATAGGAGTTCCCGTTGTGGCTCAGGGATAACAATCCTGACTAGTATCCATGAGGATAATGTTCCATCCCTGGCCTCACTCAGTGGGTTAAGGGTCCAGCTTTGCCATGAGCTATGGCGTAGGTCGTAGACTTGGCTCGGATCCTGCGTTTCTGTGGCTGTGGTATAGGCCAGCATCTGCAGCTCTGATTCGACCCTTAGCCTAGGAACTTCCACATGACCCTAAAAAGAAAATAATAATAAATTACAGATATAATTTCTCCATGCCAAATGAAGTACCTAAAGTTAAGACACTTCATGTCTTTCCATTGGAATTATTGTTAAAGTTTTCTGTGCAATGAGTTATTTTTAAGAAGCCCTTATATTTTGGAGCTACAGATGAAAATATTTATTGAGAAAATAGTAAAATGTCTAAGATAACGTAGAAGCTGGGGGGGGGGGTGAGTACATGGGACTCCTTGTACTTATTCTCTACTTGTGAATGGGTTTGAAAATTTAAAATATTAAAAGTTATAGAATGATTTCTGCAGGGGATGCTGATATTTTGCTAGTATTTTTTAAAAAGTAAAAAAGGAAAATATGTTTTGCTGGCTACCTATTCCCTTAAAGCTACAATTAGTGCATGTCCACTTATATTTTAAACTATGTGACTATAATCTTTAATCTTGCACTGGTCTGTATACCTGTACCTACCTCCATTAGTTCCCAAGCTGCTCCCTCTAGGGAAAAATGAGACATTTTCAATAGAAACATAAATTCTTAATCTTTGGGGCTCAACAAGTAGCTGAAAAGAAAAATTTAAAGAACCAATCCATGTAAATAAGTTTCAACAATAAAAGTTTTATTATGTGGATTACTGAAATGCTGTCATTTATTGGGAAATATTCTAGGATTTGGGAAGGATTGCTGGCTACTACAACTACCATTATTTTAATAGTTGCTATGGCCTTACTCATCACTGACAGCCCAGTTCACCACTGTGGCCTCAAGGAACCTTACAAAATATACAAAAGAGAAATGTCCTTATCCCAAATTAAGGCCAAGGAAGAGTGAATTTCCTTTAGCGACTTCCTCTGTGAATAATGACTTGAGGCAAAAAAAGTCACAGCTTGCCTTGTGTAGCCACTATGTAAAGATACCATAGAAAAAAAGTCTTGTCAACATGAAAGTTAATTTAATGAGCAGCTTTCTCAGAGCTTGAATGAAGGTCTTATTGCAGGATACTTAAATTGCCTTGTTTTATATGAGGTACATGACAGTTAATATACCCACTGGATCACTGCAGAAAAACTTATATCTATACCATTAAAATGTTTCAAATAATTTTTTTGGAGGTACAATTTTCTTTATTTTTAAAATAAACTATATTTTTAATGACGTCTGTTCTGTTTATGCAACTTCAAATCTTCCTTCTTCTCTCCCAAACAGACAGCTCCTGCTGTGCCAATGGTTTTCTATTCCTCCCTTGCTATTTATAATACGCTGATGTTTCTTACCAAGAATCTTTGGTTTAATCCACAGGACTCAAATTGACCATCTAAGCCTACTGCCAGTGCTACAGTATTACTGTTTTAATGTCATTATTCAATCACAGAAATATTTTCTGTGCACACATTCATTTCAAAATTATGTAAAATAAAATTTTCCAAGGTTTTCAGATTGCAGCTCAGAATTGTTTTTGTACCTTAAAATACTTCCTGACATGTTGCTGAAGGAGTGTACATACTATTTACAAAAATCATTCTTTGTCTCATTTTTTCAATGATTTTTTAAAAGCATAATTTGAAATTTATCACATTTGTTTTCTTTCTTTTATTATGTCATCAACACTGGCTGCACATCCTTTGAATTGCAGTAAAGAATTCAGCTGTCTAGATACAACAAAATAAGAACACAAGGCTTTCTTCAAGTAAATCACCAACTCATATTAGCCAGCAACGAGCAGAAAGATTTTCCTAACACTTTTGCTCTGTCATAAGGAATCTAGGATCTAAGGATCATATTCACTTTATATTTTCTCTTCTGTCTTTTCCATTCTATAATTAAATATTTTTAGAAAGAAGAACTACCAAAAATATGCAGAGCTCAGCCCAAAATGTCTTCATTGATATATTCTCATTGGATACATTTAAGTCCAATATATATTGGAAATGTTGCCTAATAAACGTAGAAGCAAGAGATGTTACTTGTTTCCCTGACTTGCATTTGGAAAGCTTCAGTTCAGACTCTTGTTTATTTCGGTAATATCACAGCTATTCGAGAGAGAAAGAGCTTGGAGGTTTGTGTATGGCCTCCTTCTTTTTTGGATATATCAAAGGTTTCTTCCAGAATCATTAAGTTACACCCATGCTCTGGACTGTAGTGACCCTTCACAGACCTCGTCATTTAAAAAAAACTAAATAGACCTGAAAGACTTCTGTCCAGCAATTGAAAGAATAGCATAATTCATGGTAAGTTAATTTTACATGGAAGAGAAATGATTACTTTTAATACATGTGCCTAGTAGAGACTCCTTAAAAAGCAAAGACCTCAAAATTCAGGTCTCCGTCTGTCCCTTTTGGTAAACATTAAGAAACATATGCCACCTTTGTTGTGGTTATCCATGACATTAAAACACAGAAGCATGCCTTTAGCTTCCCTAAAGGGATTTTTAAACCCTCATGAAAATTCCTTAAGCCAAATTACTAATGCTAATTTTGTGATGCTCTATTGGTTTTACTTGTTTGTTAATACAGTAATATTCAAATCCTGTTGTCTTAAACTAGACATACCAAGAAAAATTTCTAGCTCCACGTGTGACAGATTACTCTCATATTCCCATTACAAGCAATTCAGTGAGTAAGACAGTGAGGCATTTGACTGCACACTGGCTGCAGAGAAGGACAATATAAGAAAAATCATCTTCCTTTATTAAAACTGTTAGATCTTGCCCTTAGAAAGCTTGGAATTCAGCTGTTAACTAGGCTGTTCACTAGTAGCCCTGGTATACTAAACTTTGAGGGCTTTTTAAGTTTTGTTTAATAGGCTTAGAGGAGGAGTTAACAATTCTTTCTGTAGAATCTTTATAGACAAAACTTTGTCCAACACACACAAAGACACACACTTAACACACCCTGTGCCTACGATGCTTCAAACTCAACTTTTGACGTTCAGTATTCCCAAATAAAAAAGCAGAAGACATATTCCCAGGGCATGAGGATGTAAGAGAGTTTGGCCCTCCCCATCACGAAATTTCTTTGAAGTTTCATGTCTTAAAATCTTATATTTTATTTTTTAAATTACTGTAAATTTCACATCTGACCATAAAATAGGTTCCCAGTTTAATATAAATATTATGTCTCAAAGAACTAAGTGACCAAAACTGATAGTCCAAGAAGGTAGATGCACTGTGGCTTCCCAGGCACAGTGATATGGGTCATGGTCACCCAGTTGTAGAGCCTGGAAGCCCAGAAGTTATCTGTTAGCAAAACTGAGCTGAGATTTAATGTGATCTGCAGTAACTGTCCATCTCCGTTTCGCCAGGTGTATATAATCTAAAATAAGTCCACTTGGGGCCTAGAGATGAGGTGAGCAGGCAGTTCTAGGTCTTCCTGAAGGTAAGCAGTAAGAGTTTCTTAGTGGCCCAGTAGTTAAGGATCTGGCCTTGTCACTGCTGTGGCTCAGGTCACTAGTATGGTGTGGATTCAATCCCTGACCTTGAAATTTCCACATGCCATGGGCTCTGTCAAAAAAAAAAAGGGAAACTATAGGTGCAGTTCAGGGCAGGTAGGTGGCTGAATATTAGAGGAGTCATTTACTTGTCTTTTTATTCACTCCCTTCTGAGCACTGAAATAAGAAATTAGGTGGAAATACAATAATATATAAATTATACTTTCTTTTTTTCGTCTTTAATAAAAAATGTATTATTTCAGTTTGTATTTCCCTACTTAGAGAGTTGAGTAACTCTGATGTATATAAATTATACTTTCTAACCAGAAACTCACAAACTACTGGCAGAAAACAGATACCAACTACGGAAATTATAAATCAAAGAGAAAAAGGAGAGAGATGACTACCTTTAGAATTGAGGAAGTGGCAGGAATTAAAGCAGTGGCAATAGCACAGAAAGAAAATTCTGTCCATTTTGCCTCTTCCATTGTTTTAAGTTTAAATTGTAAATCACAAGGAATATAGCCAGTATTTTATAACAACTTTAAATCTCTGAGAATATTGAATCACTGTGTTGTACCCCTGAAACTAATATAATATAAATCAACTATACTTCAATGTAAAAAAAGAAGGAGAAGAATTCCCTAGTGGTCCAGCGGTCAGGATTCAGGGCTTTCACTGCTGTGGCCCAGATTCAAGTCTCTGGTCTGGGTACTGATACCCCATGTCAAGCTGCTGCATACCATGGCAAAATAATAATAATATAATTTTTTCTAAAGAATAGGAATTTCTGAAGGAGAGCTCAGAGAAAAGTGGAAAATGCCAGTCCATTACTTTCTTTAACTAAGACCTCAAAATTAAGAGGTAATGTCTGACTTGTTTCAACAAGATCAATTCTAAAGCCATCCTCATGAATAACTGATTTATTCCAACAAGGTAAGAAGAGCTTTATTGCATTTAAAGACTTATCTTGATTTAATCATGTTCCTTCTCCCTGAAGGCAGGATCATGTCACAGAGTTTTAACCAAGGAATACCATCTGAATTACCAAATTGGGTGAAGAGGTAAAACCTGAGTGATCAAGTTAGATGTTCCCACAAGATTAACATGATGGAGGACTTCCCACTGTGGTGCAGTGGGTTAAGGATCTGGCATTTCCACAACTGTGATGTAGGTTGCAGCTGTGGCTCAGATTTTGTCCCAGGCTTGGGAACTTCCATATGCAGCAGGTGCAACCAAAAAAAAAAAAAAAATTAACGTGATGGATAATGGGGAGAAATAGAACTCATCAAGAACAATATCCTTTGTCGCTTCTTTGGGCAAGTCAGTGTGTAAGGTGATAGTAAAGAGAATTTTTTTTGTGAAGTTTGGGAATAGAAATTGATAAATTTATATTTGGACAAGTTGGATTTGCAATGCCTTGCAAACCAGCAAAATGGATGTATAAAATCTTCTCTTATGTTTATAGGTCTGGAGGTTCAGAGACAGATTTGAACTAGAGATTTTGATGGGGGTGGTGGCAGCTAGCTTTTAGAATATAGATAATGATAAGAGGGTGTGGCTACCTAAGGACAATGGGTAGAATATGGGATGAAGGAGATCAAAGCCTGGGAGGAACCACCCCTCTGTGAATAGAGAGCCAACTGTATCTAAGAAACCAATAAGAAAGGATTTTTTTTGAGAGGAAGAAGTTAAAGGTGTCAAGTTCTTATGAGGGATCAAGACAAAGGGCAGATCTAAAGACATAAATATCATTTGTGATCTTGATGAAAAGCAATTTTGAGCCTCTGGTAGAGTAAGAAGCAAATTAGGGGACTTGAGAAACCAGCAGGAAGTTAGGAAGCATAGACAAAACTATGGGTAACTTGTTCAAGCATTTGGGCTGTAAAAAGCAGCAGAAACTCAGTAACTAAAGCGATGTGAGACTCAAGGAGAACTGTTCATCTGGTATACTTGCCTTCCTCCCGTTCACCTGTCCAGTGAGTAAAATGCACAAGAAAAATGGGAGAAGTTGGAGACAGGTAAAAAAGGAGGATAATTTTCAGGTCCAGTGCAAGAATGAGGGAACAGCCTCAGAGAGGAAGAGGTGAATCTCTTTCATTAAAACCGTGGGAGAGGAGGAAAGAAAGGTAGGAGTAGTGTAATGGTGTGCAGATGTGATGCTGAACATTGAGAGAGTGTCTGCTTAATGCCATATATTTTCCTACCAGGATCTACTGAAGATAATGAAGTGAGAAGTTGGGGGCAGAGAATAGCTACAGTCAGATATTTGAGGGGAATTAATTAAATTTGAAATGATCATGATGATGAGTGGAAGGACGAATTCTTTTAGGAAATACAGAAAATTGCTCATCAGTGTTCACGGGCCAGTAGAAGTGATTACCATGAATTTAATGAGTATTAGTCATCTTGGGTTTTCTGTTTTGTTTTTTTAATTTTCTGTAGCAGCATTTACTTAGAAGCTCATAAACTAATGTAAAGAATGTATGTTCATTACTTTCTCAATATAAGACCTAAGTGTGAAGAGATAATGTCTGGGTTATTTTGACTAAACCAATTCTAAAGCCATCCTCTAGAGTTATTAATTTATTCCAAGATAAATACATTTTGTTACTTTGAAAGACGCCTCTCAATTTAATCAAGTTGCTCCTCCCTGAAGGCAGGGTCAGGTTCACAGAGGTCAAAAAAGATGGTCTTAGCTACCAAATTGAGTGAATGGAGAAGACCCAGTGACCAAATTAGATACCTCACCCAATTTTAGGGAAACAGAAATACAACAGAGTACACGCAGAGTTCAACACCAGTTGTTGGAGAATAAGATATCCAGTTCTTAGAACTAATTTGGTCACAAGAATGATTATCAATTTAACATGTTATACAAAATCAGAGAAAAAAGAGCTATGTTAATTTGAGAGGACATTGTCGGCCAATTTTTTTCTAAATCCCTACTATTTAAAGGAAATTGGTCTGAGAAGTTGAGTTGAATCTACAGATGGGAATTAAATGGCCTCAACTGTGTGGATTGAAGGGTTGCAGAGTCAGGCAGATTGCAAAATAAAGCTTTGTAATCTTAGAAGAGCTCATTCCCCATCCTCAATTCCCTAATCATATACCCAGAGCATTTGTGTGGTATCACCAAAATGATAGGTGCTGTAACAGCTACATGGGAATTGAGAGGATAAGCTGTGATCATGAGAAAATACATCATAATGAAAAGAAGGAGGAACACAGGAAAATGACAATAGAACCAAAGGGAAAGAGAGGTCAGAAGTTCAAAAAATTCCAAAGGAAAATCTCATATGTGAATAAAAACAGAGTGAAAATGTCAAAGGGCATAGAAAAGCTAGTAGTAGCTCTTTTTAGTTTTCTTCAGATATAATACAAGTATGTATGGTATAAAGTAGGAATGCATGAAAAAAAGCAAAATACTTGGGATAGATGAAGAAAAGAAAATAAGTGTAGACAATAGGAGTCAAGCATAGCATTCAGCAAAAACCTGGGGAGGATGCAATGAAGTGGAGCGACATGAGCACTTGAGTATCTGGGAAACCAATAGGAATCTACCAGAGGTAGGAACACAACAATAAAAGATGGAATCTGGAGCATTCATTCTTAAATACTGTGTGCTCCACTATTGCTCTCAAAATACATGTTCAGAAACTGCTTAAACTAAGATCTGTCATAATTATTCAATGTAAAGAAAGGAATTATACATAATTTAAGAATAAGCATAATTACATATTTTCAGCGTTGCTGGCACAATGACTGTTTTGCTGCAGCTTTTATTTAATAATGTTGAGAAACAACTTTTTGAACACACGTCATCATGTACACTTATATGTCTTTTGATCCTTTGATGCTTTGATAATGAAAGTGATAAAAACAATATTTTACACCTAAATACGGTTTCATCACCCACATTGTCTTAAACAGATTTGGAAAGTGTGCTGCTTGTGCAGTCCAAAAATTTTCAAACTTAATTGCCTCAAATTATGTATATAGATTTTGTCTTCTTAGGGCTGTACCCACAGCATATGGAGGTTCCCAGGCTATGGATGGGTTGAATTGGAGCTGTAGACGTTGGCCTATACCACAGCCACAGCAACGCCAGATCCAAACTGCATCTGTGACCTACACCACAGCTCATGGCAACACTGGATCCTTAATCCACTGAGTGAGGCCAGGGACTGAACCTTCATCCTCATGGATACTAGTCAGATTCTTTCCGCGAGCCATGATGAGAACTCCAAATTATATTTCGATTAATCACCAGGGGTCAGCAAATATTTTCTGGAAAGGTCCAAACAGTAAATAGTTTAGGCCTTGTAGTCCTAGGGTATCTGTTCTAACTACTCAACTCCACTGTCACAGCTCAAAATCATCAGCAGACAATAGGTAAAAAAATAATTGGGGCTGTGTTTCAACAAAACTTAATTTACCAAAACAGGGAGAAGGCCAGATTTGTTCATGGGCTATAATTTGCAGATACCTGAATCATTCTGTGAATTTATAAATTAATTAAATTATTTTTATCAAAATACTATCATTTACATAATCTAGATTTATTATTTAACTAAAAGTTTATAGAACATGACAATCTATAATTGTTGTATCTATATATTTATTTAGTGTTTAAAAATAACTGAGGAAGACAACTTGCACAACATTATAGCCAACTATACTTCAATAAAATTTACAAATAAGTAAATTAAATTAAAAAGACAATTTATGGGATATAGACAAACTTTATTTAATACTTCATAAAGCAGATAGCCTTCTTTCAGAGAAATGCAAAATAAGGAGGAAGGAAGAAAGCGTTTATAGGATAAAGAATAAAGAACAAGGGAGTTCCCTTGTTTCACATCGGGTTGAGAAGCTGGTGTTGTCACTGCAGCAGCTCAGGTTCCTGCTATGGTGCTTTTGTGGGGTTTTGATCCCAGGCTTGAGAATGACCTCATGCTATGGGAATGGCCAAAAAAAACAAAAAACAAAAATCCAGGTTGGCTGGGTCTACAGAGTCAACCTTGTTTGGGGTGCAAAACAACAAAGAAATAAGTATAGAGTCCAGAGTTGGCTTGATGTTTGGTAATTAGCTGTGTTTCTGGTCAAGTGAAACATTTATAGGGACATGAAAGTTATGTAAGTTTGTTGGCACCACAGGCAGGAGCTTCTCCTTTGATAAGCATATAGGGTAAGGGGGTCCCCAGAAAAAAAGAGAACCAGGCATGACTTTCTTGACATAAGACAAGCCATTTTGGCCTAAGCCATTTTGTGATCTAAGTTTGAGCACAATGCTTGCCCTTGATTAGGTCTCAGTTACCAATGATCTTAAGGGAAGTAAAGGAATGCAGAAACAAAGGAAAAGTAGTCAAGAAAAAATAGTTCATTGATATAACAATCCTAGTTCTTCCTCAAGGGATACACAGAAAAATCTGATACAGTCTTTGAATTCTGCAGGAACTAAGACCCCACCCAGGTGAAGGATGGAAGAATGATGTTGGCCTTTGTGATTTCAATCAACCAAAGCCTGGACTCTGCTGACCTTTGCCCCAATTCTATGCTGTATTCCTATGCTGAATTCGCCTAAGCTCAAGCCCCTTTATGAATATGCATGTACCTTTAGCTTAAAACTTTCCCACTTTTGCTGTTCTGGGAGACACTGCTTTGGGAAAAATCCCCAGTGTTCTCTTTACTTGCTGCAAGTAATAATAAATCCTTTCTTCTCCCAGTCTTTGGCTTGATAGTGTTTTTGGCCTCAGCATCCACCAAGAGGCAAACCCAATTTGGGTAAACACTTCTTGGGCCTAGAAATTTATTTCAACACTGCTGATTTATTGAAATGTAAGTTTTTTTGTTGTTGCTTGTTTGTATTAAAGACTGCACCTGCAGCATATGGAAGCTTCCAGACTAGCGGTCGAGTCAGAACTGCAGCTGCCAGCCTACCACAGCTGCAGCAATGCTGGATACTAGCTGCATCTGCAGCCCACACAGCAGCTGGTGGCAACTCCAGATCCATAACCTGCTAAGTGAGGCCAGGGATCGAACCCTCATCTTACTGATGCTATGTCAAGTTCTTAACCTAATGAGCCACAATGGGACCTCCTGAAATGTAAGTTTTATGAGGGCAATGATTTCTTTGTTCACTGTTAGTGTTCTAGCACTTAGAAAAGTCCCTGGCACATAGTAGGTACTATACATATATGTTTAGTAATGAATGAATAAGTAAATTTATTTTCTGCACAAAATAAAAGCTAGTAAAACTTCTCTTTCAATGAGTCAGTATCTGAAATAGAATTTTTCTAATAAAGTGTCAGGAAGGTCCCCTGTTTGTTCTACATACCTACTAAAATAAATGCCCTGTCCGAATATATTTGTATTGTACACTAGCCAAAGGATAATAGCTATTGTTTGTCACTAATTAAATTATTGTTATCCAAAAAAAGTGGCATTTCTTTCTCTTTGTATTTCTTCTTTATTACTAATTTGAAACATCCCTCCCTTATAAAAAAAAAAAAAGGAAAAGTATTTCCTTCTCCTTGTGAAATAGGAGGAAAGAGGACAGGGCACAACCTTTTAAAAAATGATATAGACATTGGGAACATAACTAAAACTGGTTAGAATGAACTAAGTCCAAGATGGCAGATGGTTTGACTTCCAGTAGACCTTGAGCCTCATTACACACTCATTGTAATACATTAGCATGATAAATGACACACCAACAGGGGTGCCATGACAGTTCTGAGACTGCCCATAAAAGGACAAATAATGGACGGTGGCCCAATTCCTGGAAACCCCTGCCCCTTCGCCCAAATAGATGGAATAATCCTTCCTCTCATTAGCCTATGAAATCACCCAGCCCATAAAAACTCACCATCCTGCCGATAAAAACTCACTACCCCTATATTTCTGGGCTGCTCGCTTCTCAGAAGATGGCCCACACCCTGTGGAGTGTATTAGCCCCAAGACCACTCTCACCTTTTGAGACAGCCCACACTTTTGTCTGTTTCTCTCAGTAAATCCATTTACCTATGCCTTTGCCTCTTGCTAAATTCCTGCTGCCCTGAAACATAAAAAAACCTGAACTTCAGTAAGTCCTGAGACCAGGTGTGATTTTAATTTAAATTCAGTGGGTTCAAGTCCCAATCTGTGTCTTGGTTGAGTTAAAGTTCCAGCCCAGCCCGTGGGTTTAAGTCCCAATCTGAGTTTTACAATTTCACTAGCATTCCTACTATAACATTCCTAACTCTGTGAGGCTATAGATATATAATTCTACCTATCAGGGAAAAGGTCAAAATGAAAAGGAAAATTTTAATATTTTTATAACCATAAGATAGATACCAGTAAGCTAGCCATTCTACCTGCTGAGGTATAAGCAGGCTGTCTGTCCTACTGTCCAGCCTCTCCTGAATATCATGTCTGGACCCCTGCTCTCCAGATATCCAGTGCTCCAGCTTGACCCCATCTTTTTGTTTGCAGGATTATGAGAGATCCCAGGGCATAAATAGGATCTATCTTACAGGTTCTTGCAGAGAAACACTCATTGCAGTAGGGAGCAGGGGGCTACTCGGTGAAGTCTCAAAACTGAGTAGGACCCTGTGGGGCTCCCAGGTACAAATCCTTTCTGTGTCCCCCATTTCTTGTTTGTAGGAAATGTCTCACCCAGCCTTCATGGCCTTCACTGAGTTCCAAAGGGCAGGTTCAGACAGCTGCTTATCAGGGAACGACAGGTTGCGGAAAAAGGGGAGAAACAGTCAAGAACCAGTAGTGCATCCAGGAGCAGGGTCCTGGTCCCTCCTCAAGGAATATACATAACAGTACCTTTGAGTTCTTCTGCTGAACTAAGACCTCCCTTCAGGTGGAGAATGGCAGCTTCAGGCTAAGCTCAAGATTCCTGGAGCACCACCTTGTAACATACCCCCCAACCAGTCAAAAGAAAGCCACAGCCCTGCAGCCATCACCCCCAATTTTGCTTATAAAAACTCCTCCCCCCAAATCATCATGGAGTCCAGGGTTTTTGAGCACAATCCACCCATTCATCTTGCTTGGCCCTGCAGTAAAACTTTCTCTCCTCCAAACTCTGACGTTTCAGTTTATTTTGCTTTACTGTGCATCAGGCACAAAAACTTTAAGAAATCATCTCAGGGTACCCAAGGGTTCCCCTAGGGACTGGGCAGCTTGTATGTAAACCTTCTCATCTGAAGTTCCACAGACACTGACTTTCACATGTTCCTGACAATGGCCACCAAAGATATTTAGCCTCCCCCACTGCCACAAACTCCCGCTTCTCCACCAGCACAAGCTTCCACACCACTCCCTCTTCCCACTACCACACACCCTTCAAGGTCACATGAAAACACACTCTGGGTCCTCCGGAGGTGGGGCAAGGACAGAGACCTTCAGTCTCTTCCTCTATTCTCTCTTTCTAGTCCATTAACAACACAAATAGTATTGTACAATGCCCAGGGACTTTCTTTTTGATACTCAAAAGCCACTTTGAAAGTGAAAAAAACCTGAAATTAACTTTTTCCTCTTTGCCTTCCTGCTATATTGCTAGCTTGGGAACACAACCCTCTCCAAGTTTAAAAAAACAAAATTAACTTTTTCCTCTTTGCCTTCCTGCTATATTGCTAGCTTCAGAACACCACCCTCTCCAAGTTTACAAAAAGCAAATTCTTCTTCTAGAATTCCTGCTGTAACAATCTGCTACATGTATGATTCTGCTATTAGAGAAAAGGTCCAAAAGAAAGGGAAAAACTTAATAGTTTCACATGCATCATAAAAGACTAAGTCCCTTCTGTCTTCTCTTAATAGTTTCACATGCTAAAAGAGCTAAGTCCCTGATCTGTCTTCTCTACTGGCTTTGACTTCATCTTCTATTACTCTGCCCTCTTTCCTACCCTAGAGCCACTGGGCTTTATTCTTTCTTCTCTAAATTCCCAGTACTTTCTCATCTCAGAGCCTTTGCAGTGCTGTGACCTCTGCTTAGAATTGTTTCTTTTTCCATACACACATGCTAGCTCCTTCACTTCTTTACTCAAAAGTCATTTTCTCAGTGAAAGCTTCACTTGACACTTTATCCAAAATTAGAAACACCAAAATACTAATAAAAAAAGAAAAAAAATTAGAAACACCATAACCCAACACTATATAGCCTTCTTCCTCCATTTTTTTCTAGCTTACTTCCCTATCTTATTTATTTTATATTGTTTATTGTTAGCCTCCTCTTTCCAGAATGTAGTTTCCACGAAGGCCAGATATTCTCTCATTTATTGTTGCATCTGCAGTGCTTTGCACCCATTAACTACTAGCACCCAATAAATACTGAATTAAATGAATATTTGATTCATCTTAAAGGAAAAGATGGACTATATGCTTAGTATTCACTAAAACTAAGGAATAGGCAATGGTTTAAAGCACAGTCTCTGATAAAGTTTACTGCCCTCATTGCAATAAACGCCTTCTGTTTCCTAAGCAATTTTAGAGTGGCAAGTACATAAGGTTGCAGCAAAAGTGGTCATGAAAATACGAGGCATTTCTTTGTTATATCACAAAATCCTGATTTTTTTTTCCCTAGCACAATAGGTGTCTCATCAGTATAAATGAGTTCATACCAGACATGAAAGGCATTACCTTACACTTTGAAATGAAACTGACAAGATTGAACACATCGTGAGCTATACAATGGTTCACGAAATAAGAATTCTGCCTTAATTACACCGTGTTTTATCTGCTGCAGAAACACTAAAATCTGACTATCAGTATTAATGCAAATGAATGTATTTAGCAGAATGAACACTCTAAAAGATTGACACTGTATTTTCCATAATTGTCATGAGATATGCTCACTCATCTCATGACTCCTGGAACAGAACAAATCATAGACAAAAAGGTCCAATAAAGTTTCTATTGTGCATTATTTTTGCCATTCCAGTGCGTAAAATCTCATTAATTATCTAGCAACTGTGTTAGGCATTTAACACAGACATATGGAATGTGGTAGAATGTTTTGTAATAACTTCTCAAGAGACAAAAACTCAAATACCCTAGGGGTTTGCTGTGATCAAATTGTGCTCCAGTTATCAAGGTCATGTTCATCTGCAACACAGGTTCAAGGGCTTGAGATTAGCATTGGGAAATAGCTGCACTGTACACATTGTGATATTTGATTTCCTCTATCTCTGTCTTTTTAGTGAAATTGAAGCTGACACAGGTGTCTTTGATTTGAGCTTCTTCGATATGGTACACTCTCCCCACAAAAAGAGCAAATTCTGTTATAGAAGTGAGCTGGAATCAATACACTTATCCTTGGAGACAGAACAAATTCATACCGAGCCATGAAGCTATCATATTATCATCTGTTTATACATCAACGAATATACCCATCCCCCACCCAAATTACAGATCGATGTAGGCCACACCCTCTTGTTCACCTTACAGCATATGTAAGTTTTCATATACACATAACTTTCCCAATGGTCATATTGAATTATGCAATAACTAACAAGAAGATTTTGTGCTATGTGCCTTGACCAAGGCTGACTGCACTACCTTGACGAGTTGGCCCTGATGAAGTTACTAGGTCTATATATAATTTACATAAAGAACATTTTATTTAAATAGCATTGGAGTTCCCTGGTAGCTCTGCAAGCTAAGGATCCAACGTTATCACTGACCTGGCTCAGGTCACTGCTGTGGCTCAGGTTTGATCCCTGGCCCAGGAACTTCCATATGTCACGGGCATGGCCAAAAAATTAATAAATAAAATAAAATAGCACTATTGTAGCTCTCATCTTTTGAGTTAGGCATTATTTACATACCTCTAATCTCCTCACAACCTTACAAAACAGGATTCTTACTCCCTTTCTTAAATGAATAAATTCAAGCTCAGAGATAGCAAGTGATAGCTCCAAGGCCATATGGCTGGTAACTGGGAGAGAAAATTCATTCCAAATCTGCTTGGCTTTGGCTCTCCCAAGGGAGACTGTGGTGGAGTCTGTGAAAGAAATCATGGGCAAGATCATTTCTATCAAGTCTAGGGACTATGCTGCCTATTCCCAAATACTATGAAATGGGCACATAATTTAGATGAGAATAATGCATTTATGCTCTTTTCTGTTCCATTCACTCCTTTGAACCTCATTCATTAACCTCTCTTTTCCACAAACTTATGGAAAACTCCCACTTATGGAAAACTCCCACTGCATTGTTTTCTGTCCCTATCCACTCCCCCACCCCCCCACATCTGGATCACACATGCAGTTCCATCAAACTTGGAGTGGTAATAACAAAATCTTCTTCAGTTTGTAGCAGTGTTTCTCAATGTTTTTTTTCTACTAATTTTCCCCTAAGATATGTTTCAGTCACTTTTTTTCCCTTAATTATCCCTTCCTTAAAAGTTTAGTACCACAGATAAACAACATCTGTTTTTTTATCATGGCCCTTTGAAGGGTAATGAATGGTTGTAATAGCTGAGCCACTTCCCCACCTTCACTCGCCCCAATCCTCAAGAACCAATTTCCATCTCCTTGGGACCAAGATCACCCTTGTTGAAGATGCATGGTTTAGAGCAGTTCCTCAACCTCAGCACTACTGACATAATTTTTTTTATGGTGGGCCGTTGTTTTGTGCTCTTTAGAATATATAGCACCATCCCTTTTCTCCACCCAGTCGATGCTAGTAGCAGTCCCAGCTGTGACAACTCAAAACGTACCCAAAGTGTCTTCTTCAGACATTTCCAGATGCCTCCCAGAGGGTAAACTGCTTTGGTCAGAACCACCAAGGGTGGTTCGGAGGGAGATGAGATCAAGGTCTAAATGGTCAAAGATAGGAAAAACTTCCAACATTTACATAGTAAAAAACTGAAACCTAGTGAAAGGTCCTTACTTAAACCCAACCATGCTGACACCCTGATCTTGGACTTCTAGCTTCCAGAACTGTGAACAATAAATTTCTGCTAAATCTAAGCTACCCAGTCTATGTTTGTTATTGAAGTCCAAATGGACTAAGACAGAGGGCAATCAATGCCAGCTGGAGAAGTTCAGAGAGGCTCCAGGTCAGAGGTCTCCAAGCTGAGGTGGATAAACTACCTGATGAATCTGAACACATCAGACAACTTGACAGAATCTTGGCTTCGATTATTGATAAAGACATAGAAAATGAAGGAAACAAACACTAAGACCATTATTAACTCTGGAGGAAGCTGTGAGTAGCATTTAAATTGTCATTAATAATGTTGACTGTGATCTAATAAACATGGTTTCACTGAAGCAAAGTATCATATAATTAAATAAGGAGAGTAAGGGAACAGGAAGAGTGTAAGTGTGAGAACTGAGATAAAGAAGGCCATTGGGTGGTGAAGACAGGGAAATCATTGTCTTATATGATAAAAAGTCAGGAGTAGTGCCCCACACTGAAATAAATCACGAAGAAGTAATGTAAGAATTTCATTTAGAGACATGGAAGTCAATAGGCAAAGAATCAACTAAAAAAACAAAAAACCTTTTTTTTTCTAAAGTGGGAAATACAAGGAAAAAGTAGAGAGGCAGATACTGGCATTTAAATAGCTCTGACTATTTAAATGACTTTTCAAACAACTTGCATACTTTTTCATTAAAGTATAGTTGATTTACAACATTATATTAGTTTCAGTTATAAAAACAGTGATTCAATGTTTTTATAGATTATACTCTATTTAAAGTTATCATAAAATATTGGCTATACTCCCTATGTTATACAATATATCCTTGTAGCTTGTTCATTTAATACATGAACTGACTGTACCTCTTGAAAAAAATGTAGTTTTAAAAAATAAAGGAAGGAAGAAAGAGAATACCAGTAAGGGATTATATGGGACGTTTAAAAACACAAAGTCAACTTTTAAGTGTAGTTTGGTTTTAATATTTAAAAGTGACAACTATCCTTTTTTTTTATGGCCACGCCTACTACATGTGGAAGTTCCCAGGCCAGGGATCGAACTTGAGCCACAGCAGTGACCAGAGCTACTGGAGTGACAGTGCTGGATCCTTAACCCACTTCACCACAAGGGAACTCACCAACTATTCATAACTCAATGACTTTTTTTTGTTGTTGCTTGTTTAGGGCTGCACTTGCAGCACACGGAGGTTCCCAGGCTACGGGTTGAACTGGAGCTGTAGCTACTGGCCTACATCACAGTCATAGCAATGCGGGATACGAGCTGTGCCTGCAACCTACCCTACAGCCCACGGCAATGCTGGATCCTCAACCCACTGAGCAAGGCCAGGGATCGAACCTGCGTCCTCACAAATACTAATCACATTCATTAACCACTGAGCCACAATGGGAACTCCCCTTAACCCAGTGACTTAAAAAAAAAAACTAAATATACTGACTTTAATTCAGGAAAGTAACCAGAGAAAGAAGTGTTATTATTTGATAAATCAGTGATACATGAAGATATATCTTAGTTATACAGAAGAACCATAATGCAAACTGATTTTTTAAGTTAGATTAGGCAGAAAGGATTCTTGGAAGTTGAAGGTAAGGCTTAGTGGTATAGTTTTTAATGTTCCTGGATCTCTTCTCACAGAATCAGACAAGGCAATAATATAGCAAAGCAAAAGCTCACAGACAACATTTGACATAAAACTGTGTGACCAGGTAGCCCCACAAATTCTCGAACAAGCCCCCAAAAAGACAGCAGACAAAAAAAAAACAACAGCCACAGGACCTGTATGTTATTGGCATCTGAAAGGAGAAAACTGTCAAAATAGTCAAAAGGTATTCTTTGGAAAATGTTTACTGCCCATTAACCGATCCAAAAGACACTGAGTGTAAGAGATCCACAGCGAGGCCTGTGGATGAAACAGGCAGGTCCATGAACTCACAAAACTGAGCAGCCAGGGTTCAATCAAAATTGAACAGCGTATGAAGGAAAGATCAATATTCAAAGCCAAGACATCTCAGGAATTCAGCTGTGTATGAATTACACTTACATACATGTTCACAGACACACACAATAGAAGCAGGAGCTCTGTGAAGTTAGAAAAGCCCCTATGAACCACGGTTACTTCTAAAATCTCATGAAAATGGATTTTTACATTGAAGGAAACAACAGGAAAGGACTGTACAATCTTCCTAGGATTCCCATAAGAAATTACCACAAATTTGGTTGCTTAAAACAGAAATTTATTGGAGTTCCCTTCATGGCTCAGTGGTTAACGAATCTGACTAAGAACCATGAGGTTGCGGGTTCAATCCTTGGCCTTGCTCAGAGGGTTAAGGATCCGACATTGCCGTGAGCTGTGGTGTAGTTTGCAGACGTGGCTCAGATCCCACGTTGCTGTGGTTGTGGCGAAGGCCAGCAGCTACAGCTCCTGTTAGACCCCTAGCCTGGGAACCTCCATATGCCACGGGTGTGGCTCTAGATAAGGCAAAAAAAAAAAAAAAGACAAAAATAAATAAATAAATAAAAACAGAAATTTCCTTTCCCACAATTCAGGAGATCAAAAACCCCAAATCGAAATATCAACAGGCTTGGTTTAATTTCGGAGACACTGAGGGAAAAACCATCCTACACCTTTCTCCTAGCTTTTGGTGGTCGCTAGAGTCCTTCGTATTACTCAGCTTGTGGACAAATCACTCCATTCTCTGCCTCCATCTCTCCATCTTTACATTCTTTTCTTTGTTCTGTGTTTCTCTCTTTATCCTCTTCTCCTCCTTTTTTTTTTCTTTTTTTGGGCTAGGATATGCCCGCAGCATACAAAAGTTCCCAGGCCAGGGACTGAACCCATACCACAGCAGTGATACTGCCAGATTTTAAACCCACTGAGCCACCAGGGAACTCCTGTACGCTCCCTTTATAAGAACATTGGTCACTGGATTTAGGACCAGCCCTAACTCAGGATGATTTCCTCTCAAGATCCTTAACTAATGCAAATTAATTACATCTGTAGTGATGCAATTTTTTTTTTTTTTTTTTTGCCACACTTATGACATGTGGAAGTTCCTAGGCCAGGGACCGAACCTGTGCCAAAGCAGCGATCCTAGCCACTGCAGTGACAATGCCAGATCCTTCACCCACTGCGCCATAAGGGAACTC
Source organism: Catagonus wagneri (assembly GCA_004024745.2). NCBI lineage: Eukaryota > Metazoa > Chordata > Mammalia > Artiodactyla > Tayassuidae > Catagonus > Catagonus wagneri. The sequence goes on from PVHT020000077.1 coordinate 32,387,476, forward strand.
CAAGCTCTATTTTTAAATAAGGCTCCATCCTAAGGTTCCATATGGATATGAATCTAGGAGAGACTCCATTAAACCCACCACAGTAATCAAAGTCAAGTACCATTTGAAACAAATGAAAAAAGAGAATAAGGAGCAGAATAACACATCTTCAGAAAATGAAAGCACCCAAAAAAAGATGTGTTCACAAAATATATCAAAGATATAACTTTCTATTTTAAACAAAAAGTCATTTGATAAATAATATGACTCAAAAGAATAATGTTCTGATTTGAGTTAGAAAGACTCAAAATTGGCATGACAGAACACAGAAAAGAATTTTGAAAAATTGTTTCAAAAAGGATAAACTAATACAACATGAAGCAATTGAATACAAGCAAGTGAATAAAATAGAATTTTAAAGGGGAGAAAATATTTAAAATCAAAAATTAGTAGAGAAAATGGATTTAAATGACAAATACTGAAAATAGAGAAAGAGCTATCTGAACATGGGTAACAGGAGTTTTTAGCTAGATAACCCAAAGCAAAGAAAAAATATATATACATTTTTCATATATATATGAAACCATAATTTAAGAATGCTTTCTTGGGAAAAAAATTTTAAAAAAAAGATATTTAGAAATTCCCATTGTGGCTCAGTGGTAATGAACCCGACTAATATCCATGAATTTGGGGGTTTAATTCCTGGCCCCATTCAGTGGGTCAAGGATCTGGCACAAAAGTGAGCTGCAGCATAGGTTGCAGATGGGGCTCAGATCTGGCATTGCTGGGGCTGTGGCATAGGCCCACCACTGCAGCTCCAATTCAACCCCTAACCTGGGAACTTCCATATGCCACAGGTGTGGCCACTAAAAAAAAAAAAGTAAAATTTAAAAAAGAAATTTCAAAAGCATATTTCAGGAGTTCTCTGGAGGCCTAGTGATTAAAGACTTAGCATTATTACTGTTTTAATAATAATTAGAGGTGATAGAAATTCTAACAATCTCTGGTTTGGTCTTTCTAGACCACTATTTGATTAGGATGTCAAAAACATGGGAATATTTTAACTCTTCTTGGGTGTAAACAGAGATTATCAGATATGTGACATGTTGCTATTCTTCTACACATCAAGTTTCTCAAACGTATCAGATCTAGTTCCTGGGCAAACTCATATAAAAAGAGGTCTGCATTAAAAACCATGGACTCATTGATTTTGAATGAAATTATTGAAAAGAATGCTTTTCATTAAAATGCAGGCTTCTAAAATGGCTTAAATTAAGTTTTAATAAGCATCAAAGATTGTTTTATAATCAAAACAGAATCCAGTAAAATTCCTGAAGCACATTTTCATAAAACAGCACTTTGGTTCTGTTTGCAATATTGACAAATGAGGAACTGCTTAAATTGTTGGCATGGGGACCGTTTACTTCTTTGTTTTATTACGGCTGTTAATTTCCTTACTAATACATTGTAATAGTCCCTAGTGTACGTAAAACAAATGAGTTAGAATCTGTCCCAACACTGTTCCACATGCTTCTCTGAGCCAGTTTTGTCTGAAGCAAGCTGACCCACTAGGACTTCGGTTGATAGTGTGCATTGGGACACGTTCACAGCCTAGTTGGAGTTACTCAGAACAAATGATTCACACAATATTTAAATCTTTGGCTCTTTAAATCTTGTTGAGCTTGTTTTTTGTTGAGTCCAAATTTCCCCTCCCACATAGATATTAAATAAGTAGGATGTAGGGCTTTTGCCCAGTATGGAATTTGATTGAAATTTTGAGCCAAGTAAGTGTGTTGTTCTGACTTCCAGCATCAACTGTTTTAGTCAACTTATTTCCTCATATCCCAATTTGACATTCATTTACAGCGGTTTTTAAACTGCCTCAAGGGAGAAACTATTCCTCTAACACTATACCATTTTAGAGGATCTCTGCCCCCTGCATAAAGGAAAGGCCCCCATAAGGAATTTTCACTGGGATACCTCTTGTGATGAGGTGAAAAATGGTATTCTATGTAAGGATGTCGGGTTGCCAATCTAAAGATTACCTCCTAAGATTCTTCTGGGAATGTGAAAAATGGTACCCACTGAAGACAGAATTTATAGATGTGCATTATTCCTAAGACTATTGGGTCTCTCTCTTGACTATTTACAAGTAGTTCTTCTTGTGAATAGAGGAAGTCATCTTAACAGGCTGGAAATGAAGAAGGGAGAGAAATATGCCCAGAACTGGGATAAGAAAAGTTCTCATCACATCCTTGTATGATCAAAGTATAAGAAATTTTAAAATTGGAGTTCCCATCATGGCGCAATGGTTAAGGTATCCGACTAGGAACCATGAGGTTGCAGGTTCGATCCCTGGCCTTGCTCAGTGGGTTAACCACCTGGCATTGCTGTGAGCTGTGGTGTAGGTTGCAGACATAGCTCGGATCCTGCATTGCTGTGGCTCTGGTGTAAGCCGGCAGCTGTAGTTCCAATTAGACCCCTAGCCTGGGAACCTCTACATGCCACGGGTGTGGCCCTAAAAAGCCAAAAAAAAAAAAAAAAAGGAAATTTTAAAAATCATAGAAAAAGAAAACATGGTGAGAAATGAACTACACATCAAAATCTCAAGAACATGTGAATAACAAAAAGACTCCCTCTAGAGAAAGTTAAGAACTGAAACAGATGATGCATCATAACTAAGTCATAGGAAAAATCTTTCTCAAATAGGGTAAGAAAGAAATATCCAATGCCAAATGATGCAAAGGGTTAGCAAAAATAGCACTGTCTTTTTAACTCATTTAAAGGAAGATAGAAACAGATCCTTATAGGTTAAATATAACAGATTTATAGAGGCAAGGTAAGTTTTTAGCTAACATAGCAATTTAACTCACTCTTCTCTCTTTAAATGTTATAATTTTCAGTTAGGTTACAAGCCAAAAACACTTTCCTATTTTTAGTGTTGGTGTTTCACATGAAAATATTTTCTGTGTTTTGAAGAGGAATTTGGACCTGATATTGCAGTCACCTGAAAAATGACAGTTTTGAGAAACAAAGGAAAATGGTATTTCCCTAAGCTAAAGGAAAAGAGATCTCTATGAGTACTGGTAATAGCTTACTCCAGAATTCATGAGTGATGGAGTTTTTAGTACTTACTACAAAATGCTTCATCTAATTGCGAAGAAGTTTTGTGTTAAGTTTTATAACATGTATTACTTTGCCAATTCTAGAAACTGCTACCAAATCAGACTTCACCTGAAATATTTTAACTGTTTTGGCATTTGTGTCAGCCACATTTTAAGGCAAAACAGTGAAGTTACTATCTCCTCCATGACACACTTGAATGGCCACTCCCAAGTAATTCCAGCTTTCAAAAACCATAGAATTTCCAGCCACGGACAGCAAATGGATTTCATTCACTTATGTTATTCACAGCTATGACTATTTTAAAAACTGACAATAGTAACTATAACTAACATAGCTATATTTTGCCAGGATTTCTTAAAGAGGAATTTCTTTTTAAGTGCATATTAGTAAAGAAAATCAATATATATATATATATATATATATATATAATTTACAGACTCACTCATGATAGTCTGAGTAGTCTAAGAAAATGTTTCACAGAAGTTGATTTGCTCATTCAGTTTAAATGGAAATTAAAATTTGTCTACATAAGGAGATCAAAAATGCCATAATTTCGAAATAACATGACTTTCAAAGTAGATGTTATATGTTATTCATACAGTCATAGCTCATCTATATCTTTCTATACTGGCCTTCAGCCTCAAACATCTTACCATTTTATCCAGACTCTGAACATCCATAAGTATTTCTTTTATAAAGCAGAATTTTCTAAAGTATGCTGCATAAAAGAAATGGAAAAATCAGAAAAGATAGTTCTATGAATGCTTATGAATTTAGGAAACAGTAGGCTAAATATATTGACGGGCTTATTTAATACAGAATTTTTCCAAGGCTTCAGTCTGTTGATGAATACGGTGAATCTCCTGCCAAGTCCAGGTTTGTTCTGCTCTCTGCACAACAGACCAATAAATGGGGAGACGAGCTGTTGGGGCAAGGAATAATGACTTACAGTTGGAAAGCCAGCAGACCAAGAAGAGTGCAGACTAATGTCTCAAGGACACATCTCCCCTCAAAAAGAATTCAGGATCCTTTCATACAAGAAAAGGGAGGGGGAGTAGTTAATTGTTGCAAAATTCTTGGTGCAGAAATCCTTTGTTCTTGCCCCTGTCCATGTAGGTCAGGTCAGGATGTTCCTGTAAACAAAACGAATGTTATTTTCTGCTCTGGAACTTTTTGTCTAAAAATTTATACTCTTAAAGGTCATAGCCTTAAGAATAGACTAACCTATATATTTTATTCTATAGGCAGCATCCTTTTGCAAAAGATGCAGAGCCAGGACAACTAAGCACAAGTGACAGAGGACAGAGGTTAAAGTTAAAGGGAAAGGAACAGATCTAATATGGAGTCAGATTTGTTCTTCCCTATGACAAATCTCCAAGAAAGTGGAAACTGCACCATCTAATTTGTGGGATTAGTGTCCCTCTAGTCTAGAATAAATTTTCAAATTGCTTCTCAAAGATTGTAGAGTCCTGTTTTCTCTTGAATGTAGTCCAGATTTTTTTACCATGATCCTGTATTATTTATAATGTGCCACAATTCATTTTTCATGAATCTTTGGCCAAATCACCGTATTATCCCTGTGCCTTCCCAGTCTTGAATCATTTGAAATTCTTTTCATATCTCCCTGCCCTCCACCACAGTGTTCCAGCCTTAAATGTTCTTTTTGATACATTCTTTCAGTCAGAATTTCACAGTACTTTCATTATCTTTGTAAACCCCTGCTACCCTCTTCCCCACTTCCTGTCTATGCTGCGTGACACCTTATTCTCATATATCCTGTAGAATTTAACAAAAGATTTTTACCAGGAAGTTGTATTTTTGTTTCCCCCTTCGTCCAGATTGTGAAAGTCCCCAAAGGGTAAATCTAGCTCTTATTTATATTTGTACTACCAATATACTGTACTACAATGCCTGGAACATGGTAGCTGCTTATGAAATCATGGCTAAGAACACAGACAAAAATATATATGTATATAGTTTTATACATATAGAATTCTTTTTTTTTTTTTTTGGCCTTTTTAGGGCAGCATCAGCAGCATATGGAAGTCTCTAGGCTAGGGGGAAATCAGAGCTGCAGCAGCCAGCCTATGCCACAGCCACAGCAACGTGGAATCCATGACCTGTCTGTGACCTTCACCACAACTCACAGCAATGCCAGATCCTTAACCACTGAGCGAGGCCAGGGATCAAACCCACATCCTCACAGACACTAGCAGGGTTCATTACTGATAAGCCATGGGACCTCCTAGAATTCCCTTTTTTGGCCACGCCCATGCCATGCGGAAGTTCCAGGGTCAGGGATCAAACCCATGCCACAGATGTGACCCAAGCCACAACAGTGAAAATGCCAGATCCTAAATTCCTAGGCTACCAGAGAACTCAATATAGTTTCTTCTTTTAATAGACTCTAGTATTGTTTTACTTTGTAAAAACAAAGAGGTTATTTAAGCCAGTCTTCTAGTCATTAAATTCTAAATATGAATTTTCTAGTAATCAGATAGTTTATAATTGATGGTATAAATTCATTCTGAAATGGATAGTACTATTAATCCATCATTGAGTTTTAGTGTGTTAAAAATTCATGCCCAAATACCAACTAAGATTCTTTAGTTGCTAAAATTGACATAAGTACCATTAAAAACAAGTTTAAATTATAGAGGAAAATATTTCCAATAAAGATTTAATCCATAACACAAAAGAATCATGGCTTAGTTAATTCTTCAAACATTAGGGCTTAAAGAGGATTAAGTGGTATGCCATGATCCAGGTGATGAAATCTCAGTAATCCTTTTAAAAATGTTCTTAGGGAAAGAACCTTCTAAAATGAGGTTGTTATATACATCAAGGAGCTTTGCAGTTCTTTGAGAAGTTACATCATCTGCTGGACGCCCACCCAAGATACCACAGAGGATAGTGTAATAGCATACCAGGCTAATGAGAATATTCCACTAATGAGAACAGTCACGAATATGAAAACTTAGGCTGATAAAAATAACCAGTGCTGTCATGATTTAACCACAGATTTTGTTTACGTGCTTTTTTTCCCCATTTGTACACTAATTAATCATTATTTAATAAACCACAGATGTGTCAAATAGCTGTTTCCTCAAAATCCACTTTTTTTTTTGAATTGGCAAAGTCAGCTGAAAGTGCCCCAACATTAAAAGAAAGAAAACTCCAAGTTCTAAAATGATTTAAATTTACCTAAACTCTGTTTGAATTTAGGGCCCTATTATCTTGTTCTTACAAAAGGAATTTTCACAAGGTTATTTTAGTAGATAAAGTAGCACAACAGTTTCCTAAATATGCTATAGTCTGAGCTATCCTAAAAGAAAATGCAAAGAATCAGAAACGAACCGGGCTGAATCAAAACCTACTCTTTAGAAATGGGCAAAATACAAAATTTTTCATTTCTTCTGAACCCTTTTTCTCTAAATTTCTAGAGTCAATTACAGTTGCATAGAAAATGGTTTTAGAAAAGTTGAGGATGGTTTAAGTGACATCCTTGTTAAAATTGTGAGTGTGAGAGGAGAAAAAGAAAGAAAACAGAGTTTAGCCAGGACATGAGTCAATTCAGGATGTGACACAACATAGTAACGGAAAACAGCGGGCAAAGACAAGTGTTCTTCAACCGGGAAAAGCGATATGTGATTTTAAAAACAGGGAAATATCAGGGGACAAAAGCTGCTAGTACTCATATGTGTGAGTCTTCAAATGTAATAGTCATAGCACATATCCACTTTTCTTTTGCATGTCAGTGAGTCAGCCCGTTCCTCAGAATCTATCAATGATTTTCTTGATTATGATGTTATTCCTATTACAGCAGTAATAATCATTCATTAAAGATGACCACAGGGGAAAATGGCCAGAGAATCTAGGAAAAAAGTGAAATATGCTAAAATGTAAAAACAAGGTGGCATGTATTTTATTCCACACATTTCATGCCTTTAAATTTCATGCCAAAGAAGTTTACCAGGGAATTTTTTTTTTAATGGCCAGAAAATATCTACAATAGGTAAATTGAATAGATCAGGCTATTATCTGAATGAATCATCTCCACTTGGTGATTCTTTGACTCTAAATACATTTTTACAATAATGAATATCCAACTGTCATTGCTAGATCCTACTGGGGTCTGTCATGGATATGGCTGTCCATTGTCTGTTTATTATGATGATGGCACTACTTACTGTGGCTGCAAAATGTGAAATAATAAACTTTAAAAATATGTGGAGTTCCAGCTGTAGTGCAAAGGGATTAGTGGCATCTCTGCAGGGCCAGGACGCAGGTTTGACCCCCAGCCACAAACAGTGGGTTAAAGGATCCTGCATTGCTACAGCTACAGCCTAGTTTGCAACTGAGATTAGGATCTGATCCCTGACCCAGGAATTCCATAAGCTATGGATCACCAAAAATTAATTAATAAAACACACACATGTAGGAGTTCCCTGGTGGCTCAGCAGGTTAAGGATCCAACATTGCCACAGATGTGGCTGTAGTTACTGCTGTGACGCAAGTTCTGTCTCTGGCCTAGGAACTTCCACACACAGTTGTGGCCAAAATAAAATACAAACATATATACACACATTTAATTGGACAGTAATAACAGTCTCATAAAAAAAAACTGTTGCTACTAAATAATATCTTCTCCCAAAATGTCATGACAATTACATAGAGCATTACTAGAATTAGAACCTTCAGAAAAATAAAGCAAATTATTTTTTTGATACAAATCCTCCTTTAAACACCTTTCCTAAAGATGTGGCCAGAGAAGATATCTGATCTTCAGAACATGTTATAATAGTCACTTTTAAGGTATCTTTTTTCCCCTATGAATTAACCATGCCAATACTTACCACAAGGCAAATTAGAGGCCAAGTTGAATTTACAGTTCAAAGACTGTTTTTTTTTCTGTTTTTTCCTGCTCTAAGTTTCTTCATAATTAAAAGCATTTGACTAAATAACCTATAACATACATCTTACTCAAAAGTTTTGTGCTGCAATTACTGTAACCTGTGTCTGCTCTTGTTATTTAAGCTCCAAATACCAAAAGTATTTAGATTTTCTAGCACATTCTGAAATCCAATATCACAGTGAATCCATGAAAAAAACAATATAGCCACAATTTAAAATATTTCATTTCTGCTTTGAATTTCTACAAATGCAGTGTCTCATGGTCTTAAACAGCCTTTCCACAAATGTCCACAACTAAGAGGTATTTTTAAATTTCAATTTGTAAAATATATACACAGTACAATATTCAAAAGGAACAAAAAGTTATACAAAGAAAAATAATTCTCTTTCTCACCAGCATTCAGCTTCCCTCCCAAAATACAATCATTTTAACTAGTTTTTTTGTGTATATTCTTTTAAAAATGATCTATGTATTTACAAGTATAAGCACACACATAAATTCTAATAAGGTATATAAGTAGGAAAGTAGGTTATAGCACTGCAAATGCAACAATCTCCTTCCTAGAGCAACAAAAACAAAAATAAACACACTCACAATATTACAGATCAATTTTACTTCAACAAAACTTTAACAAATGAAAAAAATATAAATTTAAAAAGTTTAAAAATTTAAATTAAAAAATCCGAAGTAAACACAAACACACATAGATGAGCTAAAAATAGGTAAAAGATGATATGAGAAGCTTGGCACTTGAAGATGCTATCATGACTGAAAACAAAAAGGTAAAGATTATTACAGCTGATTTTATACAAACACAGCAAAAGCCTTAGGAGAAAGCTGCTTTACCTTTGCAGTAATGTGGTATAGTGGACATAATGTGCACTTCATTGTCAGACCGATCTGGATTTAGCTATATGGTCTTGGACAAAACAGCTAGTTCTCCAGGCCTATTTCCAGCTTGAAAAGTGTGATGATAAGCTACAGCTCATAAGCTAGTCCCAAGGATCACATAAGATAATGTTTATATGAGATTTTACATGTAGAATTTTTTTTTCATTGCTTTGAAGACCACGGATTTACGCATCGTCCACGTTCCCTTTCTAAAAAGATAAATGAATACCACAGCAACAAATTCAAGTAAATGATGACACTCCCCATGTAAAGTGCAACTAGGAATCATCCCCCAGGCTCCTGGCACTCCCAGCCAGCCAACTGCACAGGCTCTGCACTATCATTCCATCAGCCTTGCAATACTTTGAGCCTTTCTTTTTCCAATTTATATATTTTTTTAATTTTTTAAAATTACAGTTGATTTATAATGTGTTGTCAATGTCTGTTGCATAACAAAACAACCCAGTCATACATATATACATTCTTTTTCTCATATTATCTTCCATCACGTTCTATCCTAGGAAATTGGATATAGTTCCCTGTGCTACACAGCAGAACCTCACTGCTTATCCATTTTAAATATAACAGTTTGGATCTACTAACCCCAAACTCCCAGTACCAACTGATTTTTTTAAACCTCACTTAGTAGCAATCAAATCAGGCTCTCCTATATTAGAAAATTATTAAGATAATTTCTCTCCTGCAAATAGAATAATTATCCCATACCTTCAATAAAAAATTACCTTCAATATACTCTGTTTAGCAGACCAGATGCAACTGAAACACTTTCTTTTTTTTTTTCAGTCTCACCCATGGCATGTGGAAGTTCCCAAGCCAGGGATCGAACCTGCACCACAGAAGTGACCCAAGACTACTGTAATGACAATGCGGGATCCCTAACCTACTGCACCATAGAGGAAGTCCTAAAATACATTTTAGAATTATTATCATGAACTTTTTGAAACAAAAACTTTCTAATGGCTAACCTGGGGATTTCTAGAAGAAACAGCTATTCGGAATAAAAGAATACGCCATTTTACCAAATGACTGCAATTTTATTATACATATAAAGAAGTCTGACTAAAAACTGAACTGTTTGTGGATGGACTTATGTATCTAAGCCTTGAGTTAATAAGGCTGCTTTTTTTTTTTTAATCTAGAGGCACTTTGGTCTTGTTCAAGGGCCACACCTTTATTCATAATCTCTTCCAATAATCTCATCTCATTGAAAGGCATTGCATCATTCCCTTGATACTGATTTTTCATGGGTATTTAATTCTCTCAACATAAAATTAATAAATCAAAAGAAATGAACCAAAAATCAAATATAGAAAAATCTCCACTGTAGTGGGTAATAAGATTTTATCAAAAGTTTTCTTCTTTCTCTCACTTGTACAAACAGAAGAAACGGAGGGAGAGATCAGTGACAAGTCTAGGCCTTGGATTAAGCTACACAAACTCTCCCAGATACCCTTGAAATAAGTATAAATGTGAGTGATTCTGTCAAGGACTCCAAGTACACATCAGCTAGATAATTTTTTCATAAACTCCACGAATCTATGGCAGTAACAACGTTAAGGTAGAAACAAGGACAAAGTATCATTTTTATGAAACTATTCATGGTGTTATAAACAAGGTCATGATAAACTGTGCATAATCAGAATTAAACTCGAAAATCTGGTTCAGGGTCAAAAACATAAAGAATTCTGCAGAACACAATCTGTCATTTTTGTGAATTTGTTCATTGCTAGCAACACACCCTAGAACCAACTCCTAAAATGTGCCTGCTTGTTCCTGTCGTGGCTTGGAAGAAATGAATCTGACTAGTATCCATGAGGATGCAGGTTGGATCCCTGGCCTCACTCAGTGGGTTAAGGATCTAGCATTGCTCTGAGCTGTGGTGTAGGTCGCAGAGGCGACTCGGATTTGGTGTTGCTATGGCTGTGGCACAGGCCGATTGGACCCCTAGCCTGGAAACCTCCGTATGCCATGCGTGGGGTCTAAAAAGACCAAAAAAAAGAAATTAGAAGAAAACTTGCCTCAGAGTTCCCACCCTGTGCAGTGGAAACGAATCCCACTGGAAAACATGAGGTTGTGGGCCCTAAAAAGCAAAAAAAAGAAAACAAAAGGAAGAAGAAGAAACCTTGCATTAAGGGAATACTATAGAGATAAGATTTTTAAAACACATTTTAAAAGGAGTAATTATTGCCTTTTGAAAATAGTATTGAATATTCAATAAAATATACACAACTCTGTCTCTATGGTTATTAATAAATCTCAGAATAATTTATATGAGTGCAGATCCCTATGAAGGACTAATAACAAAGATAGCATTAATAAGATCAGTCATCAATGACATACAAGATAAATATCATTGCTCATATCTAGCTCCCTCTCCACCCTCAACCTTTCTTATTCTCCCCTAAATCTTCTAGCTCCTGACAATCTTGTTTGAGACTCTTTGTAAGTATATCTAAGAAGGACAGCAATTTCTACAAGATATCAAATACCTCACTTAAAATAATTAGGACTTTCTTTTCCTCTAATTTGAGTGTTATACACTGAATAAAAATTATCAACATTTATTTATGACACTTTTATAAATTTTTTCATTTATCTGTTTCAAATACTAAAGGCATTTATTGCCTATCTATGGGCCAGATACATACTTAATTTGTCTCATAATAACCATATAAGTATTAGGATCCTTTATTTAACAGATAAAGAAAATAAAATCAAGAGAAGTTAAGAAATTTGCCTAAGATCCTACAACGCCTAGGTGCCTGGGATCAGAACTCTGGTCTAGCTGACCCGTGCTTCTTCAGTTAAGAATTATTCTTAACCAAATTCTTAAGCTTGAGTCTAAACCAAATCCAGGTTCTAAGAAAAATACAGTGATAATTTTATATACAGGAATTAATGATGTTGATGATGGTTTCTTCAGGATTTTTCTCTGAATGAAAGGAATCAGACTTTATAATCATTTAAATCATCTAGGAGTTCTCGTTGTGGCTCAGTGGAAATGAATCTGACTAGCATTCATGAGGACGTAGGTTCGATCCCTGGCCTCCCTCATACTAATTGGATTAATTGTTCAGGAACTAGTGATGACCCCAGACACCTGGTTGAGACAAATGTGTGCCAAAAGGTGAGAAATAAATCCTACAGAAATTCAGTGAAATTTCTGGAAGTCAGTTCTTCCAAAATTTGCTGAGTCTGGATCCCCCTGCCATTAAGAAAGAGACATAATGCCACTATACCTCTTTGGATTTTGAAGACAACATACTCGTTGTCATTCAAAAGTGCCACTCCCATTCATTTAGAGCAACCTGAAAAGATGCTGGTTTTACTGGGGTCCAGGACAGAAGAAGGTTTTGCAGCAGGCCCAGGCTGCCATGTAAGCGGCAATGCCATTTGGATTGTATGGCCCTACAGATCTGAAGGTGCTTAAAGCATCAGTAGTAGACCGGGATGTGGCATGTGGCACTTGACAGTCCCCTATAGGTGAATTATAGCACAAAACATTCACATTTTATAAAACAAAGAAAGCTATATCTCCTTCAGAAGAAAACTACTACCACTGTCCTTTTAAAAATCAGATTCACATTTCCCATTGAACTTTTAATAGAAGCTGAACCCTTGAACATGAGCCACCAGGATACCATGGGATTTGAGTGCTTATCATGCCTTTTATATCCTACTAAGCTGTAAAGTTGGGCATGCACAGCAGTACTCCATCATTATATGAAAGTGGTGTACAAGATCTGACTTGACCAGGTCCTGAAAACACAAAGAAGGTGCATGAGTAAGTGACACAGACGCTCATGACCCATATTTATGCCACACAGCCTCCTCCTTCTCCCCTTAAGGGGAGTTTCCTATGATTAGCTAATTGGGAAAGAAAGTGTTTTTGGGCTTGGTTGCAGATGGTTTTGCATGATAGGCTGGCTTTACGTGACAAGTGGACAATCTACAGTAGCTCTGATCTGAAGTGCCTGGAAAGACAGTGATGAAGAAAAATCCTCTCAGTGCACAGAACTTTGAGTAGCTGGCTGTTTATTTTACCTGGAAAGGGGGCTTGCCAGTAATGTGGATCTGTACTACCTCATCTACAGTAGCTAAGATTTGCTGAATCGCCAGGAAGTTGGAAAGAACATAACTGAAAAATTGATAATAGGGTGGCCTGGAGGAAGAGATACATGCTTAGACCTCTCTGAATGTGCACAGGATGTGAAATTGTGTATCCATATGCTCACCATGGAGAAGCCTCAGTGGATGCTGGCAAGTGATAGATTAGATGACCCAGTATATGTACAGTAGTCAGCCTCTTTCCCCAATCATCCTGCTACGTGACCAATAGGCTCATGAAAAAGTGTCAATGGCAGCAAGGGTGGAAGCTTTCTGTACACAACTGCAGCAACATGGATGTCCACTCTGACTAGAGCCACTGCCAATCTGACAGCAGCACAGACCAACATGGAGTCTCCAATACAGTACCATTTACTTGTCGGGGGTGGGAAGGTGGAGTCAGCCCACAGCTTGGTGGCACTTCCACTTCCATCATGGAAGGAGCGGTGCTTTGTCCTCACTGAAATAAACACTTACACTGTATATAAATTTGCTTTCCTTCCCCACAGTTCTTATGCCATAACCATCATCTTTTTTTAAGTGTACCAAATACCTTATTCTCAGCATTTGTTTTAACCAATAAACTCTCTTTAGAGCCAAAGAAATGTGTTGATGGGCTTATGCTTATTGAATTCACTGGTTTTACCATCTTCCCTGCCATCATGAAATGGTTGGCTGGACAAATAGTGGAATGGACCATTCAAGGACTTGATTATGGTACTTGATTAAAGTAGGTAGCCCACACCTTGCAGAACTCCAGTGGCCTCTGGAATGGAGTATATACCTCATTCAGAGACAAGTATGTGACACTACTTCTCCCTTAGCCAGGATTCACGGCTCTGAGAATCTAGTGGTATACAAGGAGGGGCCATTCTAGTGATTACCACTAGAGACCCTGTAAGGAAGTGTTTGCTTCCTCTGCTTGTCCACTGAGCTCTGTTGATCTAGGGGAAGTTACCAAGGGAGGGAGGCTTCTACAAGTGGGACTCAGCAATTGTTCCATTAAACTGGAGAATAAGGCTTTCACCAGGACTCTTTATACTTTGTAAATCAAAGAATCAACAGGTAGCAGATAACATGATTGATCCTATGATCAACGGGAAATTGAGATACTACTATGCAATGTGGGGAGGAAATAGTATTCCTGGAATATAGATTTCCTGAGATACCTCTAAGAGCTTCCAAGAAAATAAAAAACACAATGGTCCAATACAATTAGGACTGCTAAGGGCCTACAACCTTTGGGAATGAATAGTAGATAACATTACAGCTCATATATAAGTTACTTTATATCAAAGATGAAATGTGATTCGGTTAGACTAGGAATGAAAATCAGTGAGAGATAAAAAGATTTTATGTGTGTTTCTAGTTGTATCAGGGATTATGTTATGTTAGGGATTTAAGGGAAGTTTTGTTAGGCGGAGGTAAGTTCTCCTGTCATCTTTATCTGGAAGTTAAGCATGATTTTAAAGGGAGTATTTGGATGCCAAGACAAGGAAGGTAAACCATGGTAGATTTGTATTATGCCAATTTAATAAAGCTGGAACTTCATTACTTAGATCTCCCTTCCTGAAGGAGTTCAGAGTTAACATGGGACACAAGGAACATCTTGCACAAGATTTGGAAAGTGGAAGTGAAAGAGCAGGAGTTTCCATTGTGGTTTAGGGGGTTAAGAACTCAGACACAGTGTCCATGAGGATGCCGGTTCAATCCCTGACCTCATTCTTTGGGTTAAGGACCTGGTGTTGCTGCAGGCTCTGGCGTAGGTCAAAGATGAGGCTCAGATCCAGTTTTGCCATGACTGTGACATAGGCTGGCAGCTGCAGCTCCAATTCAGCCTTTAGCTTGGGAACTTCCATATGCCACAGGTGTAGTCTTAAAAAAAAAAAAGGAAATGGCAGAGCAAACATATTCCTCAAGAAGCCGGCGTAGGGAACAAGGCACGGCTGCATCTCACACACATCACCACTTAGCTGCCGATTTGTGCCATTGGCAGGAGGCCACAGCTGGGCCCTCAACATTTCAAGCTCCTGCTGGATCATCAAACTCAGCTTCTCTTACTTCTGAGCCAAGTACACCTTTAGCTCCCAGGAGAACAGCTCTGGTTTCTCTCACAAAATAGCTGCATCCTAGAGGCTGGAAGTTTGAAGGCCAAGAGACACTGACAGGAGTTCCCGTCCTTCCTTGTGGTTTCTGGCTTAGTTTCACCAGCTCTGGCTTTTCCTAGTTTTACCCACTTCAGTTTCACCCACCCCTCCCAACTGCCTGCCGTGTGAATTTCAGACTACAGTGCCAGACACAGAAATAACAGCTCCCGCAATCACTTTATAAGATCAAACCCCTACAGTAAATCTTTTATTTTATCTGTTTAAGTTCCTAGGGGTCCTACCTCTCCGACTGATACAACTGAATATCAAAAGCCTGGTTGCCAGATAATTAGAGTGTTTCTTGATATGTACAGCACCCTGAAAGGCTAAAGAAAAGATGGGGGAAATGGAAGACAAGGTCTGACTTTCAAAGATACAACAAATTAAAACAAACTTTTCATAACGATTCTTGATTTTAAACTATGTCAAATAACAATGATCTCTTGCAGTAACTTTAATGCGGTTTCCTTAGTTGAAGGAGACGGATTGAATCTGCAAGTGACCCAAGAATCTGCCTTGGAAATTACTTTAAAAAAAAAAGATATTCATCACTTGAGATTGTATTGTCATTATATGTCTTTTTCTTTAGAAATTAAGGCACAAAAGGAGTTCCCATTTGGTGCAGCAGAAACGAATCCAACTGGTATCCATGAGGATGTGGGTTAGATCCCTGGCTTCGCTCAGTGGGTTGGGAATCCAGTGTTGCCGTGAGTTGTGGCATAGGTTGCAGACACGGCTCAGATCCCAAGTTACTGTGGCTGTGGTGTTGGCCGGCAGCTGTAGGTTGATGCAATCCTTAGCTTGGGAACTTCCATATGCCGCACATGTGGCCCTTAAATAAATAAATAAATAAGGCAGAAAAATAAAGCCAAGCAGTTTTAGGAAGCTGGTTGTTTGATTTACAATAATGGAGCACTTACATTCCATGATATACCTTTAAGCCTATTCCAGGAATGGAACACTTAAGAGTAATCAAAGATTGGTTGACAATTAAAGCTCAAGCTATGTTCAGGCTAATAAAGACAAGATGGCAAGAATTAGGCAACTATTCTACAGAAAGTATTCTGTAAAGTATTTCTCCAAGAAAAACTGGATCTCTACATCTGCAGTGCCACTCCTTATTTTCATATATGGTTAGACAACACTTCCCAGAATTTCTCAGCATAGCTACTGGTTAGCATGGCAGTTATATTTCACCCGAAGAAAACTGAATCAAAGACTATCTGTCTTACTTGATAGTTCTGCATGTCTTTTATCTAATTGTCATTTTTATTGCTTAAAAGAAAAATCCTAGTGAATTCTGTGTGCAAGCTCATCATTCCATGTATATATCTGCTGAACTTGAATTTAACTGAAATTTAGCATGCATTCCCTTTAATACGATGTTAATCTGCATCAAAAAAAATTAAAGTAGATCAACATCCCAATTCATATTGTTCACCAAAAACAAAGACTTAAAGGTTTTAGATTATCATAAAATCATAACAGTGCAAAGTACCACAAGTTTTAGTTTTTGAAAGCCAACGCAAAACTGATAGAGATTTACCCCTCATATTTTTACTTTTCTTTTCGGGAAAGAAAATTTATACTTGACAGAGTTCATATTTCTGGTTATTACAATCAATTCTCTCTGCTTTCAAGACTTATTTGAATAACTTGAAATTGTCCAAAGACTCTGTTTCCAAGTCTACTCAGTCACAGTCAAGGTTACTGATACTTCTGCCAAAGGTTCTATATGTCAAAATTATGGTGTGGCTGGCAGTTCACAGTGGTATGTGAACTATATGCTGTTCCAGGGGCCACTCTCCTCAGGGACACGCATTAACATCAAGGAGGTTGTCTTAGTCCATCTGACTGCTGTAACACAATACCACAGACTGAGGGGCTTATAAACAACAGACTTTATTTCTCCTAATTCTGGAAGTTGGAAAGTCCAAGATCAAGTCACCAAGAGATTCAGTGTCTGGTTCATAGAGAGCTGTCTTTTTGCTGTGTCCTCACACGTCAGAAGTGAGGAAGGGCGCTCTTTGGGGCCTCTTTTCTAAGGGCACTAACACTATTCATGAGGCCCCTACCCTCATGAACTAATCACCTGCCAGTGGCCCTACCTCCTAGTACCATCACTCTGAGGGTTAGACTTCAACATGTGAGTGTTAGGAGTTGACACGCTAACTCTTGTTACAGAGCACAGGTTAACGGGTAGATTAAAAAGAAGAAAAAGACGAGGACAGCTGGAGTTACAATGTGGCTGAGGTCCAGGAAAGAGGAAAGAAAAGGTAATGTCACAGCTTTCAACTTACCTCTGTTTTTCCCAACTGAAGGTCAAAATCACATATCACAGTCCAGCTTCTCGAAAACACCCTCCCACTAAGTATATAAACACTGTGTGAGTCTATCCCTGGAAATACTCAGAGGAGTACACTTCTCAATATCCCACACGTTCAATTATTTTCTGATTGCTTATGAGAAGCTCTTTCCAAACCAAGAGTTCACATATGTTCTCTCTGTTCAGCAAGAGCTTAAAAGCATAGACTCCCTAAATAAATTCTTAAATAAGGTGATTCTGCCTGTGTTCAGAACTCTTGTGTCATTATTATGACTCTATAGCAAATCTGAGTTTATAAGTTATTTGTATGTACACTATCTTCTTTGGTATTCTCAAGGATACTTTAGTCAGAGTAAATTTATATTTTCCCTATTTCTAAATGCAAAAACAAAGTAACTATAGCTAAAAACACAAATGAAATATAGTCAGGTCTTCTAATTCCTATTTCAGTGTTCTTCCTAATACCACATTGCTCTTAACAGAGGAGTATTCTTAAACTATCTTCCATAAGTGACAACCGAACTGAATTTTTCACAAGCACAAAACAGATACTGACCACAGAGGGTATCTGCACCACTAGGACAAATTTTCACAACCTGTCCAAACACAGGACCTCTAAATATTTCACAAGTAATAAATTCAGAAGAACTCAGAGAAAGGAATTTCACCTAATTCCTTTTTTTTTTTCTTTTTCCACTGAGTATGGAAGTTCCCAGGCTAGGGGTCGAATCAGAGCTGTAGCCACCAGCCATGCCACACCCATAGTAACGCAGGATCCAAGCCATGTCTGTGACCTACACCACAGCTCATGGTAACACCAGATCCTTAACCCACTAAGCAAGGCCAGGGATCGAACTTGCATCCTCATAGATACTAGTCGGATTCATTTCCACTGTGCCTCAACGGGAACTCCCAATTTCACCTAATTTCTATCTTGTGGGAAAAAAATAAGCCAAAGCTTAAAATGGTAAAATAAGTTCCAGGAAATCAAATAGTAAAGAAATAAGCCAGATATTTCTTCAGCTAGGACTAACACAAGATCAGAGTTAAAGATATTATCTGTGACCTACCTGTATCAGAATCACCTGATATATGTGTGAAAATAACCAGTTCCTGGGTCCCAACACGATCTACTGAATCAGCACAAGGACCTTGAAATCTGCTTGTTGACACACTCCTTAAGTTATTTGTTTGTGTACTATTTCATCAACCAAGTTTTGTTCCCCTGGGACAAAAAAGAAGCTAAAGTCATACCAAGACTATGAGAGATTCAGAGATCTTTCTAGATCTTTCTAGAAATACATACATTTCTAGGATGCAATGTGAAATGCACACTCCTAAAATGTAGTCCAGAAGAAACAAATGAGTTTATGCCACTGAATGAATGTGCTCACATGATACCATTTACCATTTGACTTAATAGTGTCTTGTTTTATTCATTTATGAAATACAAATAATACTTGGGTGTTCACGAAATGGGATTAACTCAGTGACAGTAATAAATGTGTTCATATATGCAACTAGAGGGTAATAAAAGAAAGGATTATTGGGAAAGCTCATGAATATCATTTCCCATCCCTGAGAATGTTACTGCATGTATTTCAATTAATAGCAGTTATTCAAACAGAGAAATAATAGCACTGACTCTCAAAACTGGCATCAGTTAGAGTAACTCAGCATATTTAATTATAAATAGGTAACACTGTCTACAAAACTCTTACTTTGATTGTGAGCCATGCAACAGGAGCCGTCCCAACCTGCCCAGTTCTGTACATCTTTGTCCCGATGATTACATAATTAGTGAGAACATTGCAACCGTGTGAGAACTACAGTTTCGCCAGCTGATCTTAGCAGAGAAAAACATATATTATTACCTCTCTTTTAATAATTGCTATGATTAACCATAATAAAATATAGGACTAGTAATTTCAACAGTATGCGAATCCCTGAAATTACTTCTTGCTAGGAAGGACTAAAAGGATTTTAGATTAAGAGCTCTTGATTTAAACTTGTAATTTGGGTTTAAACTATTCATTATAAAAATCAAGCCAAAGCTGAGAGAAATTATCCAGTGTCTAGGGAAAACAGATCCCTCTTTCATGATCAAACTTTTTTTACCCTCCTCAGTTGAAAAGGCACGTGAGTCCCTACTCTTCTCCTTTTTACTTTCTACCTCCATATCTAGGAAAACAAACACCTCTGTCTTGCCCCTGACAGTAGTTTTGAAAAGCAGCTGTGTTTTGTGAGGTATATTTTAAACAGTCAGAAAGAACTTTTTGAAGTTGAAAAATTACTTTTGGAAAGAACAAAGTTATTTTCCTTTCTTCTTTTTTCTGTATGCCACTACACTGAATTTTGAAAAGTCAAATTACTTTTTTAAAAGTGTTTGTGTTACCTGAACTCTATCTAGGTTTCTTTTACTGAACACCAAGGATGAAAGCTAACAAACCCTCTCTATAGAACAAGTCTTCTGGTTTGCTGTCCTTTCCAGGAGTCTAACTGCTGCCTTGGAAAGGAGACGATGCTGGCGTTCGATTTTGGTTTTTGACTTCTACTAATCTGAAGAGTTGGCTTGCTACCCAAGGAATAGACATCCGTTATTCTAGCAGTTTAGGTGAAGAGGAACTGTCACAAACTATTAGAATCCTCAGTCAGAAAAGTACCAGGAAGAAAATCTCCTCTGGAGCAAATCACTCTACATATATATCTATCCTCTTTTGAAGAATGAGATACCCAATTAGGACAGTGATACATATCCACGAGGGAGAAAGATCTTAGAACCCATAATGTATTCTTCTACGGTGTTGCACTGTGGAACACAGTCATGAATGAGTTTCATGTAAACTAACCTGTTTCTTTTCCTTTTTGTTACACACATTTTATGGTACCATCATTAGAAAAAAATAGTTGCAGTGAATATAAATGGAACTTGGCATCAGTCAGGTTTATACAAATGCACATGGACAATCTGATGAATCAAGAAAACCCTGTTTGTTGGGTATTTCAAACAAGGGCTTTAACAAAAAAAGCTCAGATAAGCAGCTGCTTTTTGACAACGCCATGAATCACTGATAGAAAAGCATGAGAACACAGTCGGCAGGCTTAATTATATGTCATTACCCTAAATAATGGCAACATTTTAAGTATGAATTATACCTTTAGTGTGGAGGCTTGCATCATTCAAGAATGTTAGTCAATCCAGTGATTTAAAAAATCCGTAGACAAAACACTCAAGGTTTGTTGTCCATTTAGGAGGAGTTGTAAAGTTTCTTTGTATTCACTTTTTTAGCCTTTTAAGGGAAGCAAAGAGTAATTCTTCTTTTGAAAGCAAAAGAGAAGCTTTCTTAAAAGGAGGAGAGAGTATTTGCGATGAGGGAGAATAAAGCAGATCAACAGAAACGGCTAGTAGCCTGGAATGAGACCCCAGAAGTCACTTAATCCAACCACCTGACTGCAGTCAGGACTTTTTCTGGGTATTTTTCTAAAGTATGACCCAACTCGCTCCCTGGTACTAGGACTCCAGTTGCTCCCCTCCCCTCCCTGCCCCCATCCCCTCAGGATTTCTTCTCTGATGCCATAGCATGATGTACTCGTGAAAGAAAACTGGTTCAGCTCCAAGAAAGCTGGTACCAAACTTTTCTTCCCTTTCTTCCCCAGCAGAGTTCATTGATGAGAGGGGGGAAAAAACTGGTGCTAATGACTTGTAAACATATAAACAATTTTAGAGAACTGTCAATTGTAGAAACATACCTAGCTGCAAAAGCTATGAGGGACCGTGTACTCAATCCTCACCATAAATCACAAACAGGTACCATCACAAACCAGACCTGGCCCCAGAAAACGCCTTTAGTTTGACCCTCTTTGGGTTCTTACTTTAATTTTATTATTTTAATCCAAATCTCAAATAAAAATTCAGATTTCCAGGTTTCCCATTTTGTGTTTCAGTTTCCCGAACCAGCATTCCTTCAGGGCCCCAAATTCAGATGCTAAGTAGTTTCCATCCAACCCTGTAAGATGGGGCAGGAGGTCCCCAGTTAGCCACCATCTTGGACCCAGCCCCACTTAGAGCATTGGCATTACTCAGCAAGCTTCAGTAACTGCTGAGTAATTTGTGTAAGGACCTATTTAAAGCACCTCAAATAGATTTTTTTTTCTTTTATTTTGATAATTCAGGTTTCTTCAAAAATAGAGTTTACAGTATGTCTTATATATTCATTCCTGTTTTGTTACAGTCCTTAGACATAGAAAGGTCTCATTTGACATTACATAATTTTCTTCAAGCCTTGGTATTTTCTGTCTCTCAATATGTTGAAAATGACTACCCTTTACCAAAATATTTCATGTTTCATTAAGTCCAAAAAACTTGTATTGAGTCAGTTTTAAGTAAAGACACATCCTCTTTTGAGACCTGCTGTTTTCTCAACATTAGCCAGGCTAATCCTTTGCTGTGGGAAAAGGGCCTATGAGGAATTGAAAGAATTTAGGATTGTCGGGACTGACCCACTCTCCTGCTCAACCACCGCCAGGCCTCCCTAGTATGTTCCATCTCTCCCAGGTCCAGTGTGAAAAGAGAAACCATATGGACACAACTATAACTCCATCATCACTGAGACACACTGAATGTCTCACCAACGGTCAAATGAAACTGCTTTCCTCATCCCTAGCTCCCACTTTTCTCTCACTGGGGAAAATGTAGAACCTGGAATCCTTAAGTTATTCTGTCTAAAATGGGATACATCTGGACTCAGCATAGAATTGTTTCATTATATTTCTATTATAGTAACATGGAACTTGGCAGGGAGGAATGGCAAGAGATGAACTGTCATCCGGTCCCTTGAGTGCGTGAACCAAAGTGTAGCTTTCTCTCCTCCAGCTGAAACAGTGTTGTCGTTTCAGCCTTTTCCCCCTGGACTATTTCTCACCTTTGACTATTCTTCCTGGGCTTCTCCCGTCACTCTCTCACACTCTGTAATGGTTTTCCTAGTGACTAGCAGAAACTCCTGTACACTTCTAAAAAGTCCTCTTCTCTGTTCTGATTATATTAAAGAGAACCAACTGTTATTTTTTACAATGTACACTTTCATATAGTTTTACATTACACATATTCATCCCGCTAGTCCTTTCTCCAGTACAAATAATTGCAATTTATATAAGCATTTCTGACCAAATAGATTTTCTCATACCTGAATATACCTATATTTGTTTTCTTTTTACATCTCATTCAAGTTCTCAATCTCACTTAGGTTGTTAGACTCCAAACTGAACAACAATAAATGTATAATAAAGGCCTTATCTACACTGAATGCTGTCATCCCTTGGTACCGGTGGTGGGGGAGGGTGTTGTTTCCAGGACTCCTGCAGATACCAAAATCGGCAGATGCTCAAGTACCTTATACAAAATGGAGCAGTAAAATAAATTTGGTCTGCCCTCCACATCTGTAGATTCAGCCAACCACAGATGCAGCTAGGAGGGCCAACTGTATGACGAAAAGTTTATCTCATGGAAGGATTACCTCAAGGTTTATAATTGTTCTATTTTCATTTGTATTCCTAAACCATAATTCTTCTTTTTTACCATCACACTATATTTTTATCTCATGCTTGATTTGTAACTCTCTGGCTTTTAAAAAAATTATTATTATATTTTTAATGACGTATAGTAGATCTACATCATGTTAGTTCCAAGTGCAACAACCTATGGCTTTTGTACCTTCATAATATACAATTCCCCTCCTTCAACCTTGCCGATGTAATATTGACTTTGTCTCAATCAGTTGTGCATCTATAAGTTGTCAGTTTGCCTTACTCCCACCAACTCCTTTTATTAATGTTTGATGTGTGCGATTTCTATCATTGTGATATAGTTATGTATTTACAGTTTTTGTCCTCAACCCCACTTCCACTTCCCCTTAGACTGAGCTCCACAAAGTGTGAAGTCCATGTCACATTGCTTTGGCATTTTCAATCACAAGTGCAACGCTTGGTGAAAGAAAATGCAGTATGGATAATGCAATATAGATGCTCATCAATTGAATCAATGGTTAACTATATCTTGTTGGGCTAGAACCTTAGAATTTGACAGAAGTGCATCAGATTTAAGACTGTTTGTACAAGAAAATAAACCAAGCAACGGAAATTTCACTTATGAAGCAATTCTTTTAAAATAGTAGCGATAGATGGATAGATAGATGGATAGATAGATGAATCATAGATAGATAGCTAGATAGATGAATTATGGCATAAATAGGGTAAATTTTTCAAGGACAAAAAAAAAAATCAAACAGACACTAGATTTTGTACCAATAGGTCACTCTAACTTATTAATTCTTCCTCTTCGTCGTCCTCTTCCTCTTCCTCTTCCTCTTCTTCTTCTGCCACACCCATGGCATGTGGAAGATCCCAGGGATCAAACCCGTGCCACGGCAGCAACCTGAGCCATTCAGAGACAATGCTGGATCCTTAAACTATTGCACCACAAGGGAACTCCAGCCCATTAATTCTTGAAAATTATTTTCATCCTAAGATACTGCCTATGTCTCACATTTATTTATCTATAAGAAGAAAAGCACAAATGTGATAAGAAGGAAAAACTAAGGATGAAATTGAGAGCGAAGAGGGACAATGAAAAAAAGAAGGAAATCATGGTGATAATGAGGTTTAAAATTCCATTAAGTGTTGGACAGTGTTTTTATAAGATACCACACATGTGAAAGGCATTTATAATTTTATATGGGAAGACAGCAATGGAAACAAAAACTGTTTTTATTAGTATTCTAAAGCAATCTCTTGAACTAGGATTTTGCTTACATTGCTTAAAGTATTCCTCTGGCTTTCTTAGCTCATCAATAACTGTACCTTGAAGAGTAAATTGCAAATATTCACCAATCTTTTTTTTCTATTTCTTTCATCAAAGAAAACAATTAAATTGTAGTCATAAATTTTGTTGTTGGAAACTCATATTATTTATTGCTTATTGCTTTGTCTTAAGTGATTGCAAATAAATCTTTGTACTATAAATTTAATCTGCTTTCCTAAAATATAACCTTATAAAACAGGTACCTCCAAAGGTGATTTTTTTTTTTTTTTGCTTCTCATGGCCGCACCCACGGCATATGGAGGATTTCAGGCTAGGGGTCGAATAGGAGCTACAGCTGCCAGCCCATACAACAGCCACAGCAATGCCAGATCTGAGCCATGTCTACAATCTACACCACAGCTCACGGCAACGCCGGATCCTTAACCCAATGAGCAAGGCCAGGGATCGAACTCGCAACCTCATGGTTCCTAGTCTGATTCATTAATCTCTGCACCACAACAGAAACTCCAAAAGGTGACTCTTTATTAGAGTTTTGACCACAGCTTTTTGGGAATATTTAAATTGTGATTTTAGTTATAAAATGGAAGATTTATTGAACAGTTTTCAAGAACACACATGTGTATAGTAAAGTTGGCTTGTCTATTTTATCACAGATTAAAGGGCTTGGTGATTTCTAATAAATTCTGAAAGACTGACCTTTAGTTTATGACAAGCTTGCAGAGAACACCACAAAACTGATTGGATTTCTAAGACTTACTTATTTTCATATGCTACAATTCCTTTAAAAGGAAATATTTACTTTTCTAGAACTGGAACTGAAAAGCAATTCTAAACTGCTCTTTTTTTTTTGTTTGTTTAATCAGGTGGAGACAATCTAAATCAGATGTATGTTAAAGTAGAAAATACACTAGGTAGCACTGGAAATAGACCATAGAAGTTGTCTGCTCATAAAATGTTTCTTATATACTTAGAGACATTAAATCAGGTTTTAGAACAAAGACACATAAAGTGATCACTCCTTTGTGCTGAGGCTCTGTTTTATTAATTCTCAGATTTATGTAGCGACTGTTAGATATAAATGTCCAATGAAGCTAACAATAAAATAATAATCTTTGAATAAAGAATTAATTCTTAGGAGACACTTGGTACTTCACTGCACCTCCCCAAACATACTTTTATGAAATCTCCCATTCATAAGCGTCAGGGTGTTAAGTGCAAGCTGTTAAAAACAATATTATGGGATTCAGGTTGGGCAGTAAAGAGAGGGCTTTCAAAGATTAGATGCTGCTCCGACTCTAGCATTTTAGAAATACTTGCTAAAGATGAGATAAACTGACATGTCCTTCTGGTTAGGTTTCAAGGGACAACGAAATGTACTTTCTTTTTTTTTTTTTTTTTTTTAATTTAGGCATGACAGTGTGGTAATAGTATCCTGGCCTAAAGCATTTACTTCTCATCTAAATCTAATGACTATGACCAATGGGAGGGGCAGAGGGAGAGGGTAACAGGGAGGCATTAAATCACCTTAGAAGGAACAATTTAAAGGTGCTTTAGATATACTCCAGAAATTTCATTTGCGGTCTTGCCCACTATAAGCCTTGCTTTATAAAATATTCCTTCATATCTGCCAAACCTTAGAATAACCCTTGTAGGAACCATAAATATGGTGTGGATAAACAGTGGCCGTCTTACATAATGAGGTGTCCCTGCCAAATGGGAGCAGGAGACAAGAAGCCTGCCTCCCACTAGGCAACAAGTTCCAGGCCTCACAAGCCTGAAACACCATTATTCACGGAGTGGGCTGGCTCCTGGAAGAAGTGAAGTTTCAGGCTGGGCTACCGCAGAAAAAAGCACTGCAGCCCTTTGCAGCCAAGGATCGGCCATCTCTGCGGTTGGCTTGTGCTCATACCATCTATTAACATGTGCTAGCGAGAAGGGCAAGGAGTCTGCCATCATTTCCATGCTTATCCCAGTGCAGTGTATCTATTACATGCCTGATAAATGTCTACCGAATTACTTTTTAATCTCCAGATCTTATGAAGTTATTTTTTTCATGAACTGGATAGACGCTGCATAGTTCAAGTTACACAGAAATAGCACTTTCTGCTAGAAAGTGTCAGTCTGATTCATTTGATATATATCAACACAGGACAAAGACCAAAGTTAAAAGTTGGACTAAAAATTAAACGTACTAATAACAGATGTATCTCGAGGGCCTACTGAAGAAAGTAAGTGCTTAAGTGGAGAAACAGTACAATAAATTAGAAGCATCATCGTTTGTGTTAAGCACACTTTTTGAAGGATGTGAGGCTTCATAGGACAAAACGCAGTTACTAATGATGCGTCATTTCCCAGCCCCATTCTTTTTGAGATGGGTAAACTTGGGTAAATTAGGTAATCTCATTATGCCTCAATTTTGAAATTGAGATAAAATATTATCTTTGGGGTTGTTACAGAGATTGAATTAATTTTATAAAGTGTGTAGAGGAGTGCCTGACACTCATATGAAGCACTATAGTGTTTGTTTAAAAACTAAATAAAATAAATAAAGCCCTAACCCCAGGAATAAAGCAGTGTAGGATACCAGAAAAAGGTAGAGAATGGAGTTGGCCCAAAAAAAACAAGCTGTTCTTAGGCCTTCTTTATTTTATTTTATTATTTTGTTTTCTTTTGTTTGTCTTTTTAGGGCCTCACTCATGGCATATGGGAGTTCCCAGACTAGGGGTTGAATCAGAGCTGTAGCCGGTGGCCTACGCCGCAACCACAGCAATGCCTTAACCCACTGAGCAAGGCCAGGGATTGAACCCACGTCCTCATGGATACTAGTCATTACCTCCAAGCCACGACGGGAACTCCCTTAGACCTCTTTTAAAGTTTATTTTTTCTTAGAAACTTAAGTTGTTTTGCATTGGCATTGACAGTAGCCAGTTACTGTTTTAATAGTCATGTTCAGTGTGTTGCATTTTCTATTACCCTTTTCATCTATTTTTGAAAAGTAAAAATTATTGGGAATTCCCATTGTGGCACAGCAGAAATGAATCTGACTAGGAACCCTGAGGTAGAGGGTTCGATCCCTGGCCTTGCTCAGTGGGTTAAGGATCTGGCATTGCCGTGAGCTGTGGTATATAGGTCACAGACTCGGCTTGGATCCTGCATTGTTGTGGCTGTGGCCAGAAGCTGTAGCTGATTTGAACCCCTAGCCTGGGAACCTCCATATGTCATGGGTGTGGCCCTAAAAAGCAAAAAAAGTAAGAATTATTAAGGAAGTCAATAAAAGTTTTTCAGAAAACCAAGTTAGAAGGAAAAAAATAAGGAAAGTTGTCCACTCCTCATGTTCCTTTTGACCATCTTTTCTTCCTGCTTAATTTGACCTAAATTTGTTAGCAGCTCACTAAGCCTTAGGTGTTAAGATCTAATGGTTGGTGCCTACAGCTCTTTTGAAGAATCCGGGTCAAGTGGCACTTGTACACCTTTTAATTCTACTATTACATGTGTTGAACATCAATTATCAATGAGCTATTACTCAAGGAGCATAGTTGCTACTTAACAATTTAGACAATGTAATCTCTGAGACCTTAAAGGCACCTTGGTCAATCTCAACTCTTGGGCTTTTGTATATACCACTGAGAAGGACTTTAGGGTGCTATTTCTGATATACACTTGATCCCTCTGTCACTAACCTTTGAAACTTTTGTTTTTTCTTCCATGTTTTAGTTTTCTATAGCTAAGCTTGAGACGAACAAAGTCTACTTTTTGTTATGGAGATGCAATGACATTAGATGAGACAATCTAAATTAAGTATTAGAGAAGACATACTGCACAAACCCAAGAGGTTAGTGTTTAAGAACTGTTTTAAATGACTTAGATGCTATCAAATTGAGGTGATGAAATTCAATATATGAATTCAATGTGATGACTATTTATTGAGCACTTATTTCTTGCAAAGCACAACATTAAGGACAATAAGAAAAAAAAGGGAGGAATGAAATAAGTCCTCTTTCCTCAAGAACTTGTGATCTGCTGGGGGAAGGCAACATACCAATCTCAGATTATAATATAAACTGAACAAGTACTGTAACAAAGAAGTACGGAGTTGGGAGCTACTTAAGCATAAAGGAAGAGATAGCACTGGATCTGGGCTTAAAATATAAGGCTGAAATTCCTTTTTGTATTATCTCCATGTTATAATTCACACAGAAACAGGATGAAGCAAGTCTCTATGATGAGATTAAATACGTGTGCAATTGTTTTTACAGTAGATGAGCATGCTTCCTCATACCAGCACATGCTGCTAAGAGCAAATCTGAATATATCAGCTCTCTCAGGGTTGGTAATTCGATCTATCATGACGACTATTGTGATAGAAATCTCTTTGGAAATGTTTTTTAGAGATCTTCTATTTCTAGGCTCTAACTTAACATGATTCGTCTCCATCCTTCGAAATTAACGAAAATGTAGAAAATTATACCTGCTCTCACTGTAGTATTTTCTTTTTCCTACCAGTATCAGCGCAATGTTTCTTGAATGGAAATTCTTCAGGCTTTCATTTAAGTGAGTGTAAGGCTAGTCTAGAAGATGGATAGCTCAGTCCCTTGTCATCTGTTGAAAGCTTGCCACTTCTGCTACATCTGGACATAGCTATCCCAGGCAAATACAGTGTAGAGTGTCTTGGGGGTTCTATCACTTCTTTCCACCCCCTCTCTGTCATTCTGGGAGCCTTGTTTTTGTTTCTTTCTTGCAGGGCCCCATTTTCTGTCGTACCAATTTCTCCTAAGAGCTGCTCCCCCACACCTCCCCATAGCTCTTTATATTTTAGTTTGTGACTAGGATAAGCCAAAGGCCTTTCAGAAACACTAAAAGGAATCTCTGATTTGGGGTCAGTATGGAAAATATTGGACAGCGAGTGCTTCCTAGCATATTTGAGGGACACTGCTGACATTTCATGAGACCAGGTATTGGTAGAGGCACATATTGCATTCCTGTGGGTTTGTTTCCCTTCCTTTTCGTTTCTTTTCTTCCTTCCTTTTTTTTACTTTTTCTTTTTTTTTTTTCAAATGGCCACACCCCTGGCATATGGAAGTTCCTAGGGATTGAATCCAAACCACAGTTGCAATTTACGCCCAGCGGCAGCAGCAGATCCTTTTTTAACCCACTGTACTGGGCCTGGGAGGGAACTGGAGTCACTGCAGTCAATTCTTAACCCACTGCGCCACATGCGAACTCCCTTCCTCCGTTTCTTGCAGCTTCTCTATTTGCCAACATAGTGTATTAACGCAGCGGGATTTGTATTCAGGGCTTGGAGACCAGGCAAAGCAGCTTGCTCCAGTGTCCACAGCATCTTCACTGCTTAATGTCCTGTGCAAACTGGGTTTCCCTACCAGGGCCTCCCTCCAGGGGAGATCCTATTCTGACTCCAGTCAGCGTCTCTAAATGGAAACCCAGGAACAAAAGCCTCAGAGCCACACGTTTGCTGACAAAGTAAAACAGTGAGAAACAACTCTTACAGGCAGGACTATTTCTTATTGTTTCATAAGTATTTTCCCACCTTCTTTTATCTCTTTCTCTAAATAAGAACTAAAATGGGTGCTTAAGATGCCCCCGGAAAGAAGGCATGCTGACCCTGCTTATTTAGCTTGGGAGGGAAAATCACGATGTGACAGGTCTGTTCTGTGTATTCATAAGCCTTTAGCAGAACCACACTGGCTCTGGCTTGGGCATTCCTTGCTTCTGACATCCTTGTGGTTGTTAATTTAGGAGACTATTACAGATTACAAAAGAACACTCTCCTTGTCTTCTATCATAGCCTCAGCCATCTTTCTTCTGGAGGCCAGTAATTTTTTAAAAACCATTGTTAAATATTGTAGCAAAGGAAATTTTAACAGTGTCTGTGATTTGCCTAATGGATAATTTGACTCTCTGCAGTCCAGGTAAATGACAGTTATGTGAGATCTGGTCTGTGTTGCTTTGAAAATACCTTCTTCAGAAGGAAGCCAAGCCAAATGTTCAACTTTTTCAGACTCTAGGGGGAAACATCACTTTGTTTCTAACTGAAATGTAACTTATTCACCATCCATGTGTGTTTTGGGGGGCTACAGGGGAATGAGGGCAGAGGGTGTATTTGGCCCAGACCATGTGGCCTTCTGCCCTTTGTGTGTCTGTGGTAGTAGAAATTTTCACAGCTACAAAAATCTATGGCCAAACAGCTAAAAACTCTCTAGCCTATTTAAGAAAAATAATTTTATACAAAGTATTTCAAAACTTGAATGTATATGAAGCTCCCAAGACCATTTTATTTCTATGTTGCAAATGAGCAGCAAAATCTCTAAAGGAGAAACTAACTGCTGGAATAGATCAAATCAGAAAATTGCCTCTGAAAGCAGTCTTCCTGAAACGGGGTGCATTTTCCAGGATTGACAGCTCTCCTCAGGAGGAGATTTCGGCATAGAAATCCTTTTATTACTTTGTTTTGAATTTTTCTGAGGTGGCACTGCAAATATTTTGAGCTTCTCCTTGTTCACATCAGGGTTTTATTCATCTTCTTCTGGGTTAACCTGAGACATTGCTGCATTTGGGCTGTGCTGTGCATTACCCAGACTGAACCAACAACCGCTGGATTTGGAGAGAATCCTGGGCTTGCGTGTTTCCATGTGGCAGCCAGATTGCCAGCGCCCTTGATGATTCATTTGCACCGGTTTGCAAGCTCCAAGGAGAGAAGTGCCCTGGTGAAGACAGAGCTGGGAGCTGTTTCTTTAACCCTAGCTTTGTCAAAGCTCCACTGTAGTCCTAGAAAGGCCATTAGAGTTTCTCAGCAGTCTCTTGGTCAGCAAAATAGGAATCACCCTAATATTATGTATGGTACTTAATTTTGTTTTCTTTTATGAGTGCTTTGAAGATGAGAAGTGTTGCGTTTATTCTGCTTAGCAATTTAAATTAATGGGGTCAGAAAGGTGGCACATCCTGTGTTTGGTGACACTTCCTTCATTTTCTTGCTCTGCCTATTCCTTTGATTATGTGTTCAGGTTCATTCCACCTTTTCATTGCTATTTCCAGTTGAATACACTTTTGGTACTTTACCTCAAAATTTTTATAACTGAATAAACAAGATGGATTTTAAGAAGCTTGTTCCAGTCATTTTCCACTAGACAGATTCTTATTTTAATCACTTGGGAAAGCTGGTGGCATGTTTAATAATTCTAGGAGTTCCCTGGTGGCTCAATGAGTTAGGGATCCAGTGTTGACAGGTTCAATCCCTGAAATTTCCACATGCCACAGATGCAGCCAAAAATAATAATTTGGACCAACTACTAGAAATCAAGTAATAAAGCTTAATAAGTAAACAATTTTGAAAATCCAAGAATCAAAATAGCAAACCAAGCTTTTTAGATATTATTCAGAAGAGTCAATAAAATTCAGCTGACTCCTGGGATGGTTCATCTTTTATTAAAGATTGAGATAATGATATGTCCATGAAATAAGTTAAAAGTGCTTACTTTTATTCCCAAAGGTCACAAATTCTGCTTCAGACATAATTACATATTGTTTATATTGAAACATACATATGCTATATTTAGTTCAATATGTTTATCTTGAATGTGAAAAATGTATGGAATATGTGAAATAAAAATTGTGTATTTTATCTTCATATATTTTATGATGCTCATAAGAGCCAAAATAAGGAATTTTAGAATAAAATGCACTAGAAGAAAATATGAAAATAATTATCGTGAGTGACCTCAAAGCTAAGTATAACAGATTATCCAAAATAGAATTCAAAGGTGGGGTAGGGGAGTTCCCGTTGTGGCTCAGTGGTTAACGAATCCAACTAGGAACCATGAGGTTGCGGGTTCGATCCCTGGCCTTGCTCAGTGGGTTAAGGATCCGGTGTTGCCATGAGCTGTGGTGAAGGTTGCAGACACGGCTCGGATCCCGCATTGCTGTGGCTGTGGCGAAGGCCGCCAGCTACAGCTCCTGTTAGACCCCTAGCCTGGGAACCTCCATATGCCACATGTGCAGCCCTAGATAAGGCAAAAAGACAAAAAAAAAAAAAAA
>PVHT020000077.1:32420853-32459560 GCA_004024745.2 Catagonus wagneri
AAAAAAAAAAAAAAAAAAAGGTGGGGTAGGAGAGTTTAATTTATGTTAATTTTTTGGTCTGAGTCCTGCAATGTTCTTAGAGTGTTGGCTGATAACATACTCATTTTTGACTGACTTAAAGACCTCTGCTATAATATTTTCTCCTTCCTTTTTTTCAATATATTTTATCTATTAAAATTTAGAGCCTATGTGTTCTTTCAGGTATTGTAAGTGAATATCCCACTGTGATGGTTAATATTCTGTTTCACCTTGGCTAGGCTATGGTGCCTTGATGTTTCATCTAACATCAGTCTAGATGTTGCTATGAAGGTACTTTTTTGATGTGATTAATATTTAAATCAGTAGACTTTAAGTAAAGCAGACAATCTTTCCTTTTTTATTTTTTAATTTTTTCCATTTTTTAACGTTTTATTGAACTAGAGTTGATTTACAATGTTGTGATGATTTCCGCTGAATCCAAATGATTCAGTTATACATATACACATATCCTTTCTTTTTTGGATTCTTTTCCCATAGAGGTTATCATAATCTTCCCTAATATGGTAATCCTCACCCAATCAGTTGAAGGCCTTAAGAGAAAAAGATGGATGTCCCCTAGGAAAGAAGGATGTCTTCAGACTGTCCTTGAATTCATGACTGACACGTCAGTTCTCCCCGGGACCCATAGTGTGCCAGCTTGATCTGCAGATTTCAGACTTGCCAGCCTACGTGCTGGCATAGCCAAGTTCTTAAAATAAATCCCTCTCAGTATATGTATAGCCTATCGAGTTTGTTTTTTCTGGAGAACCCTGACTAATGCACCCATATTTTTATCCTTATTATTTTAGTTTGCATTTATGTCTTGGCCTTTACTTCATGAATTCCTCTACACACCTTCTTGGGTGACGCTGACTGAATCCATCACTAGTCAAGGAATGTAGACACAGGAGAATGAGGGAAGAGCAAAACAAAGAGTTGAGGAAATGAAGTGGAACTGTGCTCATGCCCTGGATGTGTTTATACAAGGGCATTCCATGCATTGCCATCCAAAAAGGAAAGGAAAAATTGAATTTGACATGCTCTGGCAGTGAGGTCTGTGCAATTAAGAACAAAATTGAATTGAATGCTGAGAACAAAAAAAACTACTGACACTCTCAGAATCATTTTTTTTCAGTTTTGTTACTCATAGGCTTTATTAAAATTACAATATGATCCTGAATCACAAACCTTATCAATTTCCTTATCAGACAAAACCAAATGAAAATTGGGACCACTTTGCAAGAAGATTTTTACACCAGCAGTCTTCCTCAGCTGGCAGTATAACTCTGTCAGCTTAACATGGGCCAATACCTGTTTTACTGACAATGTTTCTCTCTGGGTAACTGATGCAAAAAGTGCCACACTGAGAAGTATGGAAGTATCAGAATGCCAGAAGTTCACTGCTGACCTTGGGGAAAAATTGTCCAGAGAAACTGTTCCTATTGCATAAACATTCATTTGAGGTTATTCTGGATAGCCACACTGAGAGACTTAATTTTACAGAAAGCCACACAGGACCAGGGTTGAACTGGAGGCTGAAGATCAAAGACCTAAAAATTTATAGCTGTTACAGACCCCAGAGCAGCCCAGAGCATACTGAATGAGCATTGTGTTTTGACATTGCAAAAAGTTCCTCCATTTCCAAGTTGATTTGTACTTCATGCAGCAGGTCAACCATGGCATGAGGTACAGGTCAGCCATGTCATCCAAATTGAGTAGCCAAGCTTGCCTAAGCGAACACCTTTATATCCATACACACATTTGTGCAACCGTTAACAATAAACCCAACTCTTCAGAGTTCCCATTGTGGCTCAGTGGTAACAAACCCAACTAGTATCCATGAGAATGTTTGTTTAATCCATGGTCTTGCTCAGCGGGTTAAGGATCTGGCATTGCCATGGGCTGCAGTGTAGGTCAAAGATGCGGCTTGGATTCCATGTTGCTGTGGCTGTGGTGTGGGCCGACAGCTGCAGCTCCAATTCGACCCCTAACCTAGGAACTTCCTTATGCCATGGGTGCAGTGCTAAAAAGACCAAAAACAAAAAATTAAAATAATAATAATAATAATAAATAATAATAATAATAATAACAAACCCAACTCTGCTTCTTGACATAAAAAGAGTCTTGCATTTAGCTTAGACTTTAGGTAGAATTCTGGAGAAAAGTCAGTGATCCTGCTCCTAACTGTCCTTAATGCTCATCTTGAAAACATTTTGAATACGTAGAAAAGCATCTTTAATGCATTGCCATATGTGAGTCTCCAGGACTTGGCCCTTTGGACAATCCAGAGTGAAAACATAATAAGGCCTACATCATCCTAACATGAGGAGAGAGCACCTAGCATATCTGAGTATTTGTTACAAACCAGACACTTTTTTTTTTTTTGTCTTTTTGCCTTTATGCAGAGCCGCACCCGCGGCATATGGAGGTTCCCAGGCTAGGGGTCTAACAGGAGCTGTAGCCGCTGGCCTTCGCCACAGCCACAGCAATGCGGGATCCGAGCCGCGTCTGCAATCTACACCACAGCTCACGGCAATGCCGGATCCTTAACCCACTGAGCAAGGCCAGGGATCGAACCTGCAACCTCATGGTTCTTAGTCAGATTCGTTAACCACTGACCCACGAAGGGAACTCCCAAACCAGACACTTTTATATTATCTGTTTATTCTCACAACTTTTTGTTGGGTTCATGTTATTTGCATTCTATGGATGACCAACTTGAAGCTCAAAGAGTTTTAGTAATTTACCGACCCCACCCGGTATGCAACTTAACAGAGTCAAGACGCCTCACTTTTCCATAAATTCAAAAAAAAAAAGATGAAATAAATATAGGAGTTCTCATTATAGCTTAGTGTTAATGAACCCAAATAGTATTCATGAAGATGCATGTTCCCCGGCCCTGCTCAGTGGGTTAAGTATCTGGCACTGCCAGAAGCTGCAGTGTAGTTCACAGATATGACTTCGACTTTGCATTAATGTGGCTGTGGTGTAGACCAATAGCTACATTTCCAATTTGACTCCTAGCCTGGGAAGTTCCATATGCCATGGCTGGGGCCCTAAAAAGCAAACGTATATATTTATAAACAAACACATATATATCCTTCTAGATTTATTGATAAATTATTTATATATTACATTATGGCTCACAATAGACAAAACATATTGCTTTCAATGGAATATTTTTTCTTCCAGGAAAAATTGAATATATTCTTACATATTGTGAATAAAATTGAAATGAGTATGACAGTTTTCGGTTTGGATAAATAGAACATGTTTTAAAAAGAGTGCACATTTGTTCCAAATGTTTTCTGAGAACTGTTGTACTGTTAACTGATGCACATGATGACAGGAGCACCATTTGGAGGAAATGATTTATTAGTACACTGTAGTCATATGTATGTATGAACATTTCATCCATTAGACTTTGACCCACTGTCAGCAGCATGAGAGTGCTGAGCTGTTTCTCCAGAAATGGAGAAATGGTTGCCTTGAATCAAATAAATTTTCACTTAGTACTTTTGTGATCAATAGAAAATAGTTCAGATATTCTTGGATTGGATTAATTTTCTCCATTCAACACTACAAGTCACTAAGAGGATTGCCAATTGTCTCATATCATCAACAATACTTATAACAATAATAATTATGATGATAATAGCAATTGTTACTTAGCAAGGGTAATATAGCTGGTTAAATAGAAGAAAGGGGATTCTAACTCTGTCATGACAGAAACTAGGTTCTTTTTTAAATTTTTTTTATTTTTTTAACTTTTAATATTATTTTATTTTATTTTATTGCTTTTCAGGGTTGCACCTCTGGCATATAGACGTTCCCAAGCTAAGGGTCAAATCAGATCTACAGCTGCTGGTCTCTACCACAGCCACAGCAATGCTGGATCCTTAAACCACTGAACAAGGCCAGGGATTTAGCCCACATCCTCATGGATACTAGTTGGGTTCATTACCGCTGAGCCATGACAGAAACTTCCAGAACCTAGTTACTTTGACTGCCAGTATACTATTTATACTACTTTTAAAATCATACTATTTACATTGAATATGGAAACTGCAGAATTAGAAACCATGCTTATTTCATAATAGTTAATTCTGAAATGATATGTATATCAGTTAAGTGAGGGTGCCAATGTAATTTACCACATTCCATCTATTAAAATAAGATGCACCGGTCTTTCAGCTGTAAATATCTCTGAAATTTGGATGCATCTTAACTTTGTATCCTAGTTTAATTGACAATGTTTTTTTTCTTTTTAGAGATACATAAAATAGTGGTGCGAATTACAGCTTATGGCATTTTAAATTTCATTAAATATAGTACATTATCACCCAGTTATATTTATTTCACAGACCATAAGACTAATATGTTCAACATATTTTATTACTCAAAATTTTTATGATAGATATGATAGTGTATATTCTCAGGAATATTAATATATAATAACAATAATTGTCATATCTATCTATATCTATATAAATATAGATATCATCTCATAAAAATACCTTGTGGTTTAAACAATGCTAAAATTATTATTATCATGCCTATTTCACAAATTAGGAAACTGAGACTTAGAGAGGCTAAGTGATGGCCCAAGGTTTTGTTTGTTTGTTTTTTTGTTTGTTTGCTTTTTGGGCTGTGCCCTCAGCATATGGAAGTTTCCAAGCTAGGGGTCAAATCAGAGCCACAGCTGTTAGACTACGCTACAGCCACAGCCAATGCCAGAGAGATCTCAGCCACGTCTGCAACCTACACCACAACTCAGAGCTCACGGCAACACCAGATCCTTTAACCCACTGAGCAGAGCCAGATATTGAACCCACATCCTCATAGATACTAGTCAGGTTCATGGTAAGGAACCACAATGGGAACTCCCCTGAGGTTTTACCATTAGTAATTGTTGTGCTGGGGGGGATCAAAACCAGTTTTTGATGCCAAGCTCAGAGGTGTCTTTGTATATTTATAAGCCAGTAGATTATTTTGACCTTACAAATTAATAAAAAATTTTCAAAGGAATTGACAGGGTCTATATATTAAGCTCAGAACTCCACCATGCACTGTCACACTCTCTAAGAGAAGTACAATGGCCTTGGCCCAGTTAGAAGTTATGCTGGTAGTTGTTACCAGGAAGCAAGGAGATTTATAATTTTTAAAATACAAACCAAAAGAAAAGAACCTGAGTAAAGCAAGTATTTTAAAAGTCTCCTTATCATTTCTCAAGATCGCTGATATTGGTCACTAGTTAATAGTACTGATGATCTTCCTAAATTTGGTAACTCGACCTGGGTGCTTTAAGTAGAAAATTAGAAAAAGAAGTTGTGGAAGCTGATTGAGAGAAACCTGGATTCTTACCTTGAGTTTGTGGCCAACTCAGTTTTGAATGTAGTCAAAAATAAGCTTCTTAATTTGTATTTATAAACACAGAAGAAATTATATTTGCCTGCTTTCTCCTACCTGAAACATTATTGAGGTAGGTAGTGAGATGACATATACCAAAGACTTTTAGTTACTCAGGATGTCACAAAACAAATTGATTCCCCATTCTGTACACCTTTACTGGAAAGCACCTAGTAATATTTTCCAAAGGCCATTTAATGTAAATCTAACATTACTCCTTACTTGCTCCAGGAAATACACACCCTAGATTGTCTGTGGTATTATTGCACCAATTTTTTTTCCCCTTGTGGGTGATCATTTCCCATCCACTAAAGCTTGCCTCTTTATTTTCTCAAAACTAAGCTCTGCCAAATAGTTTTGAAAGACCTGATATTGAGTTTGAGGCTTGTTACGGCTTGAACGCTAATTCTCAATGAAATTCTTGAAGTCTAACAACAATACACACGCAAAAAAATATTCAAGCTTATATCAGTATAAAGGTGGAGACCAAGCCCAGGTCACTATTCTGGCACATATACATACAGTTATACAGGAAATAGAATCAATAACACAAATAGTTACATTTGATTTCTTGTCTTAATGAAGCCATTCTTACATACGACAAATGGTAAAGTGTTGTGGAAATGGATGAAGTGACTTGAAACTTCAGGCTAAATGTTTGTGTCATATATTTCAACCCATGGCATGATCCAAAACATGCCAAATGAAATTTTAGGCAGGTGTAATCTAAGTATCAGAGATAAATTTTAATCTCTTCAGTAAAATATAAAAGATACAGATATTCAATACAATAAAAACCAAAAATCTTGGATTTAGAAATTTGACAATGTAATACTCTTTTTTGAGTGCCCACTCTACGTAGCAGGAGAGCACTTTACAGTCCTTCTGTGTCCCAATGGTCTGCTGTATAGATAAGGAAGCCAGAGATCAGGATGACCATACGGCTAAAAAGCCAAAACTGACAAGTCAGTATTCAAGTTCAGGACTCTGAACACACATTCCCATCTCGAGTCACACCATTCTACCCCTGCTTGAACACACTCTTTTTTGACATGAGAGATGACTCCATTTTTTTCTTTTAAATACAGATCGCCTATAAAAACACAACACCCTGTATAGCCATCCAACATTCATTTCCTCTTCTTATGTCACTATGCCTGAAGGAAAAATTGGGTCAGGCAGCCTAGCTTATCTCACTGGAGAAAGGTAAGTTCCCCTGGGCAGGGGTTATCATCCATTTGGTTCTCTACATACCCAGAAGAGAGCTAGGCGCTTAGGAGGTGCTCACCTTAGTTGCTTTGTGTCTTTTATTGCCTTTGCCTTCACCTCAGAAAAAGATCTTTTGAGGACACAGGTATTTCTAAGACACCCATAGGTCTGGTATATTTCCCCAAATACTATTATGGGAACAGTCAACAGAGTATCATTCTGAACAGTTTTCCATTTGCATAGAAACAAAGAAAGGTTATTGTTACTTTTAAGCATTATTTTTCCCCTAAAAACTACAAACAACTTAATTCAGTACCTTATTTCTGAGAAAATGCCTGTGGAAGAGAAAACAGGTGGTCCTGTTTTTCTCTACTTAAAAAATTAGGAAATGTTATGAAATTGAAGTTTTACATGAGTTAATCACCACATTAAAATTGTACCCCAACAACATTTTAAATCAACTATACTATAAATAAATAAATAAATAAATAAATAAATAAATAAATAAAATTTAAAAAAATCAACGTATCTACAAAAAAAAGAAAAAAGTTGTAGCCCATATTTTTTTTTGCTAAATCCATGGCTTGAAAAAGTTCCTAAGCCAGGGATCAACCCCTCCAGTGACAATGCCAAATCCTTAACCACTAGGCCACCAAGGGACTCCTGTACTTCAGATTATGCTTATTCTTAATCCTCTTTCCAATAATCTTTCTATGACTGTATTTATATGTCTATAAATAGTCCATATCTCATATAAGCTGTGTGTGTGTGTGTGTGTGTGTGTGTGTGTGTGTGTGTGTGTGTGTGTATATATGTATATATATAGTGAGTTAGATAAAAACCTCTAGAAGAAAATTTGGGAGTGTCATAGTTGTGATTCACACAAAGCAATTCTATACATAAACTCATTTTGCTGAAGGAAAAGCATCCCATGACAGACTCATATACCTCATTCAATTTTACTCCTTCACTAAATAAATATTTATTAGCTGACTGTTACTAAAAGTATCAGTTTTGAATCCTTTACTAGCATTGACTGGTTTTTACCCAGTCTGGAGATTTTTTTAAAAAATTCTTAGATACATCCTCAATGTTCTTAAAAGAGTGAAATCGTTGTTTTAGTACAAGACTTATGTATAAGCAAAGCAACTTAATATAAAATGCAAACTGTAACATATATTGTTGTCAATAATATTTCCATGACCCATCTCTTCAGCGAATTAGACTTTTTGCTGTTCCCAAATGAACTTCTAATTGTTCTGGCTGGTACTATTAAGCAATCACACTTTTGAATAGAGCCTTGGTGTTCAGACAAGACACCCTTCAGTTTCAAGTTTTCCTAATTCCTTTAACTCGGTCTGTCTTAATTTAGCCCTTTTGCCATATGACCACGGAGTTAATCAGACCAGATCTCATTAATAAGACTCTTATTTCATTTTACTTATTTCCTGCATAATTAATTGACTTTTATTTTGGCTGTACCAAGGCTTATAGAACTTCCCAAGCCAGGGACCAAGCCCTTGCCATGGCAGTGACTTGAGCCACAGCGGTGACAATGCCAGCTCTTTAAACTTGCTAGGCCACCAGGGAACTCCATTTGGCTTTATTTTTTGTACCATTTTATTTTTTTTCCTTTTTCTTTTTGTGGTTGTGATTGCAGCATATGGAAATTCCCAGGCTAGGAGTTGAATACGAGGCCTGCACCACAGACCCGGCAACACTGGATCTGAGCCGCATCTGTGACCTGCACTACAACTTGTGGAAATGCTGGGCATTTAACCCAATGACTGAGCTTGGCCAGGGGTTGAACCAGCATCCTCACGGAAACTATGTCAGGTTCTGAACCCGCTGAGCCACAATGGGAACACTAGTACCATTTTAGATTTACAGAAAAATAGAGCAGATAGTACAAAGAGTCACATATATCAACCCCAGGCGCAGAGCTTTCACTGTTTTTAACATCATGCATTAGAGTGGGTACATTTGTTAATGAAACAATATTGACACGTAATTATTAACTAAAATCTTACTCTTCCTTTTTATTATTCCAACAAATTTTATCTGTTATGTCCATTTATTGAACTGATTTTTGCAGCCCTATTTATTGTGTACCAGCCATTACAGTACATGCTGAGAAAAAAAGAGATAAAAACAGCTTTCTGCTCCTTAGCTTGCACCAGGAGAAATACGTATTATATAAATAAAAGGAGAAGAGAAATACATATTATATAAATAAAAGTATCGCTAACATTTATTAAGAGCCAAGCCAGTTCCAAGAAGTGTATGTTAACTCACTTAATATTCATATAACCCTACTTCATAGGTGCTTTTGTTATCCTGATTTTTTGATTACGAAAATTGAGACACAGAAAGGTTAAGCAACTTGCCTGAGGTCACACAGCTAGGAAGGGCCTGAACCATAATTTGAACCCAAACCTATGGAACGTACACTGCCAGTCATTCCTCATTGCTTCCTTGTGGAGTAATAAGTCCTACAGATGAGAAATACCATCACCTTTTTTTTTTGTCTTTTTGGGGCCACATCCATGGCATATTGAGCTTGCCAGGTTAGGGATCCAGTCGGAGCTGCAGCTGCTGACCTACGCCAGAGCCACAGCAACGTGGGATCCGAGCCATGTCTGTGACCTACATCACAACTCAAGGCAACGCCGGATCCTTAACCCACTGAGCAAGGCCAGGGATCGGACCTTCAACCTCATGGTTCCCAGTCAGATTCGTTTCCGCTGTGCCACAAAGGGAACTCCGAGAAATACCATCACGTTTGAGAATGTAAATCACAGTCATGGTGCTTTCTATTTAATTCATATTTTACAATGATTTTATTTATATCAATATGGTAAGAAATTACTATTACAGTGCAGCACTTAGACCCTCAAAAACATCTAAATGCACAGTAGTGTTTTGGCAAACCGGGTATTTGAAATGGTTTTTATTTCCATTTTTGGTCTTGCTTGAGGCCCTCAGAGATTTCAATTGTTTGATTGCCACTTTCAACCTCCACCTACAGAGGCCAGTATTCAGAAAACAGCCAACCCTGAATATATACTCATGACTTATGATGCAGTGAGGCATTCAGAAACTCAAACGAAGTATGGAGCTAACCATTTCCAACAATCACACTGCATTTAAGCACATGTAAGGGAGGATGCCTAAAACCACACCTGCTACTTGCAGTCAATTTCCATATGTATATACATAGAAAATGTTCCTCTATTCAGTGTGGAACTGAAATAGTCCT
The DNA here is from genome assembly GCA_004024745.2 of Catagonus wagneri. NCBI lineage: Eukaryota > Metazoa > Chordata > Mammalia > Artiodactyla > Tayassuidae > Catagonus > Catagonus wagneri. The sequence continues at coordinate 32,430,749 of PVHT020000077.1, forward strand.
TTCATTAGATGTTACCTAATGTTACCCACAAAGAATCATTTTTTTATCAAAGTAACTACGTAAAGATAAGTACAATTGAATGATTTTATCTACATTTCCAAAGATGATAAAAGTTCTTCTGTGTTGTGTAAGATTTCGTGTTATTCTACTGACTAGTTTCCCCACGGGAAGTGATAGAAGCATTTAAGCCATTAAAACCCTGACTAGACAAAACAACTTAAACCACATTGTAGGAAATAAATAAGATGTTTTAAACGTTCATATCTCAACTCCCCAAAGAGCAAAGCTAAGAGAATCACTTGGAAGAAAACAATGGAACAGTTTTCAACCTGACCAATTCTGGAATAAGCTGTGATATATTCTTAGATATATCAGCCCACAAAATTACTTTCCCATGTTGGTTAAGTTAATTTGCATATTGATTTTCTCATCACAATGATAGATAACTCAAAAGAAAACTTGTAAGTATATGAAAATTGGGTGCCTATCACAGTTGCACTGCTATATCAGTGATAGGTCTCCTTACCAGACTTCTTAGAGTAAATCTTTAAAACAAATTTACCACTTTCCTTCCTCATTCTTTACAGATGCTCATTATTACTGAGCAATTTCAGATTTTTTTTAACTCTGAATAAGTATTTTATCAATTACTTAGTTGGTGCCAAATACCAAGTAGATACTTTCTCTTTAATCTCATGGTGGGGGCAGCAGAGAAGAAAAACTTATAAAGAAGGAAGCTGATGTTTAAAAAACTAAAATACCTTACCCCACAAAAATACAAACAAGATTTGAACTCAAATCTGCTAACATTCCTTCCTCTCCTAACATTTCTGCTCTCCCTCAGGTGCCTCAATTAATTTAATATTAATTGATCTGGAACAGGAAAAGGATCAAAATTTCAGGAAAAAACAACAAAGAAAAGAATTTCGGTAGAAATCAAGGAACTCCACCTAGAAACACCTTCGACCCGGGATCACTCCTTAGTTGCAGACCAGCAGCCTCTAGGCTCCCTCTTCCTTTGCTTTGCTCTCATTTTCACTTGCACTGCCCCTGGGGGTTCCTCTCTCTCTGGCCAGGGGTGTAGGAAGGGAACCATATGGCTGACCCCCAGCTCAGGTCCAGGTAGAGATGGCTGTCTTTGAAGGCAATCACAAAGCCCTTTTCATCTGAAAGTACCATTGTTAATTACTGTGGGAAAAGTGAAACAAAATTTGAACATTGGCAAGTTACAAAGTTTATAAACTTCTGACAGGAGTGGCTCTTGGCTTCTCCAGACTCACTTGAAATGGAAATTGGTTTTGCTCAAGGTGATGTTCCCTATCCTTCCCCTGCCTTCCGGAAGGTCACACGTTTTCTCTGCGGAATGAATCAGGACTGAATGTGTCATTAAGGCAAATCCATAGGCACCTTCTAGTTCCAGATAGACAATTTTGATCTTTAAAAACTTCAAGGGAATTATATCTGGAAGGCTTATTCTCTGCCCACTAATGACCCTCTGAAGATACTTTCTCACAATTCAATATATGGGGGGAAAGTTCAACAACAAAGTGTAGAAAGAAACTTCGTTTCTACCTCATAGACAACAAACAGTCCTCACAGGCAGAGAAATGAATTTTCCTTGTATTCATTTAAAAAGATCTCCAATTCTACCCTGGAAGGCTGACTCTTTTTGAGCTAACAGGTTCATTTCTGAACACAAACAGGAGAAAAAAAATACAAGAACTCCAAAATAAATTATGAAACATTTTTGCCTAAAACTATAAAGTCAAGTTTAGTTGGTTTATGTTTGCAAATTATGACTAGTTTAACTAGAAGAAAATTCAAGACCACATTGTTTTATCTATCATTATCCTTATAAAAGGTCAACCACAGATTATATCCTGACTTTACCGGTAGTGATTTTTGGCCACTTCATGGCACGATATCCAGCACATCTATGAGAATGAGCTCTATGAGCAATAAATAACTACAATTCTTTTCTATGGCTTAGCCCTCAGAGGACTCCCACATTGTTCATTTAATTATACAGTTGCTCTTCATTGTGTATCAAGTTTCAAAATCCTCTAGTATGTAATAAAAGGAAATGCTAGGAAGAGGGTTGAAAAGTATACCAGAATATGTGGCAGTACAAAACTGTTCAATGTATCCCTTAAAAGTTGAAGTAAATAATACTTGAAACAACAAACTTGGAGGTTGGGGCTCCCTGGTGGCCTAGCAGTTAAGGATTCAGCCTTGTCACTGCCATGGTTTGGGTTCAGTCCCTGGCCCAGGAACTTCTACATGCCACAAGCATGGCCCCTATCCCACTCCCAAAATAGACATGGAGGTCATATTTCAGTTTTTTTTTTTTCTTTTTCGGCTGGAGCATATGGAAATTTCTGGGCTGGGGGTAGAACCCTTGCCTCTGCAGCTACCTATGCCGCTGTAGTTGGATTCTTAACCCACTGCACCATGGCGAGAATTCCTATAGACGTCATTCTTAAAGTATAAGCTAGTTCTCAATTTTGTCTACTATAAAAATAGGTTAGACCACATGATCAATAATGTCCTACCTGCTATGATTCTTTGATTTGGTGGTGCTTTGATTCAGTTCTTTGATTTGAGCCTGGATGTGAATAAAAAAAGAAACTGCTGCTTTGCTAGATCAGATTTAATGTCTGTTCAAACATAGTGTTGAAGCAGTCATAATATTTTGGCTTTGAAAGGAAAAATATTCAATAACTAAGTTTATCCAAGTTGGTTCTCTTGATTCTTTGCACTTTTCTCCTTTTGGTCATGTGATCATAGACTCTAGGGCAAAGGTTTACTACCAGTTATGTCATGAAAATATCTATTAGAGTTTCATTAAATTATCTATTAATTCCTTTCCAGTCTAGATATTGTTCTCATATTTTAAGTTCTGCTTCAGATTAAGCTTACTAATAGTTCACTAAGAATTTTTATTTTGCTGATGGCGTTAGTAATACAACATAATGTGAGCAAAGATAACTAAAAAAAATTAATGTCACTACAACTCATCACACAGACAAAATAAATCCAAAGATTAGTAATGTCAATATGTTGTGTATAAATTATTTATGTTAGAGAGATTTCTTTTTTCAAATGAATGGTCACCATTAGAATAGTCAATTTAAAAACAAGGCCAAATAACACTGAAAAGGGAATAATAATCATTTTGACCTTGTCCTCCATTCAGTTCATCATACATATTTGATTTTAACTCTAGGGAAAGCAAATAATCATGTATAGTTCATTAGCCTGTGCATTGAGCTTGTTGCTTTCATACAGTTTTGTTTTTGTTTTTTTTTTTCATTATATGCAATTAGCCTCTCTCAATTCTGATGAAAAATATTAATCGTTATCTTTAGAGAGATCAATGCTAACTTTTTTTGGCTGTGCTCCTGGCACGCAGAAGTTCTTGAGCCAGGGATCAAACCCCACCCCCCACAGCAGTGACTCAAGCCACAGCAGCGACGACTCAGGATCTTTAACCTGCTGTACCACTAGGAAACTCCCAATGCTGATATTTTTGATCTCTTTAAACCATTTTATTGCCATAAATATGGTTGATTTTGATAGAAGTAAAAAAAAAGAGGAAGAAGGAATGAAAAATAAATCAGGAAGGTTAAGTCTTAAGTGCTTGAGTTTGCAGAGTCACAGAAAGTAGAGACAAAGTGCCTCCAAGTTCTGGGTTCAGCAGACTGTGGCCATGACGAGGAAGGCCATGGTAAGGCACAAAGGCAGTGGATGACAGTAACTGATTAAGCCACTCTCTGTAAAGATCTATGGTCAACAATGTGCTCATCAGTGCTCGCATCATTGCATCAACACTGAGGCACTGATTAATTACGGTGACTCAGAGTTCTGCAGATCCCTTTCTCAAATTATACCTGCTCTCTAGTGCTAGCTACCAAAGTACGTTACCCTTCCTGAAAGTCATGCCTCTTTAAGACCTCTGCAATAAAATTAGAAGCCACCACCGAGATATATTCAAAAAGAATCACTTTTAGTTTTTTTCTTTTTATAGCATTTTTTACTACTCAATTACATTTGTAGTTGTACGAGATCATCACAAGCCAGTTTTATAGCATTTCCATCCCAAACCCCCAGCATGTCCCCCAACCCCCAACCTGTCTCATTTGGAAACCATAGGTTTTTCAAAGTCTGTGAGACAGTATCTGTTCTGCAAAGAAGTTCATTGCGTCCTTTTAGAGAAAAGAATCACTTTTAGATATGAAGTCAACCACTGTTATTTGTCCTTTCAGTCTTATGTGTAAGGTCAGTTTTCTCTTCTAGCAACTGATGCTACTGTTTTTTTCACATACCTGGAAAAAGTCCACTTCACAAAGAAAAAGGTTTAGTTATCTGTAAACCACTTGGTCTTAAATCTTACGATTCATTTTAAAATACTTTTACACATCTTTTAATTACTTCCTCTTGTAATGTCTTTATTTTGCTACCAATACACATTAATCCTAAAGGGCAGTTAGCCTGGACAAGTGTGCCCAGCATACAGATTTCTCATTCTTGTGTTATTCACTGCCATGCATTAGATCGAAAAGAGTTAACTCATGGTATCTAACAACAGCATATAGCCCTTCTCAAAATACTTAAATCTCAATTTGCAAACTGTTAAAGATTTAATGACTCTATACTTCTGGTCCAGTTCAGCGGCTTCCCCATGTTTCTGTGACCCAACGCCTCCTAACTGGACTTGAAGAGGAGTTGCTCTCCACCTCCCTTCTTAGCACTGAACCACAGTGACTTCTGCCACCTTCTCCTCTCTCTTTACTATTTGTTCTTCTGATTCTAAGTCTTGGCCTCCAGAGATCAAAAGGCTGAATGCTTGGGAGTATCTCTTTGTAGGTTTCCTTCCCCTTTTTTCTTTCTGTCAGCATGGTAATAACCATGTGCCATTTCAGAAACCTTCATTTTCTTACTTAAACGGTTGTTATTTTTCCCTACTGTGAAGGTGTGTATGGTAGACAGAGTCAATTTTATTGTTCATTGGTTCCAAGCGGCTGCTTCGATGTCAAGTCACTGAGGAATAGCTGCTCTGAAATGGGAGAGGCAGTACCTGAGAGTATAAGGTCAAAAACTGCTATTCTTATAAACTACCACAACACTTAAAATATAATGATTTTGGTGTATTCGGCCCTTCTGTCATTGAGATGAAAGTGATTTGAGAGTCCAGTCAAAATAGGGAGGTGGAAGCATTTATACAATGGACTACTTAGCAACAATTGAAGGCACTTATGAAAAAATCTAATAATAGAACATCTTTATGATATGTTAAGCAAAAAATAAAAGACAGATGAAGTATAATCTTAACTAGGTAAAGAAAAAGACTCATACCAAAAAAATGACAGGATATGAATCTATCATTGTCACCATCACAGTATGGTGGATAATTCATTTTTCTGCTTCTTTAGACATCTATGAATATTACCAGTCTCTCATAATGAGCATGTATTCCTTTGATGTGAGAAAAAAAAAAACTATTAAAGGAAAATAACCTATAAACAATAAGAATTAATTATGAAGAATTATCATCATCATCATCATATCTACCATATTTTAAATACCAGTCTAGAGTCATTTAACTTACCTGTATCATCATGAAATTTTTTTTTTCCTTTTTGGGCCATACCTGTGGCATATGGAAGTTCCAGGGCAGGGGTCGAATCAGAGCTGCAGCTGAGGCTGACGCCACAGCCACAGCAAAGCCAGATCCAAACAACATCTGCAACCTCCTCTGCACCTTGGGCAACACCAGATCCTTAACTCACTGAGTGAGGCCAGGGATCGAACTCACATCCTCATGGAGACAGCATAGGGTCAACCCACTGAGTCACAATAGGAACTCCCATCATGAATCTTTATAACGAATATTGCAAGTGATGCATCATTTCCATTTCATTGATGGTAAAATGGCAATACAGAGAGATTAAATAACTTTTTCAAGGCAACACAGGAAGAAACCAGAAAAACCAAGATTCAAACACAAGCATGTTCCTTTTCAAAGACTATTCTCTTCCTATTATATTATTGAAGGAAAGAATAATCCATGAAGTTTCCACCTCCATATGTTGAAAAAAATGCTAGGGAAGAAAAATGGGAGTCAGTCAGTTTAAAGATGAAAAAGATAGCATAGATATACAGTTTGAAACAGATCCCAAGTCTCCTGGGGCCAGCATGGCATATAATAAGTCCTGTAAGACTTACCTTAGGTAGACCATCATGATATATTATTAGAATTTTTTTTTGGCCAAGCCCCTGGCATGTGGAAGTTGCTGGGCCAGAGATCAAATATGCCCTGTAGCTTCGACCTGTGCCACAGTTTCAGTAACACCAAATCCTTAACCCACTCTGCCAAAAGAGAATTTCCTAGATTTTTTTCTTAAAGAGACAAAAATAAAACATTTTTAAAAAACTCATTATTCTGAATAAACTGATTTAGCATAGCATTATAGATAGATGTATTTATTTCAGAAAATATTTCCTCTGACATCTCCAGAGCCAGATCATTTCTGGAAAAGATCAATTAAAGAAAAATTATTTGTCAGGGCCTAGTGGAGAAACTTATTTGTCATTGATTTGTGATGTACTGAGTAAATTTCAGCTTCAAGCCATTATTCTTTCTAAAGTCGTCTGGTCTTTATCAGTGGTTGAAACTTACCAGATATAAGGTACACTTGTTTTACAAGTAAATGCATTTTTTCTACTGTGTTATTTTAATATTACTAAAGCAGTGTATTATAATATTTTTAAATAGTAATTTATGGGAGTTCCTGCTGTGGAGCAATGGGTTAAGAATCCAACTGCAGCAGTTCGGGTCATTGTGTAAGTACAGGTTTGATCCCAGGTCCCAGCACCGTGGGTTAAAGGATTTAGCATTGCCGCAGTTGTGGTGTAGCTTGCAGCTGTGGTTGATTTGATACTGGGTCAAGGATCTTCCATATGCTGTGGGTGAGGCCACAACACACACACACACAAAAATAGTAATTTATATTTCTTTGTATATTAGTTAGGATCTTTTGAGGTTTAAACTTGATGTTATCCAAAGCAATTGGAAGATAGTGGTTGAAAAAGAGACTTGCCAAAATTATTGAGTTTGTGCATGAACAAGAATGAAATAAAGATAGCACAAATTTTGATCTGTTTTCTTAATGCTGACCAGATTTTGTTTTATGAACTAGTGGGTAAAAAGCAGAAAAATTTGAGATTGATTTATTGAAGAAGCAATTGGTATTGTAGACCCAATCTCACCTCTAAGTATTTCATTTATAGTCTTCAAAATAAAAGATGTAGGAGTTCCTGTCATGGCTCAGTGGTAATGAACCCGACTAGTAACCATGGGGACTTGGGTTTGATCTCTGGCCTTGCTCAGTGGGTTAAGGATTTGGCATTGCCGTGAGCTGTGGTGTAGACTGTAGACACAGCACAGGGAAGTAGCTACAGCTCCGATTTGACCCCTAGCCTGGGAACCTCCATATGCCTGGGGTGCAGCCCTAAAAAGACAAAAAAAAAAAAAAAAAAAAAAAGAGAGAGAGAGAAATCTAGGACATCTCAAGCCAGAACTAAATCTGTGGCTTTTTCTGTTCTTGCCTCTGCGATTCCTACTCACAGTACTTGATCTTGTGGTAAAATAAGGCTGTAACCGGGGTTGCAATTTTGGTAATGTTCAAAAGATGAGTCAAGAAAGAGCACTATCATTAGCCCTTGTCATGTGAAGTTAAATACCTTGTCCTGCCATAGCTCAGGGGAAAGTCTGAGCATATCTGCATTCAGCGTTTTAAGCAGTTGGATTTTTAATAGTGTGTTGGTCTTTCCAGATTGTTAAGGGAAAAGAGATACTCTCAACAGACATAGGCCATGACTCTTTGCTGCAGGAATAAGCAAGAAAGGAAGCACAAGAAATCTCAAAATCCTTGTACTCCTGGAACAGCTCTAAAGACCCAGTATCCCATGCAGAGAATGCTGGGATCATGGTTTAACTTTCTGTATCTCCTTCCAAAGCTACTTAATCACATTTATGGTTCCAACCTATTGCTAACTCCTGATGGCATTCTTTGTGTTTCAGTACCACTCTCACTCTGTGAGAATTTTTGTGTCTTATATTCAGATTCAGCAGGAGAGAATGGATCTGATTAGAAAAGACTCACCAGGAAAGAAAGCCTCTAATTATTTTCTATCTTGTGTGAGCACAGCTACTAGAAGAAATCTCACATCAGATCGTCTCATAGACTGCTGGCCATCACACAGACAGGAGCTCTTGATTCAAATTCCAGTCTCTGCTTCAAGCTAGAGCTTGAGGGGTCACCTGGCCAAATGTGACAATCTCTACACTTTGCTCAAAAGAAGTTTGGTAATGACAGTTCTCAGACTATCATTGATACTTAAAACAAAAAAAAAGTTACCTTGATTATCTGTGACTTTTGTGGAGCGCAAAAATACTTGCATGTTTAAAGTTCTGCAGTAGAGAAAAGGCCATCTCTCACTACCGTTCAATGTGTGAACACATGTACACTGTATGAGCGTATAACGAGGTGCAGAGAGGTAGAGGAAGGGGCTTGAGCACACAAATGCCATGAGAAGGAAAACACAAAGTATTATTTCAATCCTACAAACTGCCATAACATTATTCATTTTTTCTATATACATTTAAATCCACTGATTTGCTGACTTGAGAATCAAGCTGTTTACATGCTAACAACCTTCTCCACGTGTGAAAATAAGGTGATTGGTAGCAGAGAAGAAAGCATATGGATACATCCTAAATATCAGTGATGAGCTGCTGTAATTATGGGAGAAGGGTGTCAGGTCACCTAAAGGAACACTGTGGTCCACCTGAGACAGCTCTGTCTGTGTCTATGGCGCTTGATAAAAGTGAACTGAATAAATGGAGCTAAGTGTTTCTCATTATTGAAGGCTTAAACGCCAGGCTATAGGTGGAACCTTCAGTAAGCTGTAGATTCTTCAGATCAAAGGGAATATTTAACCCCCTATGGCAATTTCTTCATAGATATTCTACTGTCTGACTTCTGTGCCCACCACAGTGCCAGCTACTTGTCAATATGCTTTTCTCTCCATTGAACCGGCATTGCCTTAGATGCTTAGTTTTCACTCCCCATGATTTAGAAACAAGATGTAACCTGATGAAGAAACATCTGTCCGATATGGTGACACATTTGGCTCCTTTTCCAAACCAGCTTTGAAGCACGTACCACAGCCCAGGTGCATCTGCAATGTCAGTCTAGGGAACATGAGAGGGAAGTAGGATTAAGAAGGAGGCCCTAGATTTTGAAGGTCAGAAAAGCCTTAAGATAAAGCCAAGTTTCCTGATCTACACTTTGTTGAAAACAGTAAATCCATTGAAAATCAGAGACATTTTTAAGGGAAAGGTTATGTATAGGGATTATCAGAAATTTGCTATCCATATTGAAAGACAGATCAAAATTACACCGTTCATTGTACATGACTCCTGCCCCACCGCAGCCCCAAATGCAAGTCATTGACTATGCAGGTACAAAACAAAGGATTTAAGCTAAATCTTTAAATTTCTATACTTTGTTTTCTTAGTATAAAATGTTTCTGTGAAATATTTTAACTAGATTTCAGAAGTTTTTTCCAGCTCATAATTCTGTTTCTCTCTCTCTTTACATAGAGACATAGCCAACTCTTAATTCTAGTACACGATTTACTTCCAAAGGATTCAACAGTGAAGTTTCTAGGAGCCAACTGCAACTCCTCAATTATCTTTGTGAACTTTTGTAGTTTCCGGTTGCGAATCCCAGTTTCACTCCCAGAAAAGGAGTCAGTAAAAGCCTCATATTCTTTAGAGATACTAAGAAGGGTAAGTAAAGCATAGACTGGAAACTCCTCTGCTCAGACATGACCTAAACCATTGTATTTGCATGTCTTCAAGCAGCACAACACCACTTCCTCCTCCTCAACCATCACATGCTGTGAATCATTCCCAAGGGAATAGGCCAGCTCTGTATTTAGCAATCAAATATTCTCAATCCTTTTTCTAAAAAAAGGAAAAAAAATAATATACGAGTGGTTGATCCCCACAGCCTTCATAAAAATCTCAAGAATGGAAATAAATAACATTTTTAATTCAATAGAAGGACATTTAAATATCACTTACGTACTTCCAAGCGGAAGTTAAGGATATATTATAGAAGCAGGTCCATACACAATACCATAGAAAGTGGAGGCAGTATCTGAGTCATTAAGGTTACCATGTGTTTCTCAAAGCACATGGCCTGCAGAAAGCAGATTTTGTTATTTTTCAACTGTCTGTAATCCTCAGTTCTCTCCCCACTCCACTTGGTGTTTGTAACCTTCACTCTCCGTTCTCTCGGAGCCTGTCTTATTTCTTACAAATAAGACCATCATCAAAGTTTAAAAGACAAACTTCCTGGCAAATGGTCTGAAATTTTAACCATACAAACAGCATTTCCACCCAAACCGTAATGTTATCAGTTAAACTAAAATATGGTGACAATTCTATTTAAATAAAAGTTACTGAGTTTTGTCTCAAGTGTCAACAAATCCAACATGGGTTGGAGCGATATCCTGTCGTCAGATTTTGTCTTTGTTAGATAAATTATGACTCTTCAGCTGGTTCATGGGACAGCGGATTTAAATAGAGCGTTGACGCAAAAGAAATGCAGCATAAGTGGAAGAGCATATTTTTTAATTCAGCCTGATCTTCCAGGCTTTGGGGTTAAAAATGAACCAACCATCCATTTTCTCTATTGCCTACTCATCACCTCCCCCCCCAACTATCAGATTTGTTCCAATGATATTAACATTGCTTCTCTTTAAAGTGCGTATACAATCCTGGGGAGTTCCCTTTGTGGCTCAGCGGAAATGAATCTGACTAGTATTCATGAGGTTGAGGGTTCGATCCCTGGCCTCGCTCAGTGGGGTAAGGATCTGGCATTGCCGTGAGCTGTGGTGTAGGTCACAGACACGGCTTGGGTCTGGCATTGCTGTGTGTGTTGTAGGCTGGCCACTACAGTTCCGATTCGACCCCTAGCCTGGGAACTTCCATATGCTGCAAGCGGGGCCCTAAAAGCAAAAGCGAAAAAATAAAGATAAAAATAAGTACATATACAACCCTAATCTGGGGTTTCAGCATAGTGCAGGCACAGACTTTGTTCTCCTATCTGAGTGTAAGGTCATGATTAAGAGCAGGAAAATGTCTGACTTCTGCACAAACCCAAACACAGCTGAAACTTTTGGATGTCCTTAGTTGACTGTGGCCCAGGTGGAACTGAATATGCTTAAGAGTCATTGTTCGCTCATGGCAAGAAAGGCTGCTGATTATGAATCAGAAACTTTCTCCTTCAGATGGGAAAAATCTTGGTAAGGGTCAAATTTTAGAAATCATTTGGAATATGGATTATATCTTACATTTATAGTTACACACATTCCTTTGCTTTGCATTGTCAAATCTTAAAGGAGAGTCAAGTGATTAGCTCTAGGGTCAAGCCCATAAGATAAGAGACACATTTCAAGGGTCTGAGGGGGTGACAAAGTCAAGATTAGTATATTGGGAGTTCTCTTGTGGTGCAGCTGGTAAGGATCCCGGCATTGTCACTGAAGCAGCTTGGGTTGCTGCTGTGGCCTGGGTTTGATTCCCTGGCCCGGGAACTTCCACATACCACAGATGTGGCCAGAACAAAAAAAGAAAAAAAAAAAGGGGATTAGTAGTGATTCTGTTACCTACTATAAAATTAAGTTTTAAGTCTGTTTTAAATGTTGATATGTGTATTATAAATTGTAAGTATATATAGAGCTAGCAAAATTGACTTTACGTTTTAATAATCTACATTTATTTTTTAAAGGTGATATATTCTCACGATTCAAAATGCAATAGGCAAAGAAGATAAAAGTAAGGTCTTCCTCCCTCTCTTTCACTCTATCCACCTAGTTCTCCACCCATTCACCCACTCCCCCCTTCTCCCACCAACGACCAATGCTGTCCATTCTTTCCTGTTTTTTCCCAGATCTTTGATAAAAATGCATTCATATATTATTTTTTTTTCTTCTCTTTAAGCAAAGGGTGGCACCTTATGTAAACCATGTATAAGTTTTTAAATAGTTTATACATAGTCCCTTGTTTTTTATCCCCTTAATATAGTTGAGGGATATTTTATATACGTTCGCAGAGGTCTTCCTCATTACTTTTTCCAGCTGTGTAGCACCACATTGTAGGAAAATATATTTAATCAATTCTCTAATTCGCATATTTTAATTTTTTTAGTCTTTTGCTACTATGTTGAAGTGTATGAAATGCTGCAATTGATAACCTTGTAGGTATTATCATTTTGCTGATGTTCAAGTATATTTGTAGGATGAACTCCTAGAGGTTGAACTGTTAGAACAAGAAAGGTGAGTGCTTCTAACTGTGATAGATCTCAGCAATTTATTCATCAACAAGGCTGGACAACTCTGTCCTTTAATTTGTCGATCTCTGTAAATCTGATAGGTTAAAACTATGTATCTCAGAATAAATTTATCTGCGCCAATCTTAGTATGACTTGAATTTGAGCACACTTGCTTATGCAGAAGAGGTATTTTTATTTCTCTTCCTGCTTGTTCATAGTATGACTGTCTTGAGTGGGTCCATATTTTGGAATAGTTTAATCAAGGCATACCAAGTTTAACATTGTTTTACCTTTTATTAGTTGCAGGAAGTCTCAGGAAATGGTCATTTTCTTTGACATGGCATAAATTTCTCTTGTACGAGATAAAAATTAAGTTGGTAAATTCACAAAAGTCTACATGATTAATTTTTCTAATCATAAACTCTATAATACTAATAATATTCTTTAAAATGACTATCCCTAATTTTCTGTCTTCTACTAAATAATAATGTTTCATTTCCATTGCCCAGTACATTTTTTTTTTATTTGCTAGAATATTGCTTACAACTGCCTACTTTCTCTCACAACTATCAGGGATTGTACTTTCTTTGTTTTTGAGTATTATTTAGCCCCAAATCATAATAAAGCTAGGGGATGCCCATGAACTTTGGGGCCTGAAACAAGGTCAATGTTCCACGAATTAGATAAAGATAAAGGGTTTGTAAAATTCTAAGGAGATTATTCTGCCTAGAGGCATTTTCAACTTTTCTGCAGGGCAGTGAATTTGCAGAGTAGTGTAAGAGGGCATGGAGCTAGGGAGACTGGGCAAAGTGTAGCTGAAAGAAAGAGGCCAAAGAGGGAGGAATGAGGAGGAGGAGGATTGAGGTGGTTTTCCTCACTAACCCATGGCATACTCAAAGTACTTCATTTCTGTGGTTAAATCAATGCTCCTTAAACTTACTGACAAGTTACTGAGTATGTTTACCATTCCTAACCTTACTTTTACTTTAGTTCCAAAAAAAAGAAAAAAAATTGTTGTGTCTTGTTAAAAACTGATTGGTAAAGTTAGTCAAATTATATGAAAATATTTGTTGAGGGTTTACTATGGCAGACTTTGTTCTAGGTTGTGGAGAGACGGTACTAAATAAAAAAGGGATGTATCCCGAGTTCCCCTGTGGCCTAGTGGGTTAAGAATCTGATGTTGTTACTGCTGTGGCATGGGTTTGGTCTCTGGAACAGGAATTTCCACATGCTGCAGGAACAGCCAAAAAAAAAAGAAAGGAAAGAAGGAAAGAAAGGGAAATACCCTGCCCTCAGGAAGTTTACATTTTTGTAGCACCAGACAGATAAAAAAATATGAAAACAAAATGTAAAGAGTATAAAAGAGGAGTTCTTATTATAATAGCTCAGTGGGTAAAGAACCTGACATAGTGCCTGTGAGGATGCAGGTTCAATCCCTGGCCTCCTCAGAGGCTAAAGGATCTGGCATTGCAGCAAGCCACTGCGTAGGTCACAGATGTGGCTTGGATCTGGCGTTGCTGTGGTTGTGGCTGTGGCAGGCCTGCAGCTGTAACTCCAAATCAGCCCCTCACCTGGGATCTTCCATATGCCTCAGGTAGAAGTCTAAAAGAAATAGAAGCAAAAACGTTGGGCCTTATAGTTAATAATTGACAAAGCAAGCATTCTATATTTACTCTTGTGTACCTAAGGTTTGCTGAACTAATCTTGTCTGTGTATCACAAATGAGATCATTAGTTATGATGTTAGTAAAATAAATCACTCAATTGGAAATAGCCTACAAAGTAAAATCTACTCTATTTCTGATCCTTTGTGATATATTAAAATTTGCCAGAGTTCTAGTCTAACATGTACCTCTAAGAATGTAAAGAAAAATGTGCATGAAAACATTCTATAAGGATCCTTCCTTGGTCAAGAAATAGATTAAATGATCTGGTGAAACATGCTTTTATTAGTTTGAACTGTGGTCCAAATTAGACTAAACAAGAAATATAAAATACAAACTTCAAAAAGTACAAATACAAAATTTAAATAATTATGAGATAGGAGTGCAAAGTGGAGAAAGGCTTAGAAAAGCTCTCAAGGGCATGAATTTGGCAATGCTTTAATTGTAAAATATGATTAATGAATATGACAGAATTTGGAGAACTTAAAAGTACAAATTGTTTACAGTCCTGGTCCAGGCATAACTGCTGGCTAAATCTGTAACTGTTGAAGATTTCTCCACTGTGTTCTTACTTAATCTTCAGCCAAGTATCCACTTCCTCTTGCTCTTAAAGCCAGATTAATGACATTTTAATTTTTACATTATCTCTTTTTTTTCTCCTACCTACAATTTTAGAAGCAGCTTTATCTAGCCCATTGAAATGGAAAAAAGTCCAGGGAAAAATAACAATAAATCAAGGAAGAAGATTTGCAGTGTGACTTCAGATGCCCACAAAGGGCTTGCTAAGGACTGAGATATTCCTTTTTTTTTTGATCTTTAGGGCCACATATGGAAGATCCCAGGCTAGGAATCAAATCAGAGCTACAGCTGCTGGCCTGCATCACAGTCACAGCAATGCAGGATCAGAGCCGCATCTGTGACCTATACCACAGCTCACTGTAACACCGGATCCTTAACCCACTGAGTGAGGTCAGGGATCCAACCCACATCCTCATGGACACTAGTCGGGCGTGTTACCACTGAGCCACAACGGGAAATTCCTGAAATATTCTTGTTTATCAGTATGTTTACCTATTTATCCTCCTCACTCTAGAATGTAAGTTCCCTGACAGTGGAAACCTTTCCTCTTTCTTTCAACACTTTATCCTCCCATACACTTCAGATTGCGGAGCATAAATATTTGTTCAACCAAAAATACACAAATTTTAACTTAAATTCCTTCTTCCCTACAGCTTGAGATTATTTTCTCTTGTTTACCCTCCATTTGAAAAAGTAGTTCATTACAATAAAAGAAATAATTTCCTAATATTTTGATAATGGTCTTAAAGCTCACTTTGAAGAAATGGGCTAGTATATGTTTGGTTTTAATGTTACCAGTTCATCCTAGAGATTCTTGATGACAAAATCCTTTTTGAAGATATTATGGGTTATAATGGTCAGAGACCCTTATTTTTTTTATTTATTTTTACCCACCACATGTTTTGAAAGGATTTCGGGCAGCTTTATGGACCCACTGGCATATCTGTTCTTATTACAGTTATTAAATTCTCAAATTACAGGAGTTCCTGCTGTGATTCAGCGGGTTAAGAACCCAACATAGTGTCCGTGAGGATGTGGGTTTGATCCCTGGCCTAGATCAGTGGGTTAAGGATCCTGTATTGCCTCAAGCTGTAGGTCACAGATGCGGCTGGGATCTGGCATTGCTATGACTGTGGTGTAGGCTGGCACCCTCAGCTCTGATTTGACCCCCAGCCCGGGAACTTCCATAGGCTGCAGGTGCAGCCATAAAAAGAAAAAAAATCTCAAATTACATAAGCTGTTACTAGGCACCAGAAAGAACCTCAATACATCAGCAATATTAAACTATTTACTCAAAAAAATTCCTAGCCTGATTAATAAGACACATAGAAAACAATAAAAGCAACATCTAGAGTCTAGTTCCCGCCATGGTGCTTATATTGACTTCATACTTTTCTAAACTCTCTCACAGACAAGTCACTGATCAATCATCAGCAATTGCCCAAGGGATCCTGTCCTAACTATTGTTTAATCCTGGCTAACTAACACCCCCCGCTGAAGGGAGTAAATTCACCTTCTAAAATGTTGCGTTATTTCTAAAATTCTAAAATGAGGGATCACAGTCTATGAAGCACAAAATGTCCAGCCAGGGAGTGACTTGGTCAGTCTGAGCTCATCATATATGTCAAATCCACAATACGAGGTTACATTGTTTGTGAAAACAAAATGGACCTAACTTCAGGAGCTTTCATGAATCTTCCATTGTCAGTATTGCAATTTTGCCTAGCCTCTGTTATGCTCAGTAGTTTACAAATATTATATTTTTAATGATGCTGTGGAAATCGACATGACCTTTAGTTACATAGACCATTCTTTAGGTGAAAATCTGCAAAAATGATCATGCTATAGAACATTAGAGAGAGTAATAGTTCTAAAACAGAACACTCATGTGGCAGTCATAAAAAGGAACTAGAGACTTTTTCTACACAGAGCCTGTATTTTGAAGATGTAGACAGCCAGGGTATCAAAACAAACCATTTGTGTTATGTCTCCTGTGTCTATTCAAAATGAGAAGGTGAAGGAAACTTGCCAGGTATTTTAAATAAACACTGCTGGTTAATGTCCCTATAGCAGAACAAGCAAATCTCAAGAAACTCTGCTTCAGATAGGGAGAAAAATGCTTTTTATATCCAAAAAGGTAACACATAAATTATACATTTTTTTCATTAAAATTCTCGAGTTTAAAAAAAAACTCAAAAATACATGAGTGGCCATTTAAAAGACAAAAAAAAAATTTCATGTATGTGCTGACACCATAAGTTATATAGAGCTCCAAGTAAAACAAGAGCTTAAAAATATCAAGCCACAGTGCACCTTGCCCTATAGCTCTGCTCTAGCAAGAATGTGAACAAGAGGGCATCTCTGATAAGGTATTATGTCCTTACTGAACGCCAAGCAACAAAAAGCTAATTGCCCTATGAATATTATTTCATTTAAACAGTATAACAGTGCTAAGTATTGTTCCCACTTTACAGATAAAGAAACTAAGGCTTAAATAGGTCCATCATGGAGTTCTCATTGTGGCTCAGTGGGTTAAAAACACAACTGGTATCCTTGAGGATGCAGGTTCGATCCCTGGCCTCACTCAGTGGGTTAAGGGTCCAGAGTTGCCGCAAGCTGTGGCATAGGTCACAGATGCAGTGTGGATCCCCAGTTACGGTGGCTGTGATGTAGGCCGGCAACTGCAGCTCCAATTCAACCCCTAGCCTGGGAACTTCTGTTTGCCACAGGTGCGGCCCTAAAAAGAAAAAAATAAAATAAAACATAAAAAAATAAGAGGTCCATCATGCAACCAGTAAGAGGTGATATTTAAGACTTGAGCCTACTGCTCTCTGACTCCAGAGGCTGTTCTCATCTTCTCTGTCTCCTGCCCTTCCTCCAAGTGGTATGAGGTTAATCACTAGTCTACATTTTGTACATATATTTCTTATCGAACTCTTTGGCACTAAATTTCATCAAATACTTCTTGACTGCTTCTAGAGTTTGAATTCCCTAAGGGCAACTCTGCCTCTTTTCATATCTCCATAGCCCCAATACCACTCAAGCCTGGTCTCTCTTGAGGCAGGAACTCAGTGGCAGCTGAAATGAACTGAAAAGATCTGCTGATCTCAGGTCCTCTATGAGTTTGCTAAATCTAAAAGCAAACCTATTTAATACTTTCCTAAATAAATCTGACACTTCCACATTATAGTCTTTAAAATTAAGCAAAATAATTTAGCTGCTCAAGAACATCAAAGTAATGAAAAATGAACAAATGGAGTTCTCCTTGTGGCTCAGCAGGTTAAAAACCCAATGCTGTATCTCTAAGGATGCGGGTTCGATCCCTGGCCTTGCTCAGTGGGTTAAGGATCCAGTGTTTCCACAAGCTGTGTCATAGGTTGTAGATGCAGCTCAGATCCTGGGTTGTTGTGGCTGTGGCATAAGGCTCAGCGGCCACTCGAATTGAACCCATAGACCAGGAACTTCCATATGCTGTGGGTACAGCCGTAAAAAGAAAAAAGAAAATGAACAAGTGACAAATGTTCACACACACATCCTGAGAAGAATTTTTTTATCTTTGATAACAATGGAATGTTTTTAATTGGTTGCCGCATTCATAGCATTATTTTTCCTAAAAGGTTAAGTGTAAGGCTTCTCAGGGAACAATACAATAATTTGACAGATATGTAGGAATGTAGCCAAGTGTGCAAAGTTATACTTCTTTTCTAGTAAGTTGTCACTCCCAAGTACAGACCCTGGGAGAAACTGGCTATTAATCAGAGAAGAGGAGTTCCACTGTAGCTCAGCAGGTTAAGGACCCAACACTGCCTCTGTGAGGATGGAGGTTTAACCCCTAGCCCATATGCCATATGCTGCAGGTATGACTGTAAAAAGGAAAAAAAAATCAGAGATGGCCTTTGCCACTCCGGATTGTTTAAGCCAGAGGCCTCTTGGGGTTTTTTGGCTTTTTTGGGGGTGGGGGGAGCGCACCCATGGCATATGGAGGTTCCCAGGCTAGGGGTCCAATTGGAGCTATAGCTGCCAGCCTATACCACAGCCACAGCAACGTGGGATCCAAGCCGCGTCTGAGACCTACACCAAAGCTCACTGCCATGCTGGATCCTTAACCCGCAGAGCGAGGCCAGAGATCGAACATGCGTCCTCAAGGATGCTAGATTTGTTTCCGCTGAGCCACGACAGGAACTCACAGAGGCCTCTTTTGAGCAGTAATTCTCCTTCAAGAGGAGAACTTAACAGACTCACAAACTTCAAAAACAAACTTATAGTTATCAAACGGGAAAGGTAGAGGGGAAGGATTGATGGGGGTTTGGGATTTGCATGTGCACCCTGTTGTATGTGTAATAGATGGTCAGCACAGGGAACTCTACCCAATAATTCTGTGATAATCTATATGGGAAAAGAATCTGGAAAAGAATGAAGATGTGTATGTGTATAATGTAATCACTTTTACGTACAGTAGAAATTATCACAACATTGTAAATCAACTACACTTCAATAAAAATTTTAAAAATTGAAAATATAGAACATTTTCTAAAATTTAAATCAAAGGTTCCTAAGGGTGGCCCTGGTCATTATTTAGTTTGCTTGTTGAATAGGTTGATTATTGGGTTTCTCTTCAGACAGACATGGTGAATCAGAATCTTCGGAGGTCAAGCTCCAAAATCTGTGTATTTGACAAAGTCCCTCAGTGATTCTGATGTACAGGAAAATGCGAGAACCACCACGGTCTAACTGACCAAATCGCCTCCTCCAACCAGTTCCTCTGTTCTTTGGGATCTACACTTGCCAATATGCTGCAGAGGGGCTGAACTTTAACAACCTAAATGTTGTCTCAAATTACAGATTATGGGGAAGGCTTTCCATTTACAGCAGGGTGCTGTTTTTTCCTTTGGAATGTTTGAATCCTTGGAGTAAATTACATGTTAGTCACTCAAGTGAAGTACTAGCAGAATAACTTTCCACTAACACTGTCTCTGGAACCTGGAAGAAACCCTACCAGCATCTGCCTTATTAGGCTCCAATACTACCTAGATTCTCCATCCACACTAGCTTCACACTGAAACTTCAGGACACCACCGTTCTGCTTTGTCCTGTCATCAAAGCATCCTGATGACATGGTATCATTTCTTGCCCATTAACCTCACTGCTAATATTCATTCACCGATGCCTCATTTCTAGACCCTCTGGCCACTTGCCCATCTTCACTGAAATGTTTCTTCTCACGATGTGTCTTCCACCACAGGCTACTGAGCAGAAGCAGCTCATTCCACCATGTCACACTGCCTACAGAAGCTACAGATCATGTCGGCCTTCCCCTTACTTCTCTGTCCTTTGAGTCTCATGTAATATGACTCATGAATAGATCAGTCTTCAAATGCTTCTCAACAAATATGCTTCATATGCTTCACTCCTATGACTCGTTTATTTATTCAGTCACTTGTTAATAATCATTCATTTCTTTATTGAGGTCTTAACATTGCCAAGTGCAGGGAGTAAAAGATGAATGACAGAGTAGTAAGGGAGATGGATTGTAAGTAAATGACCTTATTGTATGGTAACATTATAATAATAATATATAAGACATTGCAAGAACAATTATAATCATACATTCAGCTATCACCTTGGAATTTAAAATCTTACCTCCAGTTCAGATGTCTCTGCCGCCTTTTCTGCAATGACTGCCAACTCATGAAACATCTAAAACCAAAGCTGTCTATATTTTCCCCTCGGGTCCTTCTCTGGGCTTCCGTATTTCTCATCTTCGCCAATTATGGAGATCCCTACATCAGAGACCACAGTACCAGGACAGAATACTCAGACGGTTACAGAGGAGAAATAGGATCCATATGTGAGTGAAAGAGGACAGTGGAAAACAACTGAGAAAGGTAGAAATTGTGGCAAACTAAAAACCACAGCCTCCCTTTTAGGAGACAATCACTGCTCCATTCCTAGCCGTTACTGCAGCTCAGGGATATGACCCAGTGCTGCCACATCTTCCAATTTTCAACCAGAACTTGGGAATCCAGATTTTTGTGAGTGATTTCCTAATTTGTCTAATGTTGTGCAACCAGCTAAGGATCATCAGTGTGGGCGAAAAGCATCAGTGAGGCATTGTTAAAGAGCAGTGTAGACATAGAATGTTAAAGTATCACCCCACAGAGTCCTTATTAATTACAAAAGGAGAGAACATCTTCACAATAGAGAAATCTGCGT
Organism: Catagonus wagneri; assembly: GCA_004024745.2. Lineage (NCBI taxonomy): Eukaryota > Metazoa > Chordata > Mammalia > Artiodactyla > Tayassuidae > Catagonus > Catagonus wagneri. Next base: position 32,451,608 of record PVHT020000077.1, read on the forward strand.
GCAGAGCACTGTGAGTGAGTGATCAAACTTCACAGCACTAATAGCTGATAAGACAAACTCGCTTACGGGTTCCCGCTACGATTCAGTGGGAAATCCATACACTACAGTCCCCAAAATTTTGTTAGCCTGAATCTAATCATAAGGAACCAATCAGGCAAATAAAACAAAAGTAAGGAACGTTCTCCAAAAAAACTGACCTGAGTTCAGCATAAATGCCACAAAATGCCACAGAACACAAAGGTGGGACCATGTTTTATAGTAAAGGAGACATGACAACTAAATGCAATATGTCATTATTAAACAGATCTTGGGTTTAGGTCATACACGTACACACATACAAAACATTGTCCGGACAAGTGGGACATTTGAATACAGATAGCAGAAAAGCTAACATTATTGTATCATGTTAACCTTTTGGGGCTTGATAATGACATGGAGATTTTTCTGTAATATCCTCTTTTAGGACATATATGCTTGAGCATTTAGGGGTGACATGATTTGATGTTTGAAATTTGCTTTCAGTTGACTTAGAAGTGAAAAAAAAGAGGAGGGAGAAAAAGAAAAAATGAAAAATAAAGGTATCTAAATTAACAATTGATGAATACACTAATATGATGCATGTATCCTTGAACAATTGTGTGCTAGCACTTTTTTTTTCCAAAAAAAAGTATCTGGAATCAAAAGAAAAAAGGAAAAACATTTTGTAGAACCACTCTACCTCCTCAAAAAAAATAATCTCCAAATTTATAAACCTGTGACAGGCAGATTTAGCCTATAGACCAACACTGGAGACACTGCCTCTTCAAACTAATTTCCAGGCTCATTCTCATGCTGAAAGTTCACTGTCACCTGTTCACTGCTCCTAAACTGTTAATCCCCACTTGCCAGCCCCAGTCCACTTCTTAAATTTTTAATTTGCTCTACAACCACAGCCCCTCTGCCTCCTCTCCCTACTGCCAATCCATGCTCTGTGCCCAAATCTTTTTCTAAAATATAATCTGCCTAATTAATAATCTCTTGCTCTCTCATGCTCAGAAGAAAGTCTAAACGTTATTAGCATGCAAGCAAAATGACCTTCACAGCCTGTCTCCAGACTACATACCTCTCTTATCTTTTCAACAGTATTGTCTACGCATGACTCAAAACCACTTACTCATCCTCAAACACAGCACATAATTTTATTCCCTTGCTCAAGTGTGTCCTTCCATTACAAGGACTTACCTTTCCTTGTTCGTCTAGCAAATTCCTATCCAGCATTCAAAACCCCAGTCAAAACTCAATTTCAGTGAATACCACCCCGCTCCTCTGAAAGAATGAAAAGTTTCTTCCTGTGCTCTCAACTCTGTGTCCATTGTTCTCTGGTCCCTATTTTGTTTCGTCTCCTCCTTCAAATCGTATGTCCCTTGAAAGAAGGAACCCACCCCTAGAAGGATATTTTTTGCTTGGGAAACTTAAGCATTTAATGAATTGTCTTTAAAATTGCTTTATACAGTCTTTTTATTTTAGCATCTTCTCTGAAATTATTCTCTTCAGAAGTTGTCAAAGATGGTAACTAAGCTTTAGAAGGGAATCAAAAACAAATTGACAAAGTGTTGTGGAGAGTTACTGCCTTCAAAAGCAAAATTAAGTTTTAGGGCCTGTATTAGAAGAGAAGAAAATAAACCCCAGAACCAAGGTCCTCAAAGCCTAAGAGAAGAGTTTTGCTGCTGTAAGGTGTTAAAGGCTTAACTTCTCTGCCTCCAAATGTCTGTGTTCTCAAGACCTTTTTCTGTTTCTTGGGAAATTCTAAACATATTACCAAGGTCTTTTCAATGCAAGGGTCTGTTTCCTATAACTCCGTGCCTCCCCTCAATTAAGATCAAACGGAATTTAGCATTAAGCGGAGCCACGACTCTTTCTTAGTTAATGTTAATTATAACTTTTGTGGATGTGTTGCAGCCTGTTCTCAGCCTATCTGATTTTATGAACAGACAGAGGCAAAGCTTCAAGGAGACTGAGCATTCTGCCTCTATTATTATCGTGTTTGCCTGTAATAATACATAGGAATTTTTTCTTCCCAGAAAATCTTCATGTAATTATTTCTTATATTGAAAACATTAATTTTCCCTAAAAGCTAACAATAAAATCGTCCCTATTCACTTTTGCTACATTCTTTAGGTAATTTTTTTTTAAACTCAGATATTTTGTTCTAACATATTTAATGTGAAATTTGCTATCTTAAAAATGTAATATCTTAAAAATGTAATTTTTTTAAACTCAGGTATTTTGTTCTAACATATTTAATGTGAAATTTGCTATCTTAAAAACGTAATAATGTGAAATTTGCTATCTTAAAAATGTAATGTGAAATTTGCTATCTTAAATATGTAATATCTTAAAAATGTAAATTCCCACTGTGTCACAATGAGTTAATAATCTGCCTGCAGGAGTTCCCACTGTGGCGCAGTGGTTAACGAATCCGACTAGGAATCATGAGGTTGCGGGTTCGATCCCTGGAATCGCTCAGTGGGTTAACGATCAGGTGTTGCCATGAGCTGTGGTGTAGGTTGCAGATGGGGCTCAGATCTGGCATTGCTGTGGCTCTGGCACAGGCTGGCAGCAACAGTTCCAATTGGACCTATAGCCTGGGAACCTACATATGCTGCAGGTGGGGCCCTAAAACGACAAAAATAAATAAATAAACAAATAAATAAATGAATAAATGAGTTTGCAAAGAGGCAGGTGACTTACTGCTAGGTTTGCCAGATAAAATACAGATAAATTTAACTGGAAGTCCTGTATTTTTACTTGTTAAACTTGGCAAATCCAAATATATGCTGGTTTTATTTAGTAAATATACAGGTTTTGTTTTATTCATTTATTTGTCCATGGTGCAGCGTGATGTGGGATCTCAGTTCCCATATCAGGGACTGAAACTGGGCTGCAGTGGTAAAAGTGCTGAATCCTAACGACTAGACCACCAGGAATTCCCAATATACTGTTTTTAAAAATCCAGTTATCCTTTTTTAATTTTTTCTTTTAATAGGAAGATTTGGCAACACTGGGCTCACATTTTTGCATTGCACCAACTGGCACTGAGTAGGCATTGCCTTTGCTGTAAGTGACCACTGGTTCAATCCATGGATCCACTCTTTATGTTTACAAATGATGAAGTCGCATATACCTACCAGCTGTGGCATCTGCATCTTGGCAGTGCCCAAACTCCAGTTGAGAAGCAGGTAATTTTCTAGAACGGTGCACATTTGTACTGGTTATACATCGTATCCCATCATCTATGTTTTAAATATACAAGCTATTTATTAAATACTCTATAGTTCTTGCTTTCTTTTCCAGCCCATCAGAGACTTCTGCCTCAGGCCTAAGCATTTTAGGTGACATACCATGCTACAGTGGAAAAGTAGAGGATTTTAAATGAGAATAGTGAGTATTTTAGTCCATGCTTTATACCTAAAGTAGTCATGTGACTTTGAAAGTAATCTTTCAACATCGCAGTTTTCCCATCTGAAAAAATATAGAGGTTGGACATTATTGCTTTAAGACTATATTGATGTTAATAATTGATGACTCTGAAGTTAGTTTATAGTCAAGGCTTTTTGACATTCTAGAATTAGAACATCAACTAGAGGCAAACAGTTAAGTAACTTTCCTGAATTACTGTAAAGTTTTATGACATTGGAAAATATTTATCTATTGTCAGACTTGCATAGCATCACTGCAGATTGCTAGGAGACAGTAAATGTTTTTACAAGCATAAAGCCTTCACTTTTTCCTACTGCTATCTACCGCAAAAAAATTTGCACAACTACTGATTTAAGCATACTCCTTTTATTGACTCAGAGCAATAGATACACCTTTTAAAGATCTAAGTTGAAGAAAAAACTTCTTAGCATCATTTAATCCATTTAGCAGCTCAGTGAAAGGGAGGAGGGGGCAGTATAAACAAATAACAAAATTAAATAATGTCCTTGAAGAGCTGTCCTTAGCAGAGCTTTGATTAATGTAGATCTACAGAACCCACTGGGCTTTAAAACGCAGGGAGGTGAAACTGTCTTCCAGATGTAGAGACAAGACCACACCTGAATACACCCACTCTTTCTGAAAGAATTAAGCACCTACCTCATCATACAAACCTCCCTTTATGCAAGCTAACCAGATTACCTCAACATTAAATGAACACGATTAACACTTTCTCAATAGGTGCACTTATTTCCCCCAACAGCTTTTTTCCTAGGTTCCTGTAATCATTGCTTCTCAAAAAAGACCAACATCAATCCTACCCTTATTCCCACAGTTAATTTCCAAACTTAAATTATTCCGTTGTAAAAAACTGAAGAATGAGCCAGGCAAATGATATCCTGGAGAGAGAAACTGGTTAGCCATGGGACCAGGAAAATTCTTCTGAAGTTTATTAAATTGCTATCTTAAAAAATGTTATAATAATCCATTGTTATACTTAGTAATTACATAGAAGAAATTAAGGTTATAGAGAGCTAACTTGTCTTTATGTATCAAAGAACAGTACGGAAATTGCATCTTCAGGAACTGGGATGATGTTCATTATATGAATACTGGAGATTACTCAAAAGAAAAGGCAAAAAAAAATAAAGTAAAACTATAGTTTACCAGGAGAGGAAAAATTGTCAAGAAAAAAAAGGGAAGGGGGGAAGGAATCCAGGCTGATACGTATGTTGAGAGTTGAGAACATAAAAGAGAAAAGAATCATGCTTTTGATAATGATGCTTATTAAACATTTATATGTTTTAAAAGAAAAAGTAAAATCTCAGTTTCCTAACATTGGAAAATCAGTGAGAAATACAACATGAAATGCCCAGAGAATTCAAAAGATTAGAATCAGACCAAAGGATGTGTTCTGAAATGGCATAATTAGGCTTCATTCTCACCCAGTAATTCATGTTGAATGGTGGAAGGAAATGAAATCACCTTGGTAATTAACAATGGTGGGGGAAGAAGAATGGGCATAGTTCTCATATGAGTAACAAATGTTAAGTATGTGAATATAATTATCAGTCTGTGATATAATAAGAAAATTGTAAAATTAAAACTAATAGAAGTTTTATATTAAAAACACTGTTCCTAACAGAAATGGCAGAAGAGGAAGTCAATTAAGTAACATTTGATTGTATATATTTGTTTCTAGAGTTTCAACAGTACAACACTGGTTGATCAATTACACAAACATATAAGGATTTCAGAAGTACAGTAGTACCTTATCCACAATGGTGGATAAGATCACCAGCAGATGCCTAAAACCAAATCCTGTATATACTGTTTTTTCCTATATTGACATATCTACAATAAAGCTTGATATATAAATTAGTCACAGTAAGATATTAACAGCAATAACTTAGAATATAATTATATAACATAATTTTATATGTTATATATAACATAATCAAATAACTGCAATAGAAGTTATATGAGTGTGGCCTCTTTCTCTCAAAATATCTTATTGTATGGTACTCACCCTTCTTCTTGTGATGAAGTGAGGTAATAAAATGACTACCTGATGAGATGAAGTGGCGTGAATGATGAAAACATTGGGACATAGTGCTGGACATTGACCTTCTGACAATATGTCAGGAGGATCAAGCGATCCTGGATCACTGAGCCTTGATGATGTCAATAGTTGGGTGTCAGAAGCAGATGATATGAGGGCTGGAGATCCTGGGAAGGACACAGCAGGAGGATGGTAGACTTTATCACAAGCTATGAGAACAATTTAAAACCTATAAATTATTTCTGGAAATTTCTATTTAATATTTTGTGAAGAAGGCTGATTGGGTCCCAAGCTGAAACTGAGGAAGGGGAAACTGTAGAAGAAGGAACAACTCTAAAATTTGTCTTTCTGCAAGGGGATTGTGTTATGTAATTAGATCTACATATTTTAGAGACTGAGCCTAGATATCACAGATGATTTTAAAATTGAAACATCTTAGAAGATAGGGTCAGCTAACTCAAAACAGACTGAGGTGTAACTTCAGGCTAATGTACTTGTGTTATTTATATTTTGGAACCAGTTAATGTGTGTGGCATAGCTGTATTATTCCCTTGAAGAATGGTCTGTATGGAAAGTCAGTCTATGATTGGATAGTCAAGCATGAAGGGGGAATTGATTATGTAACTGAAAGATTTAATGGCAGAACCTATTCTAAGATTGACGCCTACATGGGCACCAAACAGATATAATACCTGCCTCAAGATTTTCACTAGACATATGTCAAGATATGACCCATTACAATTTTATTTTCTATTTCCTAGAAACTATTTTCTATTTCCTAAAAACTATTTTCAGTTTGAGCTCTTCATACATTTTACAATTGATTATACTTGAGTTTACTAACATTCCAGTGAAATTACATCCAGAATGCTTTGTTAATGTTTTGGGTGTTTCCAAGGTCTTTAGTCTTAAGGAACCAATCAGGTTTTAATACCTGAATCTGTTGTAAAGGTAAAAATGATAAAGTAAGTAAAACTTTTTATTCTATTGCTTTTTCTTTAGCCCTAAACTTTAGCCCATTTAATATATTTTATGTCAATATCTTGCTTTGAAAAACCCAAATAGATTTAAGTACATGCTAAATTTATTATATGTTTCAGAACTACTGAGGATCAAATATAGCACTGAGTCATTTTACCATTTTATAGAGGTAAACCAGACTGTGAAATTTGCTTATACTGGACCACTTATGTGGAAAAATTATCATTTCCTTACTTATGGAAGCAGGAGTTCGCATTCCTAAATTGACTCAAATTATAGGCACCGTAGTGTTCTATAACATGATTTTCAAAAAACAGACAGACTAATCTAGGTAAATTCTATTTCTCACATAGAATTCATATTTTATTCAGACTTGATCATTGTACATGTGATTGCTGGTTTCAGTGTTGAAATTTTTCAAAAGAAATTGAGACAGTTACAAAATTTTCCCCATTTTCCTTTTCCTAAAGCAAAACTAAAAATTATGTAAAAATTGTAAAATTTGCTTAAAATGAAAACAGATAAACCTTAGAACATTCTTAGGATACCACTATCCACCCCTCTTTTAACTTGATGGAAAAACTTGATAGAAAAAGGATATACCTAATAGATCTTAGGTAAACTGCTTATATGTAATGTCTTAATTCCTATAGAATACTTTTTATTTATTGACTGAAGGACTTGAGAAGTCAGAGATTATCCATGTTTCCTACAGTAGATTAGTTATGATTCTTTTATATAAGACTGCCTATCAAGGAATAGAAATGTTTAAAGAGCAATTGCAAATTTCTTCTTTTTTTTTTCTTTTATTTTTATTGCCACACCTGTGGCATATGGAAGTTCCCAGGCCAGTTTGGCTCTTAAACCATTGAGCCCTACCGGGAACTCCCAGGTTTTTTTTGTTTTTTGTTTTTTGCTTTTTTTTGCAGGGGGCAATCAATTCATTTTATTGAGGGGCTTCGGGGGAGGGTCAAAGGGCTGGGAGAACTATGATATCCAGCATCATCCTGGCTGGGATCTCTTAGCTTCACAGTCACTGAAAGCTGCAAATTTCTAAGTGACTTAAGAAATCTCCTCTTCAAATAAGATACATTATAATTACAGTAAAAATGTTTAGAATATCTTTCAAACATAAAAATGATCTCAAATTAACTCACCTGCCTCATAAATTTGTCCATGTAAATCTAGCTGCAGTGTTGTTCTATCATTAAATCTTTAATCATAACTAGCCAACATTAATAACTATCCCAAATATTCACCTTATTCAAATTACTTGGGAAATTAAAGAGTTACCAGATATTTGTACAAGTTTCCAGATTATATGTAGTTGCCCACCCTAAATTTTTTTTTTCTCTTAATGGATTTTATTTCAATTACAGGTGCACATAAATCATCACAAGTCAATTTTACAGATTTTGTATCCCTAACCCCCAGTGCATCCCCCCACCCCCCCC